>JBBMOC010000012.1:3554303-4260551 GCA_037975185.1 Centropyge bicolor | reverse complement strand
ACACACACACACACACACACACACACACACACACACACACACACACACGCACACACACACACACACACCGTGATCATATAGATAGATTTACATCTGTTTTTCATACTTGGTGACACATTTCTCCACATCCTGTTCAGATAGTTCCCTTCATCAACATCCAGTCCTCCACAACAGAATCTACCACCCAAAAATCACTAATAAAACACTTCATACACATCTGAGGATCAACTCTCGATGTTGAGTTTAAGCACTGACATGGTCGTTAAGCTGTGAGGCCTCAGAGTCCTTCGCACTGTGAATATTTTAGATGAGCAGGCTTTGGTTGCTCAGATGTTTAGATAAGACAGAGACCTCGCAGATGTTACGACCCTGCCCCCCTCCGAGGTTATCTGCACTGTTTGGATCATACATGAGTCAGTGTGATGTTGGACACTGGCTGTGTGGAGCTGAGGAATGTAATGTTGCTTTAAGCTTCCAGTATTTGACTCTTCTTCTGCTATTTTGACTCATGTTTAGCTGCTCTACTAACATCTTCTATGATGTCTGACTTGTGTTGTAATAAACTGATATATTAAAGTAAGACAGCAACAAGTTGTTCTTTAATTCAGCAAAGTGAAGACTGACCTGCAGTTTCTCCATTTACTCACAACATGAATTGCAATATATATTTCTTTATTATTTTATTTGAGTAAGCCTAAACCAGGATTCCATTACAACAAAAAGGAGGGCACGTCTTTGTTGCATGGATTGTGCTACCTTACATAGCAGCTCTTTATTTTTATTCTTGCCATTTAACATTTAACAAGTGCACAAAAACTCAAGTAATTCCAGCAGTGCAATGCGAACCTGTATATATTCAATACATACTTCAATAGAACAGCTACAGATATAGATGTACAGCCATGACACCTATTTATATCTCCTGCATTTGGTTCTCATCCACATCTCACCTTATGTGCTCTCCTGCAATACACGTGAGAAAAAATCTCTTTAAATGACTGATTTATCCCTGGCAGTCTCCTGCAGGTGTGCCCTGACATCCAGCACTCATTGCATCAGAGAGGAGCGTCTGGTCATGTGGACAGAGTCATAAACCTTCCACCTCAATGAGGAAGATAATTCCTCCATTATGACTGAGGAGTGGCTTTCAGAGAGGAAATTGTTTTATGTCCCAGTTAGGAGATGATGCATTTCATGTATTTTGTTTAAATTTCTTTTTAGATGCAGATGCAGAAGAATGGAGCAAATCAGAGTCTAATTTAGAGTAATTTTGCTTTATGCTGTATTTTGAATGTAAATGTAATAGTTTTATAGCTAGTATAGTATATGAATATGAAACATGGAACAGCTCATGAATGCATGTGACAACTAAAGAGGTTGAAACTTGAAATGTGGGCATTTATACACATGAGTTTATTTTTGTGTATGTGTGTGTATCTGTGTCTGTATGTGTGTGTGTGTGTGTGTGTGTGTGTATCTGTGTCTTTATGTGTGTGTGTGTGTGTGTATCTGTGTCTGTATGTGTGTGTGTGTGTGTGTGTGTGTATGTGTGTGTGTGTGTGTGTGTGTGTGTGTGTGTGTGTGTGTGTGTGTCGTGGGAGTGATATGAGTCACATAGTTGAGGGTATAAAAATAGATGTAGAGTCAATCAGCCAGAAGCTTGAAGCCTAAAACTACAAACATGATGACATATGTTTCCACTTTCTATAGTGAAATTTGATTATTTTCAGTCAAGAAAAATGCGACTCTTGACCTAACAATATGACAATAAGTGACTATTTTGGTCATTTCCGCACCATTTGTGAAAGCAAAAAATCATACAACAGAGATAAAGCTTTCTTATGTCCTCAAGATTACATTTTTGATTTCAAAGTCTTTCAGTGAGTGCCCTACAAAGGGTTAATGTGTTTCTTGTTATAATACACACTTGCATTGTTGTAAATAAAAATAAAAATCACCGCTTAAGTGTAATTTGCAAATTTGCATTTTTCATTATTGATCAACCCAGGCATCAAATGTTTCTGTCAAACACACTCATATTCAGCTGCCAGTTTTTTTTTTATAAAGTTATTTTTGTAGCCATTACAGAACAAAATCTGAATGTAAACTAACTGGAATATTTTCTGACCTAAAGATCTGATTTGGACATTTTTGAGTTCATAAATAACATCACAATATAATTTTAGCAGTTGAGGAAAAACAAATTGTGCTTATGTTGTGATATGTTTGTGTACATGATGTTACACACAGGTCACGTATGTGTGTCAACTCAAAAGTGGAAGTGTGTTTATTTACACAAAGCAATGGCAACATCCCTTCTTTGCAACAGCAAAAAAAAAGTTCTCACTTCCATTTTCAGAGCAGTGCTGTCTCTTATGAGGCAACAGTGTGTTTTTTTCACAACACCTGCCTCTATCACTTCTCAAAAGATCTGGCCAAAGAGCTTCAGCTGAAAATGAGCCAGATGGTTAAACACATTAGCAGAAATGTTGATTCATGTTTGTCCATGTAAATAAATACATGAAATGAACAGAGCATGAAGATTGTAATTAGAGCCGTTGATTGGCACATTTATCCACTGGGTCCAAATTGAAATGACTCTCAATAAATAACAGATGATATAAGAGCGATCCTGGGGCTGAAGCGGTTTCCTGTCATATCTGCAACCACAATGTACACGAACCATCTGTGGCAGGTGTGATACGGTCTGAAGCTTATGTGGATCTTGAGGATGCGTGGTTACGTGTCCTGACCATCGTGACCTCTTTTATTTTGTCTCACAACATTTATGCAATCTCCATCTGAATGTACAGGGCGGGGGGTTAGTAGGTCCCCTCATACACACTGATTTCATGTGATAAAATGGCCGAGTGCTGCAATCTGTTCTTCTGTTATCATCCAATTATACTGAGATGTTTTAGTGACTGTAAAATCCACAAAACTGAATCGACCCTGGATTCACTTATTTTTCATGTCTCCCTGAGAACAAAGCACGTAAGGTCATCTTCATCTTCTTGAGTAAATATATTTCTTCAATTTGGGACGACTTGCAGCTAATAAAGAAAATAATTTCAGTCCAATACCTGAATGTGTTTCAGCAGAATGAGTATCACTATATATTCTATCTTCCAGGTGATTATCAGACCTTTTTTTTTTTCATTGTCCTACATTTCTCACAAGCACAAGTAGGCCAGTGGATCAAAATAATTAGGTTACTCAGTCACCAGTAGGGCAAAGACCTGGACCCTTTTCATTTACTGATCCCCACCAATTATTCTGACCTATTTTTGTAGCCTTTCAGCGAGTGTTCAGTGAGTGTTCTTCCCCTGAACATCACCACAAAACATCACTTTTCCTTCTTGTGCCAACAAAATAACGCAGCATCATTTAACCTCGGTCATTCAATGAACATGATTTGCCATGCTCCAGCATCATTGGCCCACTTCAGAAAATGTTCTCACACCAGCACGAAAACAAGTTTCATTTGGATTTTTCTGTGTGGATATCTAAGGAGCAACTGTGCTGAATAAAAGGCAGACAAAGGTTCAACGTGCTTGGAAGCGCATTTGACCTTCTTAT
This sequence comes from Centropyge bicolor, assembly GCA_037975185.1. Classification (NCBI taxonomy): domain Eukaryota; kingdom Metazoa; phylum Chordata; class Actinopteri; family Pomacanthidae; genus Centropyge; species Centropyge bicolor. The sequence continues at coordinate 4,256,972 of JBBMOC010000012.1, read as the reverse complement.
TCATGTTTTATATTCATGTTCATTGCTTCATTCCTCATTTTAGTCTTTGCTTTATAAACCTCGGAAAGAAATGCCAGAAAACAAATATTCTTTCTTTCTCACATTTTATTTTGAGCATATAGATCATCTGAACATAGAATATTTTAAATAATATGTGTAGGAGGACTTATCAAAGACAATTAATACATTCTGTGACAGTGACAGAGGAATGGGGTCGATGAGCCATCTCCAGCCAGCAGTAGTGAGTAGTGAGTAGTGTTATGCGCGGGCTGAGATGGGGTGGCTGAGGCCGCTGAAGTAAGACTTTTCTCGCTCGCTCATCAGCTCGAAGTGCAGCGGCTGCTGGCAGAAGGTGCACTCTGCTGATGAGTGAGGCTTCAGCTCCAGGCCCACCTCCTTCCATGTGTGCACCAGCCTCTCTGTGGGGGGGGGGGGGGGGCAGAAGACAGAGGAGGTCAAATTAACATGTAGAAATCTCTAATGAAGTAGCTGTACTACACTATGATAACAACTACTAGATTTTCTTACCAACAAAGTATTTCATCATCTCGGGGGTGTGGTGAGGTGTCGGGGCGATACGCAGGAGCTCTTCTCCCCTGGCCACAGTGGGATAGTTGATGGCCTGCACGTAGATGTTGTGGCGACTCATCATGATGTCACACACCTCTGTGTTTTTCTCCGCGTTTGATACCTAGAAATAATGAAGAGACAGACACTCATTAGAATGGAGACAGTGAAGAACAATACACAGTAGTTTATGTGGCTTGGTATCATGTTTCATGTCATTAAACCATGAATAAATTACCCGGACTGGGATGATGTGGCTGGGGCAGTGCACCACAGGCAGCCCAGAGTCCATCAGCATTTGTCTGAGCAGCTTGACGTTGCGCTGGTGTTTACGTCTCAGCGTGCGGCCCTCTTCACTTTTGAGAACCTGGATCGACTGCCTGGCTCCGGCCAACAGCATTGGCGGCAGAGACGTGGTGAAGATGAAACCAGCGGCGTAGGAACGCACCGTGTCCACCAGGGCAGCGGTGCTCGCAATGTAGCCGCCCACACACCCGAAGGCCTTGCCTGGAAGAGGATATGACACATTAGGGCTGCAACTGATAATTATTTTATTATGGATTAATTTGCTGATTATTTTTGTGACGAATCAATTCGCCTATAAAATGTCAACAATTGTGAAAAAGGTTGTCACAATTTCCCAGAGCCTAAAGTGACGCCTTCAAACCTGTATTTACTCTCATAAATGACAACGGTTAGCCTCAAATTTTTCCATTTAAGAAGCTGGAACCAGAAAAATGTTTGACATTTTTTGCTGGAAAAATCAAGAATTAACAAAATATTTGGCAAATAAGTTTTCTTTCACCTACTAATAGTTGCAGCTCTTTGACACATAGGACGTTTTTTTATTATCATTATTCTTTTATCATCTTAATTTCTATCCTTCAAACAAAAATTCTTGTTTAAAATCAGAAAAATCTTCTCACAAGCTAGACTGTCTCGAAATGGCAGTTGCAGGGTTCAGGGGCTGTCGAGCTCTGAGTTACATGTAATTGCTCCCTCAGCCTGACAGCAGCACACAGACACAGGGACTAATTCAATAAGCGTGCAACAAGAGCCCACAGTCTCCCTGGCAACAAGAGCGCTGCTTCAGCTTCCTTAAGCCCTCTGGTATATTGGGTGACACAGATGAGGCCTGATCTCAAGAGTAACAACAAAACATAGAGCTTTCGATTCCCACTAGCTGGGAAGGTAAGTTTACTGACACAACTGGCCATTTGTGTGAACAATAAATGGCCCGAGAACATTTTCAAACTCCAAATGCTGAGTAGAATCTCATCAGTAATTTGTTGTTAGTAGAGACTATACACTGACCTAGTGTCCCTGAGATGATATCCATCTTGTGCATGACGCCATCTCTGTCTCCGATGCCACCTCCTTTGGCGCCATACAGGCCCACAGCGTGAACCTCGTCCACAAACGTGATGGCACCGAACTCGTGGGCCACGTCGCACATCTCCTCCAGTGGACAAACAGCACCTGTGTTATAGGAAGATGGATAAAAAGGTCATCCATTAGACAAGCTGCAGGCACAAAGCAGGTCATTTTAGTATGAGCCCAAATATATAAAACTCATTTTCTTTTAGTAGACTGTTAAATGACTAAATTAGCAACCATGTAACAAGTTAGCTTTATAAATGCCTTAAAACTAGAATGGGGACCATCTAAAACTAACCATCCATGGAATGAACGGTCTCAAAGGCCACGATCTTGGGTTTTGCGGGGTCTCCCTTTTGTAGAAGCTCTCGGAGATGGCCGACATCATTGTGGCGGAAAATGAATTTCTTAGCACCACTGTTCCTGATACCCTGGATCATTGAGGCATGGTTGCCTGCATCAGAGTAGATCTCACAACCTAAAATAGTTCAGCAGAAAGAGAGGAAGTGAGAATGAGAAACGTTTAAAACAGGTTGCATCAATAGATGAATATAAGACAAGAAAGATATTTTCATTTTTTTTATACCAGGCAGCATCTTGGCGAGGGTGAAGAGGGTGGAGTCATTGGCGACAAAGCAGGAGGTGAAGAGCAGCGCAGCGTCCTTGTCATGAAGGTCAGCCAGTTCCTGTTCCAGTTCCACGTGGAATTTACTCGTCCCAGAGATGTTCCTGGTGCCTCCTGCCCCTGAGCCATGCTTTCGTAAAGTATCCCTGGAAACAGAGGACAGGAAAAACAAACAAAAACATTGTATTTAGTCATCTCTTTTTTTTTGAAGCTGCACAGGAAAAATGCCACATAGTCATTTACCAAATGTAAGCTCAGGGAGGGGTAAGACTACAAGACACGGAGAGATTGAAATAATGAAGATAATCAAGAGAGTTGCTTCGTAGTAGGAGACAATTTACTTCAAGACGTTATTAATGCACAGGGAACAAGCGAGCTGGGCAGGTTCAAACAAGCTGAAAAAGTCCCAGCTCCCTGGGCCCCTCTGAGGTTTCAGTGTAAACTATGGCCGGCAAAACTCAACACCCACACAAACAATGGACCGGAACACTCATGGGTGTCAGGTTGTATTCAACTACGTACTGTGTCTCAACTTTTCTCAGAGTCTTTCTCTGTCTGAGCTCACTAATGCGTCAGCAGGAGACGTGGACAGTCAAGAAAAATATTTGTCTTATTACATGTTAACACATCTGGACCCAAGGGACTGAATCAAGTGTGTTTTTCCCCCTATACGACACGGAGAGAAACAACTCCTCACAAACACTCACATAATGGATTGCACGACCCGTGGGTGTCGACTCATGCCCAGGTAGTCGTTGCTACACCAAACAGACACCTCCCTCTTTTCCTCTAAGGAGCCCGTGAAGTCGTCGGCCATGGGGAACTCATTGGCCAGACGATTGACCGTCTTAAACACACGGTATGTGTGGTCACTCTTCTTCTCCACGATCTTCTTATCAAGAAATTCATCGTAATGGAAGCGGGACACTGGAACAGAAGAGGAAGACAAAGCTTGCTTAATGTGGCTTTTGTGCTGGATGAAGCAAGGTCTAATATGATGAAAGTCTCAGCTTGCCATACTCAAAAAGACCAGATCATATTGACTTTAAAATGACATGAAAGAACTCATTGAAACTAGTGCAGCAGTTCTGTGTTGTTAATTTTCCATGGGAATAACATGTCAGAGCGCCTTAATAAAACTTACTACTGTCCGGCAAATTGTCCTGCAGCAAGTGGGAGACCCTTTTAGGCCGCTGTTTCAGGAGGGTCTTCATCAGATTAGTTTGCTCATCTCCACTTGCCTTAATGGAACTGGCCAAGATTGGCTTCTTCAGCTCGGCAGGGGTCACCTCTACAAAAGGTCAAAAGAGGACAAAGAGAAAAGTATAATACCAATTCATGTAGAAAATGATGGGCTAAAACAGTGTCTAATGGATTTTTAAACTCTTACCTTTCTGGACAGTGCGGACTTCCTCAACATCCTCTTGGAACTCCATGCCCACCTGGCGGACCACACTGCTGTTCTTCTGGCCCATCTCAGCAGCCAGGAAAGGGCATTTAGAGGCCACTGCCTGGCCTGAGGGTGGCATCGGGTGGCCAGCAGGCAGCTTGGACTCCACTCCCTGTTTGGGGCCTGCAAGTGGACAAAAGAAGCTTTAAATTTTAGACACATTGTGAAAAACAAATTATAAATAATATCACATACAGCAATAATTGAGTCATTACATTAACTGTAATTTTTCACAGAGATAATGCAGCTACAGGATTCTCTAGGATTAAAAAAAAAAAAAAAATCTTTTTTTTTTTGTTACCCTCACCTTCAATGGCAGACATGGAGTCCTCAGTCTTCTGGTGGGAGGACGAAGAGGAGGAGGAGCAGAGGGCCCGTGCCATTGATGGAGCCATGGGTTTAGAGGCCAGTTCCATCATGATGGGGCATCGCTGAGCGTAAACCAGCAGAGACTTTTTGGTCTGCTGGAGGAAGGCCTGGGGCATACGAGCCAGGAAGGGACAGCCACGTAACATCACATCCATAGTCAGCAGTGGTGATGATGATGATTGTCTAGATGTCCAAAGGAAACAATAGAAACTTAAGTGAGACTTTTGTGTGGTGCAAAAACCTGTTTTTCCATGGTGTCTGCTTAAAGACACAGCACACCCAAAAATACAAAGAACACCCTTTCCTTTTTTTCTCCTGAACTGCAATCAGTTAATTCAGTTTCAGTGCCATTTACACACAATTAAACAGTGATAATGCTCACATTTAAGCAAACAGGTTGTCTTTTCAATGAGTACTTCAGCAGATAATGATTAAACTATTCATAATAAGGTCAGTGGATTACTACAACTGTCATTTTAGAGCTGAGTAGGGAAGTTAGTGGGTTCCAACCTTGAGGCCAAAGCAAACATCATAATATGTTCAGACCAAATAGGTCTGAAAAGTGATAGATTACATATTACAGGCAAGAGGACAGATGGTGAATTGTGGTTTATGTTGGAACGCTCTTTAAACAATCAAAATGAAATCAAGGCTTGATAAGACATTCTGAGCACAAGGTCCAAGAATTGGAAATATTTAAACAGGCAGATGAAGTTTGCTCAGTTCTCTTCACAGACAAAAGGTCACAAGAGGTGGCCGAAAGCTCCAGAATATTTTCTTGTAAAGGACCTTACGTAATGAATTTTTAGTCAATCTATTACTATCAAAGGTCAATAATCACAATATCCTGCTATCACATGCATTATGAAGGATTTTTTTTGTCACTTCTCTGAAACTTAAATCATCTTCACCAGTTTTAGTTTTTTAAGTTTGTGTCACTTAATCTCTTCAAAGTAAACTGTCCCTTCACCAGAGTGAGTTCTTGGACTGGGTGAACAGGGCAACAGGTGTCTGATGGTGACATTATAAGACACGTTATTAAAATAAAATGGTTTCATTGAGAAAACAAAAACTGAGTATCTCACTCCATCTATCCCTGTATTACATCCTCCTCCCCCAGCTAAAGCCTGGCTTACACATTCCTCGACAGAGAGATCACTTCCATACCCCCCCCCTTCCCTCCCCGTGAACTTCGGGGAAAAGAGACCAGGAAAAGAACTTAGAAATTGAGGTGTAATAAAATTCATTTCTAAATAAGAGTCAGTCATCTACCAATATATCAATGTTATGTTAACTTTGCTTACATTTCGTGTTTATATCTCTAATTAATCTTTCTCTAATTAATCTCCACTCGTGTTACTTTCAGATTTTGTCTTAAAATTCGAATCCTTTTTCCAGTGTTTTCCCAACTAAATACAAACTATATTTTGGTCACAAGACCTCCGTTGCTGTTATTCACAAATAAGACAATTTTAGAAACAATCTGTCGTTCACAAGCCTCCATGTGTCCTCTGTTCAGCATTTACTGGTTTATTAACATTAGGACGCCGAGAGTCACGACCTGTTTGTAGCTAGATTTAATATTACAATAATTAAAAACCCTAGTTACTATGAGACAATCTGATTCTTGATGTTATCTCTAGCTGTCATCGTCTTTGCCGGTTGACCGAGCTTCACGTTAGCTCGCCTGCTAACATTAGCTAAGAAGCTACAACCGGACGTAATAAGAAACTTACCTCGTAAAAACTTCACACTCGTCGTCGTAATCCTCTCGATAAGTCGCGTAGCGGACAGGATACTAGCAGCTAAGTTGATCTGATGTAGCACTCGGATAAAATGGCAGTTTTTAAGAAGCAGCTGAAGGAGGTTTGTGCTTCGTTATCCTGCACTGAGGACGAACGTAAAGGACGAAGATGCGCCGGAGCTTATAAGAGCATTTACGCCTCAGCCGAGATCACGGGGATTCTCGCGATATATTGTTTATGTACGTCAAAGGTCATATCAGTCGTTTAACTGTTTTATATAGTCTATGATCCACCCATTTGTGAGTCACTCGTGTGATCAAACACTTGAACTACAGTGTTTCTCTGTGCATGTTTGAATATGCTTGACACGTTTTTGCCTTTTGTTACATACATTGCACACAAATCAATATGAATTAATGTTTGTTTAATCAAAGTTTATGGATATTCCTGACATTTTTTTAGGGATTGCGAATTAACAAAGCAAGCTGATGTCTGTCAACTTTATGTTCCTTCAAGCTTGATACGGGCTACTGTTTTTGAATGGATACATGGACTCCAGTTTAATTTATTAGATTAACTGATGTGATGAAGTAGTGATATTTCCTGTGCACACGTGACCTCTGGTGGTCGAAAACAGTCATTGACCCTCAACTGCTTCTTGAACACAGGCTGTATGAGAAGTCTACGCTCCTTGTGTGATTGTGGAAGAGGCCTTTAAAACTACTTGTAATGGAGGAACAAAATGAATTCTTCATCTATGCGCTGTAGATCTCAAACCTTGAAATAATAGCATTCAAACCGAAGTTTGAATGAACCTTTATATTGAACCTAATATACATAAACTGTTTGCAAGTTTAATATGTGCATCTACTAGCCAACAGTCCTGCAAAAAATCATACCTTTATGAATAAAACTGGTCTTTTTGTTTAAATTGTTTAACATATTATTACTGTCGTACGGCCAGTGGTCTACCCTCACTGATATAAATGCCATTTGTAACTTAAAGCCTCATGATTTTGAATATTTAAAAAAAGGAAATAAAACTTAAGACTACTTGCAAAAATGGGGGTCATTGAGTCTTTCCTCTGCAAATCAAAAATTACAATCAAAAGTGTGTCTCCAAACTGTCTCTGAAGTGAGGAAACAAACGACTTTGGAAGCATATTTGACATTGTGAATCTGTATATAAAGTTTTTGGTCTTCACACTTAATCCTGCTGCTACCGCTTCAGCATGGACAGACATGGTGTTTTGCTGCCACCTACAGATCATTGTAGGTTTTGACATTGTTTGCCGTAAAGTTTTACCTGCAAGATCAGACCTTTGACATGGTTTAAATCTACCTGAACAGCTCAGTTGGACTGTTTCCATGGTGATATCCAGAATGGAGGCTCTGTTCTCGAGAACACAGTGCTATTGCAAAATGATTTACAACAAAACAGAAATCCAGATACAATCGAATTCAACATACAATATACATATTATATATAGATTTCATATATTGTAATACACTAAATTAGAGGAAACCGGGGGTGTACATATTTTCATTTAATTTTTTAAATCGTTTTTATATGTTTTTAAGCCATGCTGGATATGAAACACTATCACATACAATATAGTAATAATAATCAAGATCTAAATAAATATTAACATAAAANACTATCACATACAATATAGTAATAATAATCAAGATCTAAATAAATATTAACATAAAAATAACAGAAGGTATTGTGCTCCATATTGGGTACCTTTATGTTTAATCTTTCAGCCTTAACACTTTGACACTTTTACATTTTGTAGGATTTTGACTTGTATTTTCACACTGATATTGCTACTTTTAAATAAGTAAATAATAAGAATACCTCTTCTACCTCTGCTTACAAAAGATCAGACAGATGATCGGAGAATCTTCGCATCAGCCCCATTAACCTACACTATGATCTGTCACCTCCTCTCATGTTTCGGGGTCTGTATTTAAAATATTAGTTAAATTAAAGTATAAAAGTATTAGCATCGAAATATAGCCTACTTAAAATACTCATTATGTAGATGTATATTATATTATTGTATTATGATTATTGATACATTAATGTTCACATCACTTAAATGTTGCATTGAGTTGTATTTTTACTTTATACTACTGGTATCTCCTGATTTAATGATAATACATCATAATTTAATTGTTTGACATATTTTGTATCGTTAATATAAATCTGCTACTAAAACTAGTTTGCAAACATAACATAAATAAATGTATTGGAGTCCCAACTTCAATATTTGCTTCTTTTCAATTGTAGTGGAGTAGAAGTGTAAAGTAACCTATTAATACTCAAGTTAGGTGTAAGTTTCTCAAAGAGTAAATTTACTCAGTTACTCTGTTGCAGACAGTGAGGGTTGACAGCAGGCTAACACCTAGCATGCTAACCGCTAGCATGCTAACGCCTAGCAGGCTAACAACTAGCATGATTTATTGATTTGAATAAACAATAAAATCTCCACTGGACTAACATCATTGGCAGTGATTACTCAATTCGTGTCAGTTACTTCATGGTAGAAATGCTCAGTATTATTTTTAATCTAAAAAAATTACATTTCAAAAAAGTCACAGGGGTAAAAACAGGACGTAAGAAATGGGCGGAACTTTACCGAGAGAGGAAACTTGTTCTCGGAGGGGCTTCGCTTCAGATCATTGCTCCTGTTTCCATCTGCCGGAGGACAGACCCTGAATCCGGGGATCTTTATTTAGACATGGACTCGGGCCTGTCCAGTATTGTTGTGTTGGTTTTGTGTGTGATCCTGGTCCCTGGTGTATCTGGTAAGGTTGGCTGATTTAAATCGTTATTTCCTTCTCTTGTTTGTCCCTTTGTTGAATTTACTGCGTGTTTTAACGTTAGCTCAGGTTAGCTAGTGAATTCGGGGCGATGCCACTGACGTTAGCTTTGCGGACATTGTTTTAACATTAGTTTCTCAACTATATTACAGGGATTCAAACAAATCCAGTTCTCCTCTGTATAATTTTAGCCTTTACAATTGTCGACAAAGCACGTTATAAACCGATAGATTCATTGTTGGAAGATTGACTCAACTAACATTTTACGATGTCGAGGTTTTGCTATTTTCTCTCGTTCCTCTGTAGCTACTTTACAATACTGTTATAATCTGATCACTGTCAGTATAAATAACCTTGAAGAATCTGTATTTATGTGAACAGTTCTTAATCTATTGTAGTATTTGTGAAGGCGAGTAGTTAAATTACCACCTTTGATAAATAAGGGTGGACTAAAGATGTAACACAACCACGTTGACTATAAAGTTCAGACACTGAGCGTTTTAACTTTACTTAATGTAGGATTTATTGTCGTACTGTTGTAGTAAACTGCAGTACTTTTACCTAGTAATTCGGCAGCCCAGTGTAAACTTAGAAAGCGGAACGTATTAGTGTTATAAAGTCAGGGGGAACCCTCACATTGGAGAAGGCATAAGTAGATGATATTTGTTTGAAAAATGTCTAAAACTGTTTAAGAAAAAAAAGCATATTATGAATTTTCTGTCCATTAACAAATTAGTTAATTACTTCATCTTTATTGGATTGCTCAAGACTTAGACCATCAAGCTGTTATATAAACTCCTAAAAGCACTGTTGCCTTTTTAAAGTGGATTGAGTCACGTTTGTGTTTCATTAATCACCTTCTCTGCTTTAATCCTCTTCTACCCAGCTCTGCTAGTTAAATCACGACTCCAGATTTGTCGTAGGTGGTAATAAGACTAACCTTTGCTGCTCCTCTCTGCTCTCTGCTCTCTGTCTTTGCTCTTTTAGCAGGGAGCAAGGACTGTGATTCCTACAGAGATGCAGGCAATGTGTACCACTCATCTCAGTCATGCTTTGGCAAAGGATTTTGCTGTGGGTCCTGCTTCAACAGATACTGCTGTCGTGACAGTTTCTGGCGTTTTCCTGAGGATAAACAAGACGAATGGTATTTTATTCTGTAATAGACTATAAATTTACCTCTGACTACAGTTGACATTGAGATTGCGAGCGCACAAAAATCTGTGTCAGATACCTAAGTGATTTCCTTTTGGGTTTTGCTCTGTTTCTCTGTAGCTGTGGTACAGACGTGTTGTTGCTGTCCCTTATGCAATGATTATGCACTGCACAACAGGAACTGGTGTCTTCCTGTGCCCGACCATAGAATATGTTTGGCATACATGCTTGATGTTTATTTAATCAGCAAAGAAAACAGGAGGAATTTTACAAACTGACCAATATTCTGTATATGTTATGACAAATACTGTTCTCTTTTTATACCAGTAAGGTAATAGCAACATGAATATTGTTTTACATGATTTTTCTGCTTGTTTGTTTCAGTGATACTTTTTCTTATGATTCACCACTTCCAATGGTCTTTGGTATCGGCACCCTTGTCAGCGTTTTGATCATCTTCATCTGCTGCTGTGTCTGTCCCTGCTGCTGCCTGTACAAGATGTGTCGCAAGCCCAGACGTAAGTAGCCCTCCACTAACAATTAATACTGTATATTGTTTTTAGTGATACCTTCGGATACAGAACAGGCGGCTGGTTCTTTTGCCAAGAGTCCGATTGCATTGATACTTACAACATCCAATATTTGAGGAGCTCAAAACAGGCTGGGGTTAGATTTATTGATTTCACTTAAAGGAGAAGTGCACTTCAATGTGGATTCAGACATTTTTGTATCAGTGAGGTACTGATGGCTCATTCTGTGTGGAATCTCTCTGAATGGTTTCCATATCTAGCAGTCATTACGTAAACACCAGAAAACCACTCCACGTGACCATCTGTGAAGAAACATATTGCTTGTGTTCCTTTCTGCAACATTTTGCCTTATTTTATCAGCAATGACTCATTTTCCTCTTCTGCAGAGTGTCATGAGAAAGTCGGTACAGATTGTGGACAGTTTGGACTTGCTACTAAAGTAACTACCAGATTACAAAAAAAGATCTAAAAAGGGTAGTTCACCTTTTTTTAATAATTGGGCATGGGCATTACCAGAAGGCAATTTAAGTTTTGTCTACCATCATAGATTTTGCAATATTTTGTAGACCATATCCATCCCCATTTTATTATTTGCATTTTCACCAGCCACATCCTGATAAGCTCACATCCTGGTACAGCCTGAACAGCAAGTTAATAAAAGAGGGTTGAACAAGTTTAAGATAAACAGAAACTTAAACAGGGGCAGAAGGAAAGTGAAAGAAAAAAGTAATTACCCCAATTCCATGAAGTATCTCGATATGTAAGGCATTTATTTCACTGGATTAGCTAAAACCAGATGTTTCCACTAGGTTATTTTATTCATAAACAGTGTCTGAATTGATTTTTCAGAAAACAAACTTCATCATGACATCACAATTTTAGATTACAGATACAGTTAGATTTTATCTCCGGCACCTACTCTTAAACCAGTAGTGATTTGATGCAGATATGAGGAGAATGAGAGGAGCCAGTTGAAAAAAAGCTTGAACCATCCCACACATTATTCATTTTCGGTGTGTGTTTCTGATGTTTGTGTTTTACTTTCTCTCCATATTGTGGAAGTTGTCAAACATCAAAGTGTCAGCCTGACTCCATGGTACACTTTTGTCTGTTCATTGATGACACAAACAGTCACTTATACCACCTTTTGTAAAATGAAAGTATATGTGTTCATTACACTGTTGTATCACCAATTGCTGCATTTGCTGAAGAGGCCCACCAACAGTTGTACACCTGAACTCAACCCTGTGTGACTTGTTTCCTTATAGCCGTCCCTGCCTTAAGATTCACAAGTTAAGACACTAAATAAGCGTTAAATCCCTCAAACCCAGTTGACAGTCATCTGATACATGAGGTGACATAAGAGATATCGGATAATGTATTATCTGAGCTTGTAGCAAGCAGACGATCCAGATGACTTTAGAGTAAGTATTCATTTGTGAATTTCCCCACTGATTGACAAATAAAGGAATGTCTTATCTTATATCTTGTCCTTAGAGCCTTTTTTATATTAAAATTGCCACAAATTCCCTGGTTCCAGTTTCACCAATGTGAATATTTACTGTTTCTTAATCTGCTATGACAGTAAACAGAATATTTGTGGGTTTTGGCAGTACTAAACATAAGCACTCTTAGAAATTATAACTGTAATATTTTCACATTTTATGGACCCAAAGATTCATGAGGTAGTCAACAAAATAATTCTCAGATTAACTGATGATGGAAGTAAAATTCAGCTGCATCCCCAGACAGTTTTAAATCTACATCTCCATGACACACAAGCTCTGAGCAGTGACCAGGTATCAGTATTAGTTGGGTACTATTTTCTCTAAGGGCCAGAGTATCCAATGCTTCACATGCGAAAACAGTCAGTTAGCACTTAAACCAGAGAGTAATGTGTTAACAGCATGTAGCCATGTGCTGTTGCCTTCTGCAACTGTAGCTGCACATGTGCTGGTTTCCTGCCCACTGCCAACAAGCAGCAACCAGCATGAAAAGCAACCCCTGTTGACTTGTTATTGACAGCTTTTCAATCCATTTGCTGGGTTCGTTTTAATGAAGAGATCAGACTCTTGGTTTCCAGTGCGTCGGAGTATCTGTCTAGTTTTCAAAACAGAATATCAGGAGACTCATTTGAGATCTGTCTGCCCACCCACCACATGACTTTCATTACTGCAATGTCTTGGCTTTATTAATACCACAGACGTGGAGACACAGAAAGTAACCTGGTCCAACAGTCCCCAAATCACGATGATATGCAACGCATATGTGACACTGACAGTTCCTAAGAGCTACTTTATTTGGTGAAGTAAACTCTATTGGAAGCTGTGAAGTTCCTCGCTTGATATTTCTGTTTGTCATCGCCTGCATGTTGTGTAAAGGCTCACCAAGGCTTTTTAATAGTCCTCTTTCGTGTTTCCCAGAGGTTGATGACTCAGTATAGTCATCAGTCATAATTGCTGTTTGGAGTCTTTGCCAAACTTCAATCCTGCTGCAGTTCCTTTGCCGGAAAGATCATGCCCTTACTTAATGTATGTATGCTACTGTTTTACAAGTCAAGGCCTGTTTACATTTTCTGTGTGCCCAAGTGCTATACGGCTTTAACAGAATCTATGGTTTTAATCACGTTGTCTTTATTAAAGGATGAGGTGATATTTCATATTTTGTCCACAAATCCCATGTAAAGAGTAAAAGCAGCTATGAATTGATCCTTTTTATGTTTTGTCTGTGTAGTCAAAGCGAGAGCATATATAGATTGACCTCAATCCCACATACACCTACATCCTGCTGCCGTGAATGTGACTCAAACCCATGGCTGAAAATAGTCTCCAGCAAATACACAATTTCCTCCTGTTTGACGAACATTTGCTTTAAACTACAGTGCCAAGCTTTGTAAGAAAAATTACCCCCCCCCCTGTCCTGTGTTTTCCTGCTGTCTCTGGTATCTGTTTTTATTTTCCTTCTCTGTTTTGCACAGAGTTGTGGCCACTTGTCCTCTTCTATATGCAAGTTTGCTTCTGAGCAACAGACAATAAGATGTCAATGTTTCAGTTGTTTGGCTGTAACAACACTTATTTTTGATGCTACCAGACTGAGACAAGACGTCAGAATGAAACTCAGTCAGCGTGCGTTGGTAAAATCCCCCCATCATTAAGTGTGACCGCTCAGAAGTCTTCTGAGAGTCAGCTCACAGCCGTTTTCTGACCTCAGAGACACTCCAGCTGGGTTTGCATCCAAGCCACTGTCTTTCACAGCTTCAGCTACATCTGAGAGCCAGATAACGAACTCTAATGACCTTGGCCTCCGTCCACCAAATTTCTGTCATTACTAAGAGATTGAGTAACCTTGCAGAGAGACAAAGCACAAAAACAGTGAGCCTCATGCGTGGACATTTTTCTATCCTAAACCTCTCATACTTGCACAAGATGTCATCATTACCATCATTGTCATAATCCCTTAAATTGCCATATAAGACTACTGTTTATGCTCAGTTTCAGGGTGAAGCTTATTTGACAAAAGTGTAGTCAAAGAGTAAAAAGAATTTCAGGTCCTGCTGTCAGACATTAGCAGGCACAAGATGAGTTTAGTAAAGCGAGTAGTGGTGTCCCGAAAATAAATAAGGATCTCAACAAGAACGCATCTGTTTGTGTGAGTGCTTCTTGCATGAGATCCAATGTGCTTTGAAGGAAACAAAAAACAAATAGCCTACAGTAAGCGTGTACATAAACAGACATGTTTTGCATGTGGATCTCCACGCCTTATTTTTTTTACAAGCTTTCGTGCAATCAGAGGCAGACAACCTGCGTCTGTGTGCTCTTGATTACAACAGCGTGGACAGAGCTGCTGCCAGATTTCTTCTTTATTTTCTTCTCTTCTCAGTGCTTAGACTGGATATCACTTATCTATCTGTCTATGTCACTTCCTGTCAGTGTGATCGAGTTCACTTTGTGCCGTGCAGCATCTGAGCTCTTAAATACAGCAGTAGGCTAAAACACAGGCGGGGATGTGGATTCCCCAACTGGGGCTGCTGCATGTTGGGATCACATCCAGGAATGTTGGAGCTCCACCTCGTGTGACTCATTGTTTCCACGACAACCACAGACCGTCCCACGACATTTACAGGAAGTGGTCGTGATGACGCGCTCGCTGTTAGGAAAAAAAAAACACGTGCTGGGGTACTGATATACAGACAGACACACACACACACACACACACACACACACACACACTTGTACTTCTATAATTGTGAGGACCCTCTTTGGCGTATCGAATTTCCCAGCCCCTTATCCTAACCTAAATCTAATTCTAGCCTAACCTATAAGTCTTAGCCTTCAAACAGCCCTTTGAAGTTGCGAGGACGACTCAAAATGCTGTTGGTTCAAAACTTGTTCCAGTCCTGACTATGTAGCAAGTATAAGTGCCCCCTTTCTTCACTTAGGGTTTTTATATTTCAATGCTGTCTTTCAGTTTCACTAAACGTGCACAGAAATGGGTGTACACTTGATGTGGAAACATTGAGAGTCCCTGCACGGGTGGAGGTCTGGTTTCTGTATTTACAGTGTTTGTATATATTTATATCAATCTAGCAAGTAGCAAATCAGGAAGAAGCTTCCTAACGCACTAAACAAATCTTGTTTAGTTTCCTTGCTAGAGGCCTGATAATTTATTATAGATGATGTCTTGGCTGAAAAGATCTCTGTCCTTTCTTGTCTTATCTCATGCTCAGTCTAGTCAAGTTTAGCCTCCTTTTATGAGAGTATCTACTGTAATAAAAATGCGAATAAGTGACTATTTTTAAAAAGTTGACCTGATTAAACTAATTTCACTTCAGTTTTCTCAGTGTCACTGCGAGGTTTGTCTGACAGAAGTGATGGTCTGACCTAAGTCTTACCACATATTTGAGGAACAAACTAATGAAATCTGAGCTTCTCTTGTGTTTTAAAGTTGTAACACTGTACAAGCTTAGCATATATGTGGCTGCATCTTTCATCTGTTTCTGTGTTGCGCTTGCTTACAGCTGTGATGGCTACCACCACCCACACCACAGTGGTCACCACCACTCCTCAGCACTACCCCCAGCAGCCGACTGTCACACCTGGACAGCATCCGTCCTACCAGGGGGCCCAGTACGCACCCTACCAGCCCGTGCCAGTGCAGCCCGGTTATGGAGCCCAGCCCATGCACCAGGGCTACGGAGCCCAGGCCATGCCCACATCAGCATACCAGGGACAGCAGTTCACACCAGGACCACCACCAACATATCAGGAAGCCAGTGAGTGTGAAGTTTTGATAACCTAGACAGAGAGTTCCAGGTCTGATTGTAACAGCAGCCTGTTGTCAATTCAAGGACAACTTCCCTCTCTGCTCTGCAACACAGTAACAGAATCTGCCTGCAATCACTCTAACATAATCAGATTTCTGTACTTTACTGACAATCCCACTAAAAATAAGACGGAAAGTGACAAACTACTGTCAGTCTAAATCTAGATGTTCGCTAAAGGTGCTGAAAAAGTGGATTTTGAGAGAGAGAAAAGTAGACTGGTATGAGTTTTTTTTTTTTAAATGATCTAAATGCCTACAATGAAAGTGTAGATAAAGCTGTCTGTGTACTTCTTACAGATTTTAAGATGGGTGCAATTGGGGGGGGGGGGTGTTCAGGATTAACATTATCATTACACAAAGTGGATGATTACAGTGTTTTTTTTTTTTTTAGAAATACCCAGTTCACTATAGAAAAGCACCCTTTACCACGTGGTAATAACACATTATGCAGTTCTGGTGCCTCAGACAAGCTGCAGTCGGAAGTGGAGGTGGAAGAACCACTGCTGGTATATACAGCTGGGTCATGTCTGGAAATGAACCATTTATGGCCACTCTGACAAAACGGAAGTTTACCGTCTAAGCATTTTCAGCCCATTCATCCACTCTGCTTTCTTTCTGTGTCCAGCTGGTCCTGCCTACCCTCCCAACCCGATGCCTTACAGCCAGGCCGCATACGCCCCCGGCCAGCCGTCGTACCCTCTGCACCCCCCCGAGATGCCGCAGCCCAACGCTCCACCTGCACGCACAGACTACCTCGCCCAGCCAGCATATAACCCGGATTATGTTGCACCACCGCCCAAGACGGGATAAGGGACCACAGTGCCGCACTCTCAGCCACTTTAAACGTAGCATTTTCGAACTTGGCAGAACTGGAAAAGTGTAATCTGAATCAAGACGACAGCTGTGTCAGAGCGTCTTGACTCGTGTGTTTTGGTGGTTCATTATGGGAAAGTCGTGACGCATTCGTAGTTGTTGTAGTGCATCTGTTTTGTCGAACCATTGCCAAGTGAAAATGTTGATGCCTCTTGGCTCATGTTGCATGGACTTAAAATATACTGTGTGAGTGGTGAGACTGGGTTTTTTTTGTTTGTTTGTTTTTTTTAAGAATATTTCTTAGTAGCTCCATCTTAGTCATCAAGTTACACACAAAACCACTGAGCATGATTTTAAAGAGTAGAAGTGCTTTGACATTTTCCACTCTTCTGAACATGCCTCAACATCTCCCTCCTCGTCCCTGTCTCTACTGTGCATCGGCCGAACCTGCCTGACCTCTTAAAGTCACCATCTACAGTGATTGTAGCCAGCGGTCAAACTCTGAAGGAGTTTGGTGGTCGTGGCCATAATCCCTTTCTGCCAGTTTATTTCAGACCGACAAAGTGCTTTAAACCTTTTTTCATCTGCTGTTTCTCATGTTCCTTTGTCCCTGGTGTTTTTTTTTTAAAGCAGTTCAAGCTTTATGTCTGTTACTTGGGAACAAATCAAGTCCAAAGTGTTTATGGATTTATGATGGAAAAGATACATTGTCAGTAAGAAAGTGAAAAAGCCTCCAACAGCAGAGAATGTTCATTAATCTGCCTTACTCACAGGGAAAGTGCGCTAACATTGTTTGTGCTCATGTACAAGGGAGATTTAACACAAAGGCCTTTTCTGTCTTTTTTAACTCAGGTTGTTTTCATTCATTGTTTTCATTGGCCCATCATCCAGCATGTGTATCTGAGCTGAAATGCATCAGCAGCTTTGAATGAAATAACCAAAAGAGGTTTTTTTGTTCGTTTCTTTTCAGTCAACCAAACATTCACATGGCCTGTCAATGTTTTACATCCAAAATGCAAGAAACAACCGTGCCTTCTCAGCCATGTTACTCTCTATCAAACTAAAGTCTGCATGACATTTGCGACAGCTCAAATTTCATTTTCTAGTTATGCACGAGTGTTTGATTTGTCTGTTTCACCTCGTCCTCTGTTACTTATATTTAAATGTCATCATGAAGGCTCACATTCACTTCGACCGGCCATATTAGTTTACAACATTGCTGCTACCGAATTCCTTTCAATTTTAATTCCTTAAGTTAGTTTTGAATCTCAAACGTTCGTCATTTTCTTCCTCAGCATTGTGTTACCTGCCTTGTCAAATCATGGCTTTGTCTTTTGTAGAAATGATCATCACCATCGTCTTTATTAGACCACACCAGCAGAACAGTCAGGTTTGAATTTGGAGCCGCTTGTTTTGTTTGTTTTTCATCTTAAAAACTAAACCAATAACCCTGCTTTGCTCTGCTTTGTCACCTCTACTCTGTGCTGTCTGAAATTACTTGACAATAGTTTTACAAAAGTGACCTTTTACTGACGATCCAGCTGAACATGCAAAGTCACGGCTCATGTGACAAGCCACCCCTTCAGAGGAACCCTGTGTGAAATCTGTCGTTTCAACTTCCCTTTTTCTTTTTGTTGGTCATAGTACCCTCATGTTGCAGTGAATGTATCGCTGGTGCAGGTCTCACAATGATTTTCAGTCACATCTATGCTGTGGCTCATTTTATTTTACTGGCTGACATGAGAGAAATCACATGGCAGCTAATGGGCCCAATGTCCTCACATATCCTTGTAATTTGCAGCAGTCAGTTTGTGAGGAATGTGCATGTGTTACTTACATCTACCAAATGATTGGTCTGTGGCCTGCCTTTTATCCGAAATCTGTCTCTATATACATGTGTTCTGCCTGTGAGCTCAGTCCTTCGGCCAGTGTTGATTCTCCAAGGTGACTTTATTTGGAGTGTTTTTACTTCTTGTGTGTGTGGATTATAGCCATTTGTGTTTATTTTGGAATATATATTGTAGTGGAAATGCTCACTGAATAGACTGAGGACACGACAGAAGTATAACAGCCAACGGGATATTAATTCAATAGACAGTGTCAATACATGACACTGATCAATTAGAGAATAGTAATAATTAATAATAGGGGGGCTTTACTGGAATTGTTTACCCGATCTCCCAATAACCAGACATTCCATATCCTGCAGATGTTTACCTTTGTTAACAATGATACTTCGCTATGTAAACCAAAGGTCAGTCCGGCACTCAGGCCTGGCTGTTCCAAAACCGCCCCGCTGACGCCAATCCTGATGTTTGGCAAGGCAGTCTCCACGTATACCTGTCCTTATTTGGTTTCTTAACTGGCCTTGTTGTTACAAAACAATACATTATCTGTCCCTACAGTATGAGCAGAGATTTATGATTGTTCCATCTGTTTCTTCTCCAAGAATAATTGACAGTGATGCTATGTTGAGAATATATGTAGGCCTACTTGACTTTTATTTTGTAAAAAAATTCACCATTTTTTTTCTGCAGAGTTCAATAAAATATATATTTTCTGTTTTTCCCCAACTTTGATTATTGAATTTTCAGAATAGAGGTTTTACATGAAATAAATGTGATATTGTGCTGTGCATTTATTGAGGGCGTGGAGGGGGGTGTTGAGAAAGTTACGAGTGCTGAAGTGTTGAAAGTTCAATGGAGAGAGTGGGTGGAGGCAGATAACGTCGCAGGTTCAAAGGAAATTTGGGTCGGGTTGACTATTGCATCAATGTACAATATTGCGTAACTGCTCAGGAAATGAAACTGAAAATCAACAGTGCGAGACTGTGTTTCTATACAATTTGGGTTCAATTTGAAGGGTTTCCTTTATTATTATACAGGCTGCATTCTTAATAATGAATCATGTGCCAGAGGGTGAAAATAAATTTAAAACTTCAAAATTCATTGCAACTAAATGTGTGCAGTTAAAGAGAGGTGAAGCATAAAAAATGACTTCATGGTGTTTTGAGGTTGAAGAGGTTTTCTTATCTTGTCTGTAAAAACCTGAATGCAGCACTTCACTATGCAAAAATCTGTCATAAATCATCCAGTGGCAAGTCTCTCCCATGAAGCGAGGAATGTTGTTGGACTACTTCCTGTAGGGTGGGACAGACAGACAGGCTGAAACAGTCGGCTCACTCTACATTCATTTCCTCATCACTCTACCTCACAGCAGTGAAGCTGTGTTTTGTCCAGTCTTGTGTGGGGTTTTTTTTCTCTGAGATCCAGCTCCCGGCCGCATGGGGTGAGTTTTATTCAGCTGTTTCTTACCTCAGTCAAACACCTGTATGTAGATGCTCAAAGTGCCACAAAGGTCCCACCTGAGAAGTAACATCAAGGTTGTAGCTATGAAAGTGCGGCACCTGATTATTAACTGGGTCGACTGGGTTTCACATTGTGACTGAGGAAGTCCTAAACCTGTTTGAACCATAGACTGTATAAAACTGATTTAACACAAAAACATTAGGTGCCACAGTTCATAACATGCGACTTTGATTTTTCTCCTCAGGGGGAGCGTTGGCAGTGTCACTTGTTTACAGCTTGTATGTTCGTGCATGTTTGACTCGCCTGAAGGAGACGACTGAACGTTTTCTAGTTTGGCTGTTTATCTTATCATTTCTTGTTATACTGTAACTCCTTCATCTCCCAGCCATGACCCCGTGTTTCTTATATTACTGCAGCAGCTTTTTGGATGATCACTGATACTCAGCCATGTGTCTCTCAGTGCTGTCGAACGCACCTGTTTGTAACCTGTTAAAGAAAAAGACATGAAATGATATCAGCATTTAAGGTGACTAATTGTTTTTTTTAATTCTCCCATGCTTAGCTTTGAGAGACAAAGCAACGTTGTTGTGCTTCTTGGAAGCATCGTAGGGTGTATTGTGCCCATCCTCCTCTGTGTGGCTCTCATCATCTGCTGCGTGACTCCATGCTGCTTGCTCTACAAGAAATGTCGAAAAGGACGTAACCGAAGGAACCAATGTAGGACACATTGTTGGTTATAGCTGTTTTCTTTATGTACTGCACCTGCAAGGCTCCAGTTAATGAGTTAGAAGAGATTAATACCATCATGCTAAATATGAAGTTAACACCAGGAGCCTGCTTACTTATCTTAGCACAAAGACTGGAAAAGGGAAAACAGCCAGACTGACTCTGTCTGAAGGTGGAAACAAACCTTCCAGCAAGCTGAAGTTCATTAATTAACAAGCTGTATCTCATCTGTCTAATTGATACAATGATCAATAACTGGTTTATCTGGGTTATGTGCGAGATATTTGTTGGTTAAGAAGTACTGAAATCGACTTGTTTTGGCCAAGATTTGGATCGTGCAGTAAAGCAGACCTGCTTGGTTCTTTTGCAGGGATTTAACCATTTTAATGGCAGCTGTTCAAATGTTCCACCAAAACAAGTTCCCTTCATACAAAATACCTGCCTCTGCATCCTGGGCCTCACAGTGCCTAAGATGACTGTGATTGGTTCACTCAGACCTTTCTCTAGTGCCGGCACAGTGCTAAACCAACATGTATAGATACAACACAACAGATACAGTTTTTTAATATGAGTTTGAGCACAGTCTCTTTATCCGTGGAGGAAAATTTTAACATTTGTCTCAGTCCACAAGTACATCACAGAGTCTTGGTAGCTCATTTTCAAACCAAATTCAATCTGTGACTTACAGCCGTGGGAAACTCCGTCGTGGTCCACACACCCCTGCAGCCGATGTCCCCCTCCGGATATCAGCCGTCCTACCCAGGATACCATCCAGTACCGGTCCAGCCTGGATACGGAGGCCTGCCCAGCCCCTCAGCACCACCACCCTCATACCTGGAAGCTAGTGAGTTATTTTATCACATTCATGGATTTGACAATTCTGCAGAGCTGGCTGGTTTGTTTTAGAATTAACCTGAGAGGAACAGACGTATTAGTGGAGCAGGCTTGGTTGATGTCATCCACCTGTCCGTACACCTGTCCCTGAAAGAGGATGCTATCAGTTTGTACTGTGACTCACTGTATTTTTAACGGCCTTTAACCTGATTTCCATGAACAAATCAGTGTTGATACTTGGCATTTAGTGGCAGCAATAATTATTATGATGTGGGATATACAGTACATGTTATCCAGGATCATAGGGGTCCATTGTTGTCCAAAAGCAATTCAGTTATGAAGTTGGAGGGGTTATTTCTGGAGCTTTGGTTTGGGTATATTTGACATATAAATATAACAAAAATATTATAAACCAGTCTTATCATGTCATGATTACTACAGGACAACATCGTAGGAAAAAAGAAATCAGTAACAACAAAATTTGTTTTTGTCCTTTCAGCCAGTCCAGCTCTCCCTCCAGCTGTGTTCAGTCCAGGCCAGCCGATGTACCCCTTCCCCGGCCAGCTGCCACCACATTCAGATGAGCTCGCCCAGCCGCCCTACAACCCCTCTTATCACCCAAACTCCTGAACTGTAAAACGGTGAATGTTTTATAACCCTGGTCGCACAACCATTCTCATGTAAATATAAAATGTGTGGATCATTTTTGTGTTGGTATGGTGGGATGTCACATTTTAATTACATACAGTATCTCTTGGGAAATCTACATTTTCTATAAGTGAGTCCATAATTTAAACTACTAAAAACTCTTTTTTTTTTATCTTGTTGCTGCTGCTTTTCATGTCTTTCAGAATAATTGCTTCAGTAAATGGCCATTTGTTTACCAGTGTCTGATTTAAAAATGTAAAACTGAAAGTACTGAGTGTTTGAAAATGCAGAAAAATTACACGATGAAAAAAATAAATAAATACAAACACTTCAAACATGGTCACAGCAGTCAGGTGATATTTAGCCTGAGAATTATTTTACTGTATTTATTAACAATTCAGATTCCTTGAACAGATATTACTTCAGGTGTTGAGCTCAGTCTTGGTTTGTTTTGGAGCGTCTGAGGAGTTTTGAAATTTCATTCCACCTTAATCTGCCACTAGAGGTCGCCTCTGCCTCACTTTGCACAGAAAGAGGAAACAGTGGGAGTGGGAGTGTGTTGCACGCTGCTGCTGCCAAGCCTTGGTATCAAACATATTGTTTTACATGCAAGACAATAAAGGTATGAGTCTGTTTTGTCATTATGATTAAACACACTTCCTCAAAACTGTTTTCACCTCTTGATGGACAGGATTCATGCTTGCTTTTCCTGTCTGATGGCTACAATAGAAAAAACATGGGTTTACTTTAATTCCTGTAATAAAACTTACATTTTTCCAAAAGTATTTGCATTGAGTAATTTTGTAGTAAGATCTAAGTGCAGTTCTTTTACTTGAAAAAAGAAATTGGTCCGATGTTTGTTTCCTTTTTTGCTTAGTGATGGAATAACTGCAGTGTGAGACTTAAAGAGCCTAAACAGCAGTGAACGTCTCATTGACTCTCCTGTTGCCTTTGTAGCATCTGTTATCAGCCAATCGTGTTCGAGGACTGCAAATAAAGTGACTGCAACTGCAAATGCATTCAGTCAGCTTTAGAGAATATACACAGGTAGAATATGTTTGACTCTCTAATCATCATCAGTCTGAAGTCACATGTACAAGGACGCACCAGGCTGATAAGCTGGGGTTGGTCCAGTTTTTGATAAAGTGACGTATTTGACAATGTAAAGCTTCATCCAGCTGTGGGTCAACGATTCAGAAAAGCTTTATCGACTTCAGCGAAATGTACAAACTGACAGCTCTTCTTTCACTGCAGTGATGGTGAGTTACACTTTTGCTTTGCAGTTTGTTCTCAAAACCCTCGTTTGTTTCTAATCGTGCAACAAAGAAATTGAGACATTTACTAGCTTTGACCCACTTACAATGAACTCAGTGTGTGTGATGAAATCCATCATGTAACTAACTGTTATTTCCAATTGAGAAACAAACCCCCCTGTTCTCAGTTTAGCCTCTTCCTGTGGGATCATGTGCGGATGAATAGCCAGGGTGGGCGTGCTTGCATTTAATCCCATAATAAGCAGCACCACTCCCTCCTGTAACATCCAGCACTATCCATTAATCAATACAGTATTAGTGCTGACTGTGGCTATAACAGGAGAAATGACCCTGCCTCCGTACTGCTCCCTGCTCGATGTCTAAAATAAGACCCTCTCCTTGAAGTGTGGCTCAGACTGCTAATGAGCACTTGTGCGGGGATGCCAGTGTCATGGCCGTCGTGGCAGATAATCTTTACGCTACTGTTCTCTTCCCATCCGTCTCTTTCTTCTGCTCTCGTCCCTCTGACTGGGCTTTGTTCTGTCTGAAGGCCTTGGTGTCTGGCCTCCTGCCCGAGCTGCCATTAAGATGTTTGCAGCATTTTCTCCACATCCTACAACATTCCACTCTTCTCTCTCCTTTTCTGACTGTCTGCAGAGTCATTCTATTTACAGTATATCTATATCTCACATCTGGGGAACTCTGGAGAACAGAGAGGGGTCACACTCTGTCAGAAATCCACCTTGAGGTCAGGTTGTAGATCATCATTCAGGACCGAGCTATCGAGCTGTGCGTGGGAGCAACTGCTGACAAAAGCACCCAACCAGACCCCCCACCCCCACCCTCCAACCCCCCGATGCCGTCTCTCCGGCCAAAATGCTCCAAAGAGATAGAGGCATGCCGAACTCTCCCACACAGCTTGGAAACACAAATAGACTCGACAGCGTTTTTTATTTTTGTTATTTTTCACAATCTGTTCCATCACTGAGTAAAGGTGATAAAAAGTTTCCAACAGTATTTATATTTTTGTATCTTTGCCATTACTAAAGATATGTGTTGACAAAGTGTCTGGTTAAGGCTCAACAGACTGAAGCGAGTATCATTGTTATTAACTATGGCAGCTGTGGATCTGATCCATCCTGTCAGCATCATCAACAGCTGGATGGATTGCCATGATATTTGCACGATCATGGTCTCCAGAGGATGAAGCCTACTGACTTTGGTGATCTTCTTTTAGCGCCAACAGCAGGTTGACATTTTCTCTTTGCAGTAAAATGTCTCTACAACTTCATCAATTCTATTATATCTGGTGCAGATACTCATGCTGCGCTCAGGATGAGTCTGAATAATTTCAGTGATCCCATGACTTGTCATTCAGTCAAAACATTCTTCTGTTCAATACTGTGGTTGATGACAAATTACATACAAGACTAATGACTTTTAGCAAATGCATTTTAGTATTGACGCTGTGCACGTTCTGACAATTAGCATTCAGCTCAAATCACCACAGATGTGATTCTGTTATTTCTCTTACACTCACTGATATTAAACAGGGTGGACAAAATAATAGAAACACCTGTTTGTATAAGGCAATGCAATTCAGCAGCAGCACAAACTCCAGCCTCCAAAATGACCCTGAAGTTAAATCAACACTTTAGTACCATCCAAGGCCAGCAGGGGGAGTGTTTGCTAAGAGCAGCTGGTGTCAGATCATATGGGAGGAATTCAGCCTCATCCCTCCAATAACCTGGTGTGAGCATGTCTGTGTGTCTGCGGACGTTGATGATAGTGCCCAGAGACACTAATCTTCAGGTTAATCCTCTTTAATGTGAAACTGTGATGCCTCTTTGTCAACGCTCAAAGCCGACTTCTCACGGGAAACATGTCCAACCACGAGGTCTGGTCAAGTGGAGGTAGTCAAGAAAACAAACCATCTGAAATGAAGGAAATACTTCATAATTACTGTAACCTGTTGAATGAGGAGGCTGCTGGCAAACACAGATATTATACTGGACAAAAGACTTCGAGCTTGTTCCTCAACTGCTCTTATAGACTCTTCCGACTCCAAACCCTCAACGAACTCTGTCTTTTTTTATGATGTTGCTATAAAAGGCAGAAGCACACTTTGTCTTTGGGCCTGAAGTGTGCTCCAGCTCTGTCATCAATATAAAACCTTAGCACGTCTTCATTTTGTCCAGCTGTGGGAATTCAAAGAGAAATCAATTGATCTGGCACATTTAGCTGCGATTGATTGGAAACATGAATATCCGCCTATAAAAAAACCTCATCGGCTAAATCATCCACCCGTCCTCGGCGGGAAGGCGGCGTTCAAAAACTGCAAGGACGAGTCCTCAAAATCAACTATTTCATCTTCTGGTGTTGTTGGCGGGTGTGTGTGAGGCTTTATTGTGTGGAACAGTTGAGGTGACACACTGACAGCTGCTCGCAGATTGACTCCGGAGAAACAGAAATCAGCTGGTTGACAGAGCAGCTGTGGGTGGGAGGTCTGCTCAGAGACTATATGTTGAAACACTGGGGTAAAAAAACACATAATCCAAATTAGTGAATGAATAAAATTACACTTGAAATTGTCCTGATTATGTCTCTGTGAACATCGCTCTGTCACACATGCATTCCCCCCCCCCCCACTCTCCTTTTCCAGAATGGCTAAAGGTCTGCAATAAAGTTTCCCGGGTCACTGTGCACATTTTCTCTCCTTTTGTCTCCCACATTCATTCCACAGCGCTGCCACCAGAAGTCAGACGTCATGGCTTTCGAATCCTTTCTGTCTTGCTTTTTAAACTTCTAAGACTGTACCTCAGCTTTGTTTCCCTTTTCATGTTCCTCAAACCTAAAAGCACCTGCAGCACCAAGAGAAGTGGCAACGGACAGAGTCAGTTTGGACCGTGTGAACTCAACAGATAAAACAGTCTGCTTTCTTTTCACCCTCTCTCTCCCTCTCTCTCTCTATTCAATAGCCTCCAAGTATCTTGACAACCTTGCCTGGTATTTTGGCAGCAGTCCCCTGAGTGTTGATGTCAGCTGAGGGAGGGAGGGAGGGAGGTGGAGAGGCTGAAAGAGAGAGAGAGGGAGAGAGAGAGAGGGAGGGAGGGAAAGAGAGGGGAGAAGGGGGGGGGGACGAGGAGGAGGAGTGAGCGGGCTATTCAAGGCACTTGTCCTCTGTCTCCCTCAGAGCTTAGAGGAGGGGGAGGCGCACATGTATTGAGAGAAACACACACACACACACACTCACACACACACACACATATAGTAGCAGCGGCCACATTTTCACAGCCTGCTCTTCAGACTGACAGCAGCAAACGGAGTTGAGAGCCACCACGACAGAGCGAGGGAGGAAGAGAACGAGGCAACACAGAAGAGAGGAGAATACACAGGATTTGCCCCCATTTCTTTCTCTCTCTCGGCTCCTCTGGGGGCCAGAACAGGAATCTGCCCCGTGCTCTTCTCAGGCTGAACTTGCTGTGCACCTTGCCATGGCCGCCCCCGGCTCCCTCTCATCTCCTTCCTCTCAGGCTTGGACCCCCCTCCTCTGGGCTCTGTTGACCCTTTCAGGCCCAGCGTGGGGTTTTAACCTGGATACCACTCACACGCTGCATAAGTTGGGAGACCGTGGCACGTTTTTTGGTTTCTCTCTGGCACTTCACCAGCAGCTGACCCCAGAGCCTCAGAGCTGGTGAGTGGACGCCTGCGGCACACGGACCATGTCCTGTGTGTCCTGTGTGTGTCTCTGACTTTCTGCTGCACCTCACATGCTCTGTGTAAATGTGCTGTATCATGTGTGTGCACCTGCTCCTCGTGCATATCACCACACCATGAGTTTGAATTTGAAGTGCAGTTAAAGCTGAAATGTGAGTTTTGTTGCCCCGGCAGCGTTTCTCTGCTGCACCAGTGCTTGGATTTGCTAAATCATTGTTCATGAATCAGTGTGAAGCGGGCGCAGGAGGTTCAGCATGTGCAGCCTGAACTGTGAGTTCATAGATGAGGATTTATGGTAAATGGAGAGTGGATGAGAGAATCAGCTGAATCAGCTCGTGTGCAGTGATTTCCTAAGAAGAGGAGAAGGGTTTTTAAGTGATTGTGCTGTTCAGGTCTGATGCAGATACTAATGCATCCCATAGCGTGCAGGGCTGTGTTACAGAGCTCATGGGTGTGTGTTTGCTTGTCTCAGAGATCATGTTTGTTCTCTGACCTGCTGTGTGCCAACAGCTGTTTTCATGCGTCTTTCAGTGCGGCTGGTCGAGTCATGAGCTCTGTTCTCGTTCTCCAGAAGTCATGAATAAATGATACCAACAGGCCTGTAAATCTCTGGAAATGTTTGCTGCAGGACTATTAATAAGGAGCGGCCTTAATTTTCCTGAAGCTTTGTGATTAATATTTCACCTGATGAGGTGCCAGAGACAGCAGTTCTGTATTTTCCACTATAAATCCAGCTGGAACAGTTACAGCCGCACTAAATGTTTCTATACATTTATAGCTTCAAAGGCTTTTGTTCAAACTTTCCCTTTTAACGGTGCAGCAAAGAAACACCAGGAGCAAGACATGAACACAATGCACAGATATGTGATATATGAATGTACTGGTGGAAGAAGTATTCAGACTGCATCCTTAGGTAGGAGTACTACAGTATAAAAATACTCCATTACAAGCAAAATTCCTGAATTTAAAATCCTACTCAAGTAAAAGTACTGAGACATCACAAGTACTGAAAGTATTTGTTATGCAGACAGATGGCTCCTATGAGTGTTTTCAACATATTATAGTATCCTATTGATTATGCATTTTCTATAATGCAATTAGCATTTTGCGGCTGTAGTTGGTTCACATCATATTTTATAAAATCATCATGCAGGAGTCTATATTTTTAAATAAAATCTTAATCTGCAATGCAGCTTGTAACTGATTAACTAAATGTAAAAAAGTACTATTAAAAGTAGTGGGTGGATGCTTAAAATGAAAATACATGAGTGAAGTACAGGTAACTCTAATCTAAGTACTGTACTTGTGATGTACTGCATTTACAATCAAGTCAAACATTTTTGAATGAGGGAGTGAATTGAGTGCAGGTCCCTGTTTTCAAGCTCCATATTTAACTTTTGGCTTCTCAGTTTACCCGGGCTGGAGTCGCCCTGTCGCCTGGTGGGACCAT
Organism: Centropyge bicolor; assembly: GCA_037975185.1. NCBI lineage: Eukaryota > Metazoa > Chordata > Actinopteri > Pomacanthidae > Centropyge > Centropyge bicolor. The sequence goes on along the minus strand of JBBMOC010000012.1, from coordinate 4,228,257 downwards.
GACATCAGTATTTACAGACACACAGACAGTCGGAGCGAGGGTCACGTCAGCCCTCTGAAACCTGCTCACTGACCGGCAGCTTTCCTCAAACTTGATGAGCTTAAAGCATTGTGTCACTGACCACGGTGACTCGCTTCAAACTATGGTGCTGTTCATATTAAAACAGGTAATCAGGGACCAAACAGGATATCTGTTTCCATAGGATGTTATTACGATCATCAGTGGGGAAGGAAAAGGTTGGGGGGGGGGACAGGATGCCCGGGTATCAGAGACACACTTGTAGTCATCCAACCCCTGACCAGCTTTTTCTTGGCCAATAAAAAGACTGCTCCTCGATAACACAACTCTTCGCCACAACACAACGGACAGAAGAGTCCTGAGAACATGCTCCACCAGTGGGTTTGTGCCAGCAGGAGACAGACGGTAAACTAACCTGATGTGCACCTCCTGGAACAGAGTGGAGTGAATGATGCTGTTGCCAGTACACTGTGACATCACGCCCACTGGACACATAGATGACTTTACAGTGAGTTCATCCTTGTGTCAGCATCTATATCTTTAATTGACCTGCAGAGATGTCGTCATGATTTTAGAAAGCCTGAGTTTTCAGTTAATATAGCAAATATGTGAGCAACTGCTTATTGACACATCCCGCACTTATGGAGCAAACCTATCATTCATTCTGAGTCCTGTTTTGGGCCACTTGATTAATCCAAGTCCTGAATTCACTCTGTGTTTTTGGTCTCCACCAACTCCTGAGGGAAATATCTTCAGCTGCTCAATGACTGTGTCTGGCTGCTGTTTGGTGCTGAGAAGGTAGCGTTCATTGGGTTTATTAGAGAGGACTGTGAAAACCAAAACATATAATATGAGCTGAAGAATGAAATAAAAGTTACCATAAATTTCCAGAAAGCCAAGAGGAGCTGCAGATTCACATGATGATCTGTTGGAGTGACCACTTCCACATTATCACGTTGATAATAAACTATTTATCTTAAAAATTCATTTCTTTCTTTCATTTATTGCTGTAAAATACTGTGAAAAACAATGATATCAGCCTGTACCCACCAATGTAGAGGGTGAATGTGCTGCTTCATCATGACCTCAGGCCTGATGACTTGATGATGATGTCATCAGTTGTGGACTGTGGCATTTTGAAACACTTAAAGTCGATGTTATTGGCCGTTCATTTAGAGGAATGTATTATTCAGATATCAATGCAGCGATTAGCTTTCCTGTCTGAATAATACATTTCCATTAAGCTTCATGATAGAGCCCTCTCTGTGCTACTGCACTTCACATTTGGAAGTTCAGGCTCCCATTGTCATCTCTGCTCTTCAAATTCACTGTCTCCAAACACTTGGCCTCATACTTACTGTTATTCGATGCTGTTGACTCATTTGCTCTTCATATTCTGAAGGTTTGGGTTTCTGTCGCCCGTGGTCAGACTGCGTCGAGCTCATTGTGTTTGATGCTGCTGGATTCAAAGGTGAAAATGATATCGGTGCTTTGATGCTTGGCTTCTGTTCTTAGTCTTGTCTGCATCACACAAACCTGAACTTTAAAGCGATGACAGAAATCAGGTTAGTCACTATGTCACACTTCAGAGAGTTTCATCGTCTGTGGCTGTGGAGTCGCACAGTTTATTGGAGGCTCAGGATAAAAAGATGTTTTGCCATTTCTTCAAAAGCAGCGTGATATAATATGTCAGCTTCAGATGCAGTTGGCAGGTTTATGGGATGTTCTGTTCAGTCTGACTGTATCTCTTTGGAACAGGCTGCTTCAAACCTCCTGCATCTTTTCAGTGTGGCAGCAGAGGCCAAAGCAAAAGTCAAGCCATGTGACACAACTGACTGATGTGCTGTCATGAGATCTTGTTCGGTGACATGCTGGGAGGAAGTTAAAGTATGCACGCTCAGACGGGGATAAGAGCCTCGATCTGACTTCCTGGAGTTGAGTAAACGTTCTGTGTTCTGTCTCTCGGTTGTTGTCCTGAAGCAAAGGCCCCTGAGCTGAGTTTAGGGGGCTTCTGCTGCTGCTGCTGCTGCTGCTGCTGATGCCAGACAGAGGATGAGATGAAAGGGTATTTCAGTTTGAGTTATGTGTGCGTCTGCTATTTATACTGTTATGAGAAGTGCTTCTGCTAATAGTTCACAGCCTGGTGAAGACAGGAAGCCACCTGAGCTTCATCCCACTGCTGCCAGTCGTCCTCTATCCAGCTACTGCTCGCCTTTATAGTAAATCTGCTTTTCATAGTTTATGATATGAGATATTATTGGATTATACAAAGGAAAATAGCCTGTAAGAGCTAATAGACACATGCTCTATAGGTGCATGATGGAGATTTCATCTTTGCTTTGACTTTATCTTTATATTTGCAAATAAAACGAGATGAGAGTTTATGCTTGAACGAGGCCATACAGCATGTTGTCCAACCAAATCTGAAATCAAGTGTCTATAGCTGTTCTGAAAGCACACACTCGAGGTCGGCCATAGAAAGGAAGGTGATACATTTTCACTCATGAAAGCATTCATAGTTTTTCACTTGGTTGTTCCAATGAAAAGTGACAGGAATTCTTGTGTCGAGTGTTTGTCATGTTCATCACATTACTTCACTGCATTAGAGAGTTAATACTTGCTAAAAATAAAGTAGAGCTGAGGCTGGTGGGAATGTCGGCAGCTTTGCGTAAGAATTGGACAAATAGATGTCTGTTGATGGTGCAAGATGGAAAGTCACCAAAGTTGTTGCAATTCATCCTCTGGGGACCATGACAAAATGTCCTGGCCATCTATCAGGAGTTTTTGAGATCGTTCACTCTGGACCACAGACTGTCACTGCCTTTCCCAGAGCCACTGCTGGCACATGAAAACACTGTCTGTATTCAGGATCAGCTGATGCCACAAACTGCAGGCTTTTAATGCCAGACATCAATATACTTGGAGCAAACCAATGACGGCATGATGTAGCACAANTTAATGCCAGACATCAATATACTTGGAGCAAACCAATGACGGCATGATGTAGCACAAAGTGCATATATGTAAATGGTCAGCTCACTGTCAATAATACTGGACCCAACATTTATGCTGGGCCTTATTTTCATGTCATTTCTTCATATTGATCTGTGCCTCGTAATTGGAAGTAAAAGTCTTTTCTGTTTTGGAGTGCTTTGACCAAGGTGGGGGGGCGGCAGCTCTGATGTAGGTCACAAATAATCTGTTATTGTTTCCTGATCTCTATCTGGCCTTGAAAGACGTCTATTGTGCTTGTTCTCTATTCTGACCCAACCTTGCTTTTGTGTTATGTCGTGAATCATGTTGATAATTTCCTCTTTCCTGGATGTCTTTTTATTGTTTGTCTCTTTTATATTTAAGTGTCAGTAGATGTGAAGCTGGCTGTGTTGCATTGCTGTCATTGAGAAAGTAGAAAGTCTCAGGTTGCAGCACGGTTCATGTTTACCATGGACTTTACTTTGGTGTCTTTCAGAGGCGAGAGAGTCGGTCTCAATGCCAGTGGGGCCAGAGGTAGCTGGTATAATCCCAGACATCTAGTCTGGAGTTTGGTTTCGCTGGCTGAGTAAGAATCTAAAACAGAGCTTTCTGAAGCTGAACAAATCCTCTCACTGAACTGGAGGCTTGATGAACACAGCTTGAAAAACAAGAGTGGAGCGTGGATAAGATATTTGGACGACCTCCAAAAGGTTGTAGAGATCGAAGAGAAGTCTAGTGCAAAAGATAAGAAAACTCTACTAACTAACAATTAAGTGTAATGAAGAAAGTTTGGTTTGGTTTTTGCCTCCGCTAGTCAATCACAATATCATCTTTACCTTCGAGGACCATTTATTTTCTTTAACACACAGACAACTGTGCGTATATGGGGCCTTCTGCTTCACACATTCATAACACAATGAAGAATTTCTGAGAGCTAATTTGCATGAAAATGGCCAAATAAAAGCTGCTTTTTCACCCTCAGCTTAAGAGTTGAGAATGAACCTTCCCCCTTTTCCCTCCCTAATTTAATTCATGCTCTCTTTCTCTCTTGTTGCTAAATCTCCTGAAGGCCATTCATGTGAAAGCCTCGTAAATGTAGGAACTGTTGCAAAGCTTATTTATATGAGAGATCAGAAGGAGCAAAGGGTATATAGCATGGGATTTACAGTCCGGCATGCACACACGCACACACACACACACACACACACGCACACGCACACACACACACACACGATTAATGGTCTTTACTAGCTCCCACTTACTCTCTGTCTGTTTAGCATTCTCTCATTCCTCCACACCGGGCTGCCTGAGCTCGGACAATAGCTCGGTGGGAAGCAGCGCAGCTCGGGCCTGCACAGAGCTTTCAGGAATATTACTCTGCGGACCACGTGCTCGCTGGAGAGAGAGGGACAATCTGCAGCGTCAGGAGGACACATGCAACTTCTGATCTGATGGAGGGGCAGAAAAAACGGCCAGTTTGGCAGTGAAGAAGGAGCAGAAGCTGATTCTGCATCTGCGGGTCAGAGAGAGTTTACAGATTTGTCTTATCAGTACACATCATTATCTTCTCTGATGCTAATGACTTATGTTCCACTCTACTGTTTCCTGTCATTTGATAAGAACTCCGTGAGTTGACTGCGAATATTGTATGATGTGCATGTGGGGGGAGGGGTTGAGGGTCTGATGGGGACAGGAGCTGCAGGGATGAATAAATCATGGAAGGTCTCCCCTTTGATTATATGTGTGTGTGTGTGTGTGTGTGTGTGTGTGTGTGTCCATTTGGAGGCAGTTTTATCAACTCTGGTAAAGATGCATTTTAATCAATTATCCGATTGCAGCTCTACTGGGAACTGATACAGAACTGAGATCGGAAAGGAGTCATGAAAAGCCGACAGGAAATTACAAGGGAGGCTTTTTGTTTGTATTTATCAGAAGAGATTTGCTGAGTGATTACGCAGAAAAGTCTTTGGATACAAACCGTCCAATTACTGTCACTTATCTTTTCTAATTTCCTGGGTCCAATATGTCCACATATGTTAACATGCGTCGTCATCACTGGTGTCTTGTATCAGGTTTAAGTGAACTGCTGAATGAATCTGTGGACGAGACAAAGACAAAGTTTAGACTCTGTCACAGAAAAAAACAGCTCAAAGTTTCATTTCAGATGCACTAGCCCTCTGTAAGATCAGCTGTCTATTATAGATGAATTATACCATGTTTACGACGTGGGGATTCATGCTTTACTGAATCAGATCATCTCAGTAAAGCCAGCATGAACAGACATTAAATAGACCCATGAGAAGTAACATAAAGGAGGCATTGTTGTTGCTGTAAACATGGCTGCCAATCTTTTCTAATAGTGATCACTTTTGTTTAGTCGAGGGTTTTATCTTACTAATTCAGACAGCAAGCAAAATTAGATCACATGACCAGAATGGCAAAGCAGCAATTAGTAGAGACTGACCTCAATCTCTATTCAGCAATTATGTGGAAGATGAATCTCTCTTTGTTAATTAATCTCATCTCTTTACTCCATGTTAACACACACAGGAAGAAAACACCATTAGTTTTACTCCAGGACTTGACATGTAGGTGAGGTGACCTGGAAACTGTAAATCGACCAAAGTGTGACTTACTGAATGTTATCTCTCTGTACGATAGACTTGTCCACGGATGGATGGATGGATGGATGGATGGATGGATGGACAGCTCACGCACATGACCTTAACTACCAACAAAGGAAAGAAGGAACAATTAACACAGAGGCAGGATATAACAACCAAACAGAGTAAAGAGACAGATCAATAGATGAATGAGTGGAGAAAAGAAAAGGAGGAGATAAAAAGGGGCAGGGGAGGGACGGTGTTGGGGTTATCTCCTCCTTACACTTTGGACCTGAGGGCCAATCATTACTCCATCTCTGTCTGGAAATGGCCGTTCACTTATTGATCTGGAGGGGGGCAGGTGGTGAGCTCAGGGCTTGTTAAAGATGCATGTGAAGTGAGGATGGGGTTTCAATTGTCCTCTGCACCCTTTACCTTCCTGAAACACACCTCCAGTGTTGGACAGACGTGAAGTTGTTTTTCCCTTTCTTTGCCGTGTTGTTTGAAATGATATGGTCTTGTGATGTCTGCGAACAAAACGTTGAAGCAGGAAGTTGAGTCATACATGTGGGCGGTGAACCACAGTATCCCAGAGGAGTTTTTGCACAGGCTGCCAGCTGCTTCTGTCCCTCTCTTTGCCCATCTTTCTACATCACCTAACCCCTTCTCTGTCTGCTGCCCGGAGTGGGGAGAGAGCCGAGATGTTAAAAACATGATGATTCACAGCTCGGTCACCTCATTCTCAGCTGTCATTTTCCCATCAGCAGAATAGAGAGGAGAAACTGGAGTCAGGTGTGAAAGCGGCGTTTTCTGACACAGGCCCTTTAGCTGTGTTTTATGAGGCTGCTTGTCACAGTCGACGTGGTTGGACAGGCTGCAGTCAGTGTGCTGGACCTTAGTTTACACAGTTGTTGAGCAGCCTTCTGTTGTCTGCTGTGTATCTGGACGTGTGTGTGTGTGTGTGAGTATATGGACAAATACCCGTGTCCATTTTTACACTCATGCCTCTATTAATGTCTGCATGCTTGCACATGTTTTCCTTTGCGTGTATCTGTGTGTGTGTGTATGTGTGTGTCCAGGTCAGAGGTCACAGTTTTGCCTCCGGATAACAGAAGGCCTAAAGAGCCCCTGGCCCCCATGCTGATCCTGTAGAGCCACCGTCTATAGCGCAACAGCCTCATGCTGCTTCTCTCCGATGGACAGATGTTAAAGTTGGAGGGATCGACTGAAATGGCCCTGAAGCTGAATATTGGAAATGTTTAGAGTGTATGTGATTCAACATTTCACAGACTTAATTAGCCTTCGAGGGTCTACGCCTGGAAAATTCCAAAGCAGGGTTGGGTTTAAAAAAAAAAAAATTCAGCATCTTAGAAGTTTCTCTTCGCGTAAATGTTGTGTGGGAAAGCTTGTGTTCCCTTCAGCACATTGTTTGAAGGATGTGCAGTCACATCGAGGCCTTTTGCAAATTGAGCATGTGTGGGCGTCATATTAATATCTGAACTGCTTCCCAGTCTGTTCTCTCTCACGCGCATAATTTATCTCTCATTTTTCTCCTTTTTCGGTGAGAGTGTAACTCCTCTCTTTCCATAAACAAACAAAGCAGGACTTCAGGAATTATCATGGTATTTCTGCAAATGTTTATGAGTCTAATTTGATTGTCTGTTTAAATGTAGACATGCTGCTCTTGGCATCTCCAATAACAAAAAAAGGCAGCCTTCTTTTAACTTAATGCCATTAAAGTTTTGAGTTTATAATATTTTTTGTAAGGTCAATCCCTGGAGAAGCACACAGCCTGCAATAGAAAACATGAGATTGTACAAGCTGCAAGTGCAAGTGTATGAGGACAGGTTACGTCAGGTTTTAATGTTGTCATTTTTCTTTTTGCATAGTTCTCTTGATATTTAGAGAAATAATTTCAGTCTTAACATTGGTCATGTGGGATGTTATTGTCGGTCTTTTGCTGCCTGTATGGGAAGCTGTGTGCAGGGATGTGACTCCTGAGTGTGGGGGAGGAGTGAAGGAGGATGGGTGTGTGTGTGTGTGTGTGTGTGTGTGTGTGTGTGTGTGTGTGTGTGTGTGTGTGTGTGTGGCTTGGGTGGGGGAGGGGTGGTCAGATTGTGGAGAGAATGAGTTTTGGGGTCACTGCACGTGCTCCCCTCAATGAACACATGAGGTATGAGTGCGGTGTAATGAGGCTCCTGTGTGCCACTGTGATGATAAGCTGGAAACACAAGGAGGATTTTTATGACAATAGAGGGAGTGAGTATTTAAATCATTTTCACATAAGCGGAGGCATATTTCAGGGGTTCTGGAAATGTGTTGTCGGACACTGTTATTGTTTCAATTACAACAGCTCATAAATGTTTCCTGGACCACGTGTATCATATTCACAATCAATAGGCAAAATCAAAACCACACAATAAAAAGACAGGATGTCTAAAAAGCATTAACATACTCTCCTTGCCATGATAGCAGCAACATTAAATCACAGAGATTGTTGTGTGGAATATTATATATATATAATAACTATAAACAGTAAAAAGGAGCGTCCCCGGAACGAAGCCCTGGGGTGCACCCGGTGCCCAATGCTTTGGCTTATGACCAAATACTGGCAAAAATAATGACATTCACATCAGTATCAGCTCTGTTTAATGCTAATTAGCAAATGCTAGATGTTAAACTAAGATGGTGAAGATGGTAATGTGCATGTTAACAACAGCATCGTCATGTAGAACTGCTGTGTTCAGGTACAGCCTACAGCCTTGTTTTAATCAGTTTGTCAGAGGGGGTTGCCGATGCAGGTGGTGTCCAGGTGCTTTATCTAATCTGTGTGTACAATCCAGTAGTGTAAATTACACAAACACACACACACACACACCTCAGGTATGCTGGTGCTGGCTCTGTGGTGTCTGGGTTTACTTGGGTATTTCAATAGACACCATCACTGTCACACTCAACACCCTGATATCTCCTTCTGGCTCCACAACACACCCACAACCACTCATATTACACACACACACACACACACACACACACACACACACACACACAGAATCACTCCATGTCAAATGTGGGTTTACTGAAAGACGAGCTTGGCAGCGAGAGATCATGATCGTACTGTCTGACTCAATCCCGAACAATGACATGAGCTAAGAAGTGGGTAAAGGGCAAATGAATGAAAGTATTACTCAGCTATGACATTTTATCTGTGTCCAATCTGGGACATGTGTTCCTGTCGGTATGAAAGACGTTATTCAGCTCTCACTAACTCAACCACTCAACCACTCATCTTTGCACAAACAGATTCTTACATTAAATGTCCTGGGCTCTCGAGGACATGCAGACAACATGTCCTTGTTTTCTAAAATCTATTTCTATATGACTGCTTACATTTTTCTGACAAAGACACTCATTTTGGGGAAAGAACAGAAAATAGTGGAAAATGTCTTTCACAAGTAACATCTTCAGCTGTCTTAACTGTCCAACCAACAGTCTAAAACAAAAAGATAGTCATTTAACTATTACATGTTTTTGATTGATTAAAGTGATTTATCAGTTATCAGTATTGTCAATGATTTGTCTTTTGATTTATTAACAGTATAATTGTTCCAGCTTTGGTGTGAAATATTTGAGCTTATGGAGGTGTAGTATAGAACAGACATCTTTGTTGTCTACTCACATGGACATTTGTCTTTGGCTACAAAACAAAGCCCATGCTGTAAAAAAGATTGAAATATTAAACAAAACCTAGTTGTGCTAGTAAAAAGTAACTATTGGTATTATGATTAATTTGTGCTGAATTAAATGAAAAACATTTGAAACAAAAAATGTTACTAGTTTGAATTGAATTTGAATTGAAAACGCTGAACTTCCCTCACACTATCTCAACCGGTATCGTCATATCCCCCCCCCCATTAATTTATACTTCAGACGATGAGACAAGACGATGAAGCTCAATATAATGTTTAGTTGCATAGACAGGTCTCCTCCGACTGTAGGTATAACTGTTAACAGCTTAACTGCTGAACAGACCTCCCACCTCACACCCTGACACCTGCCTGTCTATCTGCACATGTGGGGCTGGATGGGGGGTGTCACCTTCACTCCTAAACATAAACCAAAGCTCCCTGGAGTTCAGAGCTATAAGAGGGATCAGGTCTTATCAGCTACTTATAAATGACTTACTTCTCACGAGAGTCTCATGAGCTGTCTCGTCTTCGGGTGGCTGTTTGGGGATGGGACTCATTCAGTTGGGGGGACATTTTTGAGACCTGCATGGCTGCACTTCAACAGCAGTGGTTGTCAGGGAAGAGAAGGCAGGAGCAGAAAATAGACAGTGGAGCTGTCTGGCAGTCTGGCTGATATCAGCGGTCGTCTCTGTGTCTGTAACCTGTCTGTAACGTGTCTGTGTGTGTTGTTGTTGAGTCAGTTGTCTGGTCCAACATGTTCTTCAAACTGTATTTTCTTCATGTGCATTGCTCTGTGATGAGCAGCCCCGTGATGCTGTAAAGCTTTTCAGAAAACAAAACTGTTGGACCTTCTTATTATATAAGATCTGAGACTCTGCTGGTGCTGTGCTGCTGACACATATGTTCATGCTATAATCCATACTAACACTGCATACAGTTAGCAGTAACCCAGATTGTGACCTTGGCATCCTGCATTCGTCGCTCACATAATATTTTGTACTATTTCTTTTACTTGTCATCCAGCTGCAGGCTCACATTTGCATCACTCATTTGTCCAAAGAGACATAGAAATAGACATAGGCACAGTAGACAAGAAGATGCCTTTGAGAATAAGTGCCCGAGAACAATTCTAGATTCGACCTGACACAAGACTCACACAGGTGCATCCTCAAAGGTATATTCATGATCACACAGAGTCGACGGGGAATGATAAAATGCCTCTGCCATGACACACCACTGTGGAGTTTTTGAAGCTTCAACTTGAGGAACAGCTCATTATTGCAGGCGGACGTGAGACATTTGGGGGATCATGAAAATACATTTGAAGATGTAACCTGTTGTTGGATGAGAGGTCGATAATAATCTTTTGGCCCCCAGTATTTAGTGTCAGGAATGCTATGTAAACAAATGACATATAATGTAGTGTACCGAGCTGACAAACTGAGAGTAACCCTGGTGTGAGATGAGAATTCAGACGACTACTCTTCACTTACTGTCGGGATAATCAACATAATTGTTGAAAGGAGTCACATGCAGAACAACCAAATTCATAGAATGCACACAATGTACTGTATGAAAACCATCTGATTTATTCAGCAGAGGACTAAATGAGCTGCTTTGTTGGCTGCAGGTCTGAAGTGGCTGTAACCACTCAGACATCTACTTCTCTATCTGTCTCTCTGTGCCTGGCTCAGCAGTGCTATCAGCTCGGTACACTGTATTTATAGGCAAAATACTTGCACAGAGATAGCTCTAATTTAAGTGTGTACATAACAAGGTAGATATGAAGGGGAGGGGGGGGGTTCTGACGGGAAATTTTCACACAGGCATCGCAGCTTGTTGTCATTTGATCTGAGATTCAGTTTTTGCCAGCATCATTACTATAATTACATGTGAGCAGCAGCAGGCAGATTGTATTCTATTTATTGTTGATCCCTCTACACTTTACTCTTCTTCTTCCCACCTTGCAATCTGCTCTTCCTTCTCTCTTTCTTCTGCCTGTGTTCACCCGTGTCTCGCCTCCGTGCATATGTCATGGCTGACGGCGTTGGGAGGAATGTGGCTCAACGTTGGGTTTTTAAATAGCATCCTAGCACGAATGGGTCGCTCCTAATAAGGCAGAGGGCACTGACACTGGCCCTAAAATATCAGCCAGCACCTCACTGAGAATAAAACTTTTCCTGGCCTTGAAAGTGAAGGATGATCGGTGATAGTTACTCTGTGTTAGTACAAACGAGACGCGGCACATGCAGAGCTGTTTTGAATCTATTTGAAGACAAGATAATGTGACAGCATGACTCACTGTAGGTGGTCTCAGGAGGACTGGAATGGTCTGGTTTGAGTTGCAGGTGTTAGTACTTTATAGTAATGCTGGCTCAGGTCAGCTCAGACTGGGGTGTGAAAGTTGCCACCAGCCACAGAACAGGTGACGTGCAATGACCCCCCCACCAGAAACATGGTGTTTATTTTCTTGTGTTTGGTAAATTCAGAAATCAGTCTTTGATGCCGTTGAAATGAAATGTCATTGATGCCCCTTCAGGATCCTGGTGGGGGCGCCGCAGGCAGCAGGACAGGGCCTGCTGAGGGGGAGTCGGCCGGGAGCCTTGTTCAGGTGTCCGATCACACCAGAGGAGTACGACTGTGAGAGGGTGGATATCGATGGAGACGGTGAGTGGACTGTACTAGAAATGACAGGATCAGTCAATTCATTCATTAGCAGAGACAATGTGCTGCAACAATTTGACAATAACCTCTCATAAGTTTTAAAGCAAAAATACCAGTATTGCATTTGTTTCAGCTTCTCACATTTTAATATGATATGATATATAATATATTGCTGGCTTTCTTGTTATCTTGGTGAACTGAATATTTTTGGATTTTTAAAACTCAATTTAAACATGTCAACAAAAGGGTGACGAGAATTTCTGACTGATTATTTAATTAATAAAGAACATAATCAGCAGATTAAGGGATAGTGAAAATAAATTGTTTGTTGCCACTTTAGTCTGAAGACAGCAGCTATTTCTTTAGTGACGTCCTTTTCTAAAGTTTTCCAGAGTATCGTCTGCTTTGTTCTGACTGTTCTGTAAAATCAGAATAAGAATTTTGAGATTACTTCGGTTGCTGCGAGATTAAGTGATTCTGAATCATACCTTTGCATTCAAAAGCTTCCGACTAACGCTGTCATTAAAATTTACTCCTCAGAATTGGACTTGTCCTGTGTGATGTGCTTTGCATTACAGACAAGTTTTACTGTCATTTGAACAAGTCCATTGCATAACAAAGTGCTGTTTGCTTCCTGTGGCTCGGATCCTAATCGGTTTACAACATGGAAACTGTTATGATGCCATTTCCTTCTGTGTTTTCCCTCAGTGAGTCTGAACAGAGAGAGCAAAGACAACCAGTGGCTGGGGGTCACTGTCAAGAGTCAGGGGATTGGAGGGAAAGTGGTGGTAAGTGAAGACAACAGCCTGTAAACGCATCAGAGCAGGAAGCTGCACTTTCTTGTCTTTGAAAATAAAAATTGCTTCTAACCCGATGATTTCAGAAATCATATTCATCGTTTTCAGCTTTGTTTAGAAAAATCATACTGTTAAACAACTGATATTAAAGACAAAGACTCTAATGCGATTCCCTGTCCCTCACCAGACCTGCGCTCACCTGTATGAGCTCAGGCAACGCGTCAGTAAACCTTCAGAGACTCGCGACCCCATCGGCCGCTGCTACGTCCTGAGCGAGGACCTGACGGAGCGAGACGACCTGGACGGAGGGGAGTGGAAGTTCTGCGAGGGCCGACCGCAGGGACACGAGCAGTTTGGCTTCTGTCAGCAGGGCCTTTCTGTCAGCTTCACCCCCGACAACAACTTCATTCTGTTCGGGGCTCCGGGAACATACAACTGGAAAGGTAAGGCGTCTGGATCGTGGAGACAAGGCTGTGACAAGGCAGCTGCACAGACATGTCACCTGCTATTGAGTGATTTTTCCCAATGTGGTGGCCGAGTTTGAGAGGTGCGTTAATTATTAAGCTATTTTTTGAAACACTAGGTGGCAGCAATGAGCACACAAGCGTTTTATCTTTTGTTCAAATCCAGGGTCTTTGGCCAAATGGTGTCCAATGCTTTGAACATTTTAAAAAGGAAAACTTTATATTTGAACTAAATTGTAAGCCAAACCTGCATGCTGACACATCCAGCAGACCGCTATGAAGATTAAAATAAAGAAAGAAATGTTAGTAGCAAATGCTTTTAAATTATATTCCCTAGATTGCATTGATTAACCCCTTCAACCTTCATTAGTAATGCACCATTACAAAGTGCTAAATGCTTATTGTTCTTAACATTACGGGTGGTGTTGTGTGGCAATTTACAGTGGACACAAAAATATCACAAGAAATATTGTTGCAGCTAATGTGAGCTGGAGAAGACAATCCATGTCAACTGCCTAATTAAAACAGTGTGATTAACAGGACAATACTGTTAGGGATTAAAAAATAAAATAGATTTATAAGCCAATCTAGTGATTGGACTCAGACATCATGCAGAGCAGAGCAGAGCAGAGCATTTAATCAAAGAAAGCACTGAGATCTCTCTGCTGCTGCAGTGGATTGATTGATTTAGTATAATCATAGTCAACCCATGAGTCTACATGAGATCAATGCTGTGCTTCAGTGAGATCAATATACTGCAAAATAGTCTTCATTTATACAGTTCACATTCAAAAACACTGAAACATACAGTAAGTCTATTTATTGTTTCTGATTTCCTGAATGTTGAATGAAGCTGATGAGACTGTTTCTGCTGTGAGTCTGCTGTGGATGGACACTATTCTCTAAGAATGCACAGCACAAAAAAATGGTGGAGCTACTTACAGCTGATGAAAATGTGAATTCATTTTGAATGTGGCGAGACAGCTCTGAAAAATCTTAGGAAACACCAACAAAAGTGTTGGTGAAGTTCAAATTTGCATTGTCTTTGCATAGTCACAGTTTGTTTGATCATTTCCTGTTAGTATAAAAAGGTAAAGTATCTTGATCTGGGATGTGTGTGTGTATACATGCATCCTGACGTCTGCTGTGTGTGAAAGTGTCTTTGCTGTGGCCCTCACCTGTTTCCCTTCCAGGTGAGATGCGTGTCCAGCTCCTAAACCAGACTCTGCTCGACCTCGGTTTCTATGACGACGGACCCTACGAGGTGGCAGATCAGAAACAGCTTAATGCCCAGCTCATCCCTGTGCCCTACCACAGTTACCTGGGTAGGACCTGCCCTCCCTGCTCACTGCTGCCTGTGCACAGGAGAGAGAGAGAGAGGGCCGGTGGAGGGCGACCCCTGGGCTCAGACTGTACCCCAACATGGCTGCCGAACCGCCTCGAACTGGTGGATTATTTCAGTGTGTGACTCACAACACCCTGAATATGACTCCACCGCATTTTTTCCCCATGCAGAAGTGGGTGGAGGGTGCTGAGAAATGTCCAGAGCTAACTGTGGCTCGATGTGAATTCTTATGGTGCCAGTATTTGCTAAAGTTTGGAACCACTCCCTTTCTTGAGCAAAAAAAGGGACCCAAAGAATCCACCCATCAACGATGACGTTCCACCCTCTTAGATCCAGGAAAAGATGTTTCAGAGGGTGGTGTTGATCCAGTCAGGGTCCAGTCTGAGCCTTCAACGTCGTCTCTCCACCACAGAAGCGTAAAAACCAATCAATCACAGCCTGTCTCACCTGCACCTCCCTCTCCCCTTTTCTCTCTCTTTTCACCCCCCCCTCACCATTTCACCACCCCATCACTCCCCTCCCACACTCTGTCTCTCTTCCTGTCCTTCCCTGTCTCGGGCCGTAGGGCTCTTGTTCATGGCTAGCCCCATTGAAGATGCACTGCTGTACAAAACTCTGGAGCCCTCCAGCCGGCCCACGCCGTTTGAGGATGTAGCTCATAATAGCTACTTAGGTTTGTAGGCGTGAGGTGTTTTTGTTTGGACCGGACTTGGGCTTGTAGTGGAAGTAGTCCCCCCCTCTTCTCCGTCTTCGTCTTAATCCTCTCTGCTAAGTGTCTTCTATGTAGATATGTAGTGTGTAATCTACGTGGGTTCCTATCACCTGGACTGTTAGAAAGAGACAGCCATCCATTTATTTTGATTTAACTTAATTTCATTTTTTGGGTGCAATCATGTGTCACTTTCTGCGACAAGCCGTTGACGGCGACGGTAAGGTGATGGTTGTCTCTTTGAGTAGCAGCAGGGTGTCTGTCTGTTCTGTCTGTAGATATCTGTCGTCTGTAGTGTGTCAAGTCAGTCTGCATGTGTGTGTCGGTATGAAGCTTTCAAGGTGGTGGTTTTTTCCTCTTAGATTTACTAAATTGTGAGACTGAACAAAAGGTTTACCTAACCAACGGGGGTCTGCAGCCGGGCTGGTAGACCTGTGAGTCACAGCATGTTGACATGCTCACAATGACAACAATACTATCATGCTGATGTTTAGCAGGTATATACTTTTTTTTTACCATGTTAACCATCTTAGTTTAGCATCTTAGCTCGTTAACATTTGTCGATTAACACAAAGTGCAGCTGAGGCTGATGGGAATGTCATTAGTTTTGCAGGTATTTGCTCATAAACTAAATTATGCGACACAATAAAGTTATGAGCTGATGATGGAGGTCGATGTTGCGGGTTCACTAAAGTTATTGGAGTTCGGTACAGAGGATTGCAAAGGATACATGATGTGGGAACCATGAATGTTGTGTTCCAATCAATCCAGTAGATGTTGAAATATTTCACTAGATCAATGAGAACTTTGAGCTGCTGATGGAGCGAGTCAGGAGATCACCAAGGTCAGTAAGATGTATCCTCTGGGCACCATGAATGTATCTCCAAAATTTAATGGCGACCGATCCAATACTTGTTAAAACGAAGTGAAGTTGAAGAAAGTATTCAGAGATGCTTTGTTATGAAACTCTTGATATTTAGTCTCCATGTGTAACAACCCATCATCTGCTGAACAGGACCTATTTATTGTTATTGTGGGGTTCCAGTTATTAATTTTCACTGAGTGTGTGGATCTGCCATAAATCTTTTCATTCACTGACCTCCGGGCCTGTTTACCCCCCTGCTCTCCATATTGAGCCGTTTCCCTGACAGCACTAATTCCCACATGACCTTTTAGCCTTCATTTATTACTCACATGCTTCCATTGATCCTAACCAGATGATATGCCATCACCTCTGCATGCTTACTAAAATGATACAGACACTTCTGTAGCTAATACTGATTCTTTTTCTAAAATATCATTATATCCAAAATGTCACAGGATTTTAGTTGTCTCCTACATTATGGTTAAATAGATAAATTACATTCATCTATTGCTGTACAATTACAGCAGCATCTTGCTGAATAAAAGCATAAAGATACGAAATAAGAGATGAGTAAATGAAAAGTTCCAGTATTAATACTAATAGTTAATTGTATATCTGTTGTATCAAGTTATTGCTCCTGTCCCTTGAGGCAATATCTTAAAAATTAAAAATGAATGGGAATCTGAGCTTGGAGAATGTATTGATGATAAAATATGGACTGATATAGGGTGACATCATCACTCATCGGAGAGAAGATTAATGAGAAATTATCAATATACATTTAAGGATATTTATTTGTGTCTAACTGCTCACTGGCCTCCTTCCATTGGGGGAATGGACACACAGATTAAAAGTTAATGTTGACATAGAAAAAATATATATAAACTGAAATTATAGTACACGTTTAAAAAATATATATCATTGACGTTTGTTTTGTTTTTTTAAATGAACAGTAAATTTTAAGGTTCTGTTTCATAGACATTATACAATACAGAAATACACAGTGCAGCTACAGCTATTTCACGGCCACAGTTAAAATGCAAAGACCTTATGCAGTCTATGGCAAAGACGTAAGTTAGCAGTGAGAATGGGGGCAGTTGCAGGGCCCCCTTTTAAAACCCTTTTGCTGCTTTCAGCTTCCATTCACCGCTCAGGTTTTTACAGACGACCTTGTAGCGAGCCTGTGCGTTAAAAGCCGTCGCATGTGGAAAAAGTAGCATCTTTGTCTCCGTCCGCTGCTTTTTACAGGACTGTTGCATTCCACACCTGCCACCATGGAGCTGCCCACTGTTTGTCTCTGTTGTTGTCTCCCTCTGCATGTTTACTCAGGTCTAACAAATGACCCCCCAACCTCAGATAACCCTCCCTTTCACACCCTCTGCATGTTTTTAAACTGGTGAAGCAAATGCATGTGGTTGCTTCTGTTCAGGTGAGATGTTTGATATGATGTGCTATTTTTCACAGCTTGATAACAACATCTCAACACAATCTTGTTATGAAGCACACACACACACACACACACACACACACACACACACACACACACACACACACACACACAAAAACACACACACACACGCACACCTCCCCCTTCCGCTTCTTCATTCTCTTTACTCCACCTGATTTATATGCATCCTCACATTCCTTCACACACACACACACATGTGGATGTACACAATGCACACACATACACACACACACACAAAAGAGGAGTTGCTTTAAGCTATAAATCTGATTAACGTCCGCCCACTATGTTTACATACTGCCTTGTCTCGAGGCGACTGATACAGAGCAGCAGCATCATGAATCTCATGAGGCATTAGCCGAAGCCTCATACATCTTATTCTGTTAATGTCACGACCATCGCCGGCCTCCAGCAGCCTTCCACCAACAAACACAGCACACAGGACATTTACACCCATCATGACTCTGGCATATAGTCAATAGTCACTTAAGACACACATTTCATTAGTAAGAAGATGAGCAGAACATGCTGCCTGGAGAGGAGATGAGCCTGTGAGCCCCATGGTCAATACTAACCCCTGACCCCCCCCTCCCTCCGTCCTCCCCTCCATCAGGGTTTTCCGTGGACTCGGCCATGGGGATCATGAGCCTCGGGGAGCTGACCTTTGTGGCGGGTGCACCTCGGGCCAATCACACAGGGGCGGTGCTGCTGCTGAAGAAGGACAATGTGTACCGGCTGGTGCCACAGCACATTTTCTGGGGGGAGGAGCTGGCGTCTTCATTCGGGTACTCCGTGGCTACGACGGATCTGAACAAGGATGGGTGAGGAGTCAGTGTGGACAATCAAATAGATAATGGAGAGCAGTGGTGGAAGAAGTATTTAGGTCATTCGAATCAAAGAGGCAACAAATTAAAAAAATACTCAATTACAAGTAAAGTTGACAGTTTTACTTAGTTTTATTGTACGAATATGAAAGTACAGTTTTGTACTTCACGTGTAAAAAGTAAAAGTACTAGTCAGGCAGAATGGACCTCGTCAGTGTTAGATTAGTTTTTTTACTGGATAATTACTATGGATGAAATAACGTATTTCAGTATTTTACTGTTTGAGGTGAAACTAATTTAAGTTCTTTATATGATTTGGGATGTTTTCATCTTTGAGAATACATCATCATTTATAAATGGATCATATGTTTTGTAAATCCTAAAATGAAAAGTAACTAGTTAACATGAAGCAGCATAAAACTGAAGTTACATCAAAAACTGAGTACTTGAGTAGATGAGGGTTTAAAAACTTGGAAAATAAGTTCAATTTTATGATTAGTTTTTGATTCCCTGCCTCTGTTTCTGTCCCCAGTTGGACTGATCTGATCGTCGGAGCGCCTAATTTCTTTGACCGTAAAGCAGAGATCGGTGGAGCCGTGTACGTGTACCTGAACCCCTTCGGCCACTGGGACGATCAGGCTCGGCCCATCCGTCTGAACGGGACCTACGACTCCATGTTTGGGATGACCGTCAGCAACATCGGAGACCTGGACCAGGATGGATACGGAGGTGAGAATGATGGTTTTCACATCATCAGTTTGGTCTAAAGTGTAATATCATATATAATGATTCCTAAATCTGAGGCCAGACTGTCAGATGTTACTGTAAAGGTAATAGTAGTTAGGGTTTACAATGCCATCATGCTGTTCTATGCATCCTCTATGCAACTGTAGACTGTACTCTACTATATACTCTACTACTCTATAAGAAAAGTTACTTTCTTCTATACGACACAAAAACTGTGTAACTCCATTGGTTGTGTGTGGCAGCTGTGGTGGCACTGCAGCAGGTGTTTCACCATCTGTTCCCTCACATATGTTCCCTTCCTCTGTTTCGGCCAGACACACCTGGCTGCTGAGTTCCCTTCAGTTCACTGTTGAAATCCATGAACTCATACCTTCAACTGTGGTTTTAACTGTTTAAGTGACAACTATAAATCATGTAGTTTAAACAGTAAACTTCTGTTCAGATATCGCTGTGGGGGCACCTTTTGATGGAGATGGAAAAGTTTTCATCTACAGAGGCTCAGACGCTGGGATTGAAACGAAACCTGCCCAGGTGAGTTTCATACGACAGTTTAGGAAAGAGCGAAAAGAAGGAAGAAGCGAAGGAATAAGAAAACAGAGTGAGTGTGTGAATGACTGATGAGTGAGGGCTGTTTCTCATCCTGTCAGGTGCTCGATGGTCGTGACTTTGACGTGAGACGTTTCGGATATTCCATCTCAGGTGGTTTGGATATTGACAATAACCAGTACCCAGATCTTGCAGTGGGCTCTCTGAATGACTCAGTGGTTCTCTTCAGGTGAGAAAAGAAAAGGAAACATGAAGGCCCAGTTTTTAGATCTGTCACTCTATATCAAGTTTTCAATGTTTACCACAACTTCATCATCACTTGTTCTATCGACACGTGTCTTTGTGTTTCTCGTGTGTCCTCAAGGTCTCGGCCGGTCATCCACGTGATCAGAGAAATATCTATCGACCCTCAGTATATCGATCTGGAGCAGCACAACTGTAAAGGCAGGGAAGGTGTCTGGTGAGAACTGATCATGTGACAAACGTTCAGGATAAATCAACTAAACCCACATTTGAAAAAAAAAAACTGCTACTGATTTTCTTTTACTGCTGTAAAAACCATAACACAGATGTTTTTCACTCTCCACCATCCACTGTTTTCAGTGTGGAGGTCAAGGCCTGCTTCATCTTCGTCGCCCACCCCCAGCACTACTCACCCCACATCAGTAAGTCACAGCCATTTTTGTTCTCTCATGTGGGACTTCAGCTCAGCCCCTCAGTGACAGGAGTCAGTTCTATTTACAGTGGAAAGTCATCTCATCTGTGGGGTAACGTTAGACTGTATTTTGATGAAATCGCAGCTGTGTAATATTGTACTCCCTTAGATGGGGGGTTCATATATGTCCTGCCCCTGGTGGGCTCTTTAAGTGCTCTCTGTGTGTGTCCTGACATTTCTGGTTTTCCAACCCCTCCATCTCTCTCCGTGCATCGCTCCCCGTTTTCCTCCCGTCCAGCCCTGGTGGTGCACTTTGAAGCCGACACCGAGCGCAGGAAGCTGGGCCTCCCGCACCGCGTCAACTTCCTGGGCCGCAGTTCCCTGGAGCCCGAGTACACACAGGCTGAAGAGGTGGAGCTGCAACGGCAGCGTCACCCTGCGTGTGCCACCGCCGTCTTCCAGCTCCACGTCAGTGATCAGAAACAGAAACTATAGCTTTTCATTGTGACGTTAAAATCTCGAGTGTTTTTGCTCAGATTGTAAGAATTGATGCTTCTGGTTCTGTTTTTACTCTGGTAGCAAGAAATGGATGGAAATCATAATGGTTCAATAATAGTTAAAGAATAGCATGGATTTTCTTTTTGACAATCTACCAAGTTTTTAGTGTACTGAAAAGTTTTTGATATATCATATAGTGTAACGTGTGTATATATATATATATATATATATATATATATATATATATATATACACAGTATATATATCATATAGTATAATACCATAATGCACAGTCATCAGTTACGAGATTATAATGAGGTGTTATAGATTTCTTATATTGTGCCATATTGTTTCTTGCCCATTAATCTTCTTCTGTCCATGCAGGAGAGCATCCGGGACAAACTGCGGCCCATCTCCCTGGCGATAACCCACACCATCAAGCCTGTGCCACCACGCAGACACTCGGGTGCCAAGAGGCTGGAGAAGCTGGCGCCTGTGCTGAGTGTTTCCCCTTCGAACACACTGCACTCTGAGGTCTGTAACGAAAAGGAAGCACATGTGTTTTATGGACAGGATTAATTTTAATGGACTACACTTGCCTGTAGATTACTGTATAAAGCCAGTCTTTGTGAGACACATTCAGGCTTGTCAAAGCTCGTTAAAAACCAAAAATATTACGTATAAAACATGTGACTGAAAAAAGAATTTGAATGGATAAACATGCAGAATGAGATTTTTGTAGAAATACAGGGATTCAAACTTGTGTAAACCCTGGGTTCCTTGGTTTAATTCTGCTGATAAAAGCTGTTTACTTCACATGTAGCTCAGTAAAATAGAGTACTGCTGCACATAAAGCACAATTAACTGAGAGGTTTTTGAGTCAGCTTCCTCTCCTGGAGCCTGATGCTGATTCACTTCTGACCTCATCACACACATCCAGTGGCTGCATGCATTGGTTTTTCATGTTATGTAGAAACCTGTTAGAGCTTCAACAAATGCTTCTATTTTAGTATCAATTAATCTGTTGGTTATTTTGATTGATTGCTTGCCAAAATGTAAAAGGAAAAATAAAGTAAAGTACCAGTCCAAAACCCAAAGAAATTCAAAAAGAAAGAAGAAGATGAGAAATTACTGACATTTGAGAAGCTTGAACCAGTGAATTCTGGGCAGTTTTGCTTAAAAAAAATAACTTAGTTGCTAAACAATTTGCAGTTTTTCATGTCTAAATGGAGCCAAAAGGTTTTTGTAAAATAAACATGTTTCAGTATTAATCACACAACACAACTGAACCTTGTATTAAAAGTCTAAAATTGACTTGCTTTGAAATGTAATAAAAGGCTCCACGTCTGTCTCGTTTAATCTCCGTAGGTGAACTTCCTGCGTGAAGGATGCGGCCATGACAAAATCTGCCAGAGCAACTTGAAGCTGAGCTACCAGTTTGGAACGCGACCTCTGACCTCTGACCTCTTCACCCCTCTGCCAAAGTTAGTACCTGCAGAGCCCGGTCTGAGTGAGCTGCTGGCCTTAATGATGTCAACTGTTGCCTGAAACACTGTCACCTAACAAACTGCATCCCAACACAAACACTGATGTGTAGACAGTAGTAACTATATATACACATTCATTTTTAACTTCATGTGTCTTCAGTGTACATTTTGTTACTGACGATGACGTTCCCTCTCTGAAGGGTTTACAGGTTGATACTAATGGCTTCATTAGTGGTTGATAAATCATTTATTAATAATGGGTTACATAAGTGTTTAGGCTGAATGGTTATTATGTCTCTACTCACAAATCTTTGTAAATCATTAAGATTAAGATTAACGAGGCTCTCACATTCTAATAAATATACCAATTAGATGTATATCTACTAAAAGCTCCATTAAAATGATCTCACTGTTAAACCAAGGAGCTACAAGTGTCATGCTGGAGTGGGATGAATACCAGCCAGAGGAAATTTTACAATTTATAAATCCTTTATAAAAGGTCATATACATGAGAGTACTCAGATGTCATACTTAAGTAAAAGTAGCAAAACAGCAGTATTATAAGAAGAGGTCCTGCATTACAATGTGACATTGGTAAAAGTACAAAAGTAAGTCAAATATACTTAAAGTACAAAAAGTAAGAGTACTCTTTATGCATTCAAAATAATGTGTTCATTAATTAATATTTGCATTAATGTTTAATTTGCTTTAATATTGCAGCTGGTAAAAACTGATCATTATTTTAATTCCTATGTTTTCTGGACAATTGTTAATGTCTGTTTTCCCTTCATGCAGAGATGAGGATGACGTACAGGTGTTCTCCCTGTCAGACCAGCGGTTGGTGGTGTTGGAGATCACCGTCACCAACATGCCCTCTGACCCCACGCACCCTGACGAGGACGGAGACGACGCCCACGCTGCTCAGCTGCTCATCTCCTTTCCAAACACTCTGTCCTACGCCGGCTCCCGGATCCCGCCACAGGCAAGACAAACCAGGAGACACCAGAAACATGTCAGTTTGGATTTCTGGTTTTACTCATAGTATTTGTTTGATATCCTGACTGTAGATGAGATGCCAAGCGAACCAGAACGGCTCCCAAGTCGAATGTGACCTGGGAAACCCTGTGAAACGAGATACGAAGGTAAGGAGACGCCACAGTGAGAAATAAAATTTTGTCCCTTTTTTTTTCGTCTTTTCGCTTATTTCTCCGTCTCACTGCTTTTCCAGCTCAAGTTCTCCATCAACTTGAGCACGGCCAACATCACCATCGAGACCACTGAGCTGACAGCAGATCTCTTATTGACAACGTAAGCCCTTTGCAACTCTTTCTATCGACAGAGAAAAGTCAATAAACACCAGGATGGACTTGCTCACATCCAGCTTTGAATATTTAATATGTTCCTCTTTCAGACCAAAACATCCTTTGAGCTCTGTGTTTGTTCATGGTTTTGTTCTCAGGATCAGTGAGCAGCCCGACCTGGCACCGGTCACAGCTTTTGCTAAAGTTGTGATAGAGCTCCCTCTGTCGGTCAGTGGGTGAGTGACACCTTCACAGTTTCTCCAGCAATGTTTCAAAGTGAATGTGGCTGAGAAATTCTGCTTCATCTTTGGTTGGTTTACTGAAACATTTTCCTCTTGTTTTCCCTTAGTGTTAATCTTATTAAAGTGATGTTATTCAATGACAGTATCATGATGTTTACATTGAGATGTTGAAGATATTGTTTGCCTCATTTTATAGGTATAATTTCCTGAACATTTAACAGTTTTCATATGTTTGCCAACTTTGGGATCTGAAGAATCAAACATAGATCACTCATGTGACGGTGTTTTCACTGCAGGCTCGCTCGTCCTCACCAGCTGTTCTTTAGCGGGACAGTGAAGGGAGAGAGCGCCATGAGCAGTCTGGAGGACATCGGCAGCCCTGTGGATTTCGAGTTTGTGGTGAGGAACCTGTGTGTGTGTTTTCTTAATCTGTCCTCCAGGATATTCAAGATAAAGACAACTATCAAGCAGTGTTTTTTTCCCATCAGGTTGCCAATCCTGGACAAGCCCTGCAGACGCTGGGCTCGGCCTTCCTCAACATCATGTGGCCTTACGAGCTGGCCAATGAGAAGTGGCTCCTGTATCCGGCCAGCTTGAAGTTTGATGGTCACCCGGACACACAGTGCTCCCCATCAGGGGCCTTGAACCCTCTGAACCTGCACAGCTCCTCACCTGCAGAACTCCCGCAGCCGGCCAATCACGTGGTAAACAGAGAATTTCTATACGTCTGTAATGTGGTTATCAAGACTCTGACATCAACCTCCTGTTCTACACTCTCTCTCTGCACGATGTCCTCACTGATAATTTAACACTGAGACTGATGCCTCACCAGGCCGAGCGAACGCGCCGCTCCAACCCAGAGGACGGAGGCGAGGTGATGACGAAAGGCAGCGTGGGACGAACCACGCCGGCTGTGGCAGCTTCAGAGAGACGCAAGTCACTCAAACTGGTGAGAGGGAAAAGGAGAGAGCAGCAGACTGACAGAGAGGGAGGAGGGAAACCTGCTGCACATACAGGCTGCTAACATACGCACAGAAGACGCAGGCCTTTCTACTTCTGTTTTTCTTTACTTGTACAGCTGCTTCTATCTACCTTTGGTTCATGTGAAAAATCCCCAGAATGCTCAGCAGACATTCTCCCCTGCAGGATTGCCTCTTGGGCTCGGCTCGCTGTGTCCTGTTCCAGTGTCCCCTCCACAGCTTCTCTGGTCAGGCCGTCCTCAAGATCCACGCCAGGCTGTGGAACAGCAGCTTCATAGAGGTGACATCATCATTACATCAGCACATTATTGCACATTACATGAACGCTCACGTTGATCTGATGCAGGTGAGTGAATGATAACTACACACAATACAGCTGCCAGCTCTAAACCACTGAGTCACCTGCAGCTGTAGGTTTGAGATTCAGTGAGAGATCCAAGAGGAACAAGAAATAGCTCATGATGTTTGCTTTGAACATCCCATAAAATGGGTTTGAGATGTTACATACTTCTTTTGTGGCTTCACATACTTCCACATTAATTGAAAATTATATAATGAAATGAAATTGGATAATTTACATGGGTCTTATTTCCATTGCTCTGTTATATGTTATGAGAGAAATATGTTGGCCAATATCAATGATGGTCAAAAGTATAAACATCAGAGCAGGTTATAGAGGAACAGAATTTAAATGTGAAGGTTTGATGTGATGTGATGGCTTCCACCCAAAATACACAGTCACATGAAATATTCATATTAAATACCAAGTTTCCATGACAGTTCCTCTCTGTCTGCCTCTCAGGAGTTCCCAGCAGTCAGTGCTCTGGAGCTGCTGGTCAGAGCCAACATCACTGTCAAGTCCAGCATCAAGCATCTGGTCCTGAAGGATGCTGCAGCACAGGTACCCAGCATGCCTCACTTCATGGATCATGTATCTGTGAAAACAGTGAAAACACATGTTGTTCACTAAATGTATGTTGATTATTTAAAGTTTTTTTGATTTGTTCACTCTTTTTAAACACCCATTGTCATGTTCATGTGTGATTGTGACTCACGACAAGGTATGAACCTCCAGCAGTGATTAACATCCTCTCTGTCTGTCCCCTCCAGGTTCCAGTCATGATCTATCCTGAGCCCGGTCTGGCTGACCAGTACTGGATCCCCTGGTGGATCATCCTCATCGCCGTCCTGGCCGGCATCCTGCTGCTGACTCTGCTGGTCTGCATACTGTGGAAGGTAACACACACACACACACACACACACACATATTTTGTCCTTAAAAAAAATCTTCAAGGTGCAATACTGACATGAACCCTTGTTGTGCTTCATTAAGATTTAGGACTTTACGACTTTATGGCAAAATTCGGATAAATGCAGTTCAGGTTCCTCCCTGTCACCTTACTGCTCATTATTACTCCAGCATTTTCTCATCACTTTCCATGCCAGTCCGATTATTTCTATCCACTCTGTTCTGTCCTATAATCATTTTATTCCTTCCAGCTCACTCTCATCTGTCCCTCTCCTCTTCTCTGCTTGTGTTTGTCGTCCCTTTTGTTTCCCTCCCTCTCACTTCCATCTGGGGACTCTCTATCCCTCAATCCCCTTCTCTGTTTCTCTGTTTCATTCCCCTTTGTTTCCCCTTGTTTTCCTTTCCTCCCTCGCCTCCCCGTGCTGATCTGTCGCCCAGTGTGGCTTCTTCAAACGCAGCGAGCGCCGTCGACACTATGAGACGGAGTACTACCGCGCCCATTTGGGGGTCCAGCCCTCGGAGGTGGAGAAGCAGGCGTCAGAACTATAATATTGAGAATATTTCAGTCTGGCCTGCTCTCCCCTCCTCCTCTCCCTCCAAGCGGTAAAACGTCCTCAGTCGCCTTGTTCCTTGGCTCTGGTGTGGCTGCTGGTGTTCATTACAGCACCAGATACTGGCACATTCTCACACTCTTAATAACAAAGATACACAGAGTGGCAGCTTCCTGTTCTCCTGTGGCACAATGAGAATGGATTCTGAGCTACAGTACAGTGGATTCTTCATTTCAATGTTTTGAAAAATAAAATTACAGCATTATTTTGTATTGCAATCTAGAGCTAGTTTGTCCTCGTATAATAATTATGATGATGAGGAAAAATGTAAAAGGATACAGATTTCTTTTTACTTGAACTACAGACAGAGATGAATTATCCTTTATTGTTTTTAGTTTTAAGTATGTACTTTTAATGTTCCAATAGTAAAAGTTTTTTGGAAGAAAACTTCATCTCAGGTCAAGTTTGACCAGGGCTGCTGGAGTGTAAACTTTCCCAAATCTAACATGGAGCATACTGAGCTGCTAATGTTAAAGCATAAACTCTCTGAAAGCATCGAGGACTCGTTTGCAAACAGTGAGGAAAAACTACACAGTGGATGTGTGTTTATGGATATAATGCTTCATGCTAGGTTCCTACAACAGATACATGCTGACAGTTACAGCTGACAGTGGAGCAGACAAACACTGTTGACTTGATTCCTTAAACAGACACATTATGTTGTAATGTCTGAACTACGAGGGAAGGGTTTCAGTGAAGGGTCCGTTATGTCGATGGTTTCAAAGCATCCAGCTGTGTATTATTCATATTATTATAAGACCTCTTTAACCATTCAGGCACTTCCTGAAACAACCTGCCACTGAGCTGCAAAAACCTGCTC
Organism: Centropyge bicolor; assembly: GCA_037975185.1. NCBI lineage: Eukaryota > Metazoa > Chordata > Actinopteri > Pomacanthidae > Centropyge > Centropyge bicolor. The sequence continues at coordinate 4,200,705 of JBBMOC010000012.1, read as the reverse complement.
TTTTGTTCCGATCAATTCCAAACTGATTCTATTATCGAGCATTGTTTATTTTTTCGTTTTCATCTGTGCTGACTGAACACCATCCAGCCACCTCTCCTTCAGGCCTTTCAGACGCCTGCTGCGCTGTGTGTTGTGCCTCTGCTGTTGATGTTACAGTTTCATTATCTCCACTTGTTCATTCTGGCACCAGTTTATGAAGATCAGTCATTTTCATGATGAGCTCGTCACACGCGTTTCCATCAATTAACGCTCCTATTTGACTTGCACATCGTGAGCGAGTGGCCTTTTTCAGGTGCCAGAATCAACTTGTCATTAATATAAAGGGGTGTTTTTGTTCGTATTAATGTGTGCAGTTTTTCTTAACAGCACTTTGGCAGCGTGTTGGTGTGTTAATGACGGGCACCTTAGACTGATGCTGCAGTGGAAATGCAGAGCATGTGGATGTGCTTTTCTATTAAAATATCACCTTGACTGCACCAGATAATCACGTTTTCTTCTCACCCGTCTGAGACGAACTAGATGAACTCTAACGAGGCATGATATTGGAAAGTGACCATCTTATCTACTGAAGCTCAAACAAATGCAGCTGCTTCATTCTCATATCTGCCATCAGTTAATCCTTTGATTTTTTCCATGCTCTCCCCGACAGTGTGGCTTCTTCCAGCGGGCCCACTACAAAGACAAACTGCCTCAGTACCACGCCGTGAAGATCCCTCGAGAGGACCGGCCACAGTTCCAGACCGAGAAATCAGGAGTCGTCCAGAAAAAGGAATGGGCCACGCACTGGAGCGACGGGACCTCGTAACTCCCTCTCAAGCACTGACTGACTGAATTCATTCAAATCACCACGTGTGGCACTCATTTTGTCTTTGCATTGGAACAAATGGGCTGAAAAAAAAAAGCGCACACAGACTGAGATCATGTCATCCTGTGCGCTCTGTACTGTGTCAGTACTCACATAACGATGGCCTGTTACACTGTGACTCTCACACTGCAGCTGACGGCTGGCCTCCGATAGTCTGTTCACACTGTGCATCTATATCAGTGTGTTACAGTCAATACTGAAGGCCAACAACAACATTAGAATCTGTAGCTGCTCGATATGTTTAACAACCTGCAGAGGGCGCACTGGTGCTCACATGGACTTCAGTGTCCATCTTCGAGTTTGACTGGCAGAACAAAGGAGGACAGAAACATCATGCATGAATGCACAAACATACAAGGTAATATTAGACACACTGGACGTGACAGCCCGTGACAAAGACTACTCTCTGCCTTAACTACTGTAAGACTGACGACTGATGTGGGCAATGAAAAAAACACATTGTTTTATATCAGTAATGTGGGACTTTCTTTTAGTTAGCACTGGCAAACATTGGAAAAAGGTAAAGTGAGATGTTGCAGGACAGTGAGTGTGTTGCTGCTCTGGGCCGGTTGAAGAAGCCATTCAGTCAGTTCACCTGATGGTTTTTGTACATCTTCATTCAAGGAAAGACTTTTTTGCATCAATATCTTTTTCTTTTCTTTTTGTTAATATGTCAGTCAAATGTACTGTACATCAATAGTTTATTACCTGAGTGAACTTGAATAAGAACAACAGAACCACAGCCGATGAGACCATGGCCACAGAACTGTTACTGCATGAAAACCAAATATGTGAAGCCATCGTTAAAATATGGTCTGTCCATTTGCAAATGTAAGCATTTTAATTTCTGAACCAAACATTGATTCTGACTGGATTTCAAACACTTTCCCAGTCTATAAAAGGACAATATGTAAAAATATGGTCTCAAGTTGAAACCTTTAATATTGACTGAATTCGATCTAAATTGTGAGGATTTCAAGCAACACAACCTTTATGTTTTTTTAATGAGATGTAAAAATATTTCACCAGGAGACATCGTGATCTCTGTATAAATAGTTTGCAAACCTTTTTGTTGCATCATACTAATGTGCTTCTCACTCTGTCCCTGTTCATTCACTCCAGTCAAACCAGCCATAATAAGATAGTACATTCATTTCAGTACTGACATTTCTAACTGTGTACAAGTGCCTTATGGTAAAAGTGGCAGATTGTGAGCTGCTGGTAAAGAACAGAAGGCCACTTGCAAATTAGATCATGCTGCCCTGAAGCATCTGTCGGATGAATAAACATCCCTCCAACGCTTGAGCAACATGAAGAGAAGAAGATTTCTAGAAGAGCAGAACATGTCGGCAAGGAACAAACTTTTTTTTTGGATCTGATTTGCGTCAATGAAGTGGCTGTAAAGCATGAAGAGTCAGCTTGTTGTTTTTTTTAGGTATTGCTGGACAATCTTGTATTCGCTGCATGAAGCTCCTGTTGCTACTCTGATGTTCCCCTCCTTTTTTTCATGACTCATTGTTTTATTTAATTTATGTTTGGCTGCACTGTTTTAACATTGTAAATAAAATAAAAAAGGAAACAAAATAAACCCATCAAATAACACAAGCTGTGTCATTCTCAGTTGAATATTAGCCAGTTGTGTTTGATTGGTTAGACCTGTAGTTCACTCAGAAACCACCAGATGGAGGCAAAAGTCTGAAAACTGAAACACCCCCTCTTCTGTTTGTGATAAACAGGAGAAATCAATAGTAATATAGTATGCAAATATTGACATTTCAAATATGGAACAAAAACAATTCCAACATAATAACAGCACTTGTATGGAATAAATTTGCATTGTTTCTGCATTACTATCATGGGGATGTTGCCCATAACCTTGTTGCGTCACTTGGAGTTGTCAGGATGAGCAGAGACATATTGCAGCACGAGGACAAAGGTTCGTGGCACATTTAAGAAAAAGGTTTGCTACATTTCACGAAAACTTTGCTTTTGAATGTACAAGAAGAAATAAAGGTATATTGTTGTCGTTGTACGTAGATCTTGTGTTTGTGTGCGTAACTAAAGCGAACAAGTGAATAGAAAACTGACCATCATCATCACCATCATCATATATGTGGATATATGAATCAGGATATGATCTGCTCTGGTTCATAAAATAAGGTATAGGTCAGTCATGTTGGTATAGCTCGAAGTCAGATTGACCTGAGCATTAAATCCTCGGCTCATTTCCTGTTCTAACCCGCTACCAGCATGAAGATGATTAAATTGGTCCTACATGGTCTTTTCCTTGATATCCAGTTAAAATCCTCGCAGCTTCATGCAGCTGAACCAGCGGGAGGTGTGTGTGTGTGTGTGTGTGTGTGTGTGTGTGTGTGTGTGTGTGTGTGTGTGAGTGTGAGAGAGAGATGCTTGACTTTGCATGAGAGTGGCAGCACATCTCTGGATCTGAAAATAGTAATGAATATATTTCTCTGTACAATGAAAGCATATGAAACTATAGCAGCTCTTCATTAGCGTGGTCTGGATTTCTATTCCCCAGCTACATGTTTGAAGATGCTATTTTAGATCCTATGTATATTCATGTTCTACGATGGAGGAAAAGGGCACAGGCGTCATAAGAGCAGACTGTATAACTGCACAGGCGCATATATGCAGTCTAATGCACATATATACAGTATATATTCCTCTTTGAAAGTAGCTTCAGCTTAAGCAAAACAGCACAGGTTAAACATGAATGTATCCTGCTATCATCAGGTCAGAGTGAGTGAATTAGATGTTCTCTAATGCAAAAGCATATGATCTTATTATAGTCATGAAAACTAATTCCCCCCTAGAATCATTCAGATGTTACCCGGGTTACCATGACGATTAAACAGGGACCGTGTGTGTGTGTGTGTGTGTGTGTGTGTGTGAGTGTGTCTATGCGTCACAGTTTAAGCGGATTGTCACCCATTAGGCACTTTGATGAACTAAATCTGTTGATGTCACATCCAGTATTGAGGAAGTGACTAATTATTACACGCACACACTCAAAAAGACAAACCGACAGACACACACACACACACACACACACACACACACACACACAAACACAAACACACACACACACACACACACACACACACACACACACACACACACACACACACGGTGGTGTTTCCATCACTTCAGAGGACATTGCATTGACTTACATTCATGGAGACATACCATAACTTAAGTCTTCACTCTCAAATTTCATGATTGACATTATGGGAACTTGTGCAGGGGCAAGTCTCCTTATAGTGAGAGTGTCAACAGATTCATGTCCCCACAACATGAGTAATACATGTCCACACACACACACAGACTCAAACACAGAGACAGAGTGGACACATATTGACACTAATAAAGCCAGTGACACTCTCACAAATCAAACCTCAAATCGTCTCCATTTGATATGAACAAAATGAAGGAAGCTGACATTTAACTAATGAAGGGATTTTATTCTAAGACACTCTCTCCTTTGGGAGGAGCCTCACTCTGAAACCCCCTCATCAGCATATTAAGAAACACACTCATAACAACATCTGCTTTGTAAGCAAAGGTTTGACGACTCCATGATGTCACTACTGGATCATGGTGTGCTTTACATTGGTGCCAATAATCATTTGGTGAGAGACTGAAAATGAATTGCAAAAAGAAAATTTCGGCCTTTAATTGCAAAATGAGGACTAAAATGAAAACAAGATACAAACTCTGAGACTGATCCTTCACTGATGAATGAAGCAGTAACATTATTGTAAACCCTGAGGTATCGTCTTGTCTGTTTTGTTTCTCTGCTTCTTGTGTTGTTGTCCAGACTAATCTGTTTCATTTCGTTGCATAATGAAGTGATGATAATAAGTGTCCTCGCATGTTGTCTGTGTGTGCGTGTGGTGCAGACGCCTGGACAACAGGGACAGGTGGATCAGAGTCCATTTGTGGGGATTTATCTGTTTAATAAGAGGCAGAGTTGGGCTGCTCTACCCTAAGGGCCACATAATAAGGCACTCCGGCGCTCAGTCATCACTAATGCCCGGATCCTGCTAAATGGACCTGGTTAAGTCTCATATTAGTGGAGGGTTCCTCCTCTCTCCTGTCCCCTGCTGCCCTTCGTACAGTAGCATCTTTCTTCAGCTCTCCTGGGGGGTGTTCAGCCTATGAGGTGTATAAAAGACCTGGCGAGGGTGTGACCACCACTCAACTTACCCAGAGAGAAGACTTCACCCCGAGCAGGACCAGTCTCTTCCTCTGCTCTCCACAAGCCTTTCGACTCAACAGGTGCCATCGTACAACCCGAGACCTCCACCCCCCACCCGCCTCTGTCATCTGCGTTCGTCTGACCTCGTCCTCAGCTCCAGACCATGGACACGTCTGCGGCGGCGACTCTTCTGGCTCTGGTTCTGGCGATGGCTGGCGTCAGTCGGGCTCTTCACATCCAAGGCAGTCTGGACAAAAGTGACATGCTGCCAGGCTCAGAGGAGAAGATGGCCGACCGCTCGCTGGGGCTGGTGAGACAACAGAACCACTCACTAACATGCAAATCTATCATTTCAAGAGTGTGATCCACATATCTCAGCTCTGTGATGTGTCTGTAGCCGTGGTGTTACAACACCATTCATTTATACCACATCATTCATGCTACATCCACTTTGCTAAAATAATCTTGGTATTTGAAAATAAAAATCTAATTCTGTAGCTTATCTCTGGGACACATATCCACGTGTTAAAATATACTGTCTGTCTCCAGGCAGGATTTAAATATGGACTGTGTGTGCCACATTAGTCTGAATGAAAAATTCTCTGCACAACCAGAAGTCATGCCAACATTTTACAGACGAGTCTGTCACTCTGTGATGAAGTATGTAAATTGGATTGGAGCCCTTTCATCAAGTGAGACAAGCTAAATCACACAATCCATTTAGATTTCAGATAGTGCTCCTCTTCATGCAAGAGTGTGAAATACACTGTAATATATTCTGGGGTCAACAGACAGTGGGATCAGATGGAAGAGGAGGATTCATATCATGATGAGAAATGGAAGGCTCTCTTGTTGTGGCGTGCAGAGACAGACAGGTCTGGGGTTTATTTGCATAAAGATAAGGGTGGATGGATATTTGTCTGGGCACCAGCTACACGTCTTTGTACACCACTATCTACATCTCAAGGTCCCCTGCCACAGCAGGACGGACTGGCCCCAGTCACCCCCCCAGGGTTTGTGTTGCAAACCAAAACTGAATGCAGTTATAGCATTTGATGTTCCTTAGATATTTCTGTATGTTTTTTTTTATATCCAGAAGCAGAACACAAGCTTTTTGATTCTAGCTTTTCCGTGTGTGTGTGTGTGTGTGTGTGTGTGTGTGTTGTTGTTGTGCTCCAGGAGAGTGAAAACATAGATAACAGCATTGATGATCACCTGCTGACCGCCGTGCTGAGAGCTCTGCTGCTCGGATCCCAGAGAGAAGCCAGGAACTCTGTCCTCCATCAGCCACAGAGGTCGGCGTCATCACAGAGCCTCTCACACATATAGGACACAGAGAAACAATCGCATGAGAAATGAGTTATCAAAAAAACATTTCAGCCATCTGTATCTCAGTTTCATATCAGTGTAGATTTAGAAACAAATACTTATCAAGGCTACTGATTCTACTGAGATTTTCATGTTAGGGTCACATGAGGATTTTCAGATAATACAGAGAAACAACTGATGCATGTTTTACAACCAGATCCACACAGATAGGGCTGAGATAGATTAGGATGATCCAATAATCTGCAGATCCAATTCTCAGTTACTCATTTGGTCTGTAAGACACTGAAAAACAGTGGGAAAAGTCCCATCCCAATTTTCTAGTGCTCCAGATTCTGTCATCTGTTTAACCTGCCTCTTATATAACAATCCTTCCTGCTCTGATCAGTTGAACAAAACAGGCATAATGATTCTTTTGTTAATTTTTTTTTTTATGCCAAGAGTATAATCTCGTATGGTTGTTCCTGAAAAGATCCACGAAATAAAAATACCATTTCAACTTTGAACGACATCCTGTTTCTCCTCCCCGGCAGGTTCGGCCGCGGCTCCAGAGGGCAGGTGGTGTCGGAGGAGCAGATTCATTCCCGTGACTGGGAGGCCGCCCCCGGTCAGATCTGGAGTATGGCTGTGCCCCAGAGATTCGGCAAGAAATAATGTGGCAGGCGGCTCCACACATCACTGTCCTGGCAGAAGGTCAAGCAGGGGGCAACCGTGGACAGACAAAAATGAAATGAATAAATCTGAATGATAAAAGCATGTTTCTCCCCCAACACTGTCTCAGCCCATTACCTGACACCTGACGTTTAGTTCAAGGTGACACAAGCTTGCATTTTTCATTATTTCTGATTTCCGACACCACGAAGCCTGTCGACAAGTGCCTGATAAGGTTCTCTGAGCAGACCTCATCTGTCCTGACTGGAATGTTATTTCAGACCAGACGTGTTTGCTGTAAATTGATTGCTGCATTTTCTATTGTTATTCTTCTGTTCTCTGGTCAAATAAATGAGCTTTGAACTTTGAAAAGACAAAAATGTATTTGTGTGTGTTCAAGTAATCGATGTACAAAGATCAGGATTACAGTCATACAGTGAAAGGGTCTTAGCTTGAATACCACAAATACAGATGCCAACATCTGCCTGATAAAATACATTAGTTCTATCTGTGGGGTTTTTTTGACAACTGATTTATTGATCTATAAAATGTCAATAATAAAAATCAACCATCACAACCTCTTAAAGCCCGCAGTGATGTCTTCAGTCTTCAAGTGCCTTGTTTTCTCCAAAACATTTGATCCTGAATAATACAACAAAGAAAAGCAGCTATTTTAGAAGCAAGCATTTAGAAATCAATGTTGATAATTAAATTTTCATCTAATAAACTAAACGATGAGCAGTAGAATCACTAAGTCAGATTATAATATAAAAATGTTATAATAGATCTAAATTTTATCATCATCTTTATAATCATGACATTTTCTGTGATGTTAGACAATATTGTCAAAATAATTGCTAGTCTGTGTCTAATCTGTCATTTTCCCAGTTTTTTTGAATTTGGTAGTTGAAGATTTTTCTGTGGCTGTACAGCAGCTGTTCATTTGCGATTATATGTATTTCCTATTCTCCACAAGTGATGAACAGGCTGTTTATGGCACAGTGCTATCTTGTTGGGGAGGTTGCATAAAACATGAAATAGTCACGATAAATTGTTTCATCATTTGAGCACTAATTGCTGACAATTTCTACAGCATGAACATCTGCTCGACCACATACAAGCACATAATTACTCAGGTCGTTTTTCCACTGCATTAAATGCGCCTTAAATGATTTGCTCGGAGGAATGTAAACTGAAGGACACACACAAAAACACATATAATATACAGCGTGAGGGAGTTCACTGGACATTTAGGTACTTTACTTTCACCTCTATAATGCAGCCATGTGAGGGTTGGTGGATGGAAAATGTTTCCTATAGCGATCATGTGTTTAATGTAAAGTGATGCACAGCTCTGCTCCACAGACGGACGGTGACTGTTTGGTTTTGTGTGCGGTGAATTTACAGGCCACCTGGGGAAGCAGTGTGCAATAAGCCTCAGCACTAATTAAAACACAGCAACATGCAATTACTCTACACTTTCAGTTTCCGCAGCCAATTACTGGAGAGGAAAGCACGTCAATCCCTCTTAGGAAGAGCCTTTTATTAGCCTGACCTCCCGTCCTCTTTATGAGCCATAGTGGCAAATTGAAGAAGAGCTAAATTAACAACTATTGACAGGTGACAGGACTTTTTTTTTTTTTTTTTTTTTTAACTTAAATCACTGCTGATCTTTTATCTGTGTGGTTTGTATTTCTCACCATTTATGTTTCAATCAAGGTACATTATAGAAACATGTGCACCATAACTACATTAAAACATATTTTTGTCTACAATCACACAATCAGGTTTAGACTCTGCATAGTTTTTGGGTGTAATTCTCAACAATTCAACATCTGGAGTTTGAAGTTTCCAAAGTAATGTGCAGAATATTGCACAGGTAAAGACCTTATACTTACACACTAACTTATCTTAAACATTATCACTACGAGACACAAGATCAGAAAACAGATTCATAGGATGAAAATATACACAGATATGAAACCAACAACAAATGTTCACACAATGTTAAAATGCAATGATGATGATCTATATTTCCTAATGTAGCTCCATCCAGCAGCATTGGGCTGCACCATCTCTTAAAAAAATGCATCACTGTGTGGAAAGTGCTTCACATGTTTTTAGCAGTTGCTCTTTAGTTTCACACGATTGATTCACTAAATTGTATGGCACTATTAAAACTTAAGACCTTTGGGATTTGCCAATTGCTATAGGAACATTTTACGAGCTAACAACAGTGGGAGCCAGTGATGAGCACATTAAAACTTGGCACAACACAATACGATGAAGAAGTCGTGACAGAAAACTTACTTGGACAAAAGATACAAAGGTCAGATTTGTGCTTTATCATTTTATGTCATTCAGAAAACACAAATACAAAATATTAGTAACCGTCTAGACAAGGGAAACTCTCAATAATCATTTTAGAAAACAACACTGTCAGCTGAAATATTCAAAGGGACCCCCCACCAGGATGTAAGAGCGGGCTCCAGGTGCACATTAAAACAACACAATAAAATATGCAGCACAAAGGGCAATGACAGCGAGATTTGAGAAATAAATATCAGGTAACACGAAACATGTCGAGACAAAAAGACAAAAGGAAGAGATGAGGGCGTGGGCGCTGTTGTCCACACAGCTGTAGCCTCTGATCTGACAGCTGAGATAAAGAAAGACTCAACTCATTTGAATTTCATGAGTCTGCAGGGGGGCTCAGGCAAGAAGTCTGTTTGTGCAGCAATTATAACAGACAGACAGACAGGGAGAGAGAGATGGATGGATACAGAGAGAGAATCTAGCAGCGCTCCTGTGTTAAACAGACTTTTAGAAATAAGACAGATACAAAGAGAGAGAGATAAATGTTATTATTAATATTTCTACTGTATGCAGTCATTTTACAACAAAAGAAAATGACCTGCACATTCCTCTCAGATACCTTGTCCTTCTGGATCTATGCCTTGTTGACCTTTCCTTGAACCCCCCCCACTCCCATTTTCCCTCGTGGTCATCATCTTGGAAAGCAGCCATCTTGAACGCCGGAGTAGGAGGTCTGAGCCATTACTGGTCCTGGCCATGACACAGCACAATTCGTCACACACAACAGGCTTTAATGGCTACAGGGTGAATGAAGGAGCTTGTTTTATAAAAAGCAAAGTCAATGTCACGGGGGAGAGTGCAGGCGCTGAGCTCTCCTGCATGACTGAAATGAGCAAGTGTTTTTGTTTTTTTTTCAGTCCAGGTGACCCTTAATTTAATTCATCAATCCATATAATAAAGTCTATTAGAAGAGCCTTTAGCACCAATGAAAAATCAAGTCAGAGTGATACAGCTTCCAGTTGTCAGTGGCAGAATTTATTGCACACGAGTCCAGTCAGAGTTTGAAACACAAATCTGGAGCCACGTTTGTTTTACATGGTTTGTATTGACTTTAAATGATAATGGAAGTAAATCATGCTTTTTTTTGTCATTTGCACCCTTTGACATTCCCATTCTTTAAATTGCAAATAAAGATTGCTGCCTTTCGTTGAGTTTGAATTTTTGACACTGAGATGATTGAGACTTTCTGTGCATGTGGTAATTTACTGGTTGACAGTTGGGAAAATGCAAACAGGTGTTTAAATTTTACACTGTGAATCTTAAAAACACACAACTGTAAAACTTGGGGTCGGTATCAGAATCATCAGATCGTGTGGTCGTCATCGATGTCGCCCAAAGTTTGGTCTTTAAATGGGAACAATAGCAAGGTTGGCTTTTAGGAAGATAACCACAAGCTCATTATGTAACACACTGTCATCTCTTGTCTAAGAGAATTGGCTGGATAATTTAAGGTGGTTGCTGTTGCAGATGGTTGCATGTGGGTGGCTCGGTTTGTTGTAGTCTTCAGGCCTGTTCGTGGCGTTTTTACCGTCTTCTCTCTTTGACTTGCAGTGGTTCACACTTTAGCATAAAATAACACAGAATAACAAAGACGATGGTGGTTCGAGTTCAAAACGACATGAATGTGAAGGAAATCTAAACCACTGACAGAGACTCTAGAAACATGAACTAATAAAACAATATGAAGCGTATTCAACCTGAGACACAAACACTGTAATTTTACAAGTGTTTTCCCTTCAGTCACTGTAACATCAGAGGTAGTAGAGGAGAATTCACAGCCAGCTGTTGTCAGCTCTCTCCTTCTCTCTAGCATGCACACACACAGAGCATGTGGTCCCTTATTAACACTTTCCTGCTTCGATGACAAAGACATAATTCTGGAAAAAAGCTCTTATTACAACAGCAACGTTTTATTATCACTTTCCCCCTTTATCGCTCGGCTCCAAGAAAATGAGAACGCATCCTTTTGTGCATGGACGCTTTGTGCAAACCGGGCAACATAATGACCGAGTTAAAAGAGAAAAAAATGATTCTGATGTTGTTTTGATTTATTCATACACCAGTACAGAGAGAGGCAGTTCTTCAGGTCAGGCATTACTTGGTGATGAAAATATTGTCTTTATCCAGGGCCTTACCATCCAGTTTATGAGTTGTGAGTAGGGTTGCCACCTTCAAGACATGAAAATAAAGGACGCGCGCCACGGCTCCTTGGGGCCATGACCACCACGGGCCTGACTCTCAAAGGGTGGTCAGGAAAGCATTTAGTCATTAAAGCTTTCAAGTGCTTCATTAACAATGAACATTGTTGTAAAGGCAAAAAATAAATAGGCTGAATAGACTGAATTAGCCTATATGAGATTATGTAAAACTGAAAAACATGTATGAGACCCAAAAAAATCCCACCTACGGCAAGCACTTGGCGACAGTGGCGAGGAAAAACTGTTTTTTCAGACCACCTCATTTGACCATTATTTTTTTCAGACCACCTCATTTTACCATTAGTTTTTTTTTCAGACCACCACATTTGACCATTAGTTTTTTCAGACCACCTCATTTTACCATTGTTTTTTCAGACCACCGCATTTGACCATTGTTTTCAGACCACCTCATCTGACCATTTTTTTTTCTCAGACCACCTCATTTGACCATTACTGTTTTCAGACCACTGCATTTGACCATTATAGTTTTCAGACCACCGCATTTAACCATTATTGTTTTCAGACCACCTCATTTGACCATTATAGTTTTCAGACCACCACATTTGACCATTATAGTTTTCAGACCACCTCATTTGACCATTATAGTTTTCAAACCACCGCATTCAACCATTATTTTGTTTTCAGACCACCACATTTGACCATTATTTTGTTTTCAGACCACCTCATTTTACCATTATCGTTTTAAGACCACCGGATTTAACCATTATTGTTTTTTCAGACCACCTCATTTAACCATTATGGCACTGGCCGTTTTTAGAGAGAGCACCTGACAAAAGCAGCATTTGTCAGGTGCTCTCCATTTGCAGCAAACCCACCTGACAAGCGCACCAACCACTTGGTTCTTTCCTTTCGTTTGAATGTGTCCCACTCATTTAATTTCCCTTCTGTTCTCCTGGGTACGGTCTTCATGTAAACATGTTCTGCATTTCCTTGCGTCCATTCCATGTTCCTCCATGTGTTGCATATGCTCCTCTTTTCATGGGTCTTTGAATGGAATCCAGAATTTAAACATCCAAGAGATGGTTTTTCCTTTGCACAAACTTGATTCCATCTGCAATTTACTTGTCCATGAACTTTTCACATGTGAATCCAGTGGTTCAGGACGTGACGACTCTCAATCTCTTCGCTGTCCAGTCTGACCAAACACATGGAGCTGACCTAAAAACAGACAAAAGCATATACAAAGCAAACAGAGCAGCAGACGGGCCAACATCCTGACCCTCACAACCAAAATCAGAATTTACAATGACCATATTGTTTTTTGACAGACATAAATAACATTTTGTGTTACCTTGTGTGTAGATCATCCTGAAAAACTTGATCCATCTGAAAAAAAAAAAACTGTTACAGCTAACCAAACTCAAAATTCACAATTGAAGATAATAACTTACTGATCATAGATCTATTTGAAGGAAATAACAGCTATTACACCAATATTAATCTGACAGTTTTAGACAAACCAAAAATAATACTCACACTTGTAGATCTTCCTGGGGGGAAAAGGATTTATACACAAATGCATACATGATACAAAGCAGGTAAACAAGCACAAAGCCCAAACAACAACTATACTGACTGCCTGGCCAAAAACCAGACCATTCAACTCACCGACAAAAGCATCAACGGCGCAATTAACCAAGCAGCAGACGGGCCAGCCAACAAACAGACTGGCAAAAACCTCAACAGAGCAACTAACCGAGCGGCAGACGGACCAACCAACAAACAGACTGGCAAAACCATCGGCAGAACAAAAGCGAATGGGCCGACCAACAAGCTGAAAACATCCCGACCCTCAGACCAATGAGACGCACAGTCAACCAAAACCAAAATTCATAATTTAAGGAAATAAAATATAACACTTACTGTCTGTAAATCTACCTGAAGAAAAACAATTACGACAGTGTTGATCCTAACTTTTAAGACAGACAAATGACTCACAGAACATACAAAATCAAAATTCACAGACAAGAAAATACAATAAAATAACATTTAAAACACTTAATAAAATAAACTCACTTTTGCTTGTAGATTGGCAGTGATGACAACAATATTGATTAAAACACTTAGATTTGAATGAAACTTAGTCAAACAAAATCAAAGATCAGACAAAAAAGAATTACAGAAGGGTTAGGGTTATTAGATCAATATCCATAATGTTGTTGAAAAACCGAAACACTTGTGTTTCTAGATCATCCTGAAAAAAAAAAAAACAGTTATTGCAACAATACTGATTCAAACAGAGACAGACTGAAATAATACTTTTGTTTTTAGATTGTCCTGACAACAATAATGATTCAAACATTTAGACTTAAATGAAACTCAAAGTCAAACAAAATCAACATCAGACCTCATAAAACAGAAATGGCATTGCCTGTTGAAATGTTTAAGCAGACAGATACATATCGGAAAAAAGGTTAAGGTTAGGGTTAGTGTTGTCAGACCAATACTGATCCAACTGTTGAAGAAAGACCTGAAGAAACACACTTGTGTTTCCAGATCATCCTGAAAAAGAACAGTTATTGCAACAATATGGATTCAAGCATTTTAACAGGCTGAAATGACCCAATCAAGCAAAATCAAATGTCAGGGCTCAAAAAAACAAAAAACAAAACAAATGACATTGCATGCCAACATATTTGAGCAGACACGTAAATAAATAGGAAAGAAAACCTTTAAAAAAACAGAAGGAGAGAAAGGTTAGGGTTATTGCACAAATATCAATTAAACTGTTAGAGACAGACTGAAATAATACTTTTGTTTTTAGATTGTCCTGAAATAAAGAACAGTTGTGACAACAATAATGATTCAAACATTTGACTTAAATGAAACTCAAAGTCAAACAAAATCAACATCAGACCTCATAAAACAGAAATGGCATTGCCTGTTGAAATGTTTAAACAGACATACATATCGGAAAAAGAATTAGAGTTGTCAGACTAATATTGATCCAACTGTTGAAGAAAGACCTAAAAAAATTAAACAAAAACACACTTGTTCTTCTTGATTGTCCTGAAAAAAAAATCCAGCTATTGCAACAATATTGATTCAAGCATTTTAACAGGCTGAAATGACACAAAGTCAAACAAAATCAAACATCAGGGTTCAAGAAAACAAATGACATTGCATGTTGACATATTTGAGCAGACACATAAATATATAGGGAAAAAAGCAAACAAAAAACCCCAGAAAGACGGAAAAGTGAAGGTTATTACACAAATATCAATTAAACTGTTAGAGGCAGAGAGAAATAATACTGAAAAAAAAGAGTAGTTATGACAACAATATTGATTCAAACACTTCGACTTTAAGTTTCATTTAAATCGAAAAAAAATCAAACATCAGGGCTCAAGAAAACAAATGACATTGCATGTTGACATATTTGAGCAGAAAGATAAATATATAGGAAAAACAAGGGACAGAAAGGTTAAGGTAAAAACAGGGTTAGGGTTAAAAACATGACATGACCCACATTGCTCCAGAAGTTACCTCCTGGAAAGCAGTATATTGGTTAAATGCTGCACAAGTAGGCGGTACTAACATCTCCAGCCAATAAAATCATCACAAACATTTTGAACAAAATCCCAGTGTTCCCATTGGTTGATTTACATGCCCAACCTTTCAATCTTGTTTCCACAGGAAGTGAAGGTATCATTTATACAGGCCATTAAGTACTACAAATATAGCATCAATGTTGATTCAAAGTTACCACCCCCCCCCCCAAAAAAAAAACAAACAAACAAACAAACAAACAAAAACAAACAAAAAAAAACATTACATAACTCACATTGTTAAAGTATCCCAGACAAATAGAAAAAGACAGTTTAAGACATGCAGTGGCCAATCCATAGGCCTTTCCTAAATCCAAGCAAAACATCCATTACTTCAAAGCAGGGAAATACTTTCCATATGTCACACATATGGATGTACATCTTCCTTATCATATGCAAATTAAATGACACAAATATAGGCCCAAACAACACTGCAGCTGCAGAGTCAAGGCTTAGGCACCATTCAACAAGGCCAAAGACCTACCAACGAGTACAAGCTGAGGCAGACAGGACAAAAATAAACAAAAACACCATACAAACCAAAAAAGAAACAGCATAGAGAGGGACTTGTGCTTAGTTTCTCTAATTACCCATGCACCAATCTGTTCTCTGCTGATTGAAAATGAAAGAAAGCTGCCTTACAAATATAGGCCCCAAACAACATTGCAGCTTCAAGGCCAAGCTAAGGCCAGGCTAAGGCCTAGCAAGGCAGTCAGCATAACTCAAACACCATTC
Source organism: Centropyge bicolor (assembly GCA_037975185.1). NCBI lineage: Eukaryota > Metazoa > Chordata > Actinopteri > Pomacanthidae > Centropyge > Centropyge bicolor. The sequence continues at coordinate 4,184,766 of JBBMOC010000012.1, read as the reverse complement.
AACAAGGCCAAAGGGCCGACCAACAAGAACAAACACACCATACAAACCAAAAAAAGAAATAGCTTAAAGAGGGACTTGTGCTTAGTTTCTTTAATTACCCATGCACCAATATGTTCTCTGCTGGTTGAAAATGTTGGAAAGCTGCTTGATTTTAACTGCTGCATGAGGTCATTTTCCCCTCCACAAGTGACATCATGGAAAGCAGTGTATTGGTTAAATGCTGCACAAGTAGGCGGGACTAACATCTCCAGCCAATAAAACCATCACAAATATTTTGAACAAATTCCCAGTGTTCCCATTGGTTTATTTACCTGCCCGAGCTTTAATTCCTGTCTCAACCTGTTTCCTGTTTCAACTATAATAATGCGCCATACAATTTGCTAATTAAATTAATTAGACAAATTTAGCTGCAAATTTAGCTGCATCCTGGTGAACTAGGGATCTGGGACTTATGCCATATGTTCACAGTGTTACTGGTTCACTTCCAGCTGGGGATTCATGCCTGTCTCAACTAGCCTATAAAGGCTAAATGTTTATAGTTTATACAGCCACAGTGCATTGTGATCCAAATGAGACGACATCATCTCTGAAGCTGCCAGTCAGTGAACCTGTGAAAACATGTGTTAATTAAGTTGAGCTTTTAGTTCGTCAAAATCATCTTGAATAAAATCTAATATGAGTGGGAACGTGAAACTTTGCAATTCAAGTTACAAGTTACATAATGATAATAATTCTGCCCAGATTATTTTTATTACTCCCCCCCAAAAATGTTCTGCAAATCTGGAACAACATGCAGTCAGCCCCCAGCAGACATGTGATGTGGGGGCTGAGAGGCAATCAATAAAGGTTTTTGTCAGGCGGCAAGAGTACAAGCTTTGTCAGATATGATGATCATTTTACAGCTTTACATTACAGCTCCATTATTTTGGGTTTCTCATTTGTGAAATATACTATAGTGACCTGACTGAAATAGCTGTTAAAATGACAGTGTTAAAGGTGCATATTCATATAACTTAAGTGTGAGAGTGAAACACCATGTAGGTTATATATAAGCAGGTTTAAAATCACTTTCCCTTAAAGCCAGATCATGCATCATCTCTCCCCAATAAACAGGAGAGAGAGGGTGCCTTTGTCATCCTCTCTCTCCCATCTGTGCAGGGGCTGCAGCAGAACAGCCCTGATCTCAGACATCCAATACAGGCAGGAAGAAATGTGACAAGAGGGTGGGACTTGCGTGGATGGGAGGCAGGCAGAGCGAATGAGAGCGAAGGAGAGGTGTTCCTAGCCCAGAATGCCCTTGTCTCAGCGCTGAGAGCCGGGAAAGACTGAGAGGAAGGAGAGTGAATCGGGAGTAAAGACACAAGCAGGTGCTGAGGATAAAAAAAAAAAACAGGGTTGATTTGAAGTCAGGTGCCAAAAAAGCTTCTTAATCAGGGAAAAGTGTGTTAAATTATAAAAGGAATAGAGCAGAAAATAGACAGTAACTATAATAGAATCTTAGTTTTTCCTAAGCTGGAGTTCTTCCACCACCCTCACTGAGCTCTTCACCTTCCTTTTCTCCTACGGATTCCTCGGATCATCCCTTCCTCCTCCTCCTCCTCCTCCTCCTCTTCGTCCTGTCCTCCTCTTTGACAGACAGAGCCACCATGGAAACCGGCAGCCCCAGGAAGATACAGTTCACCGTCCCCCTACTGGACACCCACCTGGACCCAGAGGCAGCCGAACAGGTGAGGAGGGAGGAGAGGAGGTGGCGTGGGTGATGCAGGACTCTCAGGTTGATAATTGTTTCTTTATGCACGAAGGAAAATCATAGTTGATGCTTGCCACAAAAAAATGAGAAACATTTATTCCAGTCAGTAAAGCAAGCGGGTGCAGACACAGATGATCAACTCAATGGGAGTAAAATCGCAGTGTGCTGGATGATGGTGTGATGACAGGTTGCTGTTTTAAAGAAGCCGCATTTTGAGTGTCTTGTTACTCCCCTGCACCTCATTAACAAGCTGTGTCTTTTGAATGCAGCGCTTCAGTGATGGTGATGATTTTAGAATTGATCTTTCCTCCTCCTCCTCCTCCTCTCGCAGCGGAGCAGGTGCTCAGAGAAACAGCAGCATTAACGAGGACTGTTGCAGTGCATGGATGTGTCTCCGGGGGTTTGGTGTTGTTTTGGCTCGTGTGACCGGCTGCACGAACTGTACAGCAGCCAGATACAGATGAAAGTTGCCTGGTGTCACAAGATAAACTTGTTCCAAATCAAACTGCAATGTAATCATCTTTTCACATCAGTGTCAAATGTGTTGTCAGGCGACAACAGTGCGACATGGCAGGAGTCAAAGCAAATTATCAGAGGATGAAAAGATGCTTCAATCGAGTCTTTAAATTGCTTATTTTAGGATGAGATACAAGAGCAAAGAACTCTTATTAGAGGCAGAAAACACCCAGTGGATGCAGCTGATTTGCCTTCAGAGAATGGAGTGAAAAGATGTGTCCCATTTTCTCGTTTTTATAAATATAACATGAACAGGACAGGTCATTCATAATGAATGAGCCTGGAGTAAAACCGGAAAAGATTTATGAGTCTGACTACACTGAGCCTATGTCTCTCTCTCTCTCTTTCTCTCTCTCTCTCTTTTTCTGCTGTTCCCTTGTTTCCCCTCTGTGAGTATCAGACTGGAGATGTTCAGATGAGCGTTGTGCGTGTGTGTTTATGTGAGTTTGCCCTTGTGAGGACGTCCTATGAAATGGTTTGGGGACAAGGTTCAGGTTGAGGTAGAGTAAGAGGAGCTGCTACGATGAAGCATTATAAGTTTGCAAGGCTCAGATCTGACGAACTGAATGTGAATCATCTCCATTGTGTTGGTGTGCACTTGGATTTGAGTCAGAACTTGGTGGGCGTAACAGACAACAGTGTATTTTCAAGGTTTTAAGGAATGAGCACCGGTGATACACAGGAAGTATGAGTATGATTATACCACACTGCAGACTTTTTATATCCAGAATGCACCATAGACCATAATGATCCATAATGTCTCTGCATAAAAAAAAGCTCCCCTCTGAGAAAATCACCTGTAAGTGAAATGACTTTCTACACAGAAAAAAAGAACAGCTTTAATGCACACTTCATTTTTGCATTCTTGGTCATGGTACAAAAAGAGCACCTGCTGTAATTCCAGTTTTAGTTAGTCTTGCTACTTTTTTCCCTTGTGATATCAACCTATGTTGTTTTATGGTTTAACAAGATTGAATAAAAAAGGATTTAATATGGACTTTTTTGACACAGTTCATCATCAACAGCAAACCAAAAAAAACATAAATACCAAAGTGAGACATCAGTAATGATACAAAATGATGAAGATTAGTAGAAAACATTACTAGCGAACAGTGATGTAGTGTCTTTGCTCACATTGCCCTTCAATGGCGACAGAAACTGAATCAATGGCCTGCGATGAATATTTAACGTGGGCAGTTTTGATTGTATGCTGTCACAAGTGTGAACCTCAAGAAAACCCAATGTGCACATTACTATGAGTGTTGTATGTTATTGTGAATTAGAAATTAGTTACAGTTACTTCTCTCTAAATTGAAGTGAATTACTACCAATAATTGCTTCAGTTCTCTCACTAATGCACACGTGCTGTATCATTTTAGTGATGTTGTGGCACAGTTATATTTGATGAACCCAAGCTTCTTCACCATAAACCATAAAGACACCATGAAGTCAGATGGCATTAGGTCATAAACCAGATCTAAGACAGGCGAGGTAGAAGTAAAGAGTAATGATTCCATTTGAGTAACTGTAATTGCATTATTTAAATTGAAGTACATAGTTACATTTCTAGCACTAGAAGAGTAGTGGGATTACAGTAACACATCACTTCCTGACACAGTGTATCCTGGTACATGTAGCCACTGCAGCAGCAGAACTCTCTCTCTCAAACGGAGCAATTTATTGCTTCATTTGACTACATCCAGCGTCAACACTGATTCAACATCCAAATTTGATTTCAATGAAACTGTCAGCAGACGGGCATAAAGGCTGGCTGGCGTGATTACCCAGGCCTGAAACTTATTAGTTTGTGCTGCTGTGGAGCTCATTATGTTGCTGTTTGAACTCAGAATCATTATTATGCGTGTAATTGGCCAAGTGATATTAGAGACACTGTGTCTGTAAATTGGTGCCTGTGGTAAATTTGCAAAAATGAATGTAGTGTGTTTGTCTAATTGTGTGTATCTGTGTCTTCCAGTGTGTCTGTGCATCCTTGCAGGGCATTTTTCTCCCTTACTTTTTCTTCCACTCTGTACATCTGAACGACACAGATGTGATTAAAGTCGCCCGAGTCTCCCTGTCTGTCTCGCTTGTGTCTAAGTGTCAGGGAGCTGGTGTCCATTGTCTGTATTTATTCAGCCATACGTCTGCTCCCCGGCTGCAGCCGTTCAATAGAATCTTAAACACTTCCAGCTGAGTGTTTACCTGCTCTTCTTCACCAGCAGACAGATGTGCTTTTAGCTATATGCTGTTCGAGTAAATTCACTTTAACTCTTCTGCAAAGACTCAAGAGAGTTCTCAGCTCTCAGTCTCAATAAGCGTGAGCAAAGCCTGGCTGATTGCCATCGAGACTTTACCCTATTAGGCTGCATTTTCTATTTATTCTGAGGCCAGTGGTCAGTGAGCCTGTGTGGCCTGCTGAGCGAGACAGTGAGCCCAACAGTGAAACAGCCTGACATGAAAGAAGAGAAGATAAACAAAGGTAATCTCCAGATGTAAAAAAAGAAAAAAAAAAAAAAAAAAGGAAATGTGTGTATGTGCTTGTCTCTGTGTTTGCCATCACACTTATGAATGTCCCGCCAGGGGGGGCTTCACCCATGGTTCAGTAATCTGTGCAACCTGACACCTCCCAGCATGGTGAGTCAGCCTCCGTGGAGAACTGCATGTCAGTCAGAACGGCCTCCCCGAGCTCTGACCCTCACAACAACAACAACAGCACACACTCATCCTCTTATCTGCACATAGATACAGTGTGTGCCGCCCTCATCATAACCTTACATTAGAGCTCGCCGTGTGCTGATGAGCACAGACTGACTGTACCTGATTGAGGCCAAGACCTCATGGTGTCAGTGGATGACTTACAGATAGTGATGCAGATTCTTTTCTGTAATTATTTTGATATTTTCCTCACTATCAGAAGAAGGTATTCCTAGTTCAATTGCTGTCTTACTATTTGATGAAATAGTTTGACATTTGGAGAAATATACTCATTCCCCTTGCAGAGGATTACATGAGAAGATTGATGCCGTTTTCACATCTGTCTGTTAATTGTGTGTCATTGCTGTAAGACCTTTGTGTGTCTGCTCAGTCATCAGGTCAGAGTGTGGGAGCAGAGGAGAAAAGAGAGCGAGCAAAGGGGTGCTGGGGTTTTGTTGAACTGGTGCATCATGGGTCGTACGCCACAATCGACCGGTGGTAGTTGACTGAACGTCCAGGTGTGAATACCTGGAGGACTGTGGGAAACATGAAGGATAATAAAGGTTCAGTTTCAGTCAAACAATGAGCGAACTGCTCACTCACAGCAAGAACGTGTATTTCTCAAACAAGACACAACTGAGGCCAACAATGGCTTGGAAAGGATCAATGTGCAACTATAGTTATAATATGGGGCTCCATGACTCAGAGGACACCTGCTGAATAGTGTTTGAAGGGGAAACAGTCCACTCACTCTGTAAACCTGGTCTTGTCCAGTTCCAGTCCAGGACCAGTCAAGTGAATTCTCCCAGATTCCAGTCTCTGTCAAGATAAAGACATGAGAGAGGTATCAACATTCTCATATAACTCTTGACAACAAAGAATATCCATGTTTCCCAAAATGACCCTCTTTAATAGCTGCATGATATCTATATTAAATTCAACATACACACACACTTGTGGATCCATCATTACCAGGCTGAGGCATCGTTTTCACACCAGCTGATTTTCTCACATTAAGACTGTAAATGTTTGCTCATTTACAGCTGTGAGGGACAGTGTTGTTTACAGAAACAGAATAAAAATCTAATCTTCTCCTCCCCCAGCAGACAGCTGATATTGGACTCATTCATTACCTCCATCATTTAGATGAGCAGCACTTGCTTGAGAAAACTGGATTCATTGAGGAAGGTAATATTCTCCTTGTTGAGATGATGAATCGTGACATTTTCAGGTGATGTTCTTTTATTGCAGACATTTCAGGGCTGGCAATGTCCTACCTAATATTCCCTCTGCCGAAAGTGTCGGACATTTGTCCTTCACCGAGAACATAACAATTACTCTCTGTGGCCTCAGGAGGGCCATTTTCCAAGAAGGACTTTGGAGTGCAGTAGATTATATTTATTATCACACCATGCATAACTGCTGCACAGGAAGGCAATCAAGACCCGTTCAACTGAATATACATGGTTTTAACCAGGAGATATATTCACCTCACACATGTAGCATACTGTATAGACTGTGCAGCAGCCAGGTGTGGATGTTAGCAGAGTTTAGGAAAATGATAGCAGCTTCGTGTTCTAGAGGAAGTTTACACTCAAGCAGCACTGATCAGTGTTACACCAGATAGTGTTACATTGCCGAACAAATCCTAGAAGGCTTATGCTCCTGTAATGTTAAGTGAAACCAGCTAATCAAGGTTATGTAAGAACAACAAAACAGTCTGAACTTACATTTTCCTTATCGTTCTTTTAATACAAGGACCACCAGGGACATGTATCTGTTAACCTCAGCCAGTACATGTGGCCATCAAGTGCATATCTAAGACCCGTTTAAAGATCTTTGTACATGGGAAACATTAAAAAACATAGAGATAGAGCTTTCAACTAACCCACAGAACTGGTGTCACCTTAATGAACCAGCTGATAAAATCTGTCTGTGTTAATTCAGAACAGTCGACGGCTGCCGGCAAGAAATGAGTCACCTTTTGTTTACTTCTGTCTGAGATCAAGGACCCATTGATTCAAAGTGGAAAATCTTCCTCCATTATAATTATAAAATGCACATATGCACTGCAGGAATACAGCATCATTGCACGTTCTCAGCTGCTGCATTAACAAGCCTGATAACGTCCCAGCTACATTCAGTCAAATCAAAATGTTTAGCCCTCATTGCTCCTAACTTGTATTTCATGCTAAAATGAAAATGTTCTTGGATCTATTACAGCAATTTAATTACAGCGTGTGCACCTTATCTGACCCCGGTTCCCCTCGTGCAAATTGGTTGAATGATATTGGGCGAGAGAGAAAACAATAAGAGCTGTTACAGAGGGGGAGACAAAGGGTTGATAGACAGCGAGAGGGAGGCAGATGACTGAAGAAGCTGAGATAAAAGAATGTAGAAGTCAATGATTTGGTTCTTCGGTGTCCTCTGAATACGGAGATTTCCTCTGTTCAGAGCCACACAGTCGGAGAGAGTCGGAGGATTTATAACGGCTGAGCTGCTGATTTTAGCCGGAACAATACCAATCATACTTCAGATCATATTTCAAATGACAGGCCGAAGGATGAGGAATCACAGCTCAGCACTGCCTCAACCCTCCCAATAACAAGGTGTTGGGAAAGTTGTCTTTAACCTTTCTTTAACCTGCAGCAGTCGACTGGGTGTGAAAGCCCTTTTTCTGATTCAGGGAGCTGACTGATGCAAACACATTGTTCTGGTGAAGGTCACAGGGCGACTCTGCAAGTACAAGATTACAAAACTACTGCTGATTTTCTCAAAGGCAAATCAGGGTTTTTAAGGCAGGTAAAGGCACTAGTAGATTTTGACCTTTAAGCCTTTTTTCTACTTATGTCACCTCAATTAATTTGGTTATTCCGTGATGAGAAAAGGCTTCCCAAGGTTCAATCTGTTTCAATGAATAAAACAAACAACAGCTGTAGTTCCTGAAATTCTCTTAACTCATCGCCCCTGAAATTAATTTAATGACATGCTTTATGATTCATTCATGTAGATAATCAATATTTGCCAGAAGAAGCTTTTAAATATTTCAATTGAAACGCACTTCGGCAGATGAGCGAGTCAGCGAGCGAATAGATGTTACAAACCTTAAACGCAGTCCATTTAACGGCTGAGCTGGTTCATTTGTCACAGTCTGCATATGAACATCTGGATCTGTGCTTCAGGCCTGAAGATGCTAATAAAATTCCTTTCTACAGAAGTTGCACAGAATTATCAACAGTTCCATCTGGGAACATCTGGTTTGTTTTTAGGAATCTTGTTGTCTTGGTTGTATGTTCAGTGAGGAATGGAAGAGGCATCACTAATTAATCAATATTAACATGTTATTTTCACAACCCTAAAAAACCTGATTGAGAAATTCTGCCATATTTCAAAAAAGTCCACTATAGAAAGTGACAGCTATAAAATAGGGATAAATACAGTTTTATAATAGGGAGTTACACCAAAAATAAGTCACTTTGTAGGATACCAAATATTTTTTGGTCTAAAAAATTATCTCCCTTCTAGCTCACTTCAAATGTTGAGATGTTTATTAAAAAAATAGCTAATGTTGTTCTGCTTTTTTGTGGCCTTTTAAAAAAAAACTATTTCCCACAAGTCGTAGACCTTAATGGGTAAAACATTAGAAAAATTGTTGCCGAATGTGAGTTTACACTGAGTTATGTTGCCATGAGTCTTTATTTGTATAAGCATAACCCATCGAAAATATAGAACATTAAGTTATTCTTTATTTGGTGAAACAACAATGTTTGATGGCTATTTCCAAACTTCTCTTCCAATTTCAGTTTGTGGCAGAGGGAGGGGCTACCATTTGTAGTGAATATCCACATATGAGGATTAATGAGGGCAAGAAAGCAACAAAATGTTCAATATGAAAGACTTTGACTGGACTCTCTCTCGGCCTGATCTATTTTCCAGCCGAGGGTATTTTGTCCAACTGCCCCAGCTGCAAGAATATCAGACATGCATGGCTTTTCTTGCCCACCCATCATTTTCTGAGGCTGTTTTTTGTTCGCTGTTGTGAGAAGTGACAGAGCTGCATTTTAAACTGACTGTGGGCTGAAAGACTGGCACGGCGGGTTGAGGGCTGAGCCTGTCCAGTAAGCGGTGGTATTTGTGTGAGCGAAGGATCAGGGAGTTTGCTCGGCTGCCGGCTGAGGAGAATAACAATGACTCTGGGCATAATCAGTTCTACACAGCCACAGCTCGTTGTGCTTTAATTTGGGCTGGGGGCTTTCTGGAACAGCAACAAAACACACTGAAGGCCAGGAGATTTATAGGAGTTTTCAAAATTTGACCCCCCCAGAGCGCCTCACAGAAATATATAGAACAAATCAAATAAAGATAGCAAAAAATTGAACCAGACAAAAAAAAGAAAAATCAATAAGATGCCTTAAAAAAAAACAAGATTTTTCATAGATATTGCTGACCTGACCCACAAGGGAAGACTATTCAGTGAGCACAGTCACCTGTAGTCTGAAGCTTTGATTGTGACACAGTTAGGAGACCTTGCTCAAGTTGAAATTTCACCAAGACATCATAAAGTGACCCGTGTACAACCGAACATTCAGATCCTTTTCAAAACCTAAACCTGAGTCCTCTGAGGTTTCAGCCACAGAGATCTCGTATTATTGTGAATCAACAATCTTGAGTCAATGAATTTTTTCTCAGAAATGCTCTCAGCTCTAAGTCTTAACTGCGCTACAGTAATTTTGTCCGACCACAGATCACGTGGTTCAAATGACTGTGTTGCATTCACATCCATAACGAGTCTAAATTCATTGGCCGCAGTTCACACCTGGCATCGCAATGTGACTCAAACTCCAGTAATTACGGATGATTGGATTTAGCCTCCATTATGAGATTTCCATTCATCTGTGGTAGAAGTCTGACCTGCAGACAGAGAGAGGCACCTGCTTACTCCCTCATCCTGTTCTGAGGATCTGGTGAAAAGGCAAATCAAGAATATGTGGAGGAACTGTTTGGGTTTTTTTGCCCACTTATGGTGCATTTACACTCACACCACATGTTCACACCTGGTTTATCTGTGGTTATGTACAAATCCATAAAGAGAAATCGACCTGTCCCTGTCTATGCATCAGCCAGAACATAGAACCACTAGCGACAGATGCAGGGAAGCTCAAACATTACAGAGCTCACACTGAAGAGCTGATGAGCATCTCAGGATATGAAGTCAGCAATTTTCTTGGAGAAGTGTAAAAAGCTGTAAAACATTTCTGCTCGATCGGTAAAGAAAAGTCACTCAGTGCCTTCCTGAACTCTGTGGCTGTGATTTGAAAGGTAATGAAGCCTCTTCAAATCTGAATCCTCACTTAGACTGTGACACTGCCACACTGCTGCTGACTGCTCAGTTTTCATTACTGCACATTATTTCTGCAGTCACATCTGTATTTCATGTCATTGTAATAGAAAGCTAATCAATGTAATCCTAACAACATGCAGAGCTACAAATGTATCTGTGTGTGTTCAGTTCAGGAAGCAGCAGAAAAATCCACCACCCAGATGAACAGACTCTGAAGTGATGTGTTTTTTTTTCTTTCTTTTGCTTCAGACAGTTTTGTGTTGTTTAATAAATTCCTCACGCATTTTGTTCAGCCACGAAGCTGAATCTGTACCTTGAAATTCTAATCCAAGGGCAGTGATTCACGTCTTCGCTCTCCTCAAATGAAACTTTGAACGCACCGCTGAAAAAAGCTGTGGACTCACAGCGCAGCTTAAAACGTTAGGGCTCAATTTTTGCTCAAACTTTGATCTTTAGTTTCTTCTTCTGGATAGAAAGGAGTCTGGCAAATACCGTGTGCCGCTGCTCTGTGTAGGCGGGGGTTAAGCTTCACGGCTGACTGGAGCTTTGCAAGTGCACAAGCAGCATTTAGACCAGATGCATGGAGGACCGGAGCTCACACGACTCCCAGCATTAGTCAGCATCTCTGTCAGCTGTGTGTAAGGAGAGCATCTATCTATGTGTGTGTGTGTGTGTGAATAATTGATAGTCTATTAAAATTCCTATCTCACAGTCTTTTAGGTTTAGGAGCAATAAAATGGAAAGGTAATCACCTGATTCTGGAGGCGACTGATGATTAATCACTGCGCCTTCCCCATAAATCTTTTTTTCACACAATGCAGGACTGATTTCACTTGGAATTTGCAGAATCACGCAGGACATCGTTCACTCTGAAATGAAAAAAACAAAACACATATGAGTTTGGGTGTGGAATTAGACCTAAAGTACATTTTGCATAATCCTGCAGAACCAGCAGTTGCGTGTTTGTGAAAAAATGATATTAATGGATGTCAAACTGTTATTTCTGGATAATTGTTATAAGCATTGCCTGGGTGATCTCAAGCTTGTATTTCTGTTGCATACATACAAAATAAATCAGAATTTATTAAGAGAGCTACCTTTTATTTTCTCCCTACATGTTCTCCTAATTTCAATCTTAAACTCAGTGGTTAAAAATAAAATGTACACTCTTGTTTTTCCCTCCACAGAGAGGCAGAGCTCTCTAACAGCTACACTGTGGGGCTGAAATGAAATGTACATGTTCTCTCATGTTTTGCTCCATAGCTGCCACACACCACTAGTCAGAAGCCAAGATGCAAGTAGGTGGTGGCAGGCGGCCCTGCTGATCTCGCTGCACAGCACTGTGAGATCCAGCATGGCTCTCAGCTGGCATCTTCAGAGTGTACGATGACCAAACCCAAAATATGCATCACACAGGCTGCCGTACGGCCTGCGAGCATCATGGGAGGAACTGGCCATGTGGCTGGTTCTGAGGTGGCAGGGTGGGGGTTAGGCAGGGCTCTCATTGATTGGCTGAGGTTGTAAATATGCAGCTTTTCAGTGCACTGCTCAGCATTTTGATTGGTTGGGACAATATAAGCCATTACAGATCCTACAGCTGCTCTATCAGGCCCCATTCAGTCGTTCACTTCAAACTTATGGGCCTTTGAGGACATCCATTTAAGAAGCTTCAAACAGCTTCATCATGTGATTTGCTGTCATACCAGAAAATGTGTGCGATGGAACATGATTTTGTGTTTGTTTTTTCACTCGTTTTACCTGTTGTGCTTTTTCAGATCAGAAGACGTAGACCTACACCTGCCACTTTGGTGGCATCCAGTGATCAGTCATCACCTGGTAAGGCCCTGAAATGCAAGCACACACACACACACACACACACAAACACACACACACACACACACACACACACACACACACACACACACACACACACACACACACTTTTGAGGACATTGAATTGATTTACATTCATTATCTCAAGGCTCAAACTGATCTTCATCGATGTGTTTTATCAAAGCTTGGGTCAGTGACAGGATTTTACAAATCTGGAAAGTTAAAACACATCTTTCTGATTATTAATACAGATGATTGACAGGAAAAACGTAGAAATAAATCATTCCCAATTCAAGCTAAACCACCAGGAATGCTCACTTTTATGTATGTGATCGACCAGCACTGTGTCCTGCTGGATGATGTTGCAGTATGTGTTTGGACTCGTCATTGGTTTGAATCATTTCATGCAGGGTATAGTCAGCATGAACATAAGCTTAGCCAAAGATATTTTAAAAAGAAAGCATGTATTACTAGAACTATGAGTTGTAAACAGACTGAACTCCTGCTTTAACCGACTGTCTGTACAGTGCAGTTTACCAGAGCAGTGAGAGGTAATTACCAACATTTTGGTTCCATTTTAGCTTTAGACTGGCCACTTCATCTGCTTGACTTGACTTTGACGTGGTGAAGAGCAGCCAAACCAAACCTTGACCTAAAACCTTAACACTAAAATAAATGCTAACCTTTGTTTGTCCCCACATTGGAGCTGAGACCTCAAAACGAGAATAACCCACCCGCTCAGACACCGACACTCTAACAAGCCACTGCAGCCCTGACATGTTTCCCATTCCTACGTCTCGTTTAGATCACTGTGATGTAGCATCTCAATGCACCAAATGAATTTTCCTGCTGCAGTAGAGCAACAAAAAAACAGCCGTGTGTGTGTGTGTGTGTGTGTGTGTGTGTCCCCTCATGGGACCTTAATGATCAAACACAACAGTGCTCCTCGAGAGAGTTCTGTTGTTGGGTGACTCATCCGTTGGCTCCCCGCTCGCTTCCCTGCCTCTGCTATCATTTGGCGTGTGAGTGTGTAATGTGACCCGGAACAGAATTAAAAGATGATCATCTGGGAATATGAAGTGTCAGGAGTGATTTTCTCTCGGTGAGAGAACAGACGGTGGTGTTCTCTGTTTTGTATGAATAAATAAAAGCTGATGCGTCGTGGAGGAAACCAGCCGACTCTGTCACTGTTGTGTTGAGTTGACTTATTTGGGTATTTTATCTAGAAAACAACTGTCTTTTTAATTGGGTCTGATTAGAAACTGGAGCCTGTGATCTGTTTGCTTAACATGTATCTGTGTGTGTGTGTGTGTGTGTGTGTGTGTGTACTTGATTCAGTAATTGGACGGCGAGCACGTGGAGCGTCTCAGAGTCAACCTTGATCTCTGAGTGAAAGTGCGGCGAGAAAAGTCCTCCTGCTTAGTAGATCAGAGACGAGAGGAGAGAAGAGAAAGTTGAGAGGTTATCGAGTGGAGAAATAATTTGTCAAGTGAAGGAACGGGAACGTGAGAAAAGAAACAAAAAGAAACTGATAAAAGCATAAAAGATGATTTGAAAACAAAAGGTTTGTTATTTATGAGACGACTGTGTGACCCTGTTCTTTTGCAGCCATATTCAATTTACATGAGTATTACACTTTTGAATTTGGATTTTCTTCGGTTGTGCAGTGTTCTGAATGTCAGTGAACTCCTAGCATAGAAGAAAAACTATTTGAACTGAAATTTGAGAAATTTCATGAACAATTAATGATCCATTGCAAAACAAAGATAACAAAGCTTTTGATGCCATGTTTTTGGGGAAAAGTCATGATATTGTTTGGTAGAGTTGCAGAATTGATCTCAGATGCTTCAGGTTTAGACTCGACTTTTCATATGTATTGAAAACTGAACAGAACCGAATTCAGCCATGTTGTTTTTAGGTCACTTACAATAAGCCTTTCATCACTTGGTCAGCTTACATCATTTGAACCCTGTCTGCTAAAACACTCTGTTCACATGATGCTTATGATCCTAATTACACTGCAATGGGAAATATAAACATCTTATCCTATCAGCGTGTTCAGCCATGCTCGGCTTTATGGATGCCAGCATCTATCAGTCCATCTGTCGCTCCACCACATCAGCCCCAACTCAAACATCTTAACAACTGCATGAATTGCCATGAAATTCGGTCCAGATGTTTGTTATCCTCAGAGGATGAATCCTGATCACTTTGGTGACTTTACCTCCATCATGAGGTTTGTGGTTTTGAGGATTGAAATTTTTATTTGTCTAATATTTTGGTTGCTGCAGAATGAATAACTTTCCCATCAACCTGAGCACGTCTTTGTATGTTTCATGCTACTTAGCAAATGCTAACATGCTAAAGAAGGGTGGTATACATCATCTGCTTGAATTGAGCGAGTTAGCATTGTCACTGTGATATTAGCATTTGTGCATCAGTAGGCCTCAGTAATCATAGCTGTAAACTATTGGTCTTGTTTAATTCAGTGGCTCGAGCAGATCCTGGAACTGTTTTCCCCTCTGGTTTAATTCAGACCAAATCTAATCTAATCTATTTCCTGAGTACTTCTGCCTATCTCTCCTTCATCAGAGTGGTGACGATGGGTGGGGAACAAGCGTCTATTTTAGAGAAGAGCTGTTTAATTTGGATGGATTTGTATCTAATCTCACACTGGGCTGCATCTCGCTGCCTGGGTGTCCTCAAAATGAGAAATGATGAGAAAAACAGTGGCCTCACACAGAAAGACTCAGGGACGGAAAATAGACTTTGATTGACAGCAGAGGCAAAGACAGACATCAAATCAGACAGAGACACAATCAGAGGCCGAGACAGTAACAGCGTGTGTGTGTGTGTGTGTGTGTGTGTGTGTGTGTGTGTGTGTGTGTGTGTGTGTGTGTGTTTGTGTGTGTGTGTGTGAGAGAGAGAGAGAGAGAGAGAGAGAGAGTGAGGACGAGCTGTGGAGGAGGAGGGGGATGGGAAGGAACAGATATGATGATGAGGGAGGGGAGCTGTGCGGGTGCAGTAATGCTGTGCCCCACATCAGACAGAGCCCTGCATTATTTAATGCTCTGCAGATTGCTCTGGCCTGTGCACTGTGAACCCCGACAGCACATCAGAAGAGCAGCCGCAGATGCAGAGACGACCGAGCTACAGGCGGCGGTTCAGTAACGAGGAAGCAGAAAATTTGTTGTGAGTGTGTCTGAATCTTGTCTTTGAATCTTCCTTGAAGGGGAGGTTGGATTTTTGGGAGGATTTATGTCTTTACTGATTCCTGGAGCGAGACAAAGAGGCAACTTGAGTGAGAGAGAATAAAGCTGAACAAAAATAGAATATTGAAATGTATTCAAGTAGATAAAACTTGGAAGAATAATCTTTATATAATCATCCAATTTGGGTATTTTGTGTTCTCTGTTGAGCTGCTAGCATTTGGCTGCTGGCATGAAAATTTCAGCAGCAGTGTATCGTTGAAAGTCCTCTGAAGGGGGAGGAAATGAGTACCTGCCCACGTGAAGCGATCATGTTATGTAGTGGCCTTTAAGTGGGATTCTTCATCTCCACCAGCAGCTGGTCTGTGGGTCTGAGCGCTGCCTCCTGAAACACAAATGCATGAAAGCCTGAGTGTGTGAAGACATAAAAAACACATTGATTAATCATTGTATTAACCTTAAATTACCTTTAGTGAATATTAAACATAGTACAAGCGCACACACACGTCTTGCTTGGAAGTCAGAAGTTACATTAATGAAAAGAGTGTGACTCTATTTTCAAATGTAGCACAAACACTGGAAATATGAATATGTATAATATCTTAACATAACTATTGTGCAGCTTTGTGTCTGAAATTTCATGTAATGTACCTTTTTTCCCCATTTTGCATTTCAGGGAATTTTTGCCTTTGATAGATAACAGACAGTAAAAATGAAGCTGGACTATCTCAGCTGTGCACACAGGGGGAAACAACTGTTGTCCTAATCTTCACCTTTCCCTTTCCTCAACTATCAGATCTTCCCTTAACTGTGACACTGAGTAACCATAGAATATATCCTCATGCTAAACCAGCACGACTGTGGCCAATATTGAGCTACAAGCCCGAGTTTTTTTTTAACTTCTCCTCAAGGAAATGTGACCTTGTAGCTGTCTCTCTCTGGGATACCTGGGGGCTCAGTGGTGTGGCAGTTTGCACCAGCACACCTACACTCACCTCACACACCGCATGTTAGCCAGGGAACATGCTAATACTTCAGTGGGTGCACACACTGAAGTACACCCAACACCATAAATTTCCTGTGTTTCCTCTGCTGTTTCTCAATTTACAAATATACACACACACACACACACACTGTTATTTGAGTTAACTTTTTATTATTTAATTGGCAAAGATTGTGGGGTTTTTTGTGCAGAATTCTGTTCTTTTCTTTCTATCTAATCTCTCTTACCATAGTGCATCCAGCTGCACAGAGCCAAAGGACCCGAGCACAGCTTCAGGTCGTCTTTTATACTGCCTGACTTTTTAGTAGGAACCCTGCTCAGTCCAGTTTACTGCACCATTTGAAGTTGTGGGAACGTTTAAACTATAGGAATGTTTTTAATGTGTGATTAAAGATTTAAAAGGATCCCGATACAAAAGATGATTTATGTAGTTAAATTGATTATATAATTTGTTTTTGTTCCATTATTTGCCCTCACTTTCTGATTCAAACATAAGGGCAATAAAAGCTTCATTTTGGCATCAGTCTGTCCCGCTACCTTTTTTTTGTTTGGAGGTCAAATTACACATTTTTACACCTTTGTCCAGTCAGCTTTTTAGCCAAGCTCCCCTCACTCCAGGGCAGAATGTGACGATGGTCAACACTGTTCTCTTAAAGATATTTGAAGATGTGCTTGTGTGCACTGAAATATATTCTTGTTTATATATAAATCACAAAATGCATTTGTAAATCCGTCTGTGCCACATTCACTATAATGGAGAGACACCTGATTCCATAAGCCGCTTGCTGATCGAGCATTGACGGCGCCTCGAACATGCATTTTTCTTCAGGGCAGTAACGTCATTAGCATTTTTACTTCTTTACTCTTGTTGAGGATAATGTTGTTGAGTAAGTGGGAGGTGAGGAGCGACCATGTTTTCTTTGAAATTATAATAAAGGAACCACATGTTATTGTGTGTGCAGAGAGGAGACAGCCATCTCTTTCCCTCCCCCACTTTCTTTGCCCTTTGCTTAGCAACGATAAACAACCACAAAAAGAAAAAAAGAAAAACATCAAACAAGCCTTTTAAATGCATGAAGGACTGTCTGCAGACTTCAGTTTCTTTTTCGTTTAAGTGTGCCGCAGCGTTTCTTGAAATGCTCATTTTTCTTCATCAGATGCAGCTCAGAAAGTACAGATCGACAGCGGCTACAGTCGGCAGCTAAATTAGAGCAGCTTGGCTGAATAAAGTGGAGTCAGAAGGCTCGTCTCTGTTCTCGTCTGGCTTCATGTCAGACGGCCAGTCAGCGGGGATTCGCAGCGATAGACTCATCACGGCCGTAAAGGCTTTTTTATTGGCCTTTTCTCTCATTCTGCAGCACAGATGGGCTCGATACGCCCAGAATGCAATTTTAATATCAGTCGTGTGAAAGCCAGATTTTGACCTAAATGATATTTCATACCATGACAACTGCTACTACTACTTATACTACAACCACCAACAACTATAACAATGTTATATTTTTCCAAATGAAAGCAGAGCAGCTCGCTGGGCTAACATTTCAGCTTCGGTGCTTTGATCCCTGGCACCAATTTTCAACATGAAAATGAAAACCTGAGAAGACACCCGAGAAATCTGGAGCTCCAATTTCATTCCAACTGTGGTGCACAAACATGTATAATCATCATATCTGAAACTGGAGGATTTTCTCTGTACGTTTTTTCTTTTCATGGTCCAGACACCTTCATCTTCTTTAATTACAGTGACTGAGCTACTTAAGATGCAGTAATTCTACCAACCAGAACAGGTGGCAAGAAGTTTTCTTATTTATAACTACATGATTTTTTCTGTCTGCCTTTAAACTGCTGTAACAGTATTTAAAAAAATGTAATTACAAGCAAACAGCTTACACAATAACAAAATAATGAGTAAATGTCAAAAACAGATTACACATTCACACACATGCATCCATTCATATACAGTATGTTTACACACACCTACACAGATGTGTCATTTGTCATGTACACACAGCATGATGGGATGTCAAACTAGTGTCTTCTATTGGTTTATGCCCCTTTTATTGAAACACAGTTATTTTTCCTATTTGTCATCAGCCTTCACATTTCAAACATAAATATCCCTATAAGACCATATCTGCTGTCTCTGTTTGCAAACATGTTGACAGCGTTTTTATTGCTGCACAAACTCTAATCTCAGACTGATATACAGGCTTGACAACTGTCTGTCAAACAGCAGTTTATTAGATCTTAAGCTTCAGCCTGAAGCTTGAAGGACAGTTCATGACTGGCCCATTTCCTGGGATTGATCTGAAACTAAATCCATAATGATCGTATGAACCTTCTTAAACTCTGGGGAGCTAAAAATAAGATTCTGTTTCAAGCATTACTGTAAACACTCACAGCGTAAAGATGAATTTAATGTTTTCTTTCGTCAGGGTTTATACACACCTTGTGTTTGGTGCAGAGACAGAGAGAGAGACAGAGATGAATAAGGAAATAAGCACATCACTGGCATTTTGAACAGCCTACTGCATACTTTTAAGTGGGAATAACATATGCACACACACACACACACACAGAGGCACACACACTTCCTAGTGCCTAGGGATGCATAGGTTGCCAAGCAACAACGTGGTGTCCTAGAAAAAAGTTCCCAGTGTGAAGATACAGGCTCATCATCCTCACTATTGATCACAGTTAATGGCTTCACTGTACTCCAGCCCTCTGATCTTTCTATTTCAGTCCTTTCATATAGTGACCTCAGATTCATGTTTCACATATTGACAACAGATGATAAAGCTTCTCTTTATCCAGTGGGAGTCACATGAGCTTCATGTGTAGTATCATGTTGGAGTTTCCACGTTCTCCTGAGAAAATATGACCTCAGCAGTTGTGTATGCACATATAGTAATAAACACTTGGTTGCCAGTTTATTAGGTACATCTAGCTAAAACTAATACAACAGCCCTGCAATAAATTCCACCTTAGAGTTGATTCAACACTTCTCAAAAATAAAAACTGAACATTACAACCTTCATGAAAGGAGGATTTATTTCACTATTAGGCTGCATCAGTTTTAGCTCTGTACCTAATAAAACAGACTGTAAATCAGCCCAGCTCCAGCCTACACCTCAGCACACTGCTGCACACTTTCTTCCCTTCAGCACTTCTGGATAAACGCTGCTTCACTGTTTATCTATCATCAGCAGTTGGCTGTACGCGGGGGTCCATTAGGAAGATGACGAGAGTGGATTAACATCCCCCTTTGTGAGCAAAAAAATCATCCAGAGAGTCTGTTTTTATAGTGGAGAATAAAGGATAAAATAGTTCCACCCTCCATGGTCAAACTGAGCCGACACTTACTGCACTGGCTTGTGTCTGATAACCATCTGGCTGGAGGTCACCTTATATCCACTGTGCTCTGTGGAGACGCAGCAGCACTCCAGCTACAGCACCATCATCGGCACTGTCGTGAATAATATCACAAAGCAACAGTGTTGTGACTTCAGTCTCTCACATGCTCGTCTCTTTATTCTGTATTTGTTATAAATCCTGATGTTTCATCGTGTGCAACACTTGACTGATTATTTCCTTTCTCACAGAAATAGATGAAGATCGTCTCCCAAACCAGTTGTACAAGGTAATTCAATCCCTGCTCTGTGAAAGTCAATTTCACTGAAACAAGATCCCAGGAATAGAATTACATGAACTCTGTTTCTCTCTGTTGAATTAGCTCCATCTCTATCTTTCTCAGTGCTCTCTGCCCAGCTCATATGAGATGTTGATGTTTTACAGGCTGCCTTGTTGAACTCCCCTCGACAAAGGCGAAAAGGGCAGAAGGGAACCCCAACGATGAAAGGTATCAGCCTCGTCATCGACCTGTGTGTGATGTTGATATGTGTTAGATCACACTGTTGGGGCCCAAGAAACAACATGAAAAGTCTCATTCTTTGCAATTTTTTTTTTTTTTTTAACATTTGCTGTTACACTCTATTAGACACATAGAGTGTGGGCAATATGGTCATTTATTTATTTTACAAATATATAAGAACTTAAATGCTTTTCATGTGTTATTGAAATGTAGCCTAAAACTCGTACATGAACGCTCTCATAAACTCATGGACTCTCTTCAGGCTCACGGGACAGAGCTCTGCAGAACATGAAACAGAAATCTGGTTGGAAACAGGTGGTGAAGTTGTCTGAATTGAGATCAGTCAAACTTGAAGGTGAAGCTGGACACCAGTCTTTACAGCCGTAGGGACAACAAGGAGGTTGTGGTTGCAAGAATTTCTGAAGAATTGAGAACAAGCCTAAAGCAACAGTTTCCAATCCAGGAAAGATTTTTATAAGAAGAAAAAAACTCCTAAACAACATTGCTGCAAAATGTGAAAAAAAAGGTCAAGGGATTTCAAAAGGCCTGTAGAGCTGAAAAGATACATACAAAAAACCAACTGAAAACTGTAGCATTAATCCTATTGAGTCCAGTAATATTTTCCAGTATGAACATAATAAAGTTTACAGACTCATGTTTTTGCTCTACAGTTGATTCAGTCCAGGGAAATGTAATATTAAATAGACAGTGGATTGTTGGATCCACTTCTTCTTGTTCCTGTTCTTGTTTCAAGACAAACTTCAAAACGTATCAAACTGTCCTTTAATGGGTGAAACTGACAGAGTGTCCGATAGAGTCCAGGATGTCAGGCAACTTAAATGTACTTGGTAAAGCCGCTAAGCTAATGATGAAAGTTTGCTCCGTCTCGAGCGTCTTATTTCCACCATGGAGCCAATCAGCGCTGCGCTCGCTTCGGCAACGACTCGTTATCCTCTGTTTTCTGACCACAGCTTCTCCCAATTTCCATTTTTTGAGCTGAAAAAAGTAGGTCCATGTGAGATTAGGGCGCTCAGGATCCTGCTCCACTTAAAGAAGCCTCAAGAACAAATGTAAAAAATGCACAGAGGCAGATGAGAAGTGCTGTTTCTGCAGGCTGGTGTCGTCTCATAAGTCTCATTTCAAGTTCCAATTAAACGCGAACACAGAATTTAACCGTTATACATATGCAGAGAAAACAGAAGAAACAGAAGCCAGCGAGCAATAACGGGAAGATAAGTGAAAATTGGTGCTCCAGGATGTTTAGTCTTCACTTACTTCACAGTTAAACAGCTCTGAGTGTGATGAGTCACTTGTTAGAGAAAAACCCCGGCGATAATCAGTGTGCTTTAGTTTCCCACCACGAGGAGATTAAGAGTAATAAAAACAGGGATGAAGGAGGCTGAAGAAGAATTAACCTAATCGTCTCCCAACTCTGATGTACGTTTACCTGCCCCCTCACTCCAAACTCTGCTGGGTGTTAATGAAATCATGGGAGTTTATTAAAAGAGCTTAACCTACGATATTCTTCTGAAGTGAATCTCCACTTTCACTCACTCTCCTTCTCCTCTTTCCCATTGGTTCCCTTCATCTCACTCCACTTCCTCCTCCTGCTTGTCCTCCCTCTCCCAACATTTCCCCACTGAGTTTGTGCTTTTCACTTTGCACGATTCCTTCCAATCCACTCCTCTCCCCTCTCATCTTTCCCCCTGTTAATTCCTTCCTCTTAACCAACGTTTTTTCTAACCTTCCCTTTTCATCTTGGCTCCCTGCTTCTCTCTCACCTCCGCTCGTCCCAGAGCTGCAGTTCCTGGTGGAGCACCACCTGTACAGGCAGCAGCAGGGGGCCGGAGACGAGTGCTCCTCGGAGAGCTGCCTGTCGGACCGCCCCAGCCCCGACTCTGTTCCCACCGGGGAGGAGCTCCCACACGACGACGAGGCCACCGCCGAGGCCTTCGAGAAGCTGCGCTGCCAGATGGAGGGTAAGCACGGAGACTGTGGAGATTGCATTCAGCAACACACACCTTCTACTACTAACTTAGGCACAAACAGTAGTAGTACTCTAAAGCTTTGTAAATATAAATAACAATCTAAACTGATCATAAGAACAATATGTATGAGTGTTTGTGTATCTGCACAACTTGTTAAAAAAAAAAGCTAATATAACAATGCAAAAATACTCAATTGCAAGTAAAAGTTCTGCATTCAAAATCCTTCTTAAATACATGTACAGAAGTATTGTAAGTACAATGTACATAAAGCTTAAAAAGTGAAAGTACTCAGCCCCGTTTGAGCTACTTTTGGGTGTTTTAGTTCAGTGGTTCACAACCTGAGCTTCAGGCCAAAGGGTCACAAGATAAATGTCCGTGGTCATGAAATGATAGAAATATAGACGTCAGGAGGATGATTCACTGATTTCATTTCTATTTTCTAACCGTATCCAATGTGTTTTTCTGTAAAATCCAAGATTATTGAGATATTTAAAGCTGTTCAATTATTGCCCTCTGAAATGTAGACAAACAAAGAAGAAAATATAAAAACTCATGTAAAGTACCTCAAAATTGTACTTTCTCATTGTACTGTTATGCACAGGCTGGTAAAAGACATAAAGAACATGAGTGAAAGTATAAAAAGGACTAAAAGGGCCAAAACATGTGCAGGGTGAGAGAAGGTGTTGAAAAGAATAAAGTGAACGGACAGCAGAGGGAATGAGGACGGCAGAGTGAAGGAAGGACGTGTGACCGATAAGGAGGTCACTGCTGTGGCCCCTGAAACGAGGAAGGGAGGAGATGATGAGGAATAACATTAAGGGAGGGATGAAGATAAACGCAGCTTATTAACATGAGGCGAGTAAAGCAGAGAATGAGGTGGGAGGCATGAACATGGCTGGAGGGGGTGTATGTAAATGCACGAAAGCGTTAGGAAAATTGAAGAAGTGAATTGAATGGATGCGGCAAATGGAAAGAAATGCGTAATAGGAATGTTTGACATTTTGGAAATTACACTTGCTGACGGTCAGATGAGAAGATCAATACCACTCTCATGTCTATGCTCTAAACTCTGTGTCAAGCTTGAGCCAGCAGTTAATTAGCTTAGTATAGACACATTTCTTCACCTCTGGACAAGGTCAGGCTAGCTGTTTCCCCCTGTTTCCAGTCTTTATGCTAAGCTAAGCTAACCGACTGTTTAGCATAAAGGCAACCTTTCCATCTAACTCTCTGCAGAAATAATTGAACTATTCCTTTAATGAAAACACTGACATGGATCAAAGCGTCACCTCGGCAGATACGATCTCCTTCCTGAGCCAAACGCTTCACCTGTGATGACAAAAAAAAAAAAGATCAGCTTTTCAGCCCAGGCCAGATAATTCACTTTAACGGCAGGTGAGTTTGTGGTCACACAGTCAGTAATTGCCCAGCACTAATGCATCATGACCAGACAGCGCTGCCTGTTGTTATCTGTTGAGAATAATTCACTGGTTTTTTTCTGAGGTGTGAGAGCCTGAAAAACTCACTACAATGCAACAGGATTATGTTTTTTCACATGTTATGGAGGAGCTGTGAATGAAGTTCTCAGTCCTGATGAAAGGAGCGCAGCGGCGGCCTGGGGAAACAAATCGATGAGCATTAACAGCAGACCTGCCGACGGTGGCTTCTCTTATGGATCAGCCTTTTGAATTCACTCAGCGTGACAAAACAACATGTGACTGTAAATGTCAGGTGACGTTGAGTGATGAGACGAGCTGCTCCAGTTCCATAATCATAATTTCAAAAGTATAGGAGCAGAACATGTTATTCACTCTGCCGTAAAATGAGATTTGAGGTACTTCTTTTCTTCTCATACTACTTTATGCTTTCAACATTACTACTGCAGTTATTTTGACAGTTTTAGTTACTTTACACAAAACATTTAAAAAAGTACAGCTGAAACAATTAGTCAATTAATTGAATGACAGAAGATTAATTTACAACTGTTTTCATAATCATTTAATCGCAAAAAACCCCCCAAATATTTCATGATTCCTTCTTCAAAATAAGGATTTGCTTTTAATTGTTCTGATATTCTTTTTTTAAAATTTCTTAATGAGTTTTGGATGAGCGACAAAAAGGCATCACTTTGGACTGTAGTGTACTTATTATGGTATTGATCAGTAATCCAATGATTAATCCAGAAAGTTCTCATCAAATTTATTTATAATAAAAATAGTTATTAGTTGCATTGATATACAAAATAGTTCAAAATTAACAGAACAATTCTCTTTTTACATTTAGTAATAATAATGATTATAATCACAGGGGCCACTTTTCTGTATTGAGTACTTTTACTTTTAATACTTTACTTGATAATATTTTTAAATTTTTACTTGGGTAACGTTTCCTTTGAGAACTTTTACTTTTAATCCAGTATTTTTTGGTCAAGTAAAGTACCTGAAGACTTCCTCCACCACTGCTGTCTGCTTCGTTATATTTCAGCTCATTTTCCTTCACCATCTCTCATCTCATCCTCTGTTCGTCTCTCGGCCCCCCCGCAGAGTTCTCCAGGGAGAGTCTATTAGAAGCTGCTGGCGGACTCGAGTGCCCCCTCTCCAAGGAGAAAGAGGACAGCTCCAGCGTTGCCAAAGTAGAAGATCCCTCATCGCAACAGAACGACGCACAAGCAGGTACAGGAGAGTCAGACAAGTTACACAGGGACCTTCCTCCTCAGGGGGCTCGTCATCATCCCATCACCAGGCAGGGTTTATTTAGCTATGTTAAACGCTTCATCAGGCTTGGCTTGGTGTCATGTAATCATGGCCTGTCAACGAACATCTGTGAAGTGGCTTTGATCCACACTTCAGAGCTGAAACACCCCGGGAGGCCGTCACATACCAGAGTGGAAAAATGACATGCAAGGCCAGGGGGGGCGGTCTGATACTGTGGGAGTGTTTGTTTCTGTCCCTATCAGTGATCTATGTGGACCTATTGAAAATTCAATTCACTTCTATTCAATAGCACCAAATCACAACAGTCATCTCAAGGCACTTTATATGCAAAGCTTGTTTTAGTTAATGGAAGTTTAATGGAAAGACATGATTGGATGCAAATGTAGTTTCAAGATGATTTGTGAGGATTAATAATAATAATAATAATAATAATAAAAAACTGTTGCCAAACATCTATTTATTGTTTGGCTGCGAGGGTCCATTAAAATCTCGAGAGTCGGCCTTCATTCTTTCTCTTATTGTCTCCCACTCTTTCATGTCTCTGTTTATATTTTCCAGACACAAAAGCAGCAGAATCCAGCGCGAGTCAGCCAGCGGAGGAGAAGACAAAGAAATGTAGCCTGGAGACAGAGAAGTAGAGTGGCTCTCTGTGCAACACGAAGCTGCTGGGTGTCCTCAGCCAGCCCAACACAATGACCCAAGATTGTGTCTGCAGATCCACTTTCAAGATACATCAGGGCGTCTGTGTTCCTCTGCAGTCCGGCCTTAGTTAACAACAAGAACAAGGTTTCTACTGAAGTCCTGCGTAAAGGGACGATTATTTCATTACTATATATTTGTTTTCTATAGCTTCCCCTGCACTAAAGTCAAACTAGCTTATTGTATGTATGAACCAGACTGGGAGTTAACAGGAAACAGAGTCTTTCCTGTCTCTGTCACACAATCAGACTCACATGCATTATGTTCAAAACAGTTTCTATCATTAAATACGTGCCATGACTTCTGCAATTAATGTTCCATCTCAAAGCAATAACAGTGTATTTGTACCTCATGAAAAACTGGAAACCATCATTTTTAAATTCGAATGTCATCATTTCATCCCACTGAGTTAGATGCTGAATTTTCAATTAGTGGACAACACATCTGGGCTGATTGACAGTTTAAATTAAATGTTGTTTACACTACTGAATCGTACGTCTACAAATATGTTCAATAAGTCCAACTGAAATTAAATTGCATGTTTGCATATAGACCTGCAATGATTAGTCAATTAATTGATGACTTGAAAATGAATTGGCAATTATTTTGATCATCTATTCATAGTTTTGATTGATCTTTTAAGAATAAGTGCTATAATTCTACTATTTGCTGGTTGTCATAATTTTAAACCAAATATTTTGAGGTTTTGGCCGAGTAGTCGGGGGAAAAAACCCAAAACATTTGAGAGCGTCATCTTCAACTCATGGAAACACTTTTGACTATTTTCTGCCATTTTATAAACTGTAAAGTGATTGACCAAGAAAATAGTTGGCAAATTGATTAATGAAATAATTGTTATTTGCAGCACTAAATATCTGCTCTGTAAATCACCTTTACTTTTATTGATAAAAACATCAGAAAAAAAGGGAATAGCGCCCCCTAGTTTTGCATAGACCATCTTTTCATCCAGCCAATCAAATCACTTGATTCCAAACCATTTTTGCATAAACAGCAACATCAGCATTTGATGGTTGGCCTGACTGACAGCAGCTACATGACACAAGATGCCACAGACTTTGAACAACAACCTAATTTAGTTTTCCGCCCAAAATCTCCCTCCTATTGATCGTACAAACAGAAAAACACATCTCATCCTGCAGCTTCTGTTGAACCAGGGAAAAATGCACTGCTCATGTCAGATTGCAGGCTGGATGGCTAATTAGCTGCAGCACATAAAAAAGTATGTAAACCTACCTGAGAGGCTGCAGTGTTTGCTTGTTTGTTTGTTTGTCTGTTGATTGGGGTTAATCTGTCAATCAAACAGAGACACAGATGATTTTTAATAAAAAACATACATACATAATATATGAACAATACATTTTAAAACATGCATTATTTTAGCTTTGACTACAAAGGGGGAGAACTAAATGTCAGCTGGACTTAAAATATTCCAATTAACAAGAATAATATCAAGTCTTTTTACAGTAACACACGTCGTTCACCAGCCGAACTGAGTGGTTGTGAATCTGTAGTTAAGAAGCAGGGAACATGTCTGCAGATGCATTTACATATTTTCATTTAAAGGGTGAAAAAAAAAGCCCTTTTCCACTGAGCAAACTGCACCCTCATATTTGTCACTTGAATGCTCTCTGGGAACGACCCTGGTCATAAAACACCTTTCCTGCATGGCACTGAATGTACAGTGACTTTTAATCTAAGCCCGAGGTCTTTAATGTGCTTCATTTTCTACGAGAACTCATTTAAAGAGCCAATCAAGCATTTCAAATAGCTGACACACAAATTGTAATTACTGTCATTCCCTTTTAATTCCAGTTTCGTATTTGACATTATGACATCATCACCACACTCGGTTTCATCCGTTGTTCGTATCACTGAAGTGGCTTTACCGTGTAGATTATGTGACAATCATTCCATGACCTTCACATTATTCCTGACGTGTCTAAAAGAAAAACAA
Source organism: Centropyge bicolor (assembly GCA_037975185.1). Classification (NCBI taxonomy): domain Eukaryota; kingdom Metazoa; phylum Chordata; class Actinopteri; family Pomacanthidae; genus Centropyge; species Centropyge bicolor. Next base: position 4,157,176 of record JBBMOC010000012.1, on the reverse strand, counting down.
AGTGGAACAGAAAACTACAGCCACCCTCGTATTGATGTCACTTGAGCAGATCAATCAGCCACAGTATGAGCAGTTTATCTCCCAGCTGCCGACCATGACCACTATGTCCACGATGAACAAGACAGACAGTCAAACATTCCTGTGCAAGCTTTTGTTTCTTTCCTCCTGCAGTGTATTTATGGACCATGTAATGTTCTGTTTTTGAATGGTGATAGTGTACTTTACATGAAAAAATCTGGGGAGTTTTCTTTCAATTTTACTTGAATTGATGAATGATTACGTCTGTAATCTAAATTTGTTTGATACAATAAAAATGTTTAAATTGTTGATTGAGTTTGTTTTTTCTTTCGTGTAGTCGAGTTGAGTTTAGTCAAGTAAAAAAGCTTGTTTGACAAAGCAGGATCAGCTTCCCCATTAAAATGTCAAAAAAAGAGGTGTGTTGGGAAAAAGTCTCCAGAAACTTCACTGCACCACCGCTCGTGTGTTTCAGGTTGACTTTGACTATATCCTAAAAATAGGCACTGTGTCAATAAATAATTCAATGCACTCTGAGCAGAGAGCATAAAAACACATACATTTTTCATACACACGACTGTTTTTCACAAATATACTTTGTAACGCTGCAGCAATTGAAGCTCCATGTAATATCATTACAGACACTTCAGAGCTGCCTGTGTAAAGTCCATCACTTCTACTGCTGTTTTTTTTTTTTTGCTGCGAAAGCATGTTGCAAGTTATCACTTCAAGTAGATATGCTGCCGAATCAATTGAGATGTAAAAGCTCACAGTTGCAGTTTCTTGGATCGATTTTCTGTATCAGAGCGAAACAGTTTGATCATAACTTCTGAACTGGCTTGAAAAAGAAACGTAGGATGTCCAGTTGGAAATATGTGGTTATTTTGCTTTTGATGATGCGAATGTGTCAGATGATTTGTGCATGTGTGAAGTGACTGAAGATTGGTGTTTTTAATTTATATGGAGCCTGTGTGTGTGTGTGTGTGTGTGTGTGTGTGTGTGTGTGTGTGTGTGTGTGTGTGTGCATGTTCAGATCACATTTAACAGAGAAATAACAGATTTGTGTCTTCAGTCCTTTTTGTGTTATTCAGTTGGACTTGAACGTTGACTCATTGGCTTCACTGTCCTAAGATGAAGAAAAGTGAAGATGCAAACTGCTCAACTGACAGCTGTTAACATATGAGACTGGGGTTTGAAGCTGAAGCCTCTGGGCGACCCTGGAGCCAGTTCTCACACTTTGCTCTACAGCTCCACCAGCTGGCAGAGCAGAGAACTGAGCTCACTGGTGCACATGCCTTTAATCACAGGCTGGTCGACCACACGTCAGCTTTAAATTGAATTGTGGGAAGTGTGGGTTTGAGGTTTTTGCTGGATCATGATATTTGAACCATATTATCTGCTACATCTGTTTTGAACATACTACTTAAACAACTGGTCAGCCTCTTGGAAATGTAAGATTATAGATGTTCAGTCATTTTTAAATTTGTTTCATTTTAACACATTTACATGCTATTAAGTGTTAATTGCAGCAATGACTGTCTGTTTCATCTTATCCACTAAATCTGAGCCAAACTGTAATAACATCACTTCTTATAGCCAAACATAAACTAATTAAAGTGCTTTTAAAACAGGATTACATTTCAGAAAAAGGGTAAAGACATCACTTGATTAAGTAAAAACGTGCACTGGGCTTTGAGCGTCAGGTGTCACTGAATGTGCTTTAACTTGTTTTGCAGATGTGCAGAACTGGAACTGAATGAAATAAGGCTAATTTAAGGAGAGTATGACGTTTGCTCGCTGTCAAATCCATGAAATGCTTGAATTAAGAACAAGGTCGGCCTTATGAAGAATCGACAGCACAACCTCCCATATGACAAACATGATCTTCTCAACCTTTATTGCATGGTTAAATGATTTGTGTACAGTTCAAACTATTGCAGGTAAAATGTTCCTTACAAGTGTTTAGGTGGCAAATTAAATTAATCACATGCACTATACTGTATATACATGACCAGCATGTACACTTTGCATTTAAATTATCCTCATATACGACACTTGAAATAAGACGTTTCTGTGAATATACTGCATCTTACCTTGGGAAGATGATGTTAACCTCAACCCTCCTTCCCTCCCTCCTCTGACTCAATCACTTTATAAGAAGGCACTGTGGTTTTCTTTCAAACAGTGACTCAATACGAACCTCAGTTAACCTTCGTAGATATTCTATGAAGAAGCACATATCATAAAAGAAGTCTACTGTTTTGTATCTGTAGTGGGCTCTTGCAGACATTTTTCTTCTTGTCTGGATCTCTGCTCTCTTGTCGCACCGGGATCTGAAAATCCTGGAGGATAAAGGGGATTGGAAGAGGCATTGGAAAATTTTGTTAAGCTGAAAGGGAAACAATATCTGTTAATATCCTCATGAGATCACTGCAAAAGTGAATGTAGATAACAAATCAAATCAGAGAGACTGAGCACATTTATGGAGCGGAGCGGCTTCGTCTCTGCCAAGAATATCACTCATGTAGTATCTAGAAGAAAGATCTTTACTCTGCCTTCACAGAGACTGTCAAACTTTTTCATAGGTGACCATTTTAATTCTAGGCTGAAAATAGAAAAGCATTCTCAAGTTATGTGCTGAACTCTACTGTGAGTTTGTTATTTCTTAGTGCATTCATAACATGAATGAATGAATGAGTGAACGAGTGGACGCACCATTGGAGCCGCTCTCCTTCCATTTGAGCTTGTTGTCTTCGGTGTGTCGTGTCCAGGTGGAGCGAAAGCTGACCAGTTCAGCTGTGATGTGGGCCAGACTCCACTGCAGACCCCTGGAGCTCTCCTTCCACACGTTACTGTCCAGACACAACAGAGCAGGCCGAATTTAAAAAAAAAAAAAAAAAAAAGTTTTACAATTATTCACTTTTCTTTCTTTGGTTTGTTTTTTCTTTCAAGTTTCTATAATTGTGAGTTTCTCTTCAACATTCTTATCTTTATATAAATATGTAAATGTCTCCTAAAGGGATAGTTCAACATTTTGGGAAATACACTTATTTACTCTATACTTAGTGAGGGCAGTACTCGCACTACACTCTAAAAGTAAAGTAAGTAGTAAAGTAGAGTCAGTAAAGTAAGTTGCCATGTTTTTTGGGTCCGCTGGGTCAAATTTGTAACATTTAATACATCCACATTTGCCACAAGTGTAGCATTGTGTACTTGTCCTTGTCTGTGTTACCTGTGTCTGTTGCAGGGGTCTGGTGGTCCTGGGTTCTCTTCCACCAGGGGGATAACAATCTTTTCAGCCATGTCCGTCAGCAGGGAGAACGTAGGATACACAATGAAGTCTATGAAACCTGCAAGAGCACGTCGCCATAGTAACATGTCAACAGTAAACTGTGGAAGATGTCATATAGATAATAAATTACCGTTAATGAGGCGAGATTTTCAGTTGCTGTGTTTTTACATATTCATGTGAGAACACCTTCAAATTTGTTGTTTCACAGCAGTTTCATCAACCAGAAATGTGGATGAGAACTAAATCTCTTTTTAAAAAAATATCCGTCAGAAGAAGACTGAGTGAAAGAAACAGGTTTTGCAAAGAGTTTTTGTGAGACCTACCAATCTGGGACTCGGCTACCAGGGTGCTTTTTCGATCACACAGAGGAGAGAAGGGCAGGCCGAGCTCTGCCTCTCTATCACCCTCACAAAGATAGAAAGAGAGAGAGAAGATATCTTAAAGGGCGTCCCACACATCGCCTGAAAATAACTTTTCAAAGGTTATTTGATTCCAGAGCTCGCCACCTGAGACTGTATGATTGTTCAAAGAATACTATACAAGTGATTTTGTTTTTTTAAATGTAACACAACAAACAGTAAAAGAGCCTTTATAGAGAGAGAGAGAGACGGTCCTCACATCTGATTTCCCTCTGTTCTATTTCTTCTATTCTGTCTTTAATTCCTCCAGGCAGTGAAAAAAGAGGATGACAGCAAATATCAATTTATTGTTGTAATTACAGGAAATCCAGCAGCCTCACAATATCAGGCAACTTTTCTTCTGGGCGTCTGGCAAAGCTCAGTCAGCATTTGCTTCAATATAATGGCATTTTAAGGAGGTTGTAATAAAGTTAGATTGAGACTTTTCTACTTACGGTAACTCATACACATTTCCTACACCCAGTCGGATAATTGCATCTCTTTAAGCTGTCATTGTTCGGAAAAATCAAGCAAGTAAGTGTCAGGGGAGATAGTAAATCCATAACACCTGTAAGAGCTGTCAATGATGTCACATGATCCTGATCAATAATTGGAGTTGAAACTGTAACGGTAGATCGTTACATAGATGTTTTCTTCTTGTCCATTTTGCTTTAAAAGTATGTAAATAATCTAATTCCATGACTCCATCAGCTCATGAGATCATGTTGTATTCTTGAGAGGGTTCGTTGGGGTGGTTGTTTTATTGTTAATAACTTTAGAGAAAGGTGGAGATTTGATTATTTTTAGGGTTTATCAACATCCAGATGAGCTTCTCTCAAAAATTAACATTTGGAAATACTTATTATTTGACGTTGTTACACAATGTGTTATACAGCCAAAACATGAACACACTCTTCAAGCATCAAATAAAGAATTCCCACTAACAATAAAAACTGAATTATCAGAATAATTCAATTCTCAGTCTTTAGTAACACGATGCACATAATAACAAACTCTATTATTTATAGTTAGTTTTGACTCTAACAGCGGGATTGTTTTGTCCAACATCATTTTTTATGACTTTAACAAAACAATCCTCAAACTCAAAGTTTAAACTTTGCCTGGTCTTCTTCCCCTCCTTTTATTAAATTATGTCGTTAGATGTATTGTTCCCAAATATCAAGACTGAACTTTGAGGCTCTGTTCTTCACGAGGTTTGAAAGGTAACGTGACCATTTCAACAAGATCAAATGTTTTGCTAAATATCTGGTACCATCGATTCTCAGTGGATGTTTTTTTCCCCGGAATTAAATCTTGTATAAGATCTGAGCTGGTGAGATCTGACGAGGCTACAAAGTACAAACTAAAGCTTTTAAAGAGACTTTCTGTGACTGACTCTGCTTCATACCTGGACTGCTATTTATGTGCTTTTCTTTAGCTCTGACGTAATAAAGCTCTTTGAAGGTTTCCTACTCTCCCTCTCTGACTCATCGAGGCATTTACAAAACTGTTGAGCTGCTATGAGGCTTCCGACCTCCTCACTCATCAATCATGCAAAGATAATACCCGATCACATCAGTCTGATAAGAACAGAGGACATGAAAGAAGAACAGAGCAGAAAGTATGTGATGGGAATATTTCTCTCTGTAATACACCAGTGGAAATGTTACACACAGGATCGGACATTAACACTCGAAGTGAGGCTTGACAATACAAACAAAAACAACACAGTAACAGTTGCTCTTTTTCTATTCAATTTAAACTTTTAAGTCGACTTTTCTCTATATTTGATGTCTGATGGTGTAAATGAACTTTTTTCTTCAACAAAACTGGAGCAGTTAGTCAATTAAAAAAAATGTGTGAGAGAAAATGAATTGGGAACAATGATAATAATGGATAAATTCTTTAACTGACTCACACAATGACATGATTTTCCACCTACATTAAGATTGATACTACTAACATATCTGTACCCTGAAGTTTATTGCATCCACTTTTTATGTCTAGTTAAGTGAATATTTCTTTCATATCCCAAAATGTCGATTATGTTTTGTCTGATTTTTACTTATTTTCTTGTTTGACCTTATGATTGCACAATAATCTCAACAGAGGAGCCGAAGAGAAAGAGTCACATGTCAGTTCAGGTCTATCAGAGTTCCTACCTGCCTGAAAAACTCCTCCATCAGCGCTTTGGTCCAGCGAGAGTGCAGTGCCCAGGGCTTGGATGGATGGCTTATGTCAGCCGTGTGGAGTAACAGAGACAGCGCTTTGGGCTTGTCGATCCTGTCGGAGAAAGCATGATGCACTTTGTTGTTTTTTTGTTGTTGTGCTGTGCATCTTAAGACATGCCTTAAAAGCAGCCTCGGCACCAGCCAGCGCTGACACTAATTTGCCTGTCTGCCTCTGTGCGCGGCACATTGTAATCAGCTGAGTCTGCTCTCTCAACATTCATTGGACGACCTCTGGGTTGTGCGGCACAATCCATTAGCGTTACCGTTCTTGTTGCTGTAGACAGGCCTTCATCGCTTTGACTTGGAGTAGGTGGGAGGACATATCTGTGGACAACACCATCTCTATGACGAGCGATCGCAGCTCCCTGTAAACAAGAAGGCACAGAGAGGCACGGTTTACCAGTTGACCTTGGATTACAGGAAGGAAGTGCGGGGAGTGAAAATGGCCGGCCGGAGGACTCAAAGCCTTTTTAGATTTCCTGATGGATTTTCTTGTTCTCATGGTAACACTGACTGCTAGAAGCCTGTTACAGTATGTTTATCTCTGGTGATATCTGCAGAGCTCTACATGAATAAAAGTCACATACTGTATCTCTGATATGTGAAACCTCCATGAATATAAATCCTGTTTATTTTCTCATCACAGACCTCTGGTGCATTGCAGAGAGGGATTGCATGGAGAGAGAAAGTGAGCTGATTAATTTGAAAATTTCTGTCAACGTCAATCCACCTTTTAACCTTCATTTTAACTGTGTGAGTATCACGTTAAAGTCAAATATAAATCATGATCATTTGACCACATGTCTGAGTCAGATGAAGCACTCGGTGACTCACTCACTATCTTGCTGCTGATTAGTGAATGAGTCACTAAACAGTAATAGTAACGTGATCCTTTATTGATTCCTGGAGGAGAGATTTTATCTCCAGAGATCAGGGTCAGTTAGAGGAGCATCTGTGTAGCTGCTGAGGACTCTCATTCAAGCTGGACACATAATTGCCCTCGTGGGGTCTTTGTCTCCTTCTGTGCCCCCTTTCTGTCAATATGTCACCCTGTAGCCATTTTCAGCCCACCAACACAATCACACCACCCGAGTATGTTTGAAATGATGAGACTGGCATTATTCTATATGTTTCTTATTGTCAAGCAGAATCCTGAGGAAAACCCAATCCCACTTTCCTGTTTGTGACACTGAATCTTTAAAACAGCTCACAGATGTATAGTTTTATTTAGGGGGGGTGAACCTCCACCAGCAGTAATCTCAGTGCTCTTTTCTTGTTTGACAATTTTCAACAAATTCCTTGACTTAGGTGTCCTGACCTGAAATAAGCAACACACTTTTAGATGGTAAAAAACCGTTGTCGCCTTACATCCATTCCTCTCTCGTCAAATTAACGAAGATGTTCATTTGCTCGTCCTGCAGCAGGCGAAACGCTGCGCTCAGGTGATGGCTCTCCTGCACCGACCGGTCGTTGTAGATCAAAGCGAACTCTGACCTGGCAGACGGAAAGAACAAGAATGTGAGTAAAAGTGCAGTTCTGTTATTGTGTAGCAGCGCAGGAAGGAGGAGGCAACAAGGAGATAAAACCAGAGTCCTCAGGGAGTCTTTTCAGCACCATGACTGTAGTTCTGTAATGATGAGTTTAAAAGTGCTGAAGAGGGAGTGGGACGTGATAAAAAACTGGCACCATGTGGGTATTAATGCCTCAGAATAGTAAGTTAATTAACTAATTTCTCAGTCACATCCTGTGTCCACTCATTTGCATAATCCACTCTATTAGACTGTTAAAATGGGAAAAGGAGTTCGCTGTGTAAAGTTTTCCAATTAGTGATTATTTTAAAGCTTCGGCCAACACAGTTAAACCAAACATAAAATAAAACACTTGTGAAAATGTCTCGAAAACAACATTCAGTTGTGTGTTAAAGTGGTCTTTAGAGGGCTGTCACAGTGAATGTGGCCATGGTGTGAACCCATGATGCTTACAATGGTTTTTAATAATGACAGCACTTTATTTTATAAATCTGTAATTACACAGTGACTTTCTAAGAATGTATTGTCCTGGTAAAAAGCATGAGATTTGCAGCATTTAGATTTGAACCATACAGACTGAATGATGAAATGAATCTATCTTGTATCTTTGTAGAAAGTTTAATGGCTTCTATGATGTTTTTTATTTATATATACTGTGGCAATTGGTAGATGTAAGCAACAACCAGAACGTGTCCCTCCCATGAGAGAGAGCTATTAACCATTTTTACTGCCTCCTCTTACTCTCAAAAACATAAGCTGTTTCTTTTCATTGGCATTAAAAAGCACTTAGTATATCTGGCTCTCATCTAAACAGATTCAATTTACTGTAACTGTTTGTGATATAAGGCATTGCAGAGGGATTTCCCTGAAAGAAACATTCAATTTATACTTAAGTAAATATATATTCATTGTTCATATATCACTAAAAGCTCTTTAATCCTTGAGAACCTGCATGCTTGATTTATGCAAGCAATTAATTGTAATTAATGAGTTAATTGGAAATGTGCCAGTTGCTTCCTTTTACCCTATAATTACCACTGAATTATGCTATTTTGAGGAATGTTCAAATGAATTTATAGTCACTTAGTACCAGTAAAATAAAGCCACTATAAAACCAGTAGAATAAAGACTTTTAAACTTTTGACTCTCAGGAGTTAATCTGTAATTTTGTTGTCGGACACAGAAGCTTCAAATGTGATCTAGTCTTATCCTGCAGCGTCGTGCACCCCCTCAACCAGATCTTCAAAGACTTAAAGAGCCCCGAGCTGCACAACATGAAGCTTTAATTCCGTCTCATTCTGGTGATATATTGAGGGATTCAAGCTCACAGGTGGACAGAGGAGTGCATTCTGCTGCAGGTGAGCTTTGCTTTGGGTTTTTGTTTCCTTTCTTCCGTCGTAAAACTTGTCACCGCTAGAATGAGGTATTCCCAACGTGCCATCAAGCTGACCAGCGTTCTTGGGTGGAGTATGACCTTTAGGTAGACGCGGCTTAGTTACTGTAACTAAGACATGTTCTCTGATTGTGGACAATTATCATTCCCACAATAAAGCATGATGATGATGATGATGATGGGTGCCAAGAGACCGCGTTCTTCTGCCCTCCTGTGTGGAAAAACGACATCTAAAAATACTGTGTTCCCTCCATGAGGATGTGTTTGCTTTAGAGCGCTCTCTCTCTCTCTCTCTCTCTCTCTGTGTCTGTCTCTCTCTCTCTGTGTCTCTCTGTGTCTCTCTGTGTCTCTCTCTCTCTCTCTCTGTCTCTCTGTGTGTCTCTCTCTCTGTGTCTCTGTGTCTCTCTCTCTCTCTCTGTCTCTCTGTGTGTCTCTCTCTCTCTGTGTCTCTCTCTCTCTCTTTGTCTCTCTCTCTCTCTTTGTCTCTCTCTGTCTCTCTCTCTCTCTCTCTGTGTGTCTCTCTCTCTCTCTCTCTTTGTCTCTCTCTCTCTCTTTGTCTCTCTCTGTCTCTCTCTCTCTCTCTCTGTGTGTCTCTCTCTCTCTCTCTTTGTCTCTCTCTCTCTCTTTGTCTCTCTCTGTCTCTCTCTCTCTCAAATTGCACAAAGGCCTTTAAGAAGCACTACCTTACTATTTCTACATTCCCTGACATGTCTTACTATATCACAATGTCACAACAGGATGCAGAGTATATATAGAGCCAGGGCAGGGTTAACAAAATATGGCTCAGAAAAAGAGCTTACTTTGTGTGGATGTGAAAGTTGTTTGTGGTTCCCGTGTGCTCATAGTCGTGGATGGCTGCAGCAAATAGTGACGCCATCACCTCGAGCTCTGTCAGCCAGTGCTTGATAGACACGAGAGACAAAACAAATGAATATAAAAACATAGCACACGTCTGGCAGGGTGCACGTACTGCACTGTGAGAGGAACAGCCTGTGTCGTCATATCAAATAATATCAGTACTGTGACATGGGAATAGACAATTCAACATCTCAAAGTTATGGTTTAATCAGGGATATTCTGTGAAAGAATACATGAGATACTAACACACTAACAATGACAATACTAAGATGCAGATATTTAATTAGTGACTGTGAATGTACAAAATGTTGTGAGATAAAAACCTGTGAACAGCCACTAGAACACAATTTTTAAGAATGAATCAGACACGTGATTGCACTGGATGACATGTTCTTCAATATGTTTAATGCTGCAGTTTAATCCACCAAATAATGTATGTGCGTATAACTCTGCAAATGAAAATAGTCTCCAAAAGATTGATGCTGAGAAATGTTTGCTGAAACGACAGTGGTCAGCTGATTAAGGACGTTTCTTAGCCCTCTTTAGACAGTTGTTACCTACTTTTGAAGATTTATATGTTCTATAGGAAAAAATAAATGTGGGGTCAAGTACCGTAGACAAGGTAGGAACCCTGAGAGAAGGTTAGATTATTCACACAAATGTGGAGTGAAATGCCAGATGTGGTAGAAAGAGGGGAGACACATTACTGCTTTAAACATGGGAATAACTCCATACATTTTCAGACAGTCTCTTCTGAAAGACATTCACAGCATTGCATTGGGTTGTTCACATGTAAAGTGAAAGAAATGAAAGCAAAAGTGTCAGATGATCAGGTTTGGAAAACTGGAGAAAGTGTCAGACAGCCCCTACCCAATCTGAAAGGTGTTAGAGGAGGGGGTTTCTGAAGCAATTTGACCGTTTGAAGACATGTTCGAAAAATTCTACCTGCGCCTCAACGCACTGCTTTCAGTCAGTTCATGGGATTTGCTGATTAGGACAATACTGAAAAACACAATCTTATCCTTTAAAAATGTGGCTAAGCTGTCGATTAAAAATAACGAGTTCAGTTTACCACGAGGCCGGAGCGCAGCAGCAGGCAGTGCAGCGTCTGAGTCACGTCAGCAGCATGGACGTGGCTGTGGTAGGGGTTGCTGTACTTGCAGTATCCTCTCTCCAGCGCAGACAGGAACTCAGTCAGGCACGAGATGGGGATCTGCAAAGTGCATTGCATCACCATTTCAGTCAAAGCTCTGTTTAAGAGCCCAAGGTTCACAAAGTTTGTATCAACAACAACAACAACGGCCTGGATGTTGTAATAACCATGTGGTTAGGACTGATGGTGTGATGTGTGTGAGTCGCACACATCATTTGGCCCATTGTTCCTTTAAGCACCACAAATTCATAATAAAACCCATATGCCTGATTATATCTGCAATTACAACACACATTCCCCAGAAAGCGCTGGCTCTCTTGCATTTCTGTGATAACGCATTGTATGGAAAGTGCACTATATATGTTCCGTGCAATGGTATCAAAAAATGAAAGACCTTGAAACGACCGTTGAGCCCATATCTGGTGATCAGCTCGAAGAACAGAGTTCGCAGTGCGTGATCGCAGCTCGCCGAGTTCAGAGCAAACACGTCAAAGCTCCAGCGGTCGACATCCTGAGGAGAGGGAGAGCGAAGCCAGTGCGTTATTGATGCATACCTCTGGTGTATATACCTTCTCTTCTGTAATGTCCGATTTATTGCACAAGCACACAGTGAGATTTATGATGAGTGAAGGCTTACCCTGAGGCAGTTTACGACGGCCACAGGTTGGTCTGGCATGGCTGCCGTGTAGGCCCTCTTGAACATCCTGGAATAATGCAGTGTTTATGTTGAGTTCAGTTAAAGTTCAGATGTTGACACTGTGCAGTGAACTGGTCTTAGGAGCTGTTTATATAAATCCTCCAAAGTCCCTGTCCCCTTTGGAAGGATGTTTGAGAGAGAAAAGGAGGCTAATGTTTCACAATCCACTGCAGCTGCCTGTGTTTTCTGTGGCTGCGATTGTAACAACAAAGTATGAGCTTATATGAGAGTTATTGCACAGATGTGGGAATCAGTCATTTACAATGGGGATTTTACAGTGTGAGATGATCGTTTGCTCATTTTATTGCATTTAAAGTCTCATCAAGAAAACATATAGCTGGTGCTGTTTCCTTTCTGCAGCAGCTGCAGATAAGAATCACACAGGCCTCAGTGAATAACCGTCCAAACTAATGCTCAAATACAGATAAATGAACATATGTATTCGTTTACCTCTCTACAAATATCCCAGCCTGCACGGCGTGCACGATGCTGCGGAACTTGGGCTTCTCGTCAGAGCGTCGCACAGGCCTTCGAACCCTCTGGGTGAAGGTGGACGCCAGCCAATCAGTGACCTCTGAAGGGACGCCGTCTGACTGCAGCTGCTGGAGGTCGTCCTCCGAGTCCAGACACTGCCTGAGACAGACAACACACAGAAACAGTGCTTTTTAGACAGATGGTGTGAAAACGCCGAGTCATTGATGAAAACTGGATTAAAGCACTGTGGGATCGTTATTATTCATGAGCGCACTAGATTTGTTGTCAGACATTTTTTTACTCCAGTGTTAGAATTCAGCGTGTGTAGTTGTGCAGTATATCACATCCACGTTAGAATAAAAAAAAATTGTGTCTGCTCCATTTCATGTCCATCACTTTCTGCTAAAAATCCCACAATGCAATGCATAATTCAAGTGACTCTACAACTGTCCGAGATGATGCAAAATGATAAAATTATATAGGTGTCTAAAATCTGAATTTACTGCTCACTATAGTTAACTAATTCTAGATTTTGATTTTTTTTTTTCCAAATATATAATGTCAGTTATCATCAGACTGTGGTATAGCTGAGTCCAGTGACTTTCAAAAGGAAAAAAAAAAACATTAAAGAACAATAATCACAAAAATACATTTCTACAATTCTCTGTCATATCTTAAGATACAGAGCTGAAAAACCAATGAAGACGCAGAAAGCTTGTACCAACATTTGACAATATTGATAAGATAAGATAAGATAAGATAAGATAAGATAAGATATTCCTTTATTAGTCCCACAACGGGGACATTTGCATATGAACGACAATTTCTTACAAAATGTTTATCACACACCAGAAAAATAAAAGTTCATAGGGGCTTTAAAGTGACTTATAGGTGGTATTATAGGAGGTATGTCTGTTAAACTTTGCTTTGGAAACCAATTTGTGACAGACTTTTTGTGGACATATTTGCATCTGATTCTCAGCTGGTGTTCACAGGTATAGTTGGTGGTTCATGGGGCCTCGTGCAAAGTTTCCTCTCTGTCAACTTGCCGGAGCGGCAGAGGCGAACAGTGAAGGGAACGCGAGGGAACCTTAGAAGTCCTTTTATTTTTGCTTACTGTAAATCACCAACATGTAACTCCAATCAAATCTCACAGACACAAACAAAGAAACCCTTGCACTGCACCAGTTAAATACCCTGGTGCCTATTTAGCACATACCACATTGCAGGTAAATCCAAAAACATAGACACATGAAAAATCTATATACACATTGAATATATTTACAGAAAACCATAACTAAACAGAAATATACTCTAAATAACTATAAATTAACCCAATCCCTATTTGATAAATACCCCCCTAAATACTTTACAGAATATTAGAAATTATTGGAATACAACAACTCCCCTCCCCCCACTTCCCACATGGCATCTCCCTCCAGGAACTAATAAAAGGTGTCCGAACGCCAGGGGAATTCTTATGCCTGGACACCCTGGGAGGAAGTGGACAGGCAGCAATACCACAAATTAACAATACAGTCAAAATTTACTTCACAAGTTCTTTCTTCTTAACGAGTCCAATCCACCCTCTGAATCACCTGCCAGTTTGTTGTTTGCAGGTGACCCAAGATGGAGTCGCCTGGTGTCATGGCTGCCACCATGTGTTTCAAAAAAAAGAAGATCAGCATGGCGTATAAATCAATAAACATGTTTTAAAACTCCTAGGTGTGCTTGTATACTTTCAATGTACTTGTTTTACTTCCATCTAGTAACGTTAGTGTGAACAGAGTGTGAATGGTCTGTAAGCCTGAGCAGTGCGAACAGCTGTCCCCAAATGTTGAGTGGATGTAGGTACAGTAATGGATTAATATTAGTTCTAATCTTGTCTTTTGGTGGAGGATCAGTACCAAAAACATCAAACAAATCAAACAAACTAATAAACTGTTCAGTATCATATTATTCTACTGTATTCTACCTTGTTCCATCGAGGTAAACCGCCTCCAGTAACGACGCTGTGAAATCCAGATTCTTTTTCACTTCTTCAAAGTCGACATCTTTCTCCTCCAGCTGCTTCAGCATGCTCCTCAACCTGAGCACAAACACAATTTATTTAGGTTTGATCACAGCGAATAAAATGGAAAGATGGCCTTTTGGAAAGCACTGGCACCGCTGCTCCATCTCTCCAAACAGCACTGAGAGGTAACAGTGGTTTGAAAATGGCTGGAGGTTACAGCAGCCTGGCATCAGAGTTTACACGTTAAATCACACTGGGTACAGCAATAAAAGTTACAGCTCCAGCAGAAAGGTCATTTTTAACATAACGGGCGTTTTGTGTGATGCAAGCTTATTAAGCTCAGCTCTAAAATGACTCGTCATTGTCTCGGGCGAGTGAAAGGTCCGAGAGGTTCTTTAACATCAGGTTGAGAAATCCTCATGAAAGGAAAGGAAGTGATTGAAATGCCAGGCTGTCCAAAGAAAGCCAGTGGCAAAAGGGCATCGTTTGTGCCAAATTTTCCATGAGAGGAAAACTTCCCATGGTCGAGGTCTTACATAATCCACATTCTGTCAAAGTGGGCTCCATGAAAAAAAAAATGTTTTTGAGTGTTCAAGTGTTCACTCTGATCTCGTCTGAGAACATGTTGCTCAGTCCTTGTTTTGAAACTTTGAATCAAATTATGATGGAGAGCCGGTGGAAAACGTGTTCATCTCCTGCAGTGCAATAAAAAGCAAAAAGCCTGGAGCACATGTCACCTTCAGTGGGAACCCACCTGCAGTGTGTTAATGCGATCTCATCTGAGTCACAAATCCAGACGCTTTCAAAGCATCATAAAGTTCTGATAGGATTCGAATCGTTCTACTTTGATTGGATTTGATTTTCCGTTTGAAGGAGAGATTTATTTGATATGATAACACATTCATGCCACAGATCATTTTCTATAAAACACGCTGGTGGGCTGCCTGTTCGGTGCCCAGACCAGAACGATTGTGTTCAAAGTGGTCGGGGCCACGCCGTGGAGCCAACTCCTGGGGATGAGACGCTCACAGCTTTTCAAGTGTTTATCACGCTGGCAAGGCCTTTCAAAAGCTGTTGAGTCATAAAAATAGCATCTGAATGCCACCGCTCACTTTCAATCTCCAGTAATCTTTCGTGATAACACAGTCTTTTCTGTTTCAACTGTTCGCAGTAGAAGAGCTTCTGACAGGACGTTTACAGGAAATTACTCGTCAAGTGCACTCGTGAAACTTTGTTTACAGACAGAAATGACAAATCTTCCTCTGGCTCCGACTCTGTTGAATCTACACCCTGCATTGTGTCACTCTTACTAGTGGAGAGGAATTCAATGGCTTTGTCAGCACAAACCTTTAAATACATTTCTGCGTCTATGTGGGTTATTAAAAACAAAGAAGAAAACAAAAACAAATCCACATCAGATCACGTCTCATATTGCCGTGAAAGTGTCCCTTCATCAAACAAACATCAAACATCAACTAAAAGAAATGTGTGAATTTCTGGCAAAAAAATCGCCCATAAACGTTTCCAGCTCGGGACCCTGCAGACACTAATGCTTCACAGTGTTAACCAAAACAAAACCACATGACCTGTCACCTCTGCAGAGCGTCTTCCTCCTCCTGCTACAGCATGAGGAAGATGAGTGTTCACACAAGTTGCTCGCTCTCACATGTTGCTAAGCATATATAAATATTTAAAAATCGCCTGCGAATCAGACACAAAAAGAGGAACTGTCTTTTTGAAAAGATAACGGTAAGGATGGACTTCTCTTTCTTTGCTTTGCACTGATCGAGTCTGCAGATGTGAAATGTGTCAGAAAAAACCACAGTGAGGGCTGTTGTGTTATCTCTCATCACTGTGCTGCACAGGCTGTATTTTTGACTCACATCTTTCCACTGCTGCAAAACAATATAGAAGAACAAGCTCCAGACAGACTTACTGCACCAAACAGTGACTGAACATATTAATTTGAAAGATATGTAGCATGTTTGGTAAAGTCCTCCATCTTCAAATAAAGCTTAGCTATGATATGAGCTGTACTAATCTCAGCCCCCTGTCTTACCTAGAGATGGGGATCTGCAGACGTTTCTTACGGATTCGCACCAGTTCAGCCATTCCACACCCCAGCTGTGCACTAACGGACCCCAGAGTTCAATAAAAACAACAATACCGGGATGAAAAAGGAAAATTATTGCAGAGAAGTAGTAAGCAGAAAAGTTCTCCAAACCACCAACGCTAAACTTTGTGTGTCCTGAGACAGACTTCTGTTTCACCAGCTCTCCCACCCACTTCTGGTGGGACCTACTCCACTTCACTCTGATTGGTTACTCGGGCCCAAACTGTGTCAGTGTGTGCATGTCTCTGTGTGTGTGTGTGTGTGTGTGTCTTTGTGAGTGACTGCATGTTTGTGTATATGTGTACACCCGTTGTGTGAAGTGTGACTGAGTTGACCTCACTCGCTGATGAAGTGTTGACTGCGAGCCTTTCAAGCCGTGTGTACTCAAATCCCAAATGAGAATTTTCCACCGCAGCCGCAAATTAGGCAACTACACAGAGAGTCTTTCACTGAAACCCACCAGAGTCACCCCAACCAAAACACATAAACAAAGCTTGTCCTCGAAAGCCACCCACAACAGCCCCGTAGGTTAACTGATATTCTGATACTGGCGTGCATCGAAAATATGAGGCAGAAAAAATGGCTGCTCTTAAATTTTAAAAAAATATATGTTTGACTGCTTTAACAAATTGCCTCTTTTCCTCTGATCTCCGTGGCAACAAAATTCCTCATACATAAAGAAAATCAGTGCATTTATTTTACAAAAATTGTACTGATCAACATCACAAAGGTTCACACTATATTTACACTATATAACAGTAGAGACACAATATTTATACATCAATAAATGTCAGCAGTGTTTTCTGAGCAGTGAAGAGACCAAAAAAAAACAGTTGTCTGTCCATTGAGACACCATAAAAGGCAAAGCTACAAGATCAGACAAGACAATGAAATCATCCCTAATCACTCTCACAGTTCAGAGCAGTTCCTAAATTCATTACTAGTCTTTATTTATAGAGTATTGTGAGAGCTGTGCGACAGCGTGGCTTGGGAAAGCCCCTGCCTGCAGCCCGCCTCCCTCCTCGCTCGTCCTGCTCTGGCTGCCGGGTCAGACTGACTCTCATGCTCCCATGCTCTTTGACATGGCACGGCATATTGCAAAAATGACGAGAAGTAACATAACGACACATGACTCTGCGTGTTCCTGTGTTGCTTTGAGCCCAGCAAGTGTTTAATGTGGAGGAGAGGGTGAAGACAAACAGAAATGGATGATGCTTCTAATAGTCTGACGCTCATGTTCATACTGAAATACATCAAGTGTCACTTACAATCCTAAATACACTGAAGGCTAATTTCCCTTTGTGCTCTCGCCAGCCTTTTGCTCCACAGTGTTTTGTTTTCCTCCAGTCGTCCGTCATCCTCTCAGTCTCCCTCTGATGTTGACGAACGCACACCCTCTGATCTCTCTCTGTCCACTCAGCCAATTATTACTCACGAGCTCTACACTTCAGAGAGAGGAATCTGACTTTGTGGCACCATAAATCACATGTAAATGTTGCGTGTCTCTGCATGGGAACTGGCTGAGTCTGAGGATGCTGAGGGGCACCCACAGTGGTCAGTTTTGCTTTTTACGACAGCGCAATCAAACAGATTTTTACCCAAGTCAAAGGGTTTTTGACTGAATGGTCAAAGGGTCAAAAGTTTATTATCTCCAGTTTCTCTGGTCTCTGAGACAAACATCACACCCATCAACCAACGACCATCTGGGTTTGATTCAAGAGTTGGTTCGAGCCAATTCCAAAAAGCATTTCGCCTCACTTCCTGTGGTATTTAGCTGTGCAAATAGTTTGGGTTAATTTTGTTTATTTGTGTTTTCTGGCCCAAAACAGTATAATCTCTCTTTCTAGGAACAGATTATGCTTTGACCAATTTTCACTGGAACTACTTTTTATCAAAGAAATAGTCCCTGAAAGTCAGTCGAAGTATCTCAACCACTACTGGATTGATTGCAATGAACTTCTGTACATTCATGGACCCCATATGATGAACCTTACGGACTTTGAAGATCCACTGCTTTTTCCTTAACCATAGCCCTGAAGTTAAAACTTTTGGTTCTGAGTTAAATGTCTCATTCCATAGGATTTGGGACAGATATGCATGTTCATGCATGTCCATCGAGAGCCTGCTGACCTACCGCGTCTCCACCTGGTACGGGAGCTGCACTGAGGTGGACAGAGGGAGGCTTCAGAGGACAGTCAAGGCAGCACAGCGGATCATCGGCTGCCCTCTCCCCTCCCTGATGGACATCTACTCCACCCGGTGCCTCAGCAGAGCTCACAACATCATCAAGGACAGTTTACATCCCGGTGCTCAGCTGTTTGACCTGCTGCCCTCTGGCAGACGCTACAGGTGCATCAGAGCAAGAACAAACAGACTGAGAAACAGCTTCCTCCCAAGAGCCATCAGCACCCTAAACTCAGACATACAACGAGCCCGGTCATTACTGTAATGCAAAATGTGCAATATTTTCATCACTGCTTCTCTAACTACCTCGAAACATATCTATTTATTTAATAACCCATGTGCAATACATTCATATGTGACTTTTACTCATCTGTACATACCATTCATCATTTGCACTAAAACCCATTCATCATTTGCACTAAAATTAATACATATTCTGGTGTCTGTGCAATACATATCTGCAATGTGCAATATATGTGAACAACATAGAAATCTGGACTATTTTCCATCAGTATTTACCATCTACCTTTTGTGCTGTGCAGAAGTCTGCATCTCATCTTTGTATATATCTTGTACATTTTACTAAATGTCTTTTTTACTTATACATTTTTGTATACTTTTTAACTTGATATTGCACTGAAGGAGAAGCTCTCCTATCTCGTTGTACATCCTGTATAATGACCATAAAGGCCATTCTGATTCTGATTCTGTTCCTCTCAGGATGAATAATAACCTCTTCATCTGAATCACCGGCCGACATCAGGTCAAAATGTTAATTTGTGCAACACTATGAATCACTTGCAAAACCACTGACATTCCCATCAGTCTCATGAGTGGTTTGTGTTTTGATATCAGATTATTAGCATTGCTATTGTGAGCATGTTAGAATGGTAGCATTAGCATCTAGCTTTAAGCACTATGTAATCTAGCATGGATGACTGGACAAATGAAATAAAACTAAATATGCACATGGCTTGAAAAGGCAAAACGAGAAATTTTTGTGATGAGGGTGAACTGACCCTTTAATGTTCAAGTAAAACATCAGTGCAGTATCATAAGTATTGTTTGCCTCCGCTCTTTTGTTTCTATGTTAAGTCATATAATTCAAAAATCACATCACTGCACAACACAGCATTCAGTAAGTAATTCAATCTAACTTTCATGCATGTTCATGGTCCACAAGCTTTTTATGTATGTAGGTAATTTAATGCACCAAGTGCAAAGAAAGACAAACAAGCAATGAAAGGCAGTCTTACCTTTCCAGTGTGGTCCTCCATGTCACCAGGCTGAGATGTCTATCAGCTCCTCTGTGTATCTTGCAAGTTGGGGTCATGACCTGTGAACGCTGCTGAGGGACAGGAGTGTGTTTGAAAGCACCAAAGAGACACAGAATGAGCTTGTGCTTCTGTGTGTTACTATAAATCCAGCATGTGTGATTACTGGTGTTTGAGTGTGTATATAGTGCAGTAGTTTATGTTGATCTGCACAGCTCTGTGTTTACACTCTCAGATACAACCGTTGTATTGTATGTGTGCTGTATTTAGCAGTGTGTGTACAGTAGGCTGTGTGTGAGTGTGGCGTGTGTAATCCTCAGTGTCAGCAGGAGAAGAGCTCTGTGTCACCAGCACAATCAGCAGAGAGTCTTTATATCAGGACCGGAGTTTCCACCATTAGCTGTCCTCAGTGTCTCGGGACAGGATCCACTGTGGAGCTGCAGTGGAATAGTTCATGTTGCATGCAAAGTCTTAATACACAAAATATGACATCATCCCTACTGTGACCAACGTCAATACTAGTTTTCATTAAAAAAATGTATATGTAATCAGTTTTGCATTAGAAGCACGATATAAATACTACATACAATAAATAGTATCAGGGCATTTTTGCACCCATATATTGTCAGAACCGGCCCCCACAGAGGTGGCTGCTGGTTTCAGTCCTGTGTTCTCGTGTGTCACATGCAAAATGCAGAAGCAGGCTTTTGTATTCATTCCCACTTGCAAGTCTCTTCTATAAATATAAACACTGAAATCTGCTACATTAACTACATTACAACTACACCTACATTACAGTATGTCATAATGCATCTATTACATTTTCATATACTGCTTATGAATTCTAAGCAGAGAGCAGGCAAGTGGGAAAATTCCCCATTAAATCTTCAAGAGTGAAAAGAAATGAAAGAAGCATTAAGGACCTTACAAGGAAGGGGCAGCTTACAAGTCTGGTTGGTGCCTAATGGAGAAGCATGATGAAATAACAATGAGCAAACTCCCAGCTGATATCAGGCCGTTCCCTCTGCACATAAGAGAAATTATACATGAAAGAAAGATTTTTTTCTTCTTCAAAGTCTGTGGATCTTTTGTAGTTTTGGCTATTATTGGTTGTGAATCTATTCATTTTTCCCTCATCACATTCTTAAATATCTCACTAAGGCTCGTCGTGTTTTTGTTTTATTTTGCTCTGTGTGACTTTACCCTTCTAAACAAACCCAGCAAACACACACTCACTCCTACACCTTAACTTTGTTTGTGATTTTTGCATTAAGCATGTGATATGGTGATGTGATGTTTTAAAACTGTCATTTTGTTTATGCATGAATGCTCATCTGTGTATTCACGTAAGTGTTGCCTGCTGGGGGAGTTGAATCTCGTGTGCTCTTGTGAGAAGACTCGATCCCTTCACACACACACACACACGCACACACACAGAGTACACAAACGGAAGCGAACATCCGTATCTCCAGTGTGGTAACCGAGCGGATGTAGCTGCAGAATAGGGTGAAAAGGGAGGAGAGAGAGAAGGGAAGGGAATGGGAGATAGGCGGCACTGGCTGCAAAATAAAATCACTAAAAGGGCGTCTAAACTTAGCAACAAGCACTTTTGGTTCTGCAAAACTGGAGTGCATGATTTAAATTGTACATGAAAAATGAAGAGGACCAGCCTCTCATCCAGGGAGGGAGGATATGAGGGGATGGAGGGTGGAGGACAGACCAGAAATAAACGAGAGACACTTGTTGAATATAAGCTGAAAAGAAAGCAAACAGCATATTATCATCATCTTTATTCATGTATGTTTTACATCAGCTATTAAAAATCTTAATAGAAATGGTGTGATTCCAAAAAATATTATAAAACATGTTTTTCTTTCATGGCACTCGTTGTGTCTCACTGTTAAACATAAAAGGGATCTTAGAAAATATACCTGATTTGCATTTGAATTATTCGAGCTGACATCAGTAATAATACAGCAGCAGTATAATAATACGGGCAGATGAGCAGCATAAAAGCAAGCCTACTGTTTGTGAAATCTAATGTGGCTGCAACAAGAGCTGACTCACAGGAAGCGTTATCAACACTGACTGGGATGAAAGATATTCAAGGGGAACCTGGTGTCGATGTGCAGACCTGTGTGAAGAAGACACTGAGTGGCAACGAAAACATGCGCATCAATATTGTCTTTTGGATAAATAAAATCAAATCAATAGTGCATAAGAAAGTCTTCAGCCCAGAGTGACCACGAAGGACCTGTACACCTCTCTGTAGGCGTTTCGGAGCAGGACGTAGGGGAAGCAGCTCTCCAGCATGTCCTGGCTCAAGAACGGCGATTCCTCCACAATCTGATTTTCCACAACACAAAAGTATTATACTATAGATTTGCTAAGGTTTTTGATTGAGACATTTATTCTGCACTTATCATATTTTAATGTGGACTCACATTTCTCTATTTCTACTAGAAGAAAAACTCTTCACTCGTTTGAAATTTTAGTTCCACTTTAAAATATGCACACGTATTGTATAAGATGTCCTTAATGACTCTGCTGGTAATTATTCGTTTAGTAGTGCTTTTAAGATAAGAAATAAGCTATTACAGAAGACACTGCAGACCTGATGGCTTAGTGTAAATAGAAAAACCTCAATTAATGAAAGGTCACACATTTTCCATCAGTCAATTTACAAAATAAACCCACTTATGGCTTATTGCAAATTTGAAAATACTGTGCTGGCGAGCCTACCATGTGTAGGAGCAGGTAGACGGACTCTCGGTTTTTGCCCTCCATTCTTTCCACGTCCTGTCCCAGCTGAAGCAGAGTGGAGGAGGCCAGCTGTGGAACAACAGGAGATCAAAGAACTGGAACGTTTTCACAATGGTGGACTTGACCTCAGCTGAGCAGAGGCTGGCAGAGTCCTGAGAAAGCTCTTTAGTTGAAATACTGTCAGAGCAGTGTGCCCAAGAAACCATTTATCCCTCATCATATAGTTGTTATAATAATTAAATCGGTGCTCCTCAACTTTCCTGCTTGCTCCATAATATGAAGCATTATCTTCTTTAGATCTTTGGTCACAGACATGGTTCAGCTGAAGAGTATAAGGCTCATTTTTACATTTTTAGAGGATTGAACAAGTGAAACTTTTTGGTATTCCACACAAATAAATATATAAATATAAAACATAATATAAAATAGATTTTCTTATTTCATACCAAAGTTCATGTTGGGTCTAGTCGGGACCACTAGGTGAAATGTCAGAGACTTAAGAAAACGTTTGCCACTCACCAGGAGGAACTCTTTGAGGTGCTGCTCGATGTTCTTGTTCTGAACAGTGAACATGGCAGCAGCCAGCTGGTTGATGGCCGCGGCTAAACAGTGGATGTTGTTGTTGTGGCCTGAGAAAAAAAAAAAAGACGCACAGCTCAACAGTGAAAAATAGAAAGAATAGAATAACATGTCCTGTAACTTTAGCCAGTGAGGGGATGTTTCCATGGTCCGACAATTAGAAAAAGTCTACCTAATGATCTGTGACCGCTCACAGGCTAAATCTATTTCAAACATGCCAATGGAAAATAGAGACAAAGAAAATAATCAGAGACGAACGCCACCCTGTGCTTTGATAGAAATCTTGGCTATTTGCTGCTCTTAATGTTCTCGTCCAGGCTCGGAGCCAAGCGGTCCGGGTCAGGAGGGCCACATGCCAAGAGTAACTGTATCGATGCACGTCAGCCCAAGTTATCTGTAAACAAAAGTCCCTCGACAGAAACCTGCTTCTCATTAACCGACGTACTTTGCCTCAGACCACGTCAGTCATGCTGGAAAGTATGATACACAGAGATGCTAATAAGCCTGTTCCAGGGTGGAGCGCTGCTTTTAGACACTATCAGCAGCCGGTAAGTAACGGCTGGAGGGAGGGGTAATTAGCATTTGGTGGAGGACTGTCTGGAGACTAATTACTGTCAGGCGGTTTGTAGCAGCTGGAAATGAATGAATGAACGTGCACCTCCATGCTCTCGGCTGTAGAAAGAGTTGGGGTCCAGGGCCAGGGTGGGCAGGGACACGGCGATGTAGACCAGCAGCAAACAGGACAGCTTGTACTCCTCATCCACTGACGTGTTGTCTGCAGAGACAACATTAAGAAATGAAAGAACTCTATTTCATCAGATTGTGTCGTCTACAGGAGCAGTACTAGCTTCAGTATTACCTGTCTGCATGTTGCCGATGGCTGTGACGAGGGCTGGATCGACGTCGCAGGTCAACCCTGCAGCAGAGGCCAGCTCAAAGATGCTCAGAGTCACCTGTGGGGTAATAAAGTGTTAAAGGAAGTGCAGCAGATTTTGCAGCAGGAGATGCATTAAGTGCAAAAATTAATGCAAGTTAATGAAGATAATGCATCATTAGCTGCATTTCTTTTGTCTTGCTTTGTTTCTGCTGTGGCACCTGAAGCACTTTCACTGAAGAACAGTTCATGATCATTGCTCTCCCGACCTGGAATCATGTTTGTCAGTTGTAATCCTTTCTACTCCACCGTGAGTGTGTTTCATTCATTCTGGCTGGTGTTTACATGCCAGCGTGCAGGAGGCGGCACGTGCTCGTCGACCACATACTGCGAGTAACTGTAACCGTGGTAACAGTAGGGATGGACAAACCCTGACTCCTTGCTCACTGTCCTCTGCGACTTTAACAAAGGTAACCTCGCTCATCAACAGCTTATGAAACAGGACAATATATTGGATCACTTTTACACTACAATCAACAGAGCGCCGTCTCCCACGCTGCACTGCTTCGCTCTGACCTCATCACGGTCCGCCTGGATTCCATCGTTGGGGCAGATATTAAAGCCCTGTGAAACTCTGAGGACATCAAAGCAGCAGAGCAGTGAAGCTGTGGAGGATCTCTGGGCGAGCTGGGACTGTAATGACTGGGATGTTTTACCAACAGTCTGCATGAGTACGCAGAGGAAGTGATGTCGTCGAGGACTGCTGTGTACTATCACATACCAGGGTGAGTTATAACAATGACAAACCCTGGTTCGCAGCCAAACTCAGACAGTTCAGGCTACAAACACAAGAAGCAGCCAGAAGTGGGGACGGGGACAGGTTTAGAAAGACAAAGCACAGGTTTCATAAGAGAACCAACGATCCAACACCAAGCCTCAGCCAACCACTCTGCTTCTGTCTGGAGGGGGCTCAGACTGATTAGCCCCTCCACTCTGTTAGCACCTGACCAACAAACTGAATGAGCACTAATGTCCCCTTGGAAGACAACTGGGCAGTCTCGACACCATCGTCTGTGACTCCTTCAAACAGATCTGTCTTAAAAGCTCCACCTCTTCCAGCTCAGCAGGAACCTGGGCCTCGCAACATCTGCCCCCAACCTCTGCCAGGATCAGCTCTGCCTGTTATATCATCATCCCAAGTCATGAGTCTGTCATGTTTGCAGATGACACCACCCTTCACTTGATGCCTACAGGTGGGAGACTGACCATCTAATGACCAGGTGCAGCTGGAACAACCTGGAGGTCAGTGCTATAAAGACACTGAAGATGGTTGTGGAGTACAGAAAGAGCACAGCTGCCCTGATCACTGTAGAGGTGACACAGTGGAGTCCTGCTGCTCTCTGGGCACCATCATTACCCAAGATCTCAAGTCGTACCAAGATAGTTCAGCAGAAGATTTACTCTGTGCACCAGGTGAAGAAGTTCATCCTGCACAAAAATATGGTGGTGCACTTCTCCACTGCTATCACAGAGTCCATCCTCACCTCCTCCTTTATCTAGTCTGTTGCTGCCAAGAACAAGGGATCTGCCATCCCTTCAAACCCTAACCCGTCCCACCCCTCCTTGGACTTTATCTTGCACATTGAAATGTTCTTTAAAGTCAATACTTAACTGTCATATTTGCACATTCTGTTGTCACTATTTTTCTATATTCATATACAAAACTGTGCAGCTCAGTTTTTTAAATAATGGTCATTTTTAATCACATGTCATCGTCAGTGCTCCTTTTCTGTTTATGCTTTTCACTTGCAAAATTTGCTGTCATCATTTCTCATAGTCCAATATACCACAGCAAATTCTTTGTATGTGAAAACATGCTCAGCAATAAACCCGTTTCTGATTCTGATGCTAATCTTTTTTTTTTTTTTTTAGCAGCCACATAAGTGACTGTATATTCTCTAAGGAGTGTCAGTAAATCAGGGGGCGGGTGTCGTTGTCTTGACACACAGGTTTTGATCTTGCCCTATTTCTGGTTTCATGCATGGTTGGCCTGTCTGGGCAGAATGTTTCCACTGATGTGGTTTAGAGTGCGGAGCTACAGTGGCGATCAGAGTCTCTCTCACGGAGGCATGAGCGAGCTGCTGACGTCTTTGGGGTTATCCTGGCCCTGGCTGTGGCACAGCTGTCATGCCTCACTCAGAGGCCAGACGTAAGTAAGGAAGGGGGGAGTTCATGAGTCACACAGATTGCTCCAGAGGGAGATAAAGAATTTAATTTGGTTGGTACGAGAGAATATAAAAAATGTTTCCCTGCAACTCTCCCACTCAGATCGACTGTTGCACGCCTTTTATTGTCTAAATAAATACCATTGTGCCACACAGTTGAGCTGACAGTATATTCTGCATTCTTAACCTCTGATCAGTAAATTCCCCACTGTCTCAAATGTAAATACTTTTCAATGAATGTAAATACAATCATATGCCTTCAACCTAAATTCTCCCACAATGAGTTGGCTCTGTGAAAATAAACTGTTAATGTACTGACGATAAACTGTGATGGGATGGTTCAGTATTGCACTTCAGTTCCTCTCTTGGATCACAGTGTGTGGATGCCTAGTTTTTTTACAGTGTAGCTGTCACAGAGTGATATAAAAGCTGTGTCTACCTTGATGTCATCGTCAGGGGAGATGAAGTCCCTCAGGCACTCAAGGGGCCCCATCAGGTACGGGCAATGCTTCATCAGGATCTGGATTACAGGATTATATGATTTGACATTACTGAGGAAAGATCACCAAGTGGACAGGAGCAGTTTTCTTTCAGCTTTATAGAACAGGTGATTATCAGTGCATTGCCATGATTCACCATGATCTATATTTGTGAAGAAGCTCAAGCAGCATTTTCACTAAAAGGTTCTGTTGTTTTACATATTGATCCTGAGGATAAACATGGACACCACATGAATTTAATGTGGGTCTGGTTAGCATTAAAGGTCACCAACAAAAAAAAACAAAAGAAGACTCAAGGTCCACTTACTACCTTTCTTCTAGAGCTTTCAGCTACAGGAATTTTTTATTATCGCGTGACTTAGATATGAAACTTCAGTCACATGACAACAGGTGGCCATATATATCTCAAATATATAACATATAACTTGTATAAGATGACTTCAACAGCTGAAGTTGAAAGTTCGGGAAAAAGTGAGTGAGTGAACCCCGAGAAACTTTTTGAAAATTGTCTCCATCAATCTACTGTGCCCAAGGTCAAGAATGAACTTTCACTCTTCATTTTAACTTCGATAAACCTCTTTTCTCTTTAACTACAGCACATTGCAAACAGTTTCATCAGCATATCAGACATCTGACAGTTCTATATTATCATAAAATCTGTGGGACATTACGTCTTTCAGGCAGTCCTGTGCCATTGATCTGAAGGACAGGATCACCCCGATGATGGTCATCCTCTTCAGCACGTTCTCTCGACCTACAAGTGCATATGAAACAGATCAGAGGCTCGTGGCTGTAACACAGTGTCTCACTTGGTTATTTGCACTTAAAAAACATTCTGGTACTCTGGACCCGGACAAAACAGACACTCTATACTCAACCTTCCTCAGCTTCATCACACACTGTTCTAATGAGTTACTACAAATTCAATGGACTTTTGCTCCTGACTGATGGAGGATTTCAAGGAACTTGATATAAGGACAATGAGTACGAAAAGATAAGATATTCCTGTATTCATCCCACAACAGGGACATTTACAAGTAGAGTAGAGCTTGTTCCCTCCTCCCTTGCTTTACTCAGTTTATTTGTCTTGCACCTGGCAATGATGCCTGCGAGTGCCTCTGCATCAGATCGTCTTGACAGCATCTTAAAATTAACATAATCAACTCAATTGTATGCTTGTCTCTGTACTGAAAACTATCCAGAATTGTGCTTACGGTAAATCCAGGATTGCTTCATCCAAGATTAGCAGATGAGTCCTCTGTTGTGTTTAAAAATGTGTCAGATGGCCGAGAATTAATAAGACATACAAATAGATATGTTTGTTTACGTCACTCAGTATATAATGATCTATAGTCGGCCCACTCCTTCGTTTCTTCTTATCGTTCTTATCTCTGTCGTCTCATTCGTTCTTCTCTCAACTTGATACACTTTTTATCATTTACATTCTCTCAAGTTTATACATCCTTCTTCATCTTTCGTCCTCTTATCTCCCCTCACCACTTCTTACCTGTCAGTCTCTTTTTAAGAGTGGCCATTTCCTCAGGCTTATCAAAGTTGTTCTTCATCTGTACCAGGATGTCCATATTCTCAATCACCAGTTTCTGACAGAGGAGAGGTGGGAGTGAGATAAGTGATAAAAGCACCTTGAGGTGGGAGAGAGGTCATAGTTATGACAGATCTGTCTCCCACTGAGTTCAGAGCCGCAGCGCCGCAACGCCTCACTTCAATCACAGGTGTCAAAGTGGGGAGTCTGACACGACACAGCAGACCGACTGATTTCAAAGAGATACACAAGTTTGACAAGGGGAACTCTGAAGCACAGAAATGCTTCTCGATGTACACGTTTGCATGGAAAATGACAAATTGTGTGAATTCATTTTCATTAATTACTTCACTAGAATGTATGTTGAAGGAGGCGTTCATATGATTTACTGCTGTGCTCATAGATTTGACTGTACCTTTGCACACACAGTAACGACTGAGCCTGACTTGTCTGACTCAGATTATTTTACTTTATAAAAATATAAAGCCATAGTAATGTATATTGTATAAATGTGTGTATGGGAAATCATATGCTGGTTGAAAGCAAAGAAGCTCCTATAAGTAAATGAAAAACATCCATTTTGATGGAAGTTTGGTACATGATATATGATATATATGATGGATTTATTTACTTACTTATTTACTTTTCTAAAAAATATAAAAATCATGCCATAAAGTAAAAGCGTTACGACTCTATTGTTTTCTACACCTCTTCGGACCTTATTGCCCCTTTGCAGGCCAGTGAAGTCTCCAAACTACAGACAAGTAATACTCTGTTTTTCATGAAAGTCACACAGATAATTCAGCAGTCCACTGATCTACATCCTTCATGTCGTACTGTTGACTTACCTTCAGCTCACTGACTTGAGAGGTGATGTGCCATATCAGGTTCTCACTCAGAAACTTCAGGCCATATGGACCAATTAGCTCAGCCAGGGCCTGTAACTCTGTTCGGAGGGTAATATGAATAATTAAAGGATCAGGATGGGAGGGAGATGAAGGATCAAAAGAGGCTTAAAATCATGTCGATGTCAAGCAGCCAAACATGTTTACAAAAATGCACAAAACAGGAACCAGGCTCAAGTGGAGATGTTCATTTCCAGTGCGGTGGTTTTACATGAATGTGACTCAAAGCTTGACTCTCTACCAGCAACCAAAATAAGTAAGGGCACGGATTAAATGTGGGAAAACACTGCAGCTATTAGACCTTTCACTCAGCTCAACATCTCTTCCTGAACGTGGATGGATAAGGACGTGTGTGGTTAAAAGTGGAGGTGGTTAATGGATGGGCGAGTGAGTCACAGTGAGGCAGGCAGATACCTCACTATGGAGTAAATATAGACAATGACGATGATGCTGTGAGCGGGTGTCTATTGAAGTGCAGTGGTCTCCAGGGTGCTGTGTGTGTGTGTGTGCGTGTCTCTGAGCGTGGATGTGTGTAATGTTCATATTTGCTGATGTGTGCATGAGCCTATGTGCACTGCTCCCACAAGGTAGCGTGGATTCAGGAAGGGAGTGTGTGTGGAGGAGAAACGAGCGATGGTGGAATAGTTATGAGGCACAGACAGAAATATAGTGGAGATGATAAGCAATACTGAACTTTACATTAGCCAGGCAGAGTCAGAACAAACTGCTCGACAGGCAGTGTGAAAGAAAACGCCACCACAATAACAAGCTCCACATCCTCTTGAGCAACAATTCTCCCTCTGCATGTGGTGTCACAGGAGTGAACAGCCTTTTGAAAAGAGTGACTCATCTCTTGGATCTGCTGGGCCGCGATCATTAAAAGCCCTTAGCGTACGGAGGAACGTTATAATTCGGTCATGTGGAAGACCGTGTGTCTGCAAAAAAGTGAAAATGGAGGAAAACATTTCTCTCTCATTGATGCCTTTTCACACTTGTCATGCAACATTCTAGTAGGATAAAAATGTGTTGGCCAACGTTCCTCAGATAACACCCACACGACTGAAATTCTCCACAATTTGCAGGGGCTTATGTACAGAATTTTAGTGTGCAACTTGGACAAGATGTCATAGCAAACCTACTCTAAATGTTAGACTTGTTGCTGATATTATTTGTCCCTTATTTACTTTATCACCTTCTCAGTGACAGACAGGTGACAAAAAAACTTTGTTCTTAGATTGGTAGGTGTCCATACAGATCTAATGGCTGATACCAAAAGGTTCATACTGACATAATGACTGATGTTACAGATGTAATAAATGACTGACTGAACTAAACGACTAAATGATAAATGACTGTAATTAAGCTCTCGGGCCGACCTGATACATCTGAAAACTCCTCTGCTCTGAAACTCAGGTCGTTCTCAGTGGTCTGGTTGACAAAGCAGTGCATCGTGGGACAGTGAACGATGAGGGAGTTGCTGGCCTGACGTAAGAGACTCTCCAGGAACCTGAGATGCAGAAAAACAAGCAAACAAAACAAAACTTCCTCAGCTTTTACACAAGAGATGTGAATTAAAGTGAAAGTCAAAGGAAGACAGGAAACAAGGCTACATGCATGCACAATCCTTATTGTGTCCCTCTGAAGCTATAAAGCAATAAATATTTGGATACATGTGTTTTAAATGGACACTTGCGTGCAGCAGATACACCTTTACATCACACACACCAGTTTGTGTAGAGGGTGGTAATGGTCTGCCCCCCGCGCGAGTCCAGCGGCTGCGTCTGCTGCAGCAGGACGTTCTTCACCAGCCGGGTGACGTCCACGCTGATGTAGCTGGAGAGGCTGTGCAGGCTGGCTGTGTAGGCCCTTAAGCCCGCCAGGAGGTCCGAGGGACGGGCGATCTCCTGGGTGGTCTGGTTGTAATTGGCCATTCTCACGATGATCCTGGAGAAACATGTTTAACCAACGTCAGTTATCACCAGGCCGGAGTGGAGTGAACGGGGCCAACAGATGGGGCCTTAAAACTGGTTAAACGAGCCATGGCGGCATGGCACTACACTCTCATTAGGTCAGCACATTCACTGCTCCAGGGCTTCACTCCAATTTTATTTATTTTCTGTCAAGGCTCCTGCACTATCTCTCTTTCTGAGTGGACTGTATTTACAATTTTGGCCACGGAAGGACCAATCACCGTGAGCGTGCTGCTACTCAAAGGGCGCTAATTTTAGGGTGACAGGGGAGATAATCATCAGCTAAGACTGGGAGACTAAGCAGAGCATATACACAGAAACATTAGGTTGCCCTGGTACCAATCCCTAATCTAAATAACAGTTAGCACTGAAGTGATACAGAGCAAGGGAGTGACATGACGGATCTCTTCTCAGATTTTTAAGTGGGTGCAACACAGAGTGACACTGGAGGAATCAGATAGTTAAAGCAGGGTTCATTATAGTGATGGTGGAGACATTTCACGAGAGACAAGCTCCAAATGATTTCCTAATTGTCAGGAGGGCTGTCTGCAAAACGAGGAAGGAGTGACAATCTGGAGAAAATGCAGCTTGAGATGCTTTTAAGTTTTCACATCCCGGTCAGAGGGTTTAACATTCCTGTCAGCCTGGAGGTCGGCTTATAGGACGATATGTATACGAGCATTCAAGCAAGGAGTTTGGACAGAAAGTCAGCAGTATAAAATGGTGAAATGACAGTGTTGTGTTCGTACACTAGGGTACAATTATACAGCACATTTACGCACCGGCAGAGGAGACAATAACACATGGACAAAATGTTCTTTTCACAATGAATGTCAGTAATTAGCATATTTCTGACAGTAATTATGGAGCAGCTAAAGTGACACATGCAAAAAAAAAAAAAAAAAAAAAAAAAAATCCAAATGCTTCTGGTGCACACGAGACCTTTAGAGGAATTGCAAATGTCACCTCGGGGACTTTTTACACACCTTCAGGACTAATTGCATAATTTATTCACACAGATTTAATAATGCATACTCAGAGAGGCGTGTCTCCAGATGAGAAAGGAGGAACTCCGTAGGAACGACGATGTGGTCGAAGACAATAAAGTCAGTGCAGAGGCTGTAGCAGGAGCAGAGCTCTGTCAGCATCAGATGCATCTTGTCCACACTGGCAGATGAGGGAGAAGGAGAGAGAGAGAAGGGAGGATGCAAGTCTTTAGGAACAAATATTTTGATAGTGACTGTTGTATGGATGTGCTTTTCTCAGACAAATAAGGTAATAAACACAAGAAGAAGAGAACATCTCCATACTGAGGCAGCAGGGAGGAAACGTGAGAGGAGGGACACAGGCAGAATTACAGCTCTCTCAGACTTCAACTGTGAGCTTTCTAACAGTAGCTCTATGCAGAATATGATCACAACCATGCCAACATAAAGTGTGCTGACAGAGGCTGAGGTGTTTTCTTTCTTATTTTTAATAGCTTGATTTAGGACCTGTCAACTCTGACTGATTCAACTTGAAGGGTAATAGAGTTCAGAACAAATAATGCCTTGTGGGCGAGAGTATTATAATCCTGTCATCCTGATAACTAAAGGCAAGAAAATGTGTCAGGGGGTGAATGAAGTCATTTGAGAATGTCAGCTGAGTCTTTCCACCAACATGAACTGCATGAACCTAATTCTCACCTTTGCAAATCAGAACACTGTTGAATGTTTGTTTAACTGTCCTTTGACCTGAACAAGTGCTGTTGATAATGTTGCATCTCACCAGAAATCAGGTATGTATTGACTGAATTCACGTCTCTAAATATCTGCTGAGTCAGTATAATTACTGAAGGATCAGGTGGAGTTGAGACAAGGATAAGCATATGGAGACACAGTGATGGTAATAGAGAGACAAAAAGAGAAGCTGACTTGGTGGCAATGGTCCGGTCTTTCCTCAGGCTCTCAGCGCCCGGCTTCTCTTTCGGGACCTCTCCTTTCTTTGGCACTGGCTTCTTTTGCTTTCTGTAGCGAGCTGCGCTGATGGTCTCGGCGCAGTTCTTGGGCTGCAGCTAAGGGGTTATCGAGTGGAAAGAGGTGGATGTGTAGAGAGAGAGAAGACGGGGGAAAGGACGGGAGGGGCAGAGGGAGGAAGAATTCAGCCCAGCAGATATTGGGTAACATGCTCAAAGACAAACATGGGAGTTTTGCATTTGCATTGGAAGCGCTCAAAAAGTAAACACGTTCGTCATATTTTCCTCAAGGGATTGGAGAAACAATGCTGCATTAATCAACTCCAGAGTTTTAGACCTGTCTTATCACTTTACTCCTCGGCCTCCAGCTAAACCCACTGACGCCAAGCTGTGACTAGTGTGATTATATTTGGATATGGAGTTTGGCAGAATCAATCTGTGCTAGATAATTAGCTTTTTTTTTCAGGCTTCACCTGGTCATTGAGGTTGCTCTGCTCAGCACATATCTCTAACACAACAGTGCTGGTCTGCTTGGCTATCTGCTCCAGGAAGGTCACACACAGGCGCAGGCTCCTCTTCTCCACCGCCTCTATCTGCACACACAAACAAGCATAGTGTGTGAGAGTGTGTACAGAACGACAGAGGACACAGTCAAGCAAGCATGAAGGCACAGAAAAATGCATCCCAGAATATACTTCCAAAAAAGTTGAGACGTTGTGTAAAATATAAATAAATCAGAATGTGATCATTTGCTCATTCATTTTGACACATACAATTGAAACCAGTACAAAGACAATATTTTTTTAGTGTTTTACCTCATCAACTTTATTGATTTTTTAAATATCTGTTTATTCTGAATTTGATGGCAGCAACATGTTTCAAACAAGTTGGGACAGGAGCAACAAAAGACTGTGAAAGCTGTGGAATGATCCAAAAACACCTGTTTGGATCATTCTACGGGTAAACAGCTTCATTGGTAACAGGTGATAGTATCATGATTGGATTTCCTTTCCTGTGATTCACCATGATGCAGCTAGTGACATAAAAGTGCTTGAAATCATGTGGAGTGTTAACAGTGCCCTCACTGCTTCTGATGATTAATAGCTTGGTCAGCAAATGACTGAACACTGACCTCTTCTGGGCAGAGAGGGTGTCCACACAGGCTGAAGTGAGAACAGGCAGATGGGAAGGCCATGAGGTAGCGCTTCATGGTCATCTCCTCACTACTCTGGCAAAACATCTTCTCAAAGACACGCGGGTAGAAGCTGGGAAACAAAACAGTGAACAATTCAAGCTTGTAGACTAAAGGAGAGGAGGGGAGAGGAGAGGAGAGGACAGGACAAGAGAGAGAGAGGAGAGGAGAGGAGAGAGGGAGAGAGGAGAGGACAAGAGAGAGAGAGAGAGAGAGAGAGAGAGGAGAGAGAGAGAGAGGAGAGGAGAGGAGACGACAGGACGAGAGAGAGGAGAGGAGACAACAGGACAAGAGAGAGAGAGGAGAGGAAAGGAAAGGAAAGGAAAGGAGAGGAGAGGAGAGGAGAGGAGAGGAACTGACCCGAGTATGGACACCTCAGACGTCTCATACAGAAGTTCTTCCACACTGTCCACCATCCTGGTGTGAAACTGAACCATGTTCATCACCTTGGCTAAGTCAGTGTAGTCCTTAATTGGAAGGGGGGCCTTGTTCACACTTGTGTAGGCCTAAAACAGAAGACAAAGAAGATCTTAGGTAGAATTTCACAACGTTTTACATTGATAATGGAAGATTGTGCAATATTTGATATGTTGCAAAAAACTTATACCAACCTGCAATCTCAACCAGTCCAGTCTGAGCGCTCTGAAGTCAAACTCCTCTTTGTTTTCCACTGCAGAGGAAATCCATCATTATTCAAATGAAATGTCTTATGTTGTGTTTTAAAAAGAGAAATACTTCATATTGCCATACACCAGCCAAGACAATCTGCAGTGTTGTGTTGTGTTGTGTTGTGATGACCTTGTTTGATTGACAGAGCAGACAGAGTTGAGACGAACGAGCTCATCAGGACTGACTCCTCTTCTGGACAGACATACATGTTCTGCAAAGGACAAGAAGGTCTCTATGGGTGTGCTGAAGAACCTTTCTGACACTTAGTTAATGAAAGACAAATCTGCAGGTACCTGAATGGTGTCATTGAGAACCAGGGCATCAAACTGTGCCAGGTACTGGACATGGTAGCGCTGAACTACATGGTTGTACTTTTTCATCAGACCTCTTAACTTCTCCATGTGGTACAGCAGCTCTGCCATCTGACTGGTAAAATCAGAAGAAGCAAATTTATACGAAAATAAAATACTGCTTTTCTAATACATTTCTTAATTAAAATCTCTTCTACGCTGCACTCTCATATGCAGTGCACAACTAAAACTGATGCATACAGCTGCTGCACTGTCGAGGGAGAACTTGCCAGCTGCCAGACTTTTGCACACTAATATGACACAGTGGTTTACTTTCTCCGTTTATAACCTACTTGTCAATGTAGTCCTCGGGCGTCTTTATCTTTGGCATGTTCTCAGAGTGTCTGACGAGCCACAGGACCTCGTCACGGGAGAACGACAGAGCCATGAAGACAAACAGGGCCTTGGGGATTTGAATGACACACAGAACAGAGCGGGAAGACTCGTAGTTAAAATTGGCCAAAAGTCATGATCACTATGAAATGAAGGGTCATTTTGCCCAGAGTTAAAGTTGTGTGCTGGATGAAAGCTGGATCTAAAGTAATGATGTGATTTAAATTCTTCAATCACAGCTGTTATGCTCATTGCTTCACTTCTACCTTTGGTCCCAAAAGTCCAGGTTCATCCTCCAGAACTTTAAATAATTCCTTCAACGCTCCTCTCAGAAACTGTCTCCTCTCTCTGTGCACAGCTCCACTGGTAATGACACAGGAAATGGACATGGACATTTTGGTTCTCGCAGCTCATTTTCCAAGCACATGACACAAACGTGCTAAAAACGTTGCTTCGTTTCCTGCCAGTCTCACCTGTTGATTATAGCATGCTCCCGGCATTCCTTGATGTCTGCAACTCGCTTGCTGTATCTGATCAAAATGAAGAGAGAAAATAATGATCAAATGCAAAAAAAGAAGCTCATTAAGAATCTAAAAAAATAGAGATGGATTAATCCCAGTGTTCAGGGAATAGCATGTATTAACTTTGCAGTGGAATCAGTTTTCTTCTTCGGAAACTTTCAAGAAGGAAAACAAAAACAAAAAGTGTTGAACTGTAATCAGAAAGTGCTGTATTGTCATTTGTACTGTACTTCTACTGTATATCATCACTTTTTCCAGCTCAACTTCAGTCTATAATCCAAGCTCTTCTTAGTTAAATATATATGCATCAATATACCGAAGCTTGTGCTTTAAAACTTTAATTTTCTTTTACAGATAACATTCACATACTTATTAATTGGCTGGATGTCTTTGGCTGTTATTACTAATCTGTGTAGTAATCTGATATGTATGTATCTGTATATATCTATGTATCTGTAAAGTGTCTGATATTGGCTCTTCATATCTATAATTAATGAGTGATCAAAGAGAGCAGGAACAGTTCAGGACTCTTTGATCCAGGACAGTGATATGAGAATGAATTTTTAACTCACTTCTCCTTTTGTTATCTGTCTGAAATATGAGTACACCTTATCTTGCACGCATTGCTTATCACCTGGCTTTTTAAATTAGGACTATTTCTCAGAGTGTGTGTGTGTGTGTGCAGTGCAGCTCACACACCCTCTGATGCTGTCGAAGAGGTCCTCGGAGACCTTGTGTATGTTGAGGACCTCGTCTCTGGTGAGGGTGAGGTAGAGGCCGCTCCGTAGAGCCATCTTCCACAGCTCCTGGGAGGCCTGGTTCGTGTTCAGGCTGGTGTGGCACAGCAGGAAGCCAACTACAAGGAGCACAGAATTGTTTATGACGCAGTCTGTGAGGGCTTAACCCGACCTGAAACATGTTGAGTAAAGCTTTTTGTCTTCTCACATGTCCAGGTTTTCAAGGTGTCAACCAAAACTGAAACTGCTGGAAATGTTTTGGATTGTAATATAAACTGGTATTCAATGTAAAATCTCACTCAGTAGTCTACATATACTGCAGTTCTATGTAGTTCTGCTTTTCATACATGTGTGTGAGGATGTCAGTGTACGAAAAGCACTTCAGCTGCTGCAGCAGGCACTGATATTTAAATACAATACACCTGCACATTGTTTGTATAAAGTTAGAGGAAGTGGTCATTCAGGAGAAGTAGTACTTACTAATGATCCACCGCTCCATCACCTCCATAGACAGATATTCACATCCCATCTGTGATGAACAACAAGTTTATTAACTGCAAATACATTCACTACAGCCTTACATGTAAAATCATATTTCCCTCTCTTAAAATATATGGTAGCCATCAGTATCTTTATTGCTAATCTATTATAGTTCCACCCTGAAAAGCAGATAGTTGTTGAGGACTCTACACCATGCAAACCCCTGTACTGGTGCACAGTATCATTCCTTTAAATATTGACTAGCCTTCCTAAATGTGCTTAAATAAATGACAAATGCAGTTATTATAACACACCTCCAGAGACCTCTCAGTGTTCTCTATAGACCTTCAATGAGGGACTGTCGTTTCCGTTCAAACATATTGTATATTTTCATCAGAAACAATTGTTGCCTGGAGGTCCCTTTCTTGGCCGGGCTGCTGGTTCTTTTATGAGGAAGCCACAGGCAGTAGGGATCATAACATTACATCAAAGGGGCCGTAATGGTGGTGTGAGACAGCAGAGAGAACAGCAGAGGACTGAAAGGTGCAGAAAAAGGGAGGTGGGTAGAAATAAAAGTTCAGGGAGGAGCAGAGAGGTCAAAACACAATAATATAAATCATTTTCTAAATGATAGCTCTATAATGGGTGGACACAGAGGGCTGCCTCTGACCTTTAAGACAGTACATATACTGTTATTACATGTTTTGGCTGCGACACCTCCTCTGATTTCTGTGCCTGACATCACTGGAAAAAAACATATTTCAGACACAGCTGCCCTTCCTCCCTCTTTCTCCCTGTGTCAGAGATAAATACAGGAGGAGAGGTGACGGGAGGGCGGACTCACTGTGTCGCAGCAGGCCGGGTCCAGCATGGCAGCTGGAGCGCTGAGCAGGCTGAGGAGCTGGGCGCTCCGCCACTGCTCTGCTGGCAGGTTCCTGCGTGGGTAGACCATCCTCAGAGACAGCAGCGCTGCCGTCACAGACTGGGAGAGGGATAATGAAGGAAGAGAAAACAGAGAGGCAGAGAGAGAGGTAAATGACAGAGATGGCAACACTTCACACCGAAATATAGCAGAAACACGCTGGAGGCTCAAAAGCTGTCGTTTGATATTTTTTTGCACATGAGCATATTTTATAATCCTCCACACAGAGCAATGTAACTGCCAGTGTTCATGAACCAAATAAAGGTGATAAATCATTTGTATTATTAAGTGTAAAGCACAAAGATGCAGCTGCGATCTTTCGTTGTACGTCCACATACATTTGCGCCATTTAGTCAGGGGATGTTTTTTTAATGGTTTGCCCTTTAGTTTCACTTAAGAGGGTTCTAAATTCTACAGCACACACTGCTAAATTTAGACAAGAGTGTGCTAATTTTCTGTGGCTGAATGCAGAAACCTATAGCCAGGTGTTTATAATTCCTCCCTATAATAGTGGAAGCTGTTTGAGTCACAAATCAATAATGATGGTTGTGGATTGGGATGTTCAACAGTCACATATAATTGTAATGTTGTGGTCATTTAGCACTTTCATCCTGAAGCATAGTGGTGTAACAAGACAAAACAGAAGTGTGTGTCATTAAGTATTTTATGTCCTGTTGCTGTCACTGGATTAATATTTGGACTAAGTTTAATTGAACTGAACATTTTGTTTACTTTGTGCCACCATCCAGCTTTCACTTAGAGCAAATCATCCACTGTTTATGTTCCTCTGGACTGTATATAAACAGATATTACCCTTGTGTGAGGGCCGAACTCCTCCGTCAGCTTCTTCCAAGGATGCTCGTACTCCACAAACATCTGGCCGAGTCGTGGGTAGGAGGGGTCACTGCACGATTCATTACAGTATGCAATTAATCAATGCAGGGTTGAGAAGAAGGAAAAGAAGGAGGACAGTGTAATAATACAGCTTTACCAACACTGAGCCACTCTAGCATTACCTACTGGGATTTTAGTGATGAATACAAGTCTTTGATTTCATAAATTCCATAATTTTATACAGCTGTGTTTTGGGGATGGCAGAAATAATGAAGAGCTGAGCCAGTCAAATGTGACATTAAAATGTATGTGTTTGTGTTCTCAGCCCCCTTCTCAAATTGAGATAAGCATCCTGCATATTTTTTTTATTGTATGAATAAATATCATGCAAAGTGGGTGAACACATGTCAGAATACCACTTGGCACTCAGAAAAGGTTGGCGGTGGGCTGTTGATGTCTATAGCAATTAAAATTCCAATTAATTACTGAGGATCAAAAAAATTGTTGCTTTGATTGATGTGGAAACGCATAATGGCATCAATTAAAGCACTTAAGTGAAGTGTGGTAGGTAGAGAGCTGCTCTTAGCAAACACAACCCTTTGTTGACTGAAGGATGTCTTGATCAGTGCGGTTGAGTAAATGGAAAACACATTTCTACTTCCATCAAATTACGTTGTACTCTACCCATCTATGATGTCTCGTCAGCGTCCATTAAGCAGCCTCATGTTCTCTTACCTGCTCCCATTGGTCATCTCATGGGCACAGTTGAACATGCCCACCAGTGCCTTCTTGTCATCGATGCGAGAGAGCGTTATGATAACAGACGCGTAGGTGATGATCAGATCCAGGTAGTTTTTGGTGAAATCAAAGTTGATTGCCTGAAATCAAAATGTCAGTGTAATTGATGGCTGTGAAATCACGAGCACTAGTGCTTCAGTCTCACTGGGACATACTACAGATACAGTAGAGCTTTAGGCACATAAAAAAGAAAAGGCCAGTTATTGTCCAATTAATCTCTCTTGAAAATATCAAAATATCAAATTGTGATTTTTGCTTGAAAACAAAGCTTTAAGAAATGTTAAACTGTTAAAATCTTTTGACTAGAAACACACACTCCCTGCCAGCTTGCAACATGTCAGTAAAAAGGTTGTATTTTCCATATTGACAGAGAAAAGTGGACTCAACTTTTTTTGGAATCATGGTTAAGCTTCCGTTACCTTTTAACCTCTAAACCTGCCACCTTAAAGTAAAGTGAAGGTGTAGATAGATAACGATACATTTAGGAGAAATATCACTTTAGTAGGTAAATGCAGAATGTGTTACTGCAATAATAAAAGTTTACTCAAAGATGCTTGGTCACCCATTATTGCAAATTGTATCTGGAGTTATATTTGACAAAAAATGGTCCAGTGCTGAGAAATGTTCCCCAAGTAAATCCAGGCCGTGCGAGAGGCTTAAAGTGCCCACATAAACTGTGCATATCAGATCACAGGAGGGGCTGAAATATAGAGTAGGATATGCATAATGCACAAGGCAAGAGGTGCCACTTTAATTATGATAATAAAAAAAAGCTGACAAACTGAACAGGAAAAGACGGGGGGGCGGGGGGGTGCTGCGAGGAGAGAAAACACAACCTGCAATATGTGGCAGGAAGGAGTAAACAGCAGAGCAACAGCAGCAGAATGAATGAAAAAAGAGGAGATAAGAGTAGGAGCTTGTCAGATTACAAGCAGATGTTGTGTATGACTGCAGAGCTTTACCTGACTTATTACCAGCTTTACAGTAAATACTTACAATATCAAAGAAGCACTGACAGGCGTCGATGGTGTTCAGCAGCTCGTAAACGTGATCCTGAATGACGAAATTAGAAAACACAGCAACACAGCAACAGGATTCAAATTGTGTCCACAGTATCATTTTCAGGGATTCTTGCAGACTAATAAACATCAACACATCTGCATATTTCTATAACATCATGATTGAGTTGTTCTCAATCTAACAAATACTGTTGATGTTTTGGCCCCGGCGGCGTCCTCCATCACAGGAATACGCACATGTGAAGGGAGGGAAACCACAGTGAGAAAAACTGTCCTTGATATTTGGAATAAATCAATTATTTTCCTATACCAGAATAAACCACTCTATATGTAAATTTATTCCGCAAAACCAAAAATGTCTAAAATAATAAGAGTGCAGATGGAGAACAGAGAGGAAAAAGAGAGAAAACACTGCAAAAGCCATCAGTGTCCTCTATTATCAGATTTGAGTTTTTATATTTAAATAACATTCATTTTCATTGTTTTTCACTCTTTGTTAATGTGGACAGCTGCTGTGTTTTTCTTCCTCTGCTGTCGGTCCTCTTCATGTAATGACAACAGATCAAGCCGGAAATTTAAAAGGTGAGAGGAAAGAGATAGAGAGAGACAATCACCCTGAACTCAATGACGTCCAGGAAAGAGTCGTAGTAGCTTGATGTTGCCGTCAACACTTCAGATTTATGTCGCTGGATGCTGGTCAGATTTTGCTGTAGTGAACAATAAAGAGAAAAATCAGGTATAATAAGGTAACTGGTTCTTAAAGTCCTGTGGGTAAGTTCATTAGCTCCAATTGCTACTTGATTAAACCATCAGCTGTATGAAAATGTTCAAATAAAACAAAAAAACATATATGTGTATGGACACAATACAAGATAAGTTTATATCATATAGTGAAAATCAGGCTTTTTTATAATCTCACAATAACACACATAGAGTTTAGAGAACAGCAGGTTTAGTGTGAACATGGAGTAATTATTTTGTCAACTCGTCCTGATGTCATAAAACTTTCTGTGGACTGAGTGATAATTGTTTATTGACCCAAGCAAAACCTTTTTGTGTCAACATCGCAAAATAATAATTTCATGATCACAACAAAGAACAAAGGAAGTAGAAAGCAAGACAAGAGAAGCAAACAAAAACAGAGCTGTAGATTGTTCAAAGCTTGTGCTCATACTCACAATGTTCCCTCTGAAGTCAATGCTGGGGAATTTCTTGTTGATGTACTTGATGGCGGACTCCATGCCTTTCTCTGTCAGGATGGACGGGCGCATCTTCGGGTCTGCACATGTCTGTAACAGAGGTCAGGAAATGATAAAGATGTGAGGACGGGATGCGACCAGTTTGGACCAGGGTGTGTCATATCTCACTCTGGGTTTTTGGCAGTAAAACCCTGTCATGTCCTGCCATCATGCTGTGCAGGTGCTTGTGAAAAGAAAGTCACCGAATCCACAGACTATCTGAGAAAACTGTGGGCAGAGTGAGTGATCATGCTTCCCCCACCTCCATCAACAAGCAGCATCAAGGTGACTTTGAGCAGGATAGTTAACATCAAACTGCTCCGGGGGGGCGGGGGGGCTGTTAGGAGCTCCTGAGTGTGAAGTCTGACCGTGAGAATGAAACATGCANTGTGTGTGTGTGTGTGTGTGTGTGTGTGTGTGTGTGTGTGTGTGTGTGACATAAAGGCCTCGACCCACACAGACTAGTAACAAATGACAAGCCTGAATGAGAGGATAGGGACAGACACAGAGACTATTAATTATACAGTGTGTGCATGTGTGTGCACAGAGGTCTGTTCTGTAAGACTTTAAATGTAGCATGATAGAAACACTGTGATAATAATCAGCATTGTGTTATAATTTTGTTTTAATAATAATGATATAATGATGGCTGCACGTCTAGAATAGGCCATTTCCATCTATCCAGGGAATACTGACACGATGTGATAGATACAAGGTCCACATTCACAAAAGATTGCACACCCTTTGTTTTTACTTCAGGGGATCATAAGACTTGTTTTCAACCTGTGGTCTCTACTGTGGTTTTGCTTGATTCCCAGGGAGACGCATTCAAAGGGCTTACAAACTGTGCCAGAGTCCAGATTTTATCTCACATTGCTGTTTAAGAAATGGCCTGATCAGAGTGTGTCTCTTACAAATCACCACGGCTATAGAAGCCTCTATTACCTGAAAGGCAGCTGCAGAGTCACATGACTTCTACATCAAGCTTTTCTCACATCTGGCATAATTACTGAGACTAAAGATTTTGTCATGTAAACTAGAAAGGCTCCGAATTATTCAGCAACAAAGTGTTGTTTTCTGTTTTTTTCTGCGAGACCCCTGCAGCTCCTCTTGGTATTCAGTCACAGGTTCAGTAAAGTGTGAATTGAGTAGTGCAGAGTCGAGCACTGCGGAGCTTAGAGAGAGTAATTTTCTTAATGAGTGTCACTAAAGTCAACCACAGCGAGCCCCGTGTTAAGCAAAGCAATGACTGAAGTTAAGTGGACTCGAAGAAATAATCTGTTTATTATTTCCCTACTGGCAGAAGCTCAGAGAGCGGCAGACATGTTAACAAGGCTGTCTGGGAAAGCAGACAGGAGGATGTGGCTGTAGGAGGAGGGGAGGTGGAGGAGGGGGGGGGTGGCAGGGGATAGGGCATGCTGGTCCAGGGGCACAAACTTTTTAATGCTCTTACCCACTGTGAACCAAGTAAAACATTTGGAATCTTACCTGGCTCATTATGAAAGAGATGAGAGGCCGTTTGGCTTCCCGGCTCGTAATCTGTGAAACCAGGAACTCGTTCCAGATAAACAACCTGTGGCTGCGGCCGAGGAAGCAGCTGAAACAGGGCTTTGATCACAAAGAGAGATTTGAGAATAAGAATGGAGCTGTGGAATAAAACAGTGAGATAAGAGCTTGTGTAAAACTGTGCTGAAAGGATCGTTGGGTTGATCCAGGTCGCTTTTCAAGAATCATTAGACAGAGATTAAAGTATAAGAAAAAGGGCAAGTGTGGGGATAAAGGTGGTGGATTCAAAGGCTCAATACATCTAATGTATTAACAATTGTCCATAATCCCTGTAGGACATGTAGGTAAATAAAATATTACTGATAAGAGTAACATAAAAACTGCATTGCAAGATGCTGCATGTGTTGGTTTGTATGAACACAGAAATTATGGTTAGGTCATACAGGAAGGATCTACAGAGCCATGCACATGATCAAGATGCAACTGACTATTCTTTTATTACATTACTATCAAGAAATAATCATCTACCAGGAAAGATCTATGATGGATTGGCTGGAGTCTGGTTGCATCTTCTCCCCAAATGACTTCATAGAAACTTAAGAAAGGGCAAAACTTAGATAGTGGTAAAGTAGGTTTGTGTCCATGAACAATCAAAAGTAGTGAAATATATACTGACAATGGACAGATAAACTGAGCTTAGACACTGAAGAAAGCAGGTTATTCCTTGCAGTCTGAGAGCAGGGCTGCAGGAGGAGGTAATGACAGAGGAAGCGCTCCCAGCTCCGGCTGCAGCCCAGATGTCGGAAGAGATGGCAAAACACATGGGCCTGTCTAATAAATACAATATAGGCAAGTATAATATAGGGTGCTGTGGTATGAGAGTTAGCCTTCTGCAATCATATCAGAACTATCTGACAATCTGTTTAAACGTATCTTCAGAGTATTTGACACTTTAGATTCACTTGACTTACACTGACTGTTTTATTGTCTTTCAGCTGTTAGGGTTAACTGTTTTGGTTCAC
Organism: Centropyge bicolor; assembly: GCA_037975185.1. Lineage (NCBI taxonomy): Eukaryota > Metazoa > Chordata > Actinopteri > Pomacanthidae > Centropyge > Centropyge bicolor. The sequence continues at coordinate 4,112,617 of JBBMOC010000012.1, read as the reverse complement.
TATCACCTCTCTCATAGCTTCATTTTTGGGCAGCTGTTTTCAGTGAAGAGCTCTAAAACCGACTGAATGCTACATGCCCAGCACCAGATGGCTGTTACCTTGGAGCATTCAGCAGCTAAAGAGACAGTCGCTCAGGAGTGAGGTGGAGACCAAAACAGAACAAATTAAATATGTAACCCTTATAAATGGCGGACTCACCCGTCTCATAGGCCGTGGGTCTGGTGGGTTACAATGGTCTTGATTCTGATCTATTCATGCGGTCTTCCGTGCTAACAAATTTTCCAACACGGCAGGACAATTTTAGCAGCTTTATAAACACCTGGCATTGGCTACACTTAAACGCCCTCTCTCGGTCCGTCCATTAAAACCGTTGTACCAGAACATAGAAGTAGGAACCAACATTGAGCAGGGCAAGTAATACAAAATAACAAAATATCTGATTGAATAATTAATGAAATAATATGTAAGGTCCAACATAAATGAATACCAAAATAATAAACAGCTCAAACGAATGTAAATGAATATAATTATACACAATTCTAGTATTACAAATATAACATTCATTTGTCAGGTGGCCATATTTTGCTAAATCACATATCAGCAATCACAAAACATAAGTCTACTGCAAGTGAGCAGATGTATGGACATATGCAAGCAATCTGGGTGTTTTCATCAGGATCATTAAGATACAGCTTCTGATCAGAATGGACATATATCAGGGCACTTAGTACAACTTTTTAACACAGTGGACCCCATGAAGGAAGTGTTTTCATTGGAATGAATGGAAATTTTCCCATTGTGGGTCTAATTAAGAGAAAAAGAAAAAATACATATATAGCTGTAGGGACTCAGAACACCCAGTAAGTAACCCGGAAGTGACAAAACAATTATAATATAAGGAAACTTACAGATTAAAGGTCCAACAAGGGTCTTTGGGGAGTAAATAAAAGATGCTTGCTATTTGCCTATTTGCCTTGTCACAGATCTGACAAATGGTTGATGTAGCATGTCGGTTAAACTGTGCCAGTAAGTTTTGCAATTAACAACAGAGTGAAGTGAAACCAGCTGCTGGTGGCAGAATCCAAACTGCTGTCATGTATGTTACCATATCAAACACACAACATATGACAGTTTATGGCCACCACCCGCATTGTGACATACAAACAAATGTTTTAGCAAGCCTGTAGCTATCTATGATTTTCTCAGCCTTTGGTCTCTCAACTTATCAAAGGATGTGGCATTTCTCTTTTAAGAAAATGAGAGTAAATTTGGCCCCCGGCTCTGACATCCTGCACAGTGTGTAATTACACATCTAAATGGTTAAACATATAGGGGAGTTAAAAGAGACGGCATTCTTCCTTGGCACGTTGGGACAAGGTACAGAGACAGAAAGGAAAACAAGGCTCCGAGGATAATATGCAGCCCTGATGAAAAGAGCTGAGTATCACTGGCAGGCAGCAACAGCATAGACATTAAATCTTAACACTCTTACTGCTTAAAGGCAGCGTGGAGAGAGGATACATGCGTACACGTTCAGATAGGCATCACTGATGATTATCTCTCCAGAATCAAACTCACTTTATTTGCTTGGTATGTATAACACAATAAAACAGACTTTTTCAAAGTCACCTTTTTCCTGCGTGTTGGCTGGATTTCTGCTGCACTTACGCTCCATCCCCAAGAGGCCTGAAGTCTGTGCTCATTTCAGCTGGAAGGAGTTAAATGGTTTAGTCTAGTACCTACATTGTTGAAACAATGGGGTTTTGTATTAGTGACACAAACACACACAAACTTTAAGAAACATTCAAATGCGTGCAGAAAATATGAGTGGTTAAGCATCAGCACATTAGAATAAAAGAAGGAATATTTAGATTTGCATTCAAGTTGTCAAAGAGCTATTGTTAGCAAAATGTATTAAGAGTAGAGAAGAAGAAGTACTTTCATTGTCAAGCTTCATTTTAAAGCAGGTAGTCGAAGGGGAGCTCATTCTAACAACTGCATATGCTGTTGGGCAGTTTTATCTATGACAATGCATCATACTTTATTAACTGATCTAAAGCTGTCAGACAAAGTTAGAGAAGTGCAAAGTATACGTCTCTGCAATGCAGTGAAGAAGAAAGTAAAGTGGAAGTGAAGAAGCATCAAATAAAGATACTCAAGTGCAAGTATCTCAAAATTGCGCTTCTACTATTGTACTGTAAATATTGAATAATTATCTCCACCAGGTGAAAGCCTGGAGGGGATTATGTGTTTGGTCATGTGTGTATCTGTGCGCAGTTAACCTCACATATTACTGGATCTATCAATGACTGTATCCTCAAGAATTTTGTGGTTGCAGTGATTCCCAATTGCTGAACAACCTTTTTCATTGACTGCTCTGTTTTATACAGACATTAAGTGCTGACTCAGGGCTGCAAGTGATCAACGACTACTACAACCACAGCTACAGTTTGACATCTTATTTGTGCTAGGGACAAGGTATGTGGCAATCACATTAAGTTTGAGGCATTTTCACTTTCAAATTGACATTTTACATTGCTGATATATATTAGTGTCTCCCCTTCATTCGACTACTCTGATGCATGGACACAACACCTGACCTGTACTCCCCCTTCCCACATGACCCCGGTTACCAACATAGTAAAAACATAAATGTCCTGTGTAAGTACTTGTTTACTGTACACTATTCTTTATTATAGTTTCCTGTATGTTGCCGCTGTCCCTCATCAGGTATGTCCATGTTGAGTCAGTAGCTCTCTCCTGTCAAGTTTTCATGTCAAACTGACAGCAGTATACAGTAGCTTCCTACCACTAGTAGAGGTGCGATGACAGCAGGGTGAGAGATTCAAACAGAGATACATAGACATGGTGTGAGAGGGAGCTACAGCTTGAAGGCGGATGCAAGAAGAGAAAGCGTGGCCAAATGACCTCGATGACCTGAGACCGGCTTCCTCAAAGTCAGGAGGAGTGTGACTGCAGGACGTCAGCCCTGCCCTCCTACTTTGTCTGATAATTACACAGAGAGCTGAGGGAGGGTGGAGGGACTAAATAAATTATGATGAGAAATGTGGCATATGTGCATGCAGTTACCCCTCCACACACACACACACACAGTGGTGGACACTCCAGGGTGTGCCAGTGGGCAGCTCCATTAAATGCATGGCAGAGTGACATTCGCAGACTTGTAAATCCAATAACCTGGCAAGACTTCACACGGACAGCTGAGAGAGCGAGGGAGACAGACAGAACTGGGCACACATCAGAGGTGGAAATGCAGGTCAGAGCACTGAAATGAAGGGAGGAGGAAGAGGTGGTGGTGCCTATTGAAGGATGGAGTTAGACAGTAATCCCCTCACCTGGCTGGAGGCTCAGTTACTGACTGTTTGTTTCAGCTTCTGTCTGGGAAAGTGACCTGTAAAGTCTGGTCAAAACTCAGAGAGAAAGAACGGTATTAGAGATGATAGCGGAAAAGACAGTTATTTATACAGCGACAGAGCGATAAATCAAGGCTTTAACAACACCGATAGTTGGAGTGCATTCATAGCAGAAGCTGTCGAATGTGTGGAAATGCTCAATGGTTCCCACTGTACAGATGGTAGAGCAATCAGCTCTTTGCAAGATTTTCCAAAATACAGCACGGCGGTCATGTGATGGCTACAGGTCATGTGAGGCGCTGGGTATGATCAGGCACAAGAAAAACCACATTTCAGCTCCTTTCTTGATAAAAGCAAAGCATTTCACCTTCCTACAATTAGACACAAGAGAAGTATTCACACTAACACTAACACATGTATGTACAAATCTCTACACTGCTCGAGGTGAAACATTTCTCAAGGTTAGTTTTCCATTTCCCCTCACTGCCTGTTTTCTCTCCAGTGTTTTGCTCTGGCATCTCCCACAGCCTGTCAGGGCTCATTTAGCCGGGGCGTGTCCCTTCACTGCACATTGCACTTTTCAAAGACAAATTGGAGCTCTATTAATGGACCACTTTCTCCCACTCAGAACAATCCCTACCTCTTTTCATTTTCCACCTACTTTGTCTCAGTCACCAAGATAATGTTGATTGCTCAAACACAAGCGTGTGCAGTGGCTCAAGGCTAAATCAGAGGGGAAAAAAAACAAAAGAGCCATGTTTAAAAAGGATTTTTAATTAACAGTAAAATAACACTTTTTTTAACTACTTGCAAAGCCTTTGACCACACTATTACAGCCAAGTGTTTTTGAAGCTGATGTATTCTCTTTTATTACATTAACAAGGTGGTCGAAAATTGTCAAACCCTCAATGAAAAGAATGCAAATTGCTCACAGACAGCGTGGCCCCGCACCGGAAACAGGTCAGCTGCCTGCCAGCCGCTCAGCTGGTAACACAGATTAAATAACAGGTGGTTTCATTTGCACATTTTTCTTTTTGCTTTTACCACTGCAGTGACCAGCACTGTGACTCAGTGGTGGTTAGAGTATAAAAGGAAAGGCATTGTGGCAGATACTTGGAGCAGAAAGTGCATGGGTCATGATTTATGATTTGTGTGTGTGTGTGTGTGTGTGTGTGTGTGTGTGTGTGTGTGTGTGTAAAAGAGGACGACAGAGTTGCATAATGTTTGTGGGTTTTGGTTTCTCTGCCTCAGTCTTCTTGGGAGTATTAATATCAGTAAAATATGTTCATTTACTCTTCAACTTGGGGAGCATAAAAGTATGTTTTAATAACCTTTTCCTTTGCTAATGAAGCACTGTATATGTAGGGTTTTAGTTTACACTAATAAAAACTACAGTCGCTGCAAAACCTGCGAAGCCTGCACAAAAATGATTAAGGACTCACTCAACATCAGCTGATATTTGGCATCTGAAAGAAAATGCTCAGAGTGGAAGGAGTTGACAAGATGAAAATAAAAAAAGAGAGATGATTGGGGGGCCATGGGTGCACGAGAAAAGAATAAGTGGAATGTAAAGAACGAGAGGGTGGGAAGAGGAAAAGTGACAGGGGTGAAAAAGAGGAGGTGAAAAGAGTGGGTAAAAATTCCTTCACTTATGTGGGGTTTCCTCCCTGACGAAATCCTCTCAACATGGAAAGTGAATTGTGATGTATTGTGGATGTGTGTGCCCTCTTGTTTGTTTTACGACACCTGGCATCTGTAGATTTTTAAAAAAAGGCCAAATGTTCCCTTGTGCCTTCGTCTCTATTCTCATCTTCGCCACTGCCTGCCAGAATGTCTCGTCATGAGAAGAGAGTTAAGGTATGCCAAGAGGAAATAGCTCTAGCAGTCATGCATCCAAAACTACTAAGAGCTACTGTGAGGCTCCTTTCTTTAAAAAAAAAAAAAAAAAAAGACAAAAAGTTGAAATTGGCTGTGCAGAAGATGGTGTAAATGGCAGTAAAGTGGTCTATAAAAATATGTTGTGTCAGTGTTTCTGGTTCCTTTCTCACTGCTATGTTTTCATTTTTATGGAAACCTAATGACTTTAAAAAAAAACTTTTTCTCACTTTCAATTCTTTTGCCACTTTTTGTTGAGTAAATTTTGTAAGCTTTACCTATACATTTAGTCTTTTTTCCATCTTTCTAGTAGTGGTTCCCAACATGCTTGACTTATGACTCCTTAAAGGATAAGTTGATGCTTCTTTTTAGTTTTCGTATATTGTCAGAAAACCAGCAATGAATTGATTTTACTAACACATTTTCTGTTTATTCGAAACCTATTCCAGCTTTGTGCCATAGACCTTTATTATTGTCCACAAGCAGCAGATAGTTTTCCAGCTGTTGAAAATATATATTTGTGACACACTTTTTACAATTCATGTCTCCAGTAAGAAGAGTGGAGTTGTGGCTGAAACGGAAGTCAGACAGTACTTTAGGAGCCTCATCTTTTGAAATAAAGTATTGTCTTCTCGGGACCTTAGTAATCAGTGATTTTTGTCCTTTTGATGAATAATTCTAAGAGGTAAAATTATCCTGCTCACAGAGACAGGTCAGCGCACCCACAAAAACCTGTCCTGACCTCCACATTCTCCTCCTCACTGTCAGCACCTGTAGGTGGCGCACTCTTCCTGGCAGTCGCTGTGACAGAGGCTCAGTATGGAAACCTGCGGCTCTGGCCCACTGTCTGCTGTCTATGAGGCCATTGTATCAACGAGGTAAAGATAGCATCTCTCAGTAGACATCACCTCCATAGACACAGAGTGGCCAGTGTTCCCATCCAACCGCCCATGAATGAGAGCTCAGCTTCTGGCTGAAAACTCGGCTCTGCTCCCCGTGACCAGTCTCTTTCTTCTATTTCTGTTTTTTCTGCCCCCCCATTCCCCACCCTCTTCTCCCTCTGTTTTACTGTCTCTGTCCTAATTACACCAAACAGTGACCTCAGCACACTTATAGCTTCATCATCTCTCAGCTCCCCCCTGTGATTTACTGCCACTTACTCGCCTGTAATGTGCTCACATAACCTACTGTTGAAAATAAGTACAGATTGTGACACTGTAAATGATGTAAAATGAAAATGGCATCAAGGTGATATGGTCACAGACGAGTGGAGGGGCTGTCCATTCGCTAGTTTGTCCAGGTGGAAATACACTTTTTTTATTCTTTCATTCAAACTTTATTTAAATCTCAAAGTATCACAGAATATGTGTACACACAAAAATGAGAAAACAAACAACAACAAGAGTTGAATAGTTCGTCGTTTGGTCATCTACCGGTGCATTATGAACAGCAGACACGGGCATCCACCTGCTCCAGTTCACTGCCCTGACATTGGACAGGTCAGTTAGTGAGCTGAAGATGAGCCCAGGTGTGTATTTACCTGTCATCGCACGGGGATAGCAGCGGATGAAGCAGCTGCAGGAGGGAGGTGACGACGGACGAGGTAATTTTGTCTGTCAGGCTGGGAGATGGACTCTGCAGTAACGCCCAGTGAAGGACATTAAGCAGACAGTTATCCAAATAAGCACTGCTCCATGCAATGTGTAATTAGCTGAAAATGTAAGCTGTCACATTTAAATGACATCTTTGTGAGATCAGTGTCGTTTCTACAGAGCTTGGGGTCACTTTTTTACTCAGTGGCACAAAAAAGCATCACATTCTCATATGTACATAAGAAAGTTGGACTGGGACATGTTTTTCATTAACATATCTGCATAACATTGATTGATCTGCGTGTCTAGCACAATTAATGGTTTTATAGTTACATTCAGGCCCTCAATGCTTGGTTAAGGTTAGATCTGGGATAAATAATAAAAAAGTCAACTCTGACTTGAAGCATGTAGTTTTTCAATAATGAAGCAAAATCACAATCTTACCAAAGAGCATTTGTTTCCTAACTTAATCACATGCAGAGCTCAGGTGTCAAAGCCCTGTGTTTTTTAGAGCAGCAACACAGTACTTCACCATAGAAATATCAGATTAGAAGTAGCTCAGTCAAACGTTTGGTGCATATCATTGAAAGTTTTTGTGCAGTATATTTGGTTAATCTGTACTATTCTTTCTTTTCCCATCCTATAAATCCAGATAGTATTTTTTCCTAAAATCCCTGAAACATGAACTGTTGCTCCCGTTTACAGTCTGTAGAATGAGCTCTGTCAGCGCAGGAGTGTCCAACTATGTTCTGTCATTCCTCAGGTAATTCCTGAGACCCAGCCCAGCTGCACTTTCCCCCTCCATCCCCACTACCACCAACTCAAATTACCACATTCCTTTCTCCCTAACCTGCTCTTTAGAGTCTAAAAGTGAAGGGAGAAGGGATGCCTGAGGAGACACTGTGCACACACTCTGCACAGAAAATACCTGCGCAGTGTTTCAGAGGAGGTTTAATACAGTTCAAAGCTGCTGCAGACTGTAAAGAGCTGGTGCTAAATTAGTTCAGGAGGTCACATCCTTGTGCTGGAGACAGAGCACGTTCTCCTCTCGCTCATGTCAGGAAAATCAGAATCAAAAGTTCATCAGAGTTTATAACTGTCTATCATCTATCGTCCTCCTTTCCTTCAAGATAATATGATCTGTTAGCAGCTTTCATTAAAAAAACAAAAGTGTTCACATGATCAAACATGTTGAAAAAAGCTGATTGTGACCATTTTTATCTTTTTGTCATTGTAAGCAATGTTGCAATGTTCCCAGCACTTACTTGGTTGATTTGGTGTATTTCTTTTTCACTTTTTAAATATACTGTATCGTTACAGTAGCATCATAAGACAGTGAAAGAAGCTCAAATGAATTATCTCATCATCTTTATAACCCCAGGATTTCACACACTGACAGCGGCTCCGAGGCCTAATTAGCTCTTCTGGGATGGACACTTTGATCTCATGTCCAATTCCAACGCACACGCTTTTGTTTTTTAAATGAAAACATCAACAGTCGTGGCCTTCAAGTTTCTCCAGCACTGTCGGCAGCACCCCAGGACAGACGTGGAGAGAGAGAAACATCTTCCCCTCAGGATACAGGATGTCCCGACTCAAGCTCGTGCCCTCGGCAGACTCAGATCCCTAAACAAAATACAGCTTTTCCAAAACACAATATGGGGCAATCGGAAGCTTGGAGGCCACCCAAAGCTGTTTCAACCTTTTGATCATCCCTTCATCTACGTTTTTATGTCTTTTCAGAAGCAGAGCCGGTTCCAAGTTAAACAGGCTTTCTGCAAACTCATTCAGAAGATGAAGAGAGGGATTGTGCTTTGATAAGAAATAATATGTAAATTTTAAACATCCTGTAATCAGTGTGCTGATCAGTCTTGGCCTGTGCCTCCTTGTTGCTGGTGTCCATCTTTACAAAAGTGGAATCTGCTGTGATTGTGAAACAGAATTTACATCAAAGTTTGATTTAACCTGCACTTCTGTTCACAATAGTCTGCATTAAAGCCATGAATCTAAAGCCATCTTGCATGGTTGCTTGTGGTTGCGAGGTCATCATTTTTAAATTATTATATTCAATACATGACATTTAGCATGAGATTAAGAATATTTGAAATGATTCATTACTGTGTGTGTGTGCCAATTACACTGACTTGACTGCGATGCCTCTCCCAGTAGCTCACTGGTTGTTCACCATTACAAAATGGTACATTTTGCTGAAGGGCATGTAAAAATGTCTTTTTATTATTTATATGAATATGTCATATTTATATTATTCTTTGATGACCTGGGAATGAAAGCGGTCTAAATATGGATGAGATCAGATGTTCGACTGTCCCTCATTGTAATTGTCAGTCACATGATGTCTCTCGGTTGCATTAATATCAATGCAGTATTAGTATCAGTAAATTGAATTGCATCTTCTGCATATGGCTGAGTTCTCCCAGAAACAAAATCAGACCTTTGTTTGAGTAGAAAGAAAAACTTTTTCTCACTCTTCTTCATTTATGGGTGTTCACAGGAGGAGTTGGCTGAGCAGGCCCAGGATCCAGAGCAGGTCCCCCTGGCCTCCAAGGCCATATGATCCCTCTGCCCATGGAGGAATAAGATCGGGCCTTTCATTTCCTCCCTGCTCTCCACTTTGTGGTGCAGATGCCTGCTTCCCCTCGCCCGTGTGGAGATGTGAATGTGGCTCACAGCAGAGATCCTAATCCACGGCAGCAGGGACCTCTCCCTGTCTGTTGTCTTTGCAGATTTGCCCCTTGCTCTGTTTTCAGCGTCAGGGGGAAAACGTTTTCCATTACTGGGAACATGAATGGTAGCTTTGTTGGTTGGCTTTCAAGTTGGTTTGGTCAGGTCTATGACCCCCCCACCCCCCCACCCACCCAACCATTACCACCATTGCAAACACCCAAAACCCACTACAACAACAACTATCCCTCTCTTAACATGCTGTCTTTATGAGAGCGTAAATATGGAAAGATTCATATTTAATTCTTTCTTTCTGCCCACCTCTTACTGCCTGTCTCTCTTTTTTTGATCACAGGAAGTAAGAAGTACAGGGCAGGACTGGTGGAGCTTTGATCCAGATGGGGCCGTCTGAGAGCATGAGTAAGACCCAAGAGCCTGGGCTCAACAAAGGATGCTCAGTGCTGTAGGCCGGGCCAACTTTATTTGAGGAAAAAAAGGAAAGGCTCTGCTTTTATCTTCCATATTTCAACTTCAGCACATTCTTTACCAGGAAACCCTGGTTTTATTTCACACAGCTAAAGTGAAGTAATTTTTTACCACTTTGATACTTTGGTTCAAACTGAAATAGCTCAACAACTTTTTAATAGATTTCACGATTTGACAGTGTGGATTGTCAGTCACATTGGATTCATGGTCCCCAGAGGATAAATCCTCATTACTTTGGTGATAACTCAACGTTTGAGGTTTGTTGAATGAAATGTCTAAACAACTGTTGGAAGACTTGCCTTGTCATTCATGTTCCCTTCAGGATGAATAACTGAAAAACTAATGAGGGAATTATGACGATGACATTACGGTGTTGTGATGTGAGGCAACAAATTGAAATATTAACATTAAATCCTATGATTGTTCTTGAAGGAATGGCAAGTGTATTGTATCACATATGGTTTCATTTTTCTCCAAATGGAGCAGATGTAAACGGAATATTCTGTCTTTCACCACAGAAAAAAGTTTGAGGAAAACTGATGAAAAAAACAGCTGTAAACAGGTGGTCATGCTGTAAATTGTTTCCACTGTGTTGTTTCTATGGCACGCTAGGTGAAAAAAAAAAATCAAGCAATATTCTGTTTGACTTTTGTCTTATGGAGAAAAAAATATACTTTACAACCTGCCAGTTTTCCATCTAAATCAAACAGGAGAGACAGAAATGTGAAAAACCTGGAAGGCTGCCTGGATGCATGCATATGTGCACATCACCGTACTTATGATACTGTGCAATATTGTATCAACTCTATATGTGCATTATTGACTATACTGTATACCTGCAACATATTGTCCCCATTTTCCCATCTATGAATAAAGTTTACAGACCAGCCCAAAAAAACTTTATGACAAATTCTTCAAGCTTTTATTCATGATTATCTTATGATTATTTCCCAAAGAATGAATGATTCTTATATTGATTCACTTCTCCTGAAAACATATTTGAGGATGTAGCATAAAGATGGTTTCAATGAGTAGCCATTGCTCTGATGTAACAGGACACAAAAAGACACAGATGTCTAACAAATCATTCTGCACCAGCTACACCTAAGTGGCTTTGTAACGACATCAGTGGTCAGAGAGGTCACGGAGGCCGACCCCTGTTTGTGGGAGGGCCGCTGGTATCCAGGGATATTGCTTTGAGAAGCACGACGGATGCAGAGAGAGGTTAGACGGAGACAAACAGAGCCGATGGTCAGTTTGTTTGGGATTCTTGAGAGGAGATAGCAGTTCACAAAGCCTCTCTAATGTGAACCAGCTGACCGCTAATAAAGCTATAGCCAGGCTGGGGCTATTTGCTTTTGTTGTGGACCTTTAGAGGGGGGCTTCTGTTTATTGTGCTTTATTCTCCCAAGCCCCTCAAAAGGAGGCAAGAGAAATTTATACAGGGTTGAGTTTACTTTGAGTCCACCGGACTTTATCGAGCCACTCTGAGTTTTCCCAGAGTGAGAGATTTGCTGATACGCCATAAAGTTAAAGCAGACAAATCCTCTTGATTTGCTGACCTTGCTCTACACTTTGGCTTTTGATTTTCTTTGGATGATGTCTTTCAAGAGATGCTTTCGCAACATATTGAATCTGTTAGTGCCATGACTTTTGCATAGCGCTTGGTCAGTTAGTTAAGACGTACTTAAATATAGTGTTTTCACATGAGCATGCACTCAGTTGGCAGTTTATTAGATACACCTATGAAAACTAATGTAGTCTAAAACAGCAGTCTTGCAAGACCTCACCTTCATGAATGTTATAATGTCTGGTTGAAATATCACAATTGTAGCTCTACAACAAATTCAACAAAAACTGATTATAACCGTCAAGGATTTCTTGTTTTACAGCATTTTAACTAGATGCACCAAAACAAACCTCAACATATAACATTTGCTAATTAGGGCTATACACAAAGTGCAGTACAGCTGAGGTCTTAAATCAAAGTATTAAATTGTCAAATGTCTGGACATTCTGAGTCTGGACCAAATGATCAACTGACCAACAGACTGACTGGCATCCATAGAGCCATGCTACTCGAGTGGCTAATTAAAAAGAAAAACACACTGTAAAAGTACTTGCTATAGTCAGAAATTCTGCTGTTTGAATCACAAGAAATAAGAACTGGGTATTTGTGGACTAACTGATATTGTAATAGCGGCCGGAGAGAATATGATTCTATCCACTCCCTGCAGACTGTGTCCCCCTCTCTGAGTTATGGGATATGTCTGGTTTCCAGTGTGAGAACTTTTCTGCTGCTCATCCAAAATCAACACAGAGAGCGTGCTCAGTTTCGGCAGAGAGGCAGCAGATAAAGGAGAATTTGTTTCCTCTCTCAAGCTCCATGTCTTTTATTTTGTCTCCAAAGAGAAACGAGAGTGTTTTGGCTGAGCTTCTGTTGCGCTGTAGAGCATGTTGGTATTCCTTTCACAAGACGCTTAATTAATTTTTGGAAATGATCCAAGATGCTGTGGGTGTTGAACTGAAATAGACGTTTTCTCTAAATAAAACATACCATAAGTAAAACTTTGTAAAGGCTTCTAATCACTGCCCGAACAGCATCACACTCAGACTGAGTCGACTCATGTCCAGTGGTAAAAAGTGTTGACGCTTCACCAGAGATTGTTTTTTCCTCCTACATTCAACTGTTTGCATACATATCCATTTCCCTCTGCTGATTACAGCGGCAGTCAGTAATGTAAAGGTTTAATTACTCCCTCAGCCATAAGAAATGTCTCCATACAATCAGCTTCAAACTTCCCAGAAGGCCTCTCCCATCAACAGTGGACATCATTTCATCATTTCATGTGGAAAAACTCAGAATGCAGCAATATTCTGTTTGACTTTTCTACAGCAAAAATATAGTGTATGACTTGCCAGTTTGTCATCTAAATCAAATGGGAGAGAAAAAATGTGAAAGACCTGGAAAGTTCTCTGGATCAAAGCATCTGTGCATAGTTTTTCTATAGCATATCAACTCTAACATAATGTCTTCACTCTCTCACTTATTACCATACACAAAGTACGTTATGTTATGTTTTCAGTCCCACGTACAAACGAACATCATGCGACCAGCAGAGGAGGATTTAATTGGTCAGATAATTGATTTTCTTTTGCAGTGTATTTAGTACAGTGTTTGTACAATATTGGAGAACAGGATCAGTTGCTACTGTTCTGGATGAAGACTGTGAGGGTTTGCACATGGGATGAATATTGGCTGCCAGGAAACTTGATCTTGCTTCATGCCACTCAAACAATCTGCAGATGGGCCACAAAACACTGGACTCCAATCAGACAACAGTGTGGAGGGAAACACTGAAGCTTACACTGAATGAGTTCTGGCCTATAAATGGATTTCTAATAAATCTCTCTGTCCTTCAAAGTGCAGCCAATGGAGAATCACTCTTTGGCAGAGCGATAATTGAAATGACAAAAAAGGAAACAAACTTTGGAATTAAACATTTAATTGTTTCAGCTATTGTGTGGAGAGGTTTGTGGATGAATGTTGTATTGTTACACTGTGGTGGCAGCACAAAGACTCACTCACTACAGTTTACTGCACAAGGAGGGATCTCTGCGTCTCCTTTTCCCTTCGGGAGCCTTTCAAAGTCTCTCGTCGCTGCTGGAAAATAAAAACAGAGAATCCATTGCTTCACATACTCTGAGCTGATTGATGTTGCACTTATCATAAAGGGGCCCCCCGTGAGAAACAGACCCCCACTATTTATTATACCTGAGCTCGGAGCTGGAGCCCTCCTTCATTCCCATTCACCTACAACACCTAAGGAGATTTTGTGCAGTAGCCGGCTTCTCTTTCCTTTCACTGTAAGTCATTCTTGGAAAAGTAGGCATTTCAGACTAATTCTAGTGCGTCAGACCCTTGGATAAATCAGGACCTTGTCTTGCCCAGTATTGACACAGACCTGTTCTCTGCTGCTTGAAAAGCTTTCCCTGTCTCTATGAGGTGAACACTTCACAATCCAGACTTTCACCTACCTGGGCACTGCGTAGCTCAACCTCCACGACCAAAGGATTCCACCAGCGCGACGTATAGAGGAGTCTCTGTGGAGGGCGTGCACGAGGTTTAAAACTTGTTTTCATAACGGAGGATTTATATGAAACATCGGATAAGCCGAACCCATTTGGCTACGACATAGGAAGGTCTATAAGCTGAGAGGGAAGATTAAACTTTCAGTAAAAATGTCATGTATGATCTGAATTTAGCCGCTTCATTAAGTGAACTTTCAAATCTAAAGAATAAAAGATACCTGATTGCTGACCTTCACACACGACCGCAGCTGCTCGATCACTGCTTCTATTGTGAGACTTTTTAGGCCGAGCTCCCTTTTAAACTTGTCATTATGAAACCCCACCATCCAGACAGCAGAAGGTAATTGTCCAGACGTGGAGACTACAGTAGGGCACAGAGAGCCAGAGTCTAATTGGTCTAACTACCCTCTGCCAGTCTGAGGTTCCATCAGAGAAATAATGCTGTTTTCATTCTGAGCAGACCACAAATCTCATTGATGTATTTTTGAGATGGCCTGGCAGTCACATTGCTCCTAAAGCTGCATATTGCACACTTTGTTTAAGTGCTGAAGTGCGAGTGCTGCACAGCCGCTCAGTCACAACTCTATCAGGAATCTGTGTAGAATTCCTGTGCAGACCGTTTCACCACACCTCAAATAATGTGACATAGAGAAAGTGGCTCTCTGTGAAGCCAGAGACATGACCATAATATTTAAACAGTCTATGAGATAAAAGCAGAGCAGGAACAGAAAACAAAACAAGAGCATGAAACAGAGACAAATGTGGGTGAAGGGATTTTCTTTTATTGAATTCACTTCACTAGACTCCTGTCCCAAACAGCGACTGTCCAATCACAGCTCAGCAAGCATAACTCGGCCCAGCAGGCCTGTCAGGGTTTGGTTTCTCCATATGTTGAGGCAGCATGCATGGGGCTATACAAAGAGTGTGGTATAGTTTAGAACCGTTACAAAACCAAATACACAAGCAACATTGTAAGATCTGGATAAAATCGTCCATTAGTTGCATCTGATGTAAGCTGCAAACTTCTGCATGTACAGTTTACTAGATTACAACTCGTGCACGTGGAACACAGGTGAAAGTCTGGCTGGAACATATCAACAGTCAGCATCCAAACAGGGCTATGTTTGACACAAACAACTTTATGATCTGACGTTTTTCCTCATCATACTTATATACAAGGGCTAAGAGTTCTTTACCATCAACAGGTCAGGATGCAGAAACTGTAACATGAGCCTCGGTCTTTTAGTACAATATCATGGACAGTATGTAGCCTCAAATGCATCTTTCAGACCCTTCTATGGAGTCAAACAAGGATTTTCAAACAGCTCCTCAGTTGTCATTTCAGCTTACACAATCTAGGGACGTAGACAAGAAATGAAACCTGACGTTTATCGACATCTGTCTGTAACCAGGGGCAAAATTAAGAGATGACAATTTGAGTGGTAAATCTGCCCCAGTTATCATTGTTAACTGAAGGCATAGTAACTTTTGAGTAATTTTCAGACAAGACACACAATATTCTTCTTATAACAATTATCTCTGCAGCTGCACATAGTGCTACTCAGCAAACGCAGTGTTTCTGTTTCTGCTGTTTTTGCTTGGACAGAATCGTCTTCATTGTGCAGCCTGTTAATTGAAATGTCAAGTAAAATAAATAATGGTCTTGTTAATGGAATGAATCTCATAAAAAAAGTGCGTGAGAAAGCAGTACTATGAGTGCAGCCAAAGATGGTTTATTTCCCTGCCTGGAACTGAGGCTCTCGTCAAACATTTGCTGTACTGAACTCATCTGTTTGGTGGAGCAAACAGAGCATCCAGGACATGCCACATTTCATCCTGACCGTCAGAGTTTGTGCAGTGTCAGAAAATACCTCTGCTCCACAGCTGAGTTTACCTGTGGAAACATCATAAACAGAGGGACTTTTTAAATCCTGGAATCCTGGCTTGCTCAAAGAAAATAGAGCTGCTACAGAGGGAATTTGACTTTCTACTCCCACAATAAACCTGCAGTTGGATAGAGTTTCCAAACTAGGGGGGGTAGAATAATCACAACTGGCACCCTAACAAACTTCATCAGCTTCTTTACTTTCCCTCACTGTTTGGAACCAAAACATGGAGAGAGGATATGTATGTCATCCCTTCACTCAAGCATTCCCACCGTCAACTCCCCCGCACATGAAAATGACCCAATTGAAATTAAATATGGGTTCAGCAGCTCTGAGACGACGACTTCTCATTTCTATTAGAAAAGCATGTGGAAGAGGTGGAAAAGCCCAAATGTCCACATGTGAAGTGGGCAGTGGTCCATCAACATCAAATATCACCATTAATCACAAAGACAAAAATCTTAATTAGTGTGCTAAATAGTCACTCCATCTAATGCAGCAGAAAAAAAGGAAAATGTTCTTCAGTCCCTGGAAAAGTCTTAGACTGGAGATGTCGAGATAAAAAAAGGATCTCAGTGATTTTTCCATATTCCTCCGGAAGTTTCCAGCCCGATGAGGAAAATGTGCACATATTTGCTAGATATTCAATTTTATGAATCAAACATCACCACCTTAATATCATGACAGACTGTTTGAGCCCATGAGTATCTGAACCATGTACAACTGGAAAGGTGAATGAGTTGTGTTGCCAACAGTGAGCCAACACTTATCACATCTTATTTATATTAGATGTGAAGCAAATCCCCACTGCTGGTGAAAAAGCAACTCTGGACATCAGCATTGCCTCATTCTGTTGTATTTCTTGTTTTCGTCCTTCAGTGCAAATCACTTTATTGTCTGGAAAGGTGTTATATTAATATATGAATCTGTTTCTTCCTCTCCTCCTGTGTCATGTCAGAACTTCCTCTAATCACTGGATGCTCCTCTCTCTGATCTCTTTGGCCTGTTTTCATGTGAGTTACTGGAAAAGGCCCCATCGGACTGAGCACAGGTGAACAGAGCAGCCATTCAACTCATTTCTGAAGTTATTTACTGGACCTGTGCCACCGGCCGATTAGAGCTCGCTGGTCTGCCGAGCTAATCCACTGAGGAGGGGGGTCTGCACCGGAGCTTTGAAACACACACAGCAAGGTACTGAACAGATGTGGTTGGCGTCATATATTTTAAGGTGCAGTGATTTTTAATAGACTACTGTGTAAGAGACTGATTGACAGCCTCACAGGATTTCAAAACAAAATGAATAAATGTGGTGGTGTGCCTTAAAAAGTGATGTACAGGCCGGCGTTATTGCCTCTCTTGAGAGACTTCTTTTGGAATATTTTGACCATTTTTAAACAGAAGCACTGTCCATCAGAAACATTACTTCAGTTCACCAAAGGAAAAAGAAAGAAGTAAAAACAGCAGATCTCTCCATCAAGACTTAAATCCCCCCTTTGTGTGGCTAAATCCATTATTCTGGAATAAGCCCGTTAAAAACATAATAATACCAGCGGTGCCATTCTAGATACCCCTGAGTTGTTTGGCAAGAATGTTTAATTCCTGATTCATTTTGTCTAATGGTGCACTATAATCAGCTTAGAGGATTGCTGCTCTTTTGCTGAATAGGTTGACAAGCATTTCTTCCACAAGGGGGCCTTTTAATCTGAGGCTTTGCAATGTTACACTGTACAGTACACTGAATATTGGACCTGTTTGTATATCCATGTTCCTCTGCTTGAACACACACACACATGCAGCGTTCACCACGGTGCACATAGTCCCCCTTTAAGTGGCCATGAATTGCTCTCTCACACACACACTCACACAGCATAACCATTCCCTACAGTATACCAAAATACAACACTATGTTTCACTGTTTCCAGCCCTCACACACACCCCTCTGTGTAAAAGATTCGTATTCACGGACACACATCATGAATAACTCCGACCACAAGACAAATATGCCATGATTTGTTTGCTTTTCTCTTTATCTATTTAGAAGTTATCACCACCACATGTACAGCATATTAACCGTGCTCCCGTCCAGAACACTGTCCTTTTGTCCAGCCGTGCAGGTAGCCCCTCTCCGCTGGCCCAGTGACCTCCTTCCTGCCTTCCTAAACAGACCTGATCATGGCCTAAAGTGTTCCTCCCCTCAGCTGGAGGTGGCCTGGATCACTGATACCTGCAGAGCTCCGTTAATGTGTGTGTGTCTCTGGTGGCAGGAGTAACACACACTGAGTTAGCAATATGGAGTCAATCATGCTGTAGAGAGAGAATGAAAAACAGGACGGTGAGGAAGTTAAAGACAAAGTGATATATTCTATGTGCACATGAAAAGTGCCCTCTGGAGTTTTTGATCACTGGTAGCATTAGGGAGCACTGTTTTTACAAGTGGGGCCCAGTATTGTTTGTACTGTGCATGTGGGAGAGCAACATGACTCAAATTTCTGCTGCCAGGTTTCACACTGCTTCATTGATTGGCAGTTGGTGACAGTAAAGAAAAGTAATGTCGACAAAAATAAGGAAGGCATAGACTGCTGGTGCTAGCAAACATGGATGAACACAATGCACAATTTAAAATGTTAAAAAGTGAGTTTTGCAGATGTTTAATGCAGAACACAAGAATACACACAACTTTTGTAAGAAACAATTCCATTCAGTTTTATTTGTATAGCGCTAGATCATGACAGAAGTCACCTGGAGGCAGTTTCCACACAGAGCAGGTCCAGACCTTCCTCTTTATAATGTTATTCATAGAGACCCGACAGTTCCCGTCAGGAGCGAACCATGATTGCGAACACAAGTTTGGTTGTGTTCCCACAGGGAATGTTTAATTTGCATAAGTTGAATGAAATGATTTTCAACCACAACAAGCAGAAAAATT
Organism: Centropyge bicolor; assembly: GCA_037975185.1. Classification (NCBI taxonomy): domain Eukaryota; kingdom Metazoa; phylum Chordata; class Actinopteri; family Pomacanthidae; genus Centropyge; species Centropyge bicolor. The sequence goes on along the minus strand of JBBMOC010000012.1, from coordinate 4,093,704 downwards.
CCAAAATAAGATCATAGTAAAACGCTTCCTCAGTTCAGTAATCACCCACTTTTCAGTCACTCTGTCAAGAAATGTCGTATCTGGTCTTTACCTTGTTCGATACTTGATGCTTTCCTCACATGCTTCAGTCATTCACTTTGGCACTCTTCTGTTTTAAAGCTGGAAATGTATATCTATAAGCTGCACAGAGCCACAGTTTGTTGTCAGTTCTCAGTTGGTCTGAAACAGAGAGCAAACTTTTCTAATTTAATTCAGTGTTAATATCAAAATATTGCTTGTCGGCGCTTTCAAGCATTAAAGAATAACTGGTTTGAATTAGTTTATCAAGAGGTTTTCTAAGGAGAAACATGAGTTGGGTGCAGGAGTGATGCATCATATCAAGCTCTTTAATACACAATTGCAAACACATTATGTGGTCTGTTCCCGCTTGTCTGTCTTTTGTTATATGCAAGGAAGAAAACACAGATGATAAAATCCAAATGTGACAAACGCCGCAGCCTGAAATCAAATCCACTCTGACTTCGGTTTCCATGTTCAGAGGTTTTCCTCCTCCAATTAGTTCACAATAAATGAAACCATCAGTCCACTTACACGTGTGTCACATGCAAAGAGGAGACGGTGCAGCTCGAACAGTAGTGCATCAGTGTCGTCTGGTGAACATGTGGTGAAGCTGAAGCCTCTAATCTCAACTGATGTCAAATGTCAGCTGGACTATAAATCCAAGCCCAAAGTAAAGATAAGTCAGTGAGTGTATGAACAGTAATGAGTGTTATTACAAATCTGTTCAGTCTGTACTGTCATATATGTTCATGCAAAATTCATCTAAGGAGTGACGGTTTTCAACATCTAATACCAAATTAGGATTATAAGCTTTTAGTAGCTTTAATTTATAACATGTACTGTATGTATGACCCCTCCCCCAATGTACCTATACACTTTATGACTTGCCCCTGATTTGAGATCGAAGGTGCAAGTCACATTTTTGGCTGGTGGATATTTTTTTTGAAAAACTGAGTGGGCTACTCAGTGAAAATACTTTTCTATCTGAACCGTCAGAGAACACCTTGAAGCTGCTCTCAGGTCAGCCAACAGCAGAGTCCCAGTCTCCTTTTAGACCCCTGGAGCCTGCTCAGTGTGGGGGAGTCTGTAAACAAATCTGCCATCACCTCTCTCTCTCTCTCTCTCTCTCTCTCTCTCTCTCTCACCCATTACTTGCCCCAATTCTTTATTTCCTCCCTTGATCATCGCTCCTGTAATAATCCAGCTCTGCCTTCTGTAATGTCACCCCAGACCTCACATTCAACAGTTGCCTCCCACGCTTTGTTTCTGTCGCTCATCTGTCCCTGATCCACCATCAGTCTGTGATCTCTGCCTTCAACCCTCCATTTCTTCATCATTTCCTGTGTCTGCCTCCTTCACCCTACTTAGTTATGCTCCTTGCTCCCTCTCCTTTCTCTCTCTCTTCCTTCCCCATCCCTCTTCTGCAGTCCTTTTCTTCTTATCCTCCCAAGATCTCACAGCACACTCTCCACCACCTTCTGTCTCCATCGATCCTATTTCTCTTGACTTTAGACCTCAGACGGCTGCCTGAATACACTTCCTGCTTTGTCCAAACTCAACCTCCATCTGTCACTTACATTTACTGTAATTTATGTTAATGTTAATGTCCATGTGGTGTTTTGTATTTAATAGGCCTTCAAGACATAACATGACCAAATAAGTCAACCCCATGGCTGAGCATATTTGGCAACAGGACTCATCCAAGAAACCTCTTTATTTGTGGTTTAACATGCCGCTTATATATAGTTTGATTGAGGGTTTTCATGGCTGTCTATGATATCTTCATTCTTAATTAAGAAACCTTTTCAAAATCAGTCACAGACTCGCAAATACCAAGTTAAAAAACAAAAAGTTCATTCTTGATAAGATGCCCTGATGATGTGACCTTCATTTAATCAGGCAGGTAGATGTCAGATGTTTTCATATGACAGAAGCAAGGTGTCTGTAGCTGTAAATATATTTTCAGGGAGGAATTCCTAACCATTGTGTTTTTTTCTTTGGCTACCTAGAAAGTGCCTGTTAGGAAGAAGGAGGACACCTTTAATATTTAATGAGCCACATCTGCCTCCTTCAGTTCATTTCATACTGTATTTGTTATTCAAGTGGCAATGTGAGGTCTGCAGAAAAAAAGGGTTCACACGTGTAAAAACTCCTTGAAATACAAAATATAACAACATAATGAAAAAGAGGGGAAAAAAGACAATGGTTCATTACAATTACTTTCTTCTTCTTCTTCTTCTTCTTCTTCTTCTCCTTCTTCTTCTTCTATGTATATTCCCTATCCATTACCCAATCGCAGCCCTCCCCCCCTCCCCAAAACACCATGTTCCCCTCTCTTCCCCAAAGTCCTGCCATCTCTCAGCATTCCTCAGGTCCGCCACACAGAGTCCCATTGTGCCAGTGGGTTAGGGAGGGAGCGCACAGTCCAACCTCTCACCATGAGCTGCCGCTGGACTCACCTTAGGAGACCACAAACTACTGTACAGCCTTTTCACACACGCACACACACACACACACACACACACACACACACACACCTCTTTCTCCCTCTCTCTGTCTCCATTTCCTGCCTCCTTCCATCACTCCCCTCCATCTCCAATTGCACCATTCGTTCCCTTTTTCTTCCGCTCACACTTCCACTGCTTTTGGAATTCGGCCATCATCAACAGGCTTCACCCACCTCCACCTTTTTTTTTTTTTTTTTTAACCACTGTTTATAACCAAACAGCCCAGCTCAAAAAGGCTATTGATGAGACTCTGAGGTTTCAAAGCAAGAGAGCAAGCAGACCCTGAGGAGGAGGAGGGATGGAAGGAAGGAGGGATGAAGGGGGGCTAAAATTTGAGGGGCTGTGTTCTCCTGTATAAAATACCTGAGTGAAGTCCTCCGCCCTGTCCTGCCGCTCTGGGTCGGCGGTTCTTTAACAGCATGGGAGCAAAATTAGTGAAGGAGGTTGTCTTTAGAGAGCCACAGTGGCCTCCTGCAAATCAACAGCATCCAGTCATTTTGATGTGAATGTTGTAAAAATAGCATGTGGATTTGCCAGATCACACGACAAGAATCCATCATGCCAGGCTTCAAGTCATGTGCTTGTGGCTAAACCACAGTGCTTCACACCAGCCAGCCTCCTCGTATGAGAAAATACTGGCAGCAAAAAAACTGCAAAAAACAACAATGGCAGCTCTAAAGAGGTTAGAGTAGATGCTGCTACATCAGAAGGTGAGATTGCTGAAGGCTTTTCTTGATGGAAAAGGTGTTTTTGCTGTCTCCCGACTAGTCCTGGTCCGGTGTAATAAACCATCTGATACGCCAAGTTAAAATAACAAACCTAATCCTAACCTCCAGCACCTCGTCAGCTCGGACTGAAAGACCTCTGTGGGCTTCTGACCACAAAGTCCAAAACTAACCAGTGAGCAGCTTTACTACATTTTCCTTGTATACACATTTATTTTTATATTTTCAAACATAAGATGAATTGAAGAACTATGTAATCGATATGTAATTGATCTTTAAAAGACAGGAGAGGAAGCCAAACAAAGGCTCAGATTCAAAAAGGACGATGGAGTCAAAAAGGTGAATTGCTTGAAATATGATTTGTTTTGATTACAGAATATCAGACTCATTCAAATCCCTTTAGGGCGACTACAAGGGAAAGTCTGTGCAAACTTTTTGTGGTGCGAGAATTGACCCATTTCACCAACCTCAAGGTTAATGAGTTCAATTGGACCCGTTTGAGAGATTATCACGTGTGACTCAGAAACATAATTCTGTAAGACTCTGAGGGTCCAGAAGGGCCAGCAGTCTGAACAACAATGTTGTTTTCTTGCTACTAAAAAGCTCTGTGTGTGTACTCACAGCCGCTTGTGTCTCTGCTCTGATTCAAAGAAGAGTATAGAGTCACGCCTGCATTACTGCAATATTTCAGCCTCCAATTCAATGAAAAGAGGCTATAATCTACAATGTACTGTAAAATCATAATGAATGGCTCATGCTCGTCATATACACACCGACAAATGCCACTGGCACACACACACACACGAGCTGAGGCACAATATCTCACTCCACACACACACACACACTCTGCACACTCAGTCCCAGTCTGAGAGTTCAGCATTCCTCAGAGGCTTAGATGCTGAAAAGAATGAGCAGCCACACAGAGGGATCTCCTCACGAGATAGAGAGCCATGTGGCCCGCTTTCAGCCAGATTATCGAGTCGGCCAGAACACTCACCGTGACCTGAGAAATGGAGGGATACAGGAGAGAGAGAAATACAGTAGTATCACTTTTCAACACAGGCAGATTAGCATGTGCAGTATGTTGTTATGATCGTTCTGAGATAAACTGGTGTGTAATGGAAAATAAATTCAAGGTGATTTTCATTTATTTATTTCAGCAGCTTTACTAAATATCCAAGCTTAACTAATACAAAGGCATTATAATAAACGTTTGTCTGAATAAGACATTTTATTGTGGTTTTTATAAAGCACTTGCTTGGTATTTTGTTCGAGGCCCAGGTCTGTGCCGAGCATCTTCTTGTCCAAAACAATCTGTAGTTGTAATTCTCCAAATAAATACAATCGCTATGAGTAAGCATCAGGTCTGAAGTTCTCTCTCTCTTTGGCAGAGTAATCTTTGTTAAGTTGAACGAGATGGGAAACTCTTTAAATATTCACTCTAGTTCAGAGAGGATAGAGTCTGGTTTCTGGTTTGATGTTCAGTCTCAGTTGAATGTTTGAAGAATGTATAAAATCTTAATCTTAAATACTTCTATTCACTGTATTTTTGACCCTAATATTGGGGGGGATGATTGAAAATGAAAGGTAGAAATGTAGCTCCTGGTCCTGGTGCTGGAGTCAAGCATCCATCAGGAGAGTTGACAACATTATGTCAGCACTCCTGTGCAGAAACATACAGTGTATAAGAGAAGTGCACGGCTGGACTCATCTAACAAGAGTCCTTGTCCAAGAGGGCACAAAGCCGAGGAAAGAGCCGAGGATCTCATTCGAGTGTGAGGAATGTACATGTTTGGGAACGGTCTGGTGTCTTGTATGTGTGAGTGTGTGTCTTTGTCTGTGTGTCACTGCCTTCCTGTATGACTAAGCGTAACTTTGTGTGTGTGTGTGTGTGTGTGTGTGTGTGTGTGTGTGTGTGTGTGTGTGTGTGTGTGTGTGAACATGCACGTGGATGCGTGCGAGTGGGCGGGGGTCAGTAGTGCACCATTGTGACAGTGCTGGCTTTTATTGATTCAGCTGGGGCGAGAGAGTTGCAAATGTCAGAACTGCAACAAGCCAGCAACCATTGGAAGGACTTCCACCACAAGATTTACTGCAAATAACTGCACAAATGCCCTCCGTGGCAGAACTCCCCTTCGGTGTGAGGTACTCAAAGATTTGAACGATATTGTAGTGAAGAGCGAACCACAGCAAGATAAGGACAGTTGGCATTTTATTTTCCTTGAGGTTGCTATCTAGTCTATCCCATAATACAGATACTTCATAGATACTTTATTAATCTAAATGGGAAATTGTAGCACATCATAGAGGGTAGATGAGAAAACAATATTATAAGATAATGATTAAAAACATTAACTAAAATTTTAAATTGAAACTAAAATAAAACTACAAGTCCTGTACACTGTATTTACTTAGTGTTGTCTTGAATTGATGCAGTATGACCAGCCGTTTCATTAGAGTATTGAGAATAAATACACAGGTATGCACAGGTGTGTATAATTTTTTTTCAGTCCATGTCAAACTTATTGACCTGAATTGGCCTTATTGAAATGAACATTAGCTTTCCTGTGGGTTTGTTCGAGGTCATGCCTGAACTGATCTGCAGACTGGTGTCACTTGGAGGAACTTTTTCTGCTCCTCTTTCTTTGCCGTTCCTCTTCAGACCTGCAGGGGCTCGGCAGCTGTGCTGACAGCAGCGCGCTCACAGAGTGGTTCCAGATGGGGGCCAGGATGAGCTGAAGTGGGGAGATCCTTCACAGCTTTCCAAGGGGCATGACAGCTCAGACCTGGAGAGCTGCGAGGCTCCGCTGCCCACTCGCTTTGGGTGGGTGTGTAGAAAGTGTGCAAGAAGGGAAAAAAGAAGGAGATAAACAAAGAGAGAGACAAGCAGGGACAAAGCCTGGACAAAAAACATGCCTGAGGAATAAACTTTTGTTTACTGATCACAAAACCCTTTGAGCCAATCCAGGGCTGCGACAGTGAAGCTGTCCCTCAGAAGGATGAAGGAAGCCACAGCTCTTCTGTTTCTCATTAACACTCGAGGTTACCTTCTCTCTGTCTCTCTAACACAGTCCAGCTTGAGGCATCAGGATTCGCTTCATCTTTCCAGCACACAGGCAGCAGAGCTCAATGTGTCTTTGTTTTCCAGGAGAAGTGTCCTCTCTTCTCTTGAAACGGGGGCCTGTTCCTTTTGGACAAACTCCACCATCAAATCCACCTCAGAGTCAAAGCTGTCGTGGATGTGACCGCGCCAAGAGTTCATCTATTTTCCACAACAACTTAAACAGGGAGGAGAAATATCTACTCTCTCTCTCTCTCTCTCTCTCTCTTCCCACTTCTTTCTTTTCTCTCTCCCTCTCTTTTCATCCTGGATGTATGTCAAACTCGTCATCCATGGTGTTTGGCCAGGAGCTGCAGTTATATGTGGAACATTCCACTTACAGCAGCCGACACTATTTACCCTCTGATTATGCAACTTTATTGTACCACAACACAGCTGAGGGCTAATCAATACACATTATATATCTATGAATGTATGCTGTTGCAAAGAAATGTGATCTTTATATATCAGGCCAGCAAATAAACCTGTTCCTTTATAAATATAACATGTACAGACTCTATAGATGATTTGCTTTTTAACCAAGAAGATTGAGACCGTTTCCATGTCTGTTTAATAAATATTCAAAGCGCTAACCAGAAGTTGTCTCTTTGCAAAGGTAATAAAATCGTAAAGCTCACTAATTCACACAGTACTGTCACTGTGAGGTTGACACAGGCTCCAGAAAGTTGCCGCCCTGGGAAACATAACTCCCTTAAAACCACAACTTGTAGATTTTACTCTCCACTTTTTACCGAGATTAAAACAAACTAGATGTAACGTGTTGATTTGTGAGCTTTATAGGTGCTGCTGCTTGCCTCTGGACAGAGCTACACAAGCTGTTCCCATCCTATGTCAAGCTTTTACTGCTAAAGTTCAGCGACTGCTGGTGGTAGCTTCAGATTCATCATACAAACTTGTGTCACACCCAAAATGTTCAACTATTCCTTTGATTTTGAAGCCTCTATTTTAGCTTTTTTTTCCCCCCACTTTACTCAAATTATTTTGGAGCTTCTTTTCTTGCCAAAACGTATTTTCTTATGCAAAATTAGCAAGTACATGATTTCAGCATGAGCCTGAGCCGCCACCATGCCCATTTAACAGGGCACTGAATGACTGGCATCGACTGAACACACACCCCCTGAAACAAAACTTCAAGGATCAAAAACAGGCGCTTTTTTTTCAGTTAATGGCATGTTTTTGGTCAAATGTCTGTCATCTGAAGGGCTGGCACGCTTTAACCCCACTATTACCCCACTGAAAAGGAGACTCTGTGATTGGTGGATTACCCGGCCTACTGTCGACTCTGCCGCATGACCCTATTATCAAAATATACAAGAATACTTGCCTTATTCACAGGCTGGTGCAGCAGTGGCTGTGGAGCTTTTTATAGGGCCCCCTGTTCAAATAAAGTTTGGTGAACACTGAAAAGAGGTATTTATGTGTATACAGTATATGTGTGTGTATGAGTTTGCATGAGGGTGAGTGTGAGACAGATGAAGAGAGACAGTGAGAGGACTGTATGCTCGTATACTGTCTGTTCAGTGCAACTCGACACCAATTAATGTGACTGACGGCCTTATAATTATTACCAAATGTAGGTGTGGCGAGCTAAAGCCCGAGTCACTGTGACTTCCTGTCATTTGCTGGGTAATTTTATGGTTGAAGAGGTGGTGGCCGGACTTTGATATTTTTCTTTTTCATCACCATAATTGATAGGTTCAGAGAGATGCACGGCACTGACATTTATCGTCTGGGAGTAAAATATGATGCAGGAGAAGAATCGATACAGAATATTAGTGGAAGTAAAAGAGGAGGTCGACGGCAGGACATGATTTCATACTCCACTGGTTCGCCGACCTGTTTCCTTCATCCTGAGCTTCTATGAGTGACTAGGTTTATCAGTGTAACCTGTCAGAGGTCTGGAGGTCCACCGTGGGTCAGGGTGGTCCAGCTTGCTCAGGTCTGCTTATACAGCTGTCGCTCTGAAAAAAGAGGGGAGGGAGCAGACCTGGTTTCTCAGGGGGTTCCTCAGGGCAAGAATGTGGACGGGAGAGCGCTGAGTTCAGCACAAGACTTCAGCTGCTGTCTTTAATACCTGGACACTGAACTTCAGACAACAGAAGCAAGAGGTCCACATTCACGGCCACTTCATGCAGGTCTGACCAGGTTGAACTCCAGCTCTCCATTTTCAGTCTTCACACAGCTACTTCCATGTCTTTCCANAGAGTGAGTCAATCACTCCCAGATGGATCGACATAGTTCACAAGGCAGTTTGTCACTCGCTCCTCTTTGCTGTCTTTGCTCTGATTGTTTGTTTGGCCGTTTATAATGGGAGTTACACATCTGGCCCCAGCTGTCATTGATTAGCCTCCATGCAGAGATGTTCATGGTACAGTCAGTGAGCGTGCCCTGAAGACTCTCAGTAACCTCAGTGAGGGTGTTACTCTGCAGGGGGGGGGCAATGAAATAAAAACTTTAAAAGAAGATCAGAATTGCAAACGAAGCCTCACAGGTGGATTATATTAGTTAAAGGGTTGCACCAGCGTTCCCTTCTTCACATATTTATTTGATATCACATTCTTCTTGCTGTCGTGCCTGAGACTCGGTCGCCAACACGACCAATATGGAAACAGACATGTCCAAATGTTGATTGTCTTTGATATATAAATATATAAATACTGCTAACTGGAATTCAACTCTGTATGAACAAACTTTGTCGTGTAAATGTGACTCAACTGTTAGTTGATAGTTTAAATTTATGTTGAAGTGTTTACATTTTTTTTTCTGTCTAAACCAGCTTTACTTTCATATCATATGTCAAGTTTTCCATCAAACGCAATGGAAATTTTAACTGAATTTGGAGAAAATCTGCAATAGAAAATGCTAATTAGCGCACGTTTCCATCGGTTTCCATCCACTCATGTTATGTGTATATTGGGAGTTGGGCACATCCAGACAAACTGTGAGAGATGAGCACAGCAGAAGAAGAAGAGCAAAGAGAGGATGTACTTAAAGTTTTAGAAATCAATTATAATTTGTTAGGAAGAGTTTTCACTTAATACAAAAGCAGCATGGAACACATTATGGAAATATGCCATTTCTTTTTGTTTCATGTATTAACTTGAGGAGTGTTGCTCTCTCCTCATTGTTCCACACAGATCTGATGTGTTTGTTGGTGCATCATGATTTATTCACTGAGTCTGTTTTGATTTTATTTCATATTTTCCCTTTATTGATACATCAACTTTTCCACCTCAGCCAAGTGGAAAAACATTTTTATGCTTGACTTTTTTTTTTTCAAACTTCTGTTGTTCTTAATGAACAAATTGAAAATGTGCTTTAAAAACAGGTGGATGGAAATGCATTTTTAGACAATTTACGATCGGCTGCATGTGAAGTGAAAACTTTACATCCAGGACGAAGGAGGGAGAGAGGCAGCGGGCAGCGGGTTCACGGCTCAGCTGAGTGCCAACTGTTCACATGGATGCTGCTGGAAATCTAAAGAGGCCGTGAGAGCAGATGTGAGGGGTTTGTGCACATGTGAGACCCTGGATCTTCACGGAGCCTTTCAGCAAGTACAATTTAAATATTAAATACTTTGTAAACACAGCATCCTACCAAAGCTGTCGCAAACCTTTTTATCTTGAAAAACTAGTTCAACTTTACGACGTTATTTTCAATGCAACAAAAATAAATCATCAGAGCTCATTCAAGTGAGAAATTCACCTTGAATTATAAGAATTTCATGAAGTTTCTCTTCATCTCTTCAGCTCGTCAGTTTTCTTTGGCCCGTGGTGTCTCTGTTGCGACAGGATATGTTCAGAGAACTTGTCGATGAAAAATAGAGGACTTTTTGGATGTGTTTGAAGAATTGAAACCTGACAGGCCTGCAGAGAGGAAAAGCTTCCCAAATCCCAAAGCTGGGCCCGTTCGAGAGGTGGGAACACTGATCACTCTGATAGACAAACCAGACACATTCAGAGAGAGACAGAACGAGAGCAGAGGAAAGAAAAGTAGAGCTGAAGAGAAAAAAATAATCAAAGCTTCATGTTTCTCCCTCTGTTGAATTTGTATTTTTCTCATACCTGAGCTGTTTCCAATGTCTGTCAGCCTTTTGCTACTCGACACACTGATCCAGACGTAAGTAACACTGCAACTGCTCTTCTGAACGAACACTTTCATCATCGCTCTCAGGATCATTATTTGTCAGGATATCCCACTCGTCAATGCTTCAAAAAATACTTTCTTTCAGAAATATGTGAAGCAGTTCAATAATGTGTACGTCAGCATTCACAAATGCTCATGAAGTTTCCACTTGGTCCCCCCACCCTTCTCCCTCATCATCATCGCTCCCCTCTCTCTCTCTCTCTCTCTCTCTCTCTCTCTCTCTCTCTCTCTCTCTCTCTCAAAAACACATGCCCGGACCACTGAAACCAAGCTCTTCCAGAGATTTGGACTATTTGAGAGCGCTCCCCACCCCCGACTCCTTGAAGAGATTTCCACAGATGCTGCCACATTCTACTGCTTTCCTCTATTTTCCTCTCGTTTTTCTGACTCTTTCTTCCTCATCCACGCTGGTCATGTGGTCAATATCTGAATTCTGTGTCCTCTTATTCAAATATAGGTCTTTTCACCCTTGGGTTTTATCAAAGCTTATATACCCTCACTTAATTAACAGAAGGTTTTCTCTTTCCATGGTTCTCATTTCTTCATTTTTTTAACTCGGTCTCACACCTTGGTGCCAACTGCTGCTAATTCAAATAGTGAGGGCTTTGTGCGAGACGCTCATTCACTTATGCAAACATAAATTGGCCTGTGTTGTTGACTGATGTCCTCCAAGCCAGACAGAAGGGTGTCTCTCAGTCTGAAGCATCAGGTACACAAAGGTAACACACACATATCTGCATTCACACCAACACACACACACAAATAATATGATGAAGCTGCAATACAAGTGTGACTTCTTGCCCCTAATCTCTACAGAGGGAAACACTGCCCATTACACCTGAGTCTTTCTGACCCAAAGAGAGTATTGTGGCAAAAAAAAATCACCACATCTCAAAGAACAATTTCTTGTGCATTATGACATGTGGAAAACAGATAAAGTTGAAAAATATTCCGTTTTTTTTTCATTGTCAGTAATGTTGTAGTAGCAGAGCCCTTGTTCCTCTGTAGAGGAAAAGTGAGACCTTTTCAAACATCTGGAGGAGACTTGACATCTAAATCTTCTAATTCTTGATTGGAGGACAATATTACACTCACAGCTACACACTAATGCCCATGTCAGGACAGCTGAAGGATTTTAACCTCCCGGGCAAAACAGGAAAAGGCTGAGAACACAAAGCCAAACCTGCTTACAAACATAATTAACCCATTTGCTTTTAAGTCCATAACTCTCACAATGATGTTTGAAATCAATAAACCGCAGTTTGTTTAGCAGATACAGTTTATTTGGCCAAGCTGGAAAAGTATAAGACTTCTAGTTCCCAGCCTTTTTCCTGCTCCATCAACAAACATCTAAAGTTCATATGACAAGGCTGCAGATTTTATTGCAGCTCATTAAGGGCTGATTTAGACATGGTGTCATTTGTGGTGCAAAAATTAAAAGGCTATTAAGGTAATTTTAACTCCGAAATGAGTCTGGAGGATGAATGTGCTGATAATTGACTGTCCACAAATCACATACAAAGACCGAAACAACAATGAATTGATCCCAATAACACATATTTCCTGAGCAGCTTTGTCTGATAGGGCAGATTCCTCTGCACTGTAAAACTCCACTGTCGTCCAAATACTTTTAAAAACCCATCAGGCGGCCACACTGTTGCACCTGGTGGCATGTCCTTTCATTCTGATGAACACGAGCACTGTAGTTTAATTTGAGCCGATCCCACATACGCCGTACTGTAAATACCCACTAGAGCACCAAATCCACAGCTGAAAATAGTCCAAACAAAAGTACTATTTACTCCCGCTTGAGTAACGACTGTGGCCAGTTTGATTTGCTGACTCAGCCCTTTTAGGAAAAATGAAACTATCACTCCATCTAACAAGTGTTTTCATTATCACATAATCACCAGGACTGTAAATGCTGGAAAATAATGAAAAATATCTGTCACAATTTCACAGGTGTCCGAGAGTTTAAGGTGGCATCTTTACAGGTCTCTCTGTCTAATACACTGTCCAAAGCTCCAAGATAAAACAATGAAGAAAACCAGCTTGTATTCACACATGAACAGCTGCAAGCAGGGGATTTTGGGCACTTTTGCTTATTAATCAATCGATCGATCGAATCAATGAATTTATGTCTGAATAAAAAAACATATACTAGTTCTGTATATCTGTTTCGAAAAATGTCTTCATCAGGTAAGTTTGAGTTAAAGTATTTACTTCAAGTATGTAAAATATTCCCAGCTTTAACATTTAACAGGAGCAACATTTTGAAATTTTGTACAACTAAATGAAATTTAGGTGCATTTCATAAGAAGACTAAACAATGTGAGCAGCGTGGGTAGTAAATTCTGTCTCTCCTCATTTGGCCCTGTAGGAGAAAGCAGGCGATTGGAAGTGATGTTATTGTGGCTATTGGTAGCCTGACAGTGCGTCCTTTCATATTCAACCCAGCTGGTGATGTCATGGCTTTTGTTATTTCAGTGGCGATCTCACATGGCCTCACTTAAAGCTCTCCATGCTGTGTGCACCTCTCTCTCTCTCTCTCTCTCTCTCTCTCTCTCTCTCTCTCCATCATCAATCTCCTTCCCACTCTCAGCGTCCCACCCTCTCCTCCTCTTTCAGCCGTCCCCTCCCTCACTCCTGCATTCCATCTCTCCCACCCACCTTACCTCTCACTCTCTCCCTCATTTTCTCCCCTCTCTGTCTGCCCACCCCTCCCCACCTCCACCTCCACCTCCACCCCACCCCTCTCTTTCTCTCTCACTCTTCTTTTTTTCCCATACTCTCTGATTATCTTTCCAGACAGACTTCATTCCTAAACAGCTTCAGACCTATATTCACAGACTCTTCCCATAATTTTCTGCCTCTTTAAAGCGCAGGTCTTTGGTACCGATGCAGTGTGAACTTCCTGCAGCTGTGATTCGTCACCGCATCATAAATTCACAGAAAAAAACACTTCCCTTATAAGCAACTGTAAATTATTGGAAGACCCTCACTGTTGATTAAGACTTTCAAAATCTTTAATTTTAAAACATGTGTGAAATGATTTTTCCTGTCCTCACGTTGGCAGGAACGATTCCTAATCTTTGGGACTCTGGTGCTTGAATGACACACATTTGATACCTGAAGTGGAAGTGTTTATTTTCTCATCTCTTCTAAAGCATCGGGGACTCTGTCACCCTTGACCCCTCACCCTGTTGGAGGGGGACACATCTGTCAGTTTGGCACAGAGAAGCATTGAAGAAGTAATGAAGATCCAGCCACAGGACACTGCAGCCCATCTCTTTTCCAGACATATTTGAGGTTTGCAGGTCTGAAACAAAGCAAAGTCTTGTCTTGACTCTATGACAGCAAACCTTAATACTTAAACCATGCAGGCACACTCACAGGCATGGAGATGAGAAGCCCAAAATATCAAAACTTCGCATAGACGCAGGGTGTCATTTCCTCCTCAAAGAGTTCTCTTCAAAGGCGTCTGTGGGCTGCTCACTGACAGAGATCATGCAGGCACACACAGCACAGCACCTCTGCTCAGCACACACCTCACAACATCTCCTGAGACCCTGAAGCAGCACATGCACTCCTGTCAAGCCACACAGTTTCATTGGTTTCACAACTGTTGACAAATTTTCAGTCCACAAAGCGCTGAGCAGTGTATCCAGACGCTCAGTGAGGACATAAGAAACTACAGCTGATTTTAGGTCTCCAGCCTATGAATAGATAATTGGTGGTTAAGTGATCCAAAGTCTTTGATCCCCGGGCTGTGCAGGGTTTACGGCCACGCCACAGGCTCACAAAAAGAAATCAATTATAATTTGCTTGGAACTTTGCTATACATAGTCAGACATACACTCTTTGTGCAGAAAATGTCTGAAACTGTGCAAAAATTACAAGTTGCACAATTTTCATGTGGAGCAGGAATCACAAGCAAAATGCACATGAGGATAAATGATGAAAAAACAAGCACATTTAGATGTTTTTTATGAGTAAATGAAAAGCAAAAAAACCAAATATGACTCAACCTCGCTCATGACCACATATGATCCATAGAGTTGAACTTTTATTATATTTAAGTCAAATTGTTTTGGACTGAAAAAAAATCCTCTCCATGACTTGTGCTGTTGTGTCACAGATGTCTTCTCTTCTTCTCGAGCCATTAGCATGCCTGCAGGTGTTTACAGCCGGGTATGCCACTGATCACCACTTGAACCTGGACTCAATAACTGACCCTCAGGAACAAACTAACATGCAGTACGATTCTCCAGCCCGCCGGACAGCCACAGCTCTCCTTGGACGGGAGAAAGAGCGGGAGAGAATAGCACTAAAGCTGCTCACTCAGGACGCAGCAGCTGCTTGTTTCCAATAAAGTGTAAAGGGGTCAAAGGTCAAAGCTCACAGGCCACAACCTTCAGAGGGGTGAGGACCCTGCATAAATGATGCAACCAAACTGTCCCCCACCATTTATATATAGTCAGGAGCTGTAGCTACGGACGACAAGTGGCTCTTCATGGCATCTCCTTGAGCACTCAGTTAGTCGCTGTGATTTACAGCCTCAGTTACATGTGGCAGGGTGAGAGCGGGGACAAGAGTGTCATTCCTGCACAAACTATGGGCTCAGTCCAGAGGTCTGATGGGAAGATCAAGGCTGTTTGGTTTGGCCATGTGTTCGCTCTGAGAACAGGAGTGGTCCTGGAGATCAGCATATTCAACAGTATGGAAATGGGTGTTTCTCCTGCAGTCGACACATCTTGAATTTAGAGGAAGAAGAGGTTTGAGGAGAATGATGATAAATGTTGTTGGAAAGTAATGTGAATATACTAAAGTGTTGTGAGAAAGGTCTGTCCACAGTCCACACCCACTTTACTACATGACACACCCCCCTCCCCGAGAACTTTCCCGAGCCTAACCAAGTCGTTTTGGCGCCGAAACCAAATGGTTTTGAGGGTGTATCATGTAGTAGGCGTTCCGTCCTACTTGAGTACTATACTTAAAGCTGCAATCTTTGATTCATTTTTTTTAACTTGGAGGCAGCGGAAACAAGTTCTCAGCACGGCACTGACATATCATCAACTTGTTCAACTTGCAAACTTGTTAGCAAATAGCTGCTTATTAAGACATTCAGCACCTATGAAGCAACATTAGCATTCATTTGGAGCTGTGTTCCTGTTTCCACTGTGATCATCAGCTCGTTCACAACACGACTGGCTGCTGCAGCCGAAGATGACGCTGTGAGAGCGGTGAGAGTGAACCAAAACAGAACAGCTGTGGGCAAGATATCGAAAGTGAAAATGAGCTGCAACTCAATATAGAGCTCCATAAAGTACATTTTTTATAAGAAAAAAAATTGTCAAGTAACTAGTAAATTAAGCTCTGAAAAAAATGTAGTGAAGTAAAAAGTACATTTGTTTTTCACCTCTGCATGTGATGGAGTAGAAGTAGGAAGTGATCTGGAAAGAAAAGACTCAACATCTGTAGTCCTTTGAAATGCACACAGCAGGATTTCAAATGCACTGCAAAAGTGACAATTAAAAAAAATACAGTCCTTCTAATAAAAATCTAATTGTACACAGTCCAAATGAAACATTGGTGCTGACTGTCTTTTATTCCAACGAATGTATTACACAGGATTAATAAACACACCCAACTTTAAACGGCATGTATTTGACCTTGGTGACTGGATGATATCATGCAGTGCTTAAAGTCAGAGTTTATTAAGAGTTCATTAAATAGACAATGTCTATCTTTAGCCCATTATCACCCAGTGAGCTACAGCTACATGGAGCAGGTTGAACATCACTGTTGGAATCATTTGTGTGATCGAAAAACAGTGAATGAAAAAGTGAGCAAGCTGCAGACAGGTTGAAAAACTTTCAGTTCTGAAAGCTGCGTCCGATCTGACACCAGAGCCAAAACAGAAGGCGGCTGCCCTGGGTGAAACTCAGACAACAGATCACACAGGCAGCAGAGCCGTTCTGACCTGACACCGAGATGATACGAACAGAAAACAGGACCCCGTTCAACTTTCCCCTCAGCATCATTCCAGCTGTCACACACATCAATATCACCGTGTTAGGAAAATATGATGATCTGTTCAGCACTATGTGACACACTGCCTGCTGTAGGCCCACAGCCTCAGCCAGGGTCATCCGTTCTTTTCCCACAGTCGTCTCAGGAACGCTCCTCTACCCACCGTCAGATAAGTGCCTTCACTCCAGTCTGAGCTCCATACACACACAAGCCACTGCAGCCCATTACATCCAGGAGAGTGACAACAGTGGACAAGCCAGGTGAGACATCAGGACCCGTCTTCTTTGGCATCAGACCCTCTGAGCTTCTTCAGTTTTCAGGCCAATGAAAGAAGGAAAGAGAAAAAACTATTTTCTAATCTTAGGAATAAAGTATTGTTTGCTCTTATTTTGAAGGATACAGATGTCATGCAGCTGACAGGTATGGAAGAAAATCAACATAGGGACCCAAAGCTTCTTTAATACATTTGTCCTCACAAACAACTCTATTAGGGCTGCAACTAATGATTATTTTCAGTATCAACATTATCTGTTTCATTTATTGAAGAAGGATTTAGTCAATAAAATGTCAAATAAAAAAGAGCTAAAAGTGAACTTTGTTGCTTGTTTTATCCAACCAATGGTCCATATTACATTTCATTGACTATGACAAATTAAGAAGTAGAAAATTGCCATATTTGGGAGTTTGGACCCAGCAAAGTATGGGAAAGCAACTGAAAAACACAATAGTTGCCAATTAATCAATCAGTTAAACAACTAATTGCTGCAACTCTGAACTCCACTATGCAGAATATCATGAACTCTTCAGGTTTGTGGCTCAATATTAGTGAACAAACTAATAGACAAAGTATGAAGCTTGCTCACAAGTGGCTGAACAAGACTGATCAGAGGTGGAGGAAGCACCTCTTACCTGTTTTACAGCTTGACCATGTGTTAATAAATATATAGAGAAACTTTAAGTTAACTTTCATAAATTGATGGACCATTGACTGTAGCAATCACATGAACAAATAATGTGTGTTAATACTGGTTTATGGGGCTTGAAAATGCATTCTATATTATTATAACGCAGCATTATGAGTAATGTTACTTGTGTATGATAGAATTTAAACATTAATTTTATATCCTTATCATCATATAAGTTGCATACATGTATTATTACAGGCATTGTTTTTATCGGTGATATTGAACAGGTTTAAAGTGGCTTTATTTTACTTTACAATGTGTTTTGTGTCTTTTTTTTTTTTTTAAACTTCTACTTACCCAAATCCTAATAAGAACACTGTTTGTCTGTTTGTCTGATGTTGACAATTAGCTCTTGTAAATCACAGTGTTTGAGAATATGATTCTCTCCTTTGGATCAGGCTGTTTATGGCTCACAGGTCACAGACTGAGATGACAAAATGCAGCAGCTCCTTCAATCAGACATCACTGTACACTGTAATGAAGAGAAGGAGAGGGAGGGGGGCAGCAGCAGAGTTGTGATGGGGCAGAGTCTCAGTTTTTTGGGGTCGGTGGCAGCACGTGTGGAGAGGAGTGGTCTGGGGCTGGAAGAATGGGACCTGGAGGACAGAATGGGAGGGAGAGGGGGCTCAGATTTCAGCATGACGGGGGGCGAGGGGCCGGACTGATATTTGGGAATATACGAAGATTCATTGAAGGCAACGGAGACATAAAAGTACAGCGTCTGGCCTGAAGCGGTCGGTGCTGAGTTCCTGCTGCAGGTCCGGGTCCTGCTGGATTCCCCCGTCGGTTTTTTTTTTTGGGAAGGGTGAATTTCGAATGGTTCGGCTTTTGTAACCGGGGACGCACAAACCAGATCCTGAGAGAAGCCTCCCTTTGCACCCTTCTTTCTCTCCTGAGGGCCCTGCATGTCTAATATTTAGACATGTTCAGCTTCATGGAGTCCAGGACTGTACTGCTACTTGTAGCAACCCAAGTCTGTCTATTAGCCGTTGTGAGATGTCAGGAGGACGACCGTAAGTGACAGTTTTATTCCTCTCTCTTAGAGCCATGATGAAGACAAGTTAAAGTTGCCATAAGGTGCATAAAGAGAGCAGGTGTTCTTCCAAGTCAGATCACGCTGAAGTAGGTTTATTTTTACGCGCAGAAGCTGAGTTTCCAGTAGTTCAGCGGTGGTTTTGGCGCTTGGAGCGATTTGGATGACTTTTACGCACAGAAAGTTTCAGGCTCGTTTGGAGGCTGTTGCAATGAAAACGTATCTGTTTCGTGATTGTTGTGGACTTTCTGTGTGCTGACATTCCTGTGTGTGTGAGGTGTGATGAAACTATCAGAGATCAGTGCGTAAAAGTGATGCAGCGGATGGAGACGTGAGGCGCAAAAATGAGGCGCACAGAGCAGGAGCTGTTTTCTTTCTTGCATCTGTGGAGTTATTTGTTATTCAACTTAATTTCATTTGTAGTGTTTAGTCATTCTCCTTGAAGTTTACTTTCCCAGACATAGTTTGGAAAGCGAAAATCATGCTGTAAGATTCAGATTTCGATCCCCCACAGTGGAGACCAATGCCTTACCCTACCTCCCCCTTCTTTCCCAAGTTAAGCTGCAGGACACCTGTGGGTGCTTTAGGGGCCTTGACAGACTCTCCTTTTAACTGCAGATTCACTTAATATAGCGGGTGAGGAGGGGGAGGGGGTGGGCAAAAAGTGAAAGGTGGTCAGGCTCAAGGGCCTTTGGAGAAAAGTGTTCACATTCCATTGCTGTCAGAGGGCATCCAGGCGAATCCTGGCTTGTTGAGGCGGAAAGGTGCACTAATAACCAAAATGTCTATAAAAAGGGTTTTTCTAAGTGATAATTTTAATATTCACTCCATCAAGAATCACAGTAGCTTCATTTTATTCTTCATACCTGCAGACTTTTTTTTAAATAAAATTGGAGCGTATTCATCGCCATTATTGATTTTAGTATCCACAAGAGACATTTGAGAGGGAAGGTACGCCAGCAGAGTGGGGCCAGAAATAATGTTCCATATGATTTCAGGGTTTCCATCTGCTTAAAAGATTACCCATAAGCTGTGACAGTCAGCCCAGAGAGAGACGGAGCCAAGGTGCAAGAGAGAGGTGATTGGAAAAATCTAAGACGGGCGACTTTATTATTGAAATTCTGAGAGTCTTCTCAGTATACAATCAGTCGAGCTTGCCAAGCGTTCAAAGCAAAGAGAAGGTGCATTTTCCCAGAAGAAAGAGAAAGAAAGGGGGGAAATACTCACGCCAAAGCAATTGAAAGTCTCAGGTTACCTTTTCAGAGAAATAGGCCTCTGGATATGATTCAAGCCCCTTTTTTCTTCTGCATATTTCTGGGAGACTCTGAAGTGGTTGAGAAGTCTGATTGTGACCTCAACACAGCGGGCTCAATGGCCCCAAGTCACTCAGAGGGGACGGGGGTCATTTCTTTAACTCTCAATTTTGAGGTCACTGACTGACCATCCGTGTGTGAGAGGAGGCCATAAAGCTAATCAGACGGAGGCAGATGAG
Source organism: Centropyge bicolor (assembly GCA_037975185.1). Taxonomy (NCBI): domain Eukaryota; kingdom Metazoa; phylum Chordata; class Actinopteri; family Pomacanthidae; genus Centropyge; species Centropyge bicolor. The sequence continues at coordinate 4,073,622 of JBBMOC010000012.1, read as the reverse complement.
GGATGGAGGCCTAAAGGTCATCACATACAGTGAAAACAGAGCGGACTCGACTGTCCTCCAAGTGCACCTGGGTTCACTTTACAATTTTCATTGTTCGTTTTACTCCCCTGGAAAACAGTATGGCTGCCAACGCACGAGAGAGGAGACTCACAAATTATCCTCAGTGACCAAAAGCCAGCTTTCTATCAGCTCAGAGGATACAGAGGAGCCCTTGTCCCAGAATCTCCCATATCAGGAGAATCTCTCATATCTGAGCCAATGACAGGACAGGTGCAGTCTTCTGACCGTACGTCCAGGCCTGTAAAATGAAATGTCAGAACCGCAAGGTATGTGCGTGAAAGCTGACCATTTTCTTTTCTCTGATGTGTTTGAGTTGGCATCTGACACAGCTATGGCTTCCAGATGGGGTTTAAAATGTGCCCCATGTTTATACAAGGCAATAGTTTGTGAATTGCCCACTCTGTCCCTTTCCAGAAAGACCTCATTCATGGCTGGTCCGTTAGGTTACCTAGACTTAAGCAGGGCTCAAAGGTAAATATAGCTACTGTACTTGGGCCTTGTCCTCTCACACTCTGGGCCATCTGTACCCTGAGGCCTTTCCTCTGCTGTGTCGACCACTCTCACCCCTCGGTCCAGGTTCAGTGGCTCCAATCAGAGCATTTCTTTCAGCAACTGTTTGGCCTCCTGTTGACATTCTACTAAGCTGCCACACTGGAGAATGAACAGGAACGTGGCTAATTACTAAGTTCATTGTTATATTTTCTTGAGTGCTGCACTTAAGACAAAGTACAGTACCTGCATTGAAACATGTCCCACCTCCATCACGTTCAGGTGTGGACTCTTTGCAAAGCTGTGGTCTGAAAAAAAAATCCAAACATTTTTCATTTACTGAATGCAAAGTCTGTCTCCTCTGCAGTAAATGAGGGTGTCTCCCGCAATGTAAACTCGCCCTATATTTAACTTGTGGAGGAATTTAGGCACATGGTCTCCAGCTCCTGTGAAGTTATTGGAGGTTTCCTGCAGGTGTTTCTCAGCTTCACGGAGATTCTGCAATGTGACAGTGCCCTCCTGTGGCTGCTTGGGAGATTGCATTTTCAAGTGGACTGTCTCGTTATTGATAAATAGATGTCACAAGATCTTTTATTTTTTAACATTACTTTTGGGGTGTTTTACTCTTTATCTGATAGTGTTTAGTTCAGAGGCAGATAGAAGAGAGGGAAGAGAGGTGGTGACATGCAACCACAGGTGAAACAGCTGGATTCAAGATGGAGAAGTCTTGGTCCATGTAGACTATAGCTGCAATGATTTGTCAATTAATTGCTTAGTAGACTGAGCAACTATTTTAACAATCAGTTCTTTTTTTTTTTGTTATTTTTTTGCAAAAATGTTAAACGTTTGCTGGTTCTAATCTTTCCAATGTGAGGAGCTTGTCTTTTTTACATCTGGGTGTCTTTAGGTTTTAAATGTTACAGAATAAATCAAGTAGTTTGAATACATTACCTTGAGCTGTTGCATATTATAATGGGAATTTCCCACTATTAATTGATTAATCAAGACAACAGATGGCAGAATAATTGATAATGACAGGTTAGTTGAAGGCCTCAGGTGGGTGACCACAGTTCGAGTCCCTCTAACCAGCTCAATGAAATATAGTAAATTCTTATTAAGAAGAATATGTTCTGGGGGTATTTTTTTATTTAGATTGAAGATTTCCAACATGTTTTTTGTATTAACATTTTGGAGAACTTGTTTATGCATCACATGTGTGTTTCCCACTTGAACAAAACATGACTTACTTTGCTTTATAGCTCAAAGACATCTCATGACTTGCAGTAAATCTAATAGTGGCTGTTTATGAGTAACACATTTTCATGTCTGATGCATAATCTTCTTTTTCCTCCCACCATCTACCTGCCGGGCCTCTGTGTGTGTGTGTCCTTTCACTATGACCTCCCACACAGAGGAGGATGTTTTTAGCTGTATACAAGATGGACAGCGCTATAGTGACAAGGACGTATGGAAACCAGAGCCGTGTCGCATCTGTGTGTGCGACACTGGAACCGTCCTGTGTGATGAAATTGTCTGCGAGGAGCTAAAAGACTGCCCCAAACCTGAAATCCCATTCGGAGAGTGTTGCCCCATCTGCGCTGCTGACCCGTCTCCACCCATCGGTCGTAATTTATTTATTTCACACCTCATAAATAAATTACTCTACGAGATCATGTTGTTTATTTTGGGGGAGAAAACGACACACAGACAATTTGGTATAAATCAAAGGTTGGCCGTGTGCAGCTTCACCTCTTTCATTTTAATGTGTTAAATCCTTATGTCAGCCTTTGATTTGAATACTGTCATCTGTCCCCAAAGCAAACAAATGATAAGAAATAAATGACAGCAGTGACACATCTGAGCAGATTTCAGTTCAAATGCTACCTCAACGTCATTTTTCCATAGCTGGCTCACCTTGGCCCCATCTTGTTTGAATACTCTCTCCTTCCCTGAGTATCATGAAAACATGTGGGAGTCATTAAGGAAATACCTCAGTCGAGCAGACACAGCCTCGCGTTTCTACTCTATATCCTCTCTGTGGATTTGAGCAGATCTGATGGCAGAGAAACTGCCACACTCTGTCGAGACGTTTAAAACTGCCGTCGCCTCCTGATAAACACTGAGCCCGTTGATCAGCTTTGGAAACAAAGTCAGTTGAGGTGCATGAGTGAAATCAGAGGTGTCACTGTTTGCAATGCATGCTTGTGGTTTAAAATGCTTTGTGAAATATCGCCAGTCAGTGCTAAATGAAGTGCCCAGTGAGAAGTATGTAACATGTGCAGCATCATTTGAAGTTACCTACAAACATGGCTGGATGTGGAACCTGAACACCTGGACAGATTAACAACTACTGAACACTGTCAAGTACTGAAAACTGGCACTGAAGATTCAGAATCTTGTTTGCCTATTTTTTGATCAGCCAGTTCCTGATTTCAATCTAGATTTTGCCAAATTTAGACTATTTCATGGAGGCACATTTCTTGTACTAGGCTACTTGTATTTGGACATAAACTTCTCATTGATAACCAGCCCATAATTTATCAACATTGCTGCTTACTTCCTTTATTAAAATGCTTTGACATATAAACATGGCCTCCATCAGATTTAACCTTCTGAGGCTTTATATTTGCTTTCTCTCATTCGCTGTTAACTGCAGCCGCTTTGCTTCTGCTTCGAGCTCTTAAGATGGTGAATCAGCCAACACTTTTTCAATCCTGATGGGCTCTTTGGGTACCACAAACACGATTTGGTGGTGGTCTTCAGAGTAGTTGAAAATTGGAAAGTACAATTAGCCGACAGCGCATAGAAACTTTCTTAAACTTTGTGGGTTTCAGGGGAATTCTGTATAGGCCTCATGGATTGTTTGTGTGTAATCCATTTGCTAACTGTGGTCTGTTTCTCCCCACCAACCCGCTCGACTACATAACAGGAGTACCAGGAGCTAAGGTGAGGCACTGTAGGATATTAAGATGCTGTGTGTGTGTGTGTGTGTGTGTGTGTGTGTGTGTGTGTGTGTGTGTGTGATCATGACGCCACATGTGTGTGTATGTGTGTGTGTGTGTGTGTGTGTGTGAAATGAAGCTGCAGCACCTGCAATTAAATCTGCATCTATCCCAGACACATATCAGTGCTGCAGGACCTGTAGTTTATGGATTTAGATGAGACTTTGATATCAAAGAGCTTTGCCAGAAGGATCATAGTTATTTCCTCCTCGACACTTGCTAATTTTCCATCGGATGTGCTTCCCAGATGGTCTCAGACAGACAACTGTAGAAATGTTGGAGAATCTTTTTGTCGTTCTAATCCTGATCATTCATTCTCATGCTTTATCTTCTCAACACCAGGGTCAGAAAGGTGAACCCGGAGACATTACCGATGTAAGTTGACACCACACAGCACCAACAAACACAACTTACCATTATTTCCATTTGAAAGCATTCTTTTGAAAAATGTTTTGGAGTTTAAAATCTTGAGTGAAACATTTACAATGGCAGCCAGTTGTGACGTATTCAGATCATTTATCTTAGTAAAAAGTAGCAATACTGCAATAAAAAAGCACATCACAAGTAAAGATCCTGCTTTGAAAATGTTACTTAAGCAAAAGTACTAAAGTATCATCAAGTGTATTAAAGTATGAAAATTAAAAGTACTCATTTGATTAAATGGACCCGGCAAGTGTTAAATAATATACTAGTAGATTATTATTACTGATGCATTAATGAACTATTTTAAATACTCTTGGGCAGTACACTCTATACTAGTACTCTACTTTTATAAGCTCATCGTATGTTCTGTATCTACACAGTAATCAAAGCTGTCGAATAAATGTATTGGAGTAGAAGTAATAACTAGAATAAGTCTAAGACAGAAAGTAGTGAGTCAGAGAGAGAGGAGGTCTGAAAGCCCACTCATCAGGATGACAGCCAAGCACAATAAGGCCTCCATACAATCCTCCATAAAGACCCTTATAGGCCAGTGAAGAAGGAGAAGGAGAGAGAGTGAGAAACTCCCTGCTGCTGCTGCAGAGCTGCACCTGGAAATGCTTTACCCCTCTGAGGGAATTCAAGTTCATGGCAGGAAATAAGGAGGCATTGTTTATTGTATGTTTCTTAAAATGCTTTGCCCCAAGAGATTAGCAATTAACAAGGCCGCTGTGATGAGAGAAAGATAATGTCCTCAACCTCAACCCCACCACTGCAAATACATGTGGTGAATGGAAGCTTTAGTAGCGAGCTTTAAATTAAAAAACATTTGGTTTGTGCACTTCAACATGCCTTCATATGCCACATTGATTTGACTTCAAAGAAAACATTTTATAAAAGATAATTGACATCTGGTCTTTCCTCTGTTTGCTTTCACAGGTTGTAGGACCAAGAGGACCAGCTGGCCCAATGGTACGCCTCGATTTCTGCTCTTCTAAAAGCTTTCACAGTTTGCTTTTCACATAGAGAATTCAAGATAAAACGAGCTTGAGTTTAGAGTCATCATTTAGGTCTTACTTTTAATTACCTGTTGCAGTGACAGGAAATGGAAACTGATCTGACAGAACAGTAGCAGAGTTCACAAGCTGCAGCTGTTTCTTGTGAGAAAACACCTGAAGTTACTGATCCCTCACTGTCTTCCTCTTCACCAGGGCCCACCAGGAGAGCAAGGACCCCGTGGATCGAGAGGAGACAAGGGAGAGAAGGTCAGCTTAAAAAAAAAAAAAAAAAAAAAAAATCACTCCTCCTCTCTTCATTTTCACACCAAAAACTAGACACTGCTCCCTTAAGAAGTACAGTATGTCCTATTCAATCTGATGGCTTTGGGGGGGTGAGGTGGCTGGATGGGGTGTCTGCTGCAGCTTGCAGGTTTGCAGAATGGTAGCCTTTCATGCAGCGGCTCAGTCGAACTAGTCATGTGTCGTTTCCATTAAGCTGTGTGGTCTGGGTTGTTTAGCAGATGTGGGACTGTCGGGGACTCATAATGTAAACCTCCGCTTCTCTCTGAGGCCTCAGTCAGCGAGTGTGGGAAATCATGTGTCGCCACAATCGCCCGTCTTTGATCACGGCATTAAAGTAACAACACTTGCGTGTGATAATGGTTGCAGGCGAGGAGTTTTATGTCATACAGTTGTGGCAGAGGTGAAGCAGCCTTTAAGGTGTGCAGCACATTCTTTGCTCAGGATCCCCTCGCAGGGTAATTTGTCACTACATGCACAGAGGTATGCCAGCTAGATTTGCTCAGATAAATCATCAGCATGCTTTTCAACCTCTGAGGGAAAAAAGCTGAATTTTGCTTTGAATCCTGTATTTGGCTTTGGTCTAAGTATTAAAGTTATTTTTACCTGTAAACTGTCTAGTTTTGGCTCAGTTCAAACAGACAAGCTTCAGCCCTGATGGATCCCTGTTTGCCGGTCAGGTGCAGTCAAGTTCCCTCATGTCGACCATCAGTGCAGTTTGGAGAAGGTTCAAGTGAGCATTAGGCTTCTGTCAGCTGTATCTGACAAATGTAGTCCAGAGGTGTTTCATCTGCCAGCAACTGTGTAATGATTTATCCACTGTACAACTGAGCTCAAGTGTTGGCCCAAAGGCCTGGAACTAATCATTGGTGACTTGTAACAATTATTATTTAACACTTTCCTGCACTTGAATGTGCTTAGAAAGTTTGTGGGATTTGGCCTGGTGTGTTTTTAGTTAATATGACAATATGATTAAAACAACTTTACTCAAGGATATGTAATTTGCATCCAATAAAAAAATGGCGTTCTCTGTTGTCCAAAAAGCTGCATATTTGAGTGAAAATGATTTGGAAATGAAGTTGATAAATAACTAATTATAATTTTAAAAATCTTATGATATAAAGTGATTATCTTTTGGTTTTGGACTGTTCAGATAAAACAGGACCTTTCAATATGTCAGCAGCTTTTTTTGCTTAGTTTTCTGTTATTTTATCACATTTTATGTTGAAGAAGATAAATGGATTTGAATTATTCATATTCATCATTTGGTCTTTTCAGTTTATAAAGAAACAGATCATTTGGAATGAGTCACCACAGTTGACAAGTTCTCACTGTGACCTAACTTTGGGCCATATTCTTGTCCTTTCCATACATTTAATACAAGATTTTATTAATTGTATAAATTCATTATCCATTTTAGGGAAGCCCTGGTCCCCGCGGCAGAGATGGTGAGCCTGGCACCCCCGGAAACCCCGGCCCCCCTGGACCTCCAGGACCTAATGGACCCCCTGGCCTTGGTGGAGTAAGTATCCCATGACAAGCAGGGGGTTAGCATTCACAGGAGCTGACAGGTCGAACAGTGATGCAAGGCCAAGAATAGCTTCACTTTGACTGGGTGGAACACACAGAGGGAAAATGGAGCGAGGAAAAATTCCAAGAGCACAAAAGATGTGGGAAATCTCTGGCGTCGGGAGGAGGCAGAAAGACAACGGCGAGTAGATGCAGAGAGAGAGAATGGATCGAATGCCTCTCATTCTTTGCAGGAGAAAAGGAGGGAGGAGGTGGATCGAGGGGAGGGAGGTGGAAGGGCAGGAGGTAGTATGATAGACTTGGGGAGGGGGGAGAGATGGAGCTTTTCTTCGGGGGCAAACAAGGAGAGTCTTTGTGAAGAGGAGCGAGATGAAAAGTGTTCACATGCCCTCTGTCTCTCCTCTGTCTGCATCAGGAGTCACATAATAAGCTCTGCTGCTGACAATCTATTTAAAGCTGATCCTCGCTCCTGCCAAAATGACACAGCATCCTCCAAACTGCAAATCAGTGGCAACACATCTGTCTTCCAAGATAAATAGTTTAATCCATTCCTGTATCATAAAATATGGCCGAAGCTCATTTTTAAAGATGGTGCAATTTGAGACCTTTCTTCTATTTTCTTCGAGCCTTTGCCCTGCAATCAAAGTCCAACCTTTTCATTTCCTTCAGCAGGTGACTTTAAAAACATAATCTCATGAATGTATTTAAAAAGCCACAGACACAAACTCAATTCTCTCTTTTCTTTCGCCTTTTCTAGAACTTTGCTGCTCAGATGGCTGGCGGCTTCGACGAGAAGGCTGGCGGCGCTCAGATGGGCGTGATGCAAGGACCAATGGTGAGCAAGCGACAAGACCTGCCGCCTCTGCCATGTTTTTTTTAATTTTAACAGTCAGCTGCTTACGAACCTGCCTGGATGCTGCAGTCTCCGAGGAATCAAGAGCAACGAGAAATGATTAAATAGACTTGTCTTCCCACCCGAAGACCTGGGCCTTCTGAAATGTCTTTGTACAAACTCTGAACTCCTTCGACCTCCAGTGATGTTTTTTTGTGGCTGATTCTGCACTTTTACTTTTCTGGAGGGGCACAAACTGTTTCCTCACATGAACCAGAGAAGCATCATATAGTTGAAAACTATGAGATGGACATCAACATCATCAGTCTTCACCAGAAGAGGAAATACCCACATAGGATTTAAAGTCTTCAGGAATGGGACAAAACAAAGAAGATTAGTGATTCAAGACTGATCCCAGCGATTTGTAGCATTAACTCTGTTTTTCCCCTCTGTTTTATATATATATATATATAGATATAGATATAGATATAGATAGATAGATAGATAGATAGATATATTAATATAGGTAGATAGATAGATAGATATAGATATATAGATATAGATATATAGATAGATAGATAGATAGATATAGATATATAGATATATAGATATAGATAGATAGATAGATAGATAGATAGATAGATAGATAGACGTGAGTCCCTCCTCTGTTGGAGAAAAGAATCCACACAGTCCTGGGTCCTCATGGAAAATGAACACCTCACATGGAGTACAGAGGGGTAATTTAAAAAATTGAGGAAACAGCCATTGATCATTATTATGTTTCAAGCCATGAAAAACCCAGCACAGTGGTCGGTGCGCTGGCATGGCAGATTGTCTGAGATGGAGTGAGGAGTACACTGGGAGCTATTTTGGTTCAGAGCAGCCTGGCAGCGTCTCAGCCCAGCAGAGGTTTTGAGACAGTGAGAGGGGCGGTGGGTGGTGGAGGGGGGGGCTGGAGTCCCACAGTTAGCAGCTTCCTGTGTGGCTTCGCTCCCACTGACTCGTCCTTCCACATGTCTGTCTGAGAGCTCGCCACAATGCTGGGTCCTCTCTGAAGCCAGCCCACCTTTAATGATGTTAAATAACAAAACAAACTTATAACCCCTCATACAGCTACTCAGAACTCATACGCCTACTTACCAAAGAGTGCTCTCACTCAAATGTACACACACATATGCACACATTCAAAAGTCCTGGAGATATAGAGCCCCATTGATAGGCTTCTACTGGTGGTGAAGCCTTCCCACCCCCTCTGAAAGGCGACGTTCACCGGCTTCTAAGGACCACTGTGTCGTGCTGTGACGTTTTCTTTGGCTGCCGTCCTTGATTTTTTGAAAGCACGACCATGATGCTAAAATGTGGGTTTTTCAAAGCACCTCTACTGAAAGGAGTATGTTTTTATCCAAGAGGAAAGCTGTCATCTGAAATCAAGGCGTTTTTCACTGAGGATCCGACTCTTATTGCCGCATCCTTCCTTGTACAGCTGACTGTCCTTGTGTGTGTGTGTGTGTGTGTGTGTGTGTGTGTGTGTGAGACAGAAAAGCAGACAGAGAAAAAGTAACAGGGGGGATTTGGCTCATCACCTCCGCAGAATGTGATTTTCTCTCTTGAGCAGTGATGCATCAAGTTGAAGTAGAAATGACTTTGGCGTGTGACTCCAACCAGAAGCTCTCACAGCGCAGATTAAGCTTCAGTCAGAGGGTTTAGTTGAAGAGATCTCACCTCTTGTTTTGATGCCTGAAACATTTAGAGATGAAACATTTCCCTATAACCAAACCGTCCTGTATTGTGTTGTTTTTCATTCCATGTCAAAGTGTAAAAAAAGTCATGCAGAGTTCAGGTACTTAAAAGTACAGCACTGCCACTGGTGACCTTTGACCTCTGGAAACAGGCAGTGGGTGAGAAACAGAGCTGAGAGAAGAAGAAGGAGAGGTCGACGGTAAACAGAGAAGGACAGAGAGCACGGCCCAGTCTAAATGCCACTGAGGAATTTCAAACAATTTATGGATTTGACAAGTAGAGCCGTTGAGTTTTGTGTAGCTTTAGGGCGAAGCCGCTCATATATTTTATGGCTTTTGACAGAATTCAAGTGGACAAGTCTTTTCCCAGTAGCACCGACTCTCAGAGCTGCTAAAGATTTGTAAAAAATAATCATGGACTGATCTCTTCTCTGTCTTATGCGTATTGATGAAAGATGTGATTATTTGTCGTGAGCCTCATGTTGTGTCTCTTGTCTCTTCCCCTCAGGGCCCTATGGGACCCAGAGGACCACCTGGCCCCACTGGATCACCTGTAAGTACCTGCTGCACGCCCCAGACAGCATACAGGCCAGGTGCACCTGTAGACCAGCTCCTGTGTCCCGTCACAGGATGCTCTGGCTTAAATCTCATAATTGTAACGTGCTCCATGTCGTGTGTACATATGAAACATTGTCTAGTTCCCACGAGTGTGTTTAATAATAAGAATGACCCAAAATGACCAGACACTTTAGTAACAAGGCAGAATGACAGAGATTGATGTTTACACACAGCTCTGTTTAACTGTGAGTGTGGGCTGTTCTCCGGGGGAAGGTGGCACACAGCTGCAGGCTTCAGGGCTTTTTCCAGCGCCACAACCCGGAGATACTGCCGAACACCTGTCAGTTTACCGTTCACAGTGCCTCCACCTCCACGTCCACAAACACGCCCCGCCTTTTTCTGCTCCACCTGCAGCCCTTTTAGCCCTCCCAGCCTCCCGAGTGAAGCTGTTAAGTTGGAGGCAATGCCAGGTGACTTGCCTCAACTTGATGGTTTCACTCGCCCTGAGCCCACATTTGAAAAGACACATTTTCTCCTTGGATACATTTGACTGCTTTTAGATGGGATTCAAAAGGGGAAGGCTTTTTCAAATGAGATAGACAGGCAGACACAGAGATACCATTTATTATAGTAGTTTGTAATAAGTCTTGGTCTTGTTTTACACATTAGTATATGTATTTGTACTTGATTCTGCTGAATATACATGTATAACTCTTCATTATAAACTGTGAATTAAGATGATTGAATTAATTCCAAAATACACCGATTTATTACATAACCAATCTGTAACATCGTCAGTACATAACTGTCATTACATGTACAGTTAATGAATGCAAGTATTTATGTTCTTCAACAGCCACTTTGATCAAATCATTATGAGCTGGTTGTTTGGGCTGTACATCAGGCCCAAGTTGACATATTCAAATAGCTTGTTTCGTCCGACCAATCTTATTCATTTTGATCCTATTGAAAACAAGTAGCAATGTTCTTTACAAACACATAACAAGAAGAGAAAATACCTGATGAATAATAAATGAAAGTGGAATTGATACAGTAATAATGGCAAGCGCAGTATGAAAGCACAGTTAAATCAAGTAAGGTTGTTTTTTTCATTCAACCTCAGGCCTGTGTTAAAAAAGTTTCTCATCCTCTCTCTTCTTTCTCCATCTCAGGGCCCACAAGGTTTCCAAGGTAACCCAGGAGAAGCTGGAGAGCCCGGACAATCTGTGAGTATCCCAGAGTCCTGCTGCACTCGTTCACCCCATTCACACAACATGACCCATGGCTTAAAACCATTGTTTGTATGCTGGTTACCTTCCTGTGTCTGACACTTTCAAAGATGTCACAACTGGCCTGGACAACAGTCTTTGCAACCACTCATTCCTCATGTGGAGACTAAGCTGAACTACACTCCCATAAAGTTTCCTAACACTTTCTAACCTTTCTTTGCTCACTGGCTCACTTCTACATCCTGCAGTGTTTGACCAGCCAGCTCCTTCAATTTTAAACATCTACAGTCCTCAGTCCCTCTCACAGTGTCTCTAATCCAGGGCACTAAAGCAGCCACTGAACTGGCCATCATACTCACTTCTGTTCTACTTTATGGGGAGCAGATTTGCCTTTTTGTCATGATTTTTTTTTTTATTTCTTAACCCATCTCCTCAATGACAGCTTCAGATTTTTCTGTTATATTCCACCTCAGACCTCAGTTTTCTCCCTCCTCGCTGCCCCAGCTCGACCCCCTCTCCACCCCGACATACCCCTCCTGTAGCTTCCACCCAGACTTACCTCTAAGTTTCCAGAAACACCCTCCCCTCTCTTTCCCGTTCCCTCAGCAGGTAGACCATGCAGGGTCTCCCCTCCGCTGCGTTAATCCGCCCTCTCTTTTCAAGGAGTTCCAGTGCATCGTTATGTGCGATTAAAATCAAGCTTCCTTCCAGAAAATAACTTGACAGCTGCAGAAGGGTCACAATGTTGGCCAAGTGTTTGTTAACACCGGACATCATTTTAGCCTTTGAAATCAGAATGAGTCAAAGATGTTGTTTTCCATCAGAGCATAAAATTACCAACAAGATTCTCTTAATTAGGACAAGGAATGTATATTCTGAATATATCATCCCAAGTATTGCAGGTTGCAGGTCAATGTTTTATTCAACATTAGCACAAAGTTTTGTCACTTGTTCCACCTGCTTAGTCAAGACTTACACAGAGATGAAGGTCATTTGGATGGAAAAACAGTGACAGAACCAATAAACATATCAACACACACGGAGTGAGAAAGAAACTGGCAGACAGAAAGAATAAAGATGGAAACATCTGAACTTTGTACTAAAGATTTTGGACAAGCATATTGTAGTATTTTTTCCATCTTCTTGGTCTAATTCTACCACAAATTCTACTTATTCTGACCTCTTCTCATTGAAAAAGACTGTTAATGATAATATCAGTGTCAGTATCGTGTTTGTTCGGGAATGGAACTCCTTTTATGTGTTTTTATACACAGAGATTAACATTAATTAGAAAGCAACGTCTGTCATGTAACGCTCACATATACAGATGAAATTATAAGTGTTTAAGTGTATCGTCTTTGTGTCTGGTTTTCAGCTCTCTGTCGTTTATAAAGTGAAAGAAAACAGAAGTTAATGTCTAAAGTGTGAAATGTTGCCCTCTGTTGGTCATGAATGGAAACAGGTGTCTCACCTTTGCTTGTTTTCTTCTAACTAATAGGGCCCCATGGGACCCCGTGGCCCCTCTGGACCCCCTGGAAAACCCGGAGATGATGTAAGTGCATCTGTCACAACCTTAGAAAACTGTAAAAACATTTCCAACAAGCAGGAGCTCTGACAAGGCTGATCCACAGTGAAGCTTATTTACTGTCCTCATGTCACCGACTCTGGGTGTATTTTGTAAAATGTCAACATCCCTTCAACCTAATGATTATCATTACATTAGATTATTCTGACAATTAATTTCCCATAGTATTTACATAAAAACACATTTTTATTTATTTGTTTGTTTTAAGGTTCTGATTATAAAGTGTCACAGTGTTTCCATTATAAAATTGATGCGTTGCTCTCTGTTAGCTTCTCTAACTCAACTACAATAGTTATCAATTGATTGCTCTATCATTTTCTATTCAGTGTCATTGTATTTTTTGGTCACAGTCCATGGACGTTGACACTACAATTACACATAAACTGCCATACATTTAGGCTTTCACCAAGCTCATCAAATCCTATATTGCTTACTAGACTGTATCACTCAGACTTTGAAATGACCTGCAAAATTTTATCGTAATATATCGTAACCAAAAACACAGAATCTTTAACATCCTTAATTGGAGCTTAATATCTCTCTTTAACCTATGAAGCGATCCTCAGCCAGCCAGGGTTATTTATAATGTGAAGTATTTTATGTTGCTTTTTTTCATCAACCTGAAGTCGTTCCCCAAATTGACATATTTACAGCTTAAATGTAGATTCTACTTTTAGCCACATGGTGGCAGCATACATGACCTATCACAATGTGTCCACTAGGAGACATAGTGATATGTCACATCAGCTGCATTAAATTTACAATCCAGTATTTTACATTTATAAAAGAGCACTTATGCTAAGTCATGATTTTGCACATTTGTAGTAAAAAAAAAATTCTGACATCGCGATTCCTCTTTGTTTTTGTTTTAGGGTGAAGCTGGTAAACCTGGCAAATCAGGCGAGCGTGGACCTTCTGGACCTCAGGTGAGATTTCTGAGGCTGTTGATTCGCTCTGTTCTTTTGTTTACTCGTGTTTGTCTGTGATCAGCACCCAGCTGTCACAGACTGAAGATAATCTGATCTAGGGGAACTGCACAATCTTTATCTCAACTTTGATATAATGGACTTCGCATATAGTTATAATGATGCTGTCACTTCACAGTAACATCATCAGCTCAATTGCTCAGTGTATTTTTGCATTCTAACCGTAGCTGACAGTGATGATTGATTACTGTCCAGCCAGTTCAAATCAGATAATCAGAGCTCAGATCTGTAAATTATGTTCACAAAAAATACATGATGAAACTTAGTGGTTGATCATAATTCATTTATTTGTTTGTTTATCGTCTGAAGATCTCATAAGGAAAATATTAGTTGGAACCCAGAACATGACTTAACTCCTGATTTCAATATGTAATCATAACCTAATAATAATGGAAATACTATAATACGTTTTTTAAGCCATTCAGTGATTGAGAGACTTTGTTCCAAGCCAGTGGAGGAAATCCTGATCCTAACATTAGTCCTCTTTCACTCTGCTGTAAATGACCCTCCTGTATCATCTCTCCTGTCACCTCGCAGGGAGCTCGTGGATTCCCAGGAACCCCTGGCCTGCCTGGCATCAAGGGACACAGAGTGAGTCTGTTTGTTGTCTGTTTGTCTGTTATTGACTGTGGTGTTATGATTGTTGTCCTAACTGTGCGCCGTCTCTCTGCTCTTTCTTCTCAGGGTTATCCAGGTCTCGATGGTTCAAAGGGAGAGACTGGAGCTGTTGGCTCTAAGGTAGCACTTTTTTTTCTTTTCTACATAATTAAGGCAACACTTTACTGTTTGTGTATCACTCTGTGTTTGTGGTGAATGAAATAAAAAGGCACAGCAAAATCCTTTTTCACTGATATTTAATTAGTGAATGTTCCTCCAAACGTAGATTATGAGCCGACTCCAGGAAGAGGAGTTGTAGAAATGGTCTTTACTTAAGTTTGCCTTGCTGCTCTAACAGCTACATACTGTGTGATTTCCTGTCTTCAGGGTGAGGCTGGTGCTCCCGGAGAGAATGGTGCACCCGGACCAATGGTGTGTAACAACAACAACAACACATACAAACATATATAGCTGTACAAATGCGATTTCATCTTTATAATGGTACACTGATGATGAACTCCTCCTCCTCACCCACACAGGGACCCCGTGGTTTGCCCGGTGAGAGAGGTCGCCCTGGACCCAGTGGAGCTGCTGTGAGTGTCCACATCTGCTTTACAACAGATGTGTTACATGTTTCCACTTTATTAGTGTCTGTAATTCAAAAGCGTTCCTTTTAATACACTAAACAGAACCCTGTGTTAATTATCACCTGCTAATAAATGCACTGTCATTCAAAGAGGTTAACAATGTGTCTGATGTAATCTATTACTTTTCATGCCACGTGTTGATCATGTGTTTTTTCTTCAGGGAGCACGTGGAAATGATGGTCTGCCCGGTCCCGCTGGTCCTCCAGTGAGTATCTTCTTTTGTCTTATTTAATCCCTTTTCATCATTTTATTTTCATTCTCACCATCATGTTAGAGTAAGAAATGCTGCAGGTGAAATCCTCCTCTACACACAAGCCCATCTACATTATGATATTCCTCACACACCTGGATGTGTCAGTGAGTAACAGCTCAGCTCACAGGCTGTCTTTTCCTCTCTGTAGGGCCCCGTCGGTCCTTCTGGAGCTCCAGGCTTCCCTGGCTCTCCTGGTGCAAAGGTAAGTCACAAGTTACCTAAATAGTAGCACACCCTCCTCTTCCTCCTCTTCCTCTGTGTTGTGTTTATTCTGTGAATGAGAGTCTTTGTCTGGTGTCTGTCCTTTCCCTCCTGTCAGAAAACTAAGCAGCATGATTGAACCTCCATCCCACTTACTTTGGACTCTCTCTATAAAAGCAACAACAGGTGCAAAAATATGGGTTTTGGGAATTCAGGATAGTTCTAATAAACTTTGTTGAATCAAATAAAAAAGTGAATATCTAAGAAAATGGTGGCTCACAGCTCAGGGAGGATTTTGTGGGGACCAGTTGAAATGCTTTGGTGAAATCGGAGAAGTCTGCTCCGCATTGAAAAGTGCTTTAAGCCTCCATCTGTGTGGAAAATTAGGGAGGAGGTTTTTTTTTAAAAGTGTTATTCTCCCTCTCTCACCTCCTCTTACTGTCTCTCTCTCTCTCTCTCTCTGCTGTGCTTCTGATTTATTCTTCCTGCATGGCAGACAGGCTGGGCTCTGTGCTCGAGGGCCCGGAGCTGCTTCTTTGCTTTCTTCTTTGAGCCCCTTGATAGTTTAGGAACTCTTTTAGGAATTACAAGTGGAGTATCTCTTTACAAAATCCAGGAGTTTCCCTTGAAGTAATCAAGGCTAACTCCGCTCAAGATTGAAAATGTGCGCCTGTGTGTGTGTTTATATATGGTATCAGCTTACATCCATAAACATTGTCTGCTGAGAGCCTGTGAGCCTGTTTGCGAATGTGTGTCTTTGTGCGACTGTAGAATATTCCTGGAAGTGTCCCATGGTGAGGAATGTTAAAAATCTCCTATTACGTTATTGTGCTGCACCTTCAGGAGCCTGACGGGGAGCTCATGAAACGCAGCCTCGTTTTAGTCTTTTCCTCTCTGAGTCTTATGAGCAAGTCTTTGCAGTTAAAAGGGACCCAAGACTAACACAATAAAAAGAAAGTTGCACAAAACAACACAGTTATCTGAACCTCAACTGACTGAACCAGCCTCCTGGAGCTGGGAAGATCTGACAGAGACAACCAGCTCCAACTGAGTGTCAACATTGTACTATGTAGCAACAGCCAAGTTTTTGCCTCTAAAATGTTCAGAATTTTTTCCATAACTTTGATTTTAAAAAAAGAAAAAGAAAAAAAAAGACGTTTCTCTGTTTGTCCCACTTTTCATCTTCATTTCTGTGCCAGGAAAATACTGGCTTTGACAGGAGGCTCAAGGAAAAGAAAAATACAACAAACTACATCACTGTTTTCACAAACACTTACAAACTTTATTATGTCATTCTTTTGAGTCTACAAAGCTGCAGCAATAGCAAAGGAATTCCGTTCACCATCATGATGAAAAAAGCTGCATACCACCAGTGTGGTCAAATCTCTGGCTGCTGTCCATAGTTCCTCTGATCCAAATCCTATTTTCATACTGACCCAGATGGTCTGCAAAGCATGATGCACCTGGCTTTGGATAACAGCAGTCAAGATTATTCTGTTCATTTAAAGCTACAAGAATTTAAGTCTAATTTCAGTGGTGTACCACAAAAACGTATTTCTGTTCAGTGGTGTGTTTTCATGGGTTTTTTCCCAGATTATGTCAGATAATATGTAATTTATTAATCAATTTTGGTCAGTCAACAGATTCATTAAGTAAATAGTTTGTACAGAGTTAATATTCGCTGTCTGTGCTCTGACCACAACACTTAGTGAACTGAGATGGACCTAAACAGCTTTTGCACCAGATATTCATCAGCAGGTGAAAATAAAGCAGCTAATAATTCACTTACATGTTACCATCATCAAGTAGCAGACAAACTCTTATTATCAAGGCACTATTACAGAGAAATCATTATGTGAATAAACGGGCTGTGTGCAAGACAACAAAGATGTGATGTTTAAGTCCCCAAAATTGCAGCAACAAGGAGGAAAGTTGCCAGAAACCCAACATATTTCAATGTAAGCTAATGTAAACTGGCGGCTTCACATGCATATACCACACAGCAACCTAAAGAGCCCAGCAACAACACAGAATAAATTAATACTATTAATACCAAATAATACTTCATACATAAGATCAGAAATTATCAGCCAGCAGCAGAATTTAGTAATAATAATAATATGATGATGATAGTAGCCAGTCATAAGCACATGAAATGTCAAAGCCAGAGCCAATTATGACAAAATGTACATGTTAGCAGAAACAGATAATCTGTTTTCCTCAGACTGTGGTTGGACCCTTTATTTTGTCAGTTTATTACAGAGGGTACTAGGCCTTCATTTTGAGCAGGCTTATATTAGAGACAGGCCGTTATTTGCAATTCTCTCTGTCATAATTTAGTCCAAAACCTCCTTGTTTTCTGATCTGCTCCTGTTTGCCCCATAAAGTCATTGTCTTCTGTTGTTAACACAAACTCAACACTTGTTTGATATCAGCCCTGTGGCAGCTTTTCGGCAAAGAGTAACAGACATTTACAACATGTGGGAACATTTCTAGGAAGCATTATTAATTTACTACTACTTTTTCTGCAGCTTGTTTCCTGTATTTTCCTATTATTTTAAGCTGATTGTGATTATTATACACATTAATGTCATCTCTCTGTTTCATTCTGTGTTGCTAACCAGGGAGAAGCTGGTCCTACTGGTGCTCGTGGACCTGAGGGTGCTCAAGGACCCCGTGGAGAGTCTGGCACTCCTGGATCACCTGGACCTTCTGGCGCTTCTGTAAGTGATGCTAGAAAACCCCACTGAGTAAAACTTGTAAATTAAACCAATCGCTCCCAGAACAATAACTGAATCAGCTCCACTTGTGACTTTTGCAGTGCACTCACTTGTTTTGCCTCTTTTCTCTACAGGGAAACCCTGGTACTGATGGTATCCCTGGATCCAAAGGATCAGCTGTAAGTATCAAACTCCTATTTGTCTGTATTTCAAACTGCCACTCATTCACTGTGTAGTTGTCCACTTAACTGTTGTACAGTAGAAGTACAGGTGACGTTCTTATATGGGCTGAAATATGTGCCACCAGAAATTGAATTTGAATCATTTATATTTGAATTCACTATGAAAGTTACACTTATTCACTCACAGTAAAATCAGTGGTAACAGACTGTGGAATACATTCATTCAGCGTCTCCCTCTCTTCCTTTCTCTGTAGGGTGCTCCTGGTATCGCTGGTGCTCCTGGTTTCCCTGGACCTCGTGGACCTCCCGGGCCTCAAGGAGCAACCGGACCTCTCGGGCCCAAAGGAACATCTGTATGTACTCACTGTATCACTCATTCATTTCTCATGCAATTTATGTTCCAAATAATTGCATGAAAAAATGATAAAAACCTTTTGCTTTCTCTCTCTCACCTTTGTCTTTCTGTCTATTATTGTTTAGGGAGACCCAGGTATTCCAGGGTTCAAGGGAGAGGCTGGACCCAAAGGAGAAATTGTGAGTTTTTTATTTTCTTTTACTTGTCCCTGTATTGCCTGATTGTTCACCTATTCAGCTAAATCCAAACATGAATACATATTATAAACACGGCAAATAATAAGTGTTGATAACAGTCACTTCTAAGATCAATTGCATTTGAAATCAGAGGATTATAGACACTAGATAGAACTGATCTGAACAGACCCAGTACTTCTGGAGGTTGCAATTGTGACAAGTTTCACTTTATATGTCATAAATCTATCTTTTGAAGTCTTTTATTCTTTCTTCCTGTAATAACATGGTCTGTTGCAAATGTGTTGTCCAGGGACCAGCTGGTCTTCAGGGAGCTCCTGGCCCACAGGGAGAGGAAGGAAAGAGAGGACCCAGGGGTGAACCTGGTGCTGCTGGACCACTCGGACCCCCTGGAGAGAGAGTGAGTCGCATCTAATGGTTGAGAACAAGTTATTTTATAGCTGAAGTAAATGAAAGTTTATCGTATGTGTGTGTATTGCACACTTTGAGATCATATTGGTGAGAGTGAAACTTTCTACATTTTTAATAATACTTTTCTGTTTGGCACCACTGGGTACCTGTTCAAGGGCCACTCTGAGATTTGGTGACTTGAATAACCGTGGTTCTATGTTTTCTTTGTAGGGAGCCCCTGGTAACCGTGGCTTCCCCGGTCAAGACGGTCTGGCTGGTCCCAAGGTGAGTATCACCAACCCCACAGTCACACTGGTTCCTGAGAAACGGCTTTATTACAGCTGCAGGAACAGAGACTCTGCTCTGAAAGAGAAAATGAACACGGATGCTTTTAGAGCCGAGCTGCCCAAGGTGGCCAAAGTTGGCTGGTTCAATTTTAATTCATCAATAATTATTTTTCATAATCTCAGCACAGCTTCAAGTCAGTCAATTGAGGGAATTTGGGGTTACTGTACTAATTTGCATCTAAACAACAGCAACACAATAGGTGTTTGTTTTTGGCCCGTGACCAACCATTAACTTTGAGTTCTGACCCTCCAGGAGAAAATGTTGGGGCACCTCTGTTTAACTGGGTTCTGATCTGGCAGAGGGATTTAGAGATAAAGAAATCTATGCAGTTTATGCATCAGTAGTCATGCGTGTAAATCTGTGAAATTGACAGTTAATATATTCCATCTGCTGCATATTGCACTTGGACATTGCATTAAGAATGATTTGCTCGCACATTCTCATTGGGTTTTCATCTCTAATTTTTGATTGCTGCAGAGATACAATAACATTTCTCTATCACCTATTCACAATGTTGTACACATACATACAAACTACATCACTGTGGATTGTAGGTCAATTTTACTCATTTTGACTCAGTAACCTTTCAATCCAGCCGTGGAAAAGATGAAGTTACTATTCTAGTACTGAAGTTTCCTTTTCATTTATAAAGGCAAGACCGATGGTTTCACATTTTCATAGCCGTAGCTTTAACTGATCTATTCAACAGATGTAGATATTTCGCACTCAAAAGAACAAAATTAAGTTTGGGGTTATACTTGGGAATAAATAATTTAGAACTGAGAATCTGATTGATACTTAAAAACATGAATCACTATTTATATCTGATTACACCTTTAAGGGTAAACAATAAAATACGTGGATAAAGTGATGAACATAATTTTGCAAAATATTTCACTCGCCTTCATTTCACATTTTATTGACTCAGTCTTCCCTGATGACATCTCTGAAAGCTAATTTTTCACCTCATTAACTCATAAAAGTGTTTGATGAAGCGTGTAATAAGCGAATGTTTGCACTGAACTCAGATCAGCACCTTTACTGATGAGTTCATGAAGGACAGGATGAATCTGGTTCCCAGTAAATTCGTCACCACTTGTTTCTGCAACACTTCACCGGAATCTCATATACCAGCAGCAGAGTAACTCCAGCATGTAGCCACAAGATGGCAGCATAGCTCAGAAATCGATCACGCACCAGTGACCTACATGTCCCATATGGGCAAAGCCAGCATCTCATTTAACATTATCTCCCCCACACAGGTTCATTTATCCCAAAATGAATCTGTCAGAATTTAATCTTCTCATCTCCAGCAGGTCAATGAAACTCTTTCACTCTATTAAAAGGGAAACCTATTTCTTTTGGGGTTAGAGGATTGAGGTGTCGCCACTTTAGTGATTGACTGAGTGACAAAGCCCTGTTTTACTGTCTCCTAACACAGGGAGCCCCTGGTGAGCGTGGACCTTCTGGTGCCAGTGGTCCCAAGGGTGCCAACGGTGACCCTGGCCGTCCTGGAGAGCCGGGCCTGCCTGGTGCCAGAGTAAGTACTTTCCTTACCTGTAAAACATGCAGAAATAGGGAAATAAGATTTTTAGATAGATTCCACATTTAGATTTTAAATACACAATGTGGCTTTGTTGCCTGGTTGTGTAATTATTGTATCAGTCATTGTCAACACAACACATGCAAAGTCAGATGTTCTTTGTAAGACTGCACACTGTAATTGAAGATTGTACATTTGTGGTAATATTTAACAAATTAGTGTCTCAATGAAGGTCTGAGACAGTTTTAATTCATGATGAGTTCATGGCTGCATCCTGATTTTTGACAGTGCCATGAGGAATGAACTGACTTTTATGTGTAAAATTAGTGGAATTAACCTTTAATCCTTTGTTTTATCCGAAAAAGTCACAATTTGGCAGATGGATGCTTTTTCATTTTCCAACAGCAACACAAGTGGTTGTTTACATTTGTGTACAAACATTACAGAGGAAATTAAAAAAAAAAAAAAATCTTTGATGAGTCCACATCATCAGGAACTAGAAGTGTGCTCCCATTCATATTTGAGTTCTGAGACATTTCCATCAGTAGGTGTCGAATGGTCGCTTGTTGCCCACGGGGCCAGTCACAGGTGTAAATTCAGTTTCCCACAGTTCCATATGTTCCATATGTCTGCCTATGGATGTCTGATGACTCATCTGGACTGGGCTTTCATCTGTTTCTGTTCACCTCCTCTTCCAGGGCCTGACTGGACGCCCTGGTGATGCTGGTCCTCAAGGCAAAGTTGGACCTTCTGTAAGTGCACTGTTTCCTCTGGCAACGTGTTTTTATCTTTGTAAATCAGTCATAAATAATCACACAGTGTGTGTCTTCTCCCAGCATGAGTAACTGCATTGTTTTTTTAATGTCACATGTGGAACAAACAGGGAGAGATGTGTCATTTTAAGCTAAATGTGCTCTCATCTCATAATGACTCATAAGTGCTTTCATTAAATCGAATTACAGGAGATTTATCCACAGATTATGCATCAGGCTCATCCCCAGTGGTGTTTGTGATTCAAATAGGCTCAACCAAGAGTGAAAACGTCTCTGGTTCAACGTTAACAATCAGTTCAAAGCACTGGCACATTCCAAAGTTGGCCTGATAGATGTTCAATAATTGAGAAAAATTCAAACCAGTAAATCATGTTGTTTTATTTTTTGTGGGGTAAAAATGCTCTTTAAATATACAGGATCTCTAATTATTAATTATTTTTCATAATCAGCACAGAAAGCCAGCCAATTAAGGGAACTGAGAATCTGAGTGCATGTCATATAAAATAATAGGTGTTTTCCAGTTATGGACGTCCAAGAGAAAAAAGTTGGGCATCTTAACGGAGTGAAAAGTCCAATAAAGGAAAAAAACATTAAATTATTTTATTTAGGCTCCTCTTGAAGTTTATTTAGCTGTTGCCATTCAGACATCATCATGCAGTGAAACTCAACATTTTGGTACATTTGAAACACTTTGATAAGAAAAGTAGTGCTGCACTATGATTACACATTTTTTAATATATTTTATGTTCAGGGACTATGTTTGATTAAACATTACGGTTCACTGGCAGATGAAGTAGTTGTTTCATGATTTGACTGACTGGCATATGGTCAGACTGATAGCGATTGATGGACCACTTCATGTGTTTGCTTCCTGGCTTCCCCAGTTTACCCCCGAGGGTCTTATTTATTTAGGAGCAGTGAAAATTTCAACAAATTGACTAACTGTTGCATGTCCTCGGGGCATGCTGGACATTTCTCTGCTAGACCCCAATCAAAACCTCCAGACCCAATTCTGACCACATCCTCTGAGCAATTACTCCTCTCCGTCCCACGTTTGCTCTTGAAATCCAAGTGCATCGTTGGAAAAGTTGACCCCTGCCATCAGACCCATCATGCTTTTCACTCTCAGATGTTGCAGTGACTGCACGCTCATACTGTATATTGCTTAGATTATCCAATTAGAAAATTCATATTTGGCTTTTCTTGACTAGGGAGCTCCTGGTGAGGATGGTCGCCCAGGACCCCCCGGCCCACAGGGCGCCCGTGGACAGCCTGGTGTCATGGGATTCCCCGGACCCAAGGGAGCAACTGTGAGTAATTACAGTCTACAAAAAAAATCAAGATGTGAATGCGTAATCAAGCAAATTTATCTTTACAAGAAAAAATGTTCACCCTTTTCAACATAATACATTTTGTTCTGTCGTCATCGTTGTTTTATTTGTCTTCTAAAAAATACGTCCCTGAATCAAGAATAGAAATATGTTCAACAACAAGCGGAGTACTGCTGAGCGAATTCACGCCATTGGATATGCAGCATCTCACGCATCCTCTCTCCTCCCGAAATAGATGCAGGACCAAGCCAATCAGCCACGGTCCTGTGACTAACTGCTGCATTTTGTTTCTGTTGTGATTAGGGTGAGGGAGGCAAGTCTGGTGAGAAAGGACTGGGAGGAGCTCCTGGTCTGAGAGTGAGTTGTTTCACCTTTTCTGCTTTTAGTAACCTACTTATGTTTAATTCAAAACACACACACTGACGCCACCATGCTTCCATTTTATGGCATTTATGAAAGATCTTACATATTCATACAAGTCATGAATGGCTGTTTTGGGATATAGATGGAAAGAAAACACTCTTTAAAAAACAGAAAAGTGCATATAGTTTGTCATGTTTTCATGATCAATATAATATTCAAATTATTAATTATTTTTTTACTGTAGGTTGTTTTTTATTCTCTGGCATCTGTGACTCAGCTGTGATCTACTGTTATTTCTGTAGTTCAGTTTCCAGCCTGTTGAAAAGCTCAGTAATAGCATCACCTTTGGCTTAACTGTTGATATATATCTATTTGTCTGACCCCCTCCTTCCTCCCTCTCTTCCTTCCTCTCTTCAGGGTCTGCCTGGCAAAGATGGAGAAACCGGCCCTGCGGGACCCCCCGGCCCTGCTGTACGTATCTCTGTCTCCCCCCCGTCCCACTCTATATAGCTTCAACACTGATATTATCTTCCCCTTTTCTCAGTCTGCACTTAGAAGCAGCCTTCAGTATCTCCATTTCCCAGACTGCCTCTGTCTTGAAAAAAAATAAGTCTTTGACACAAATGCCTGGACATTGTAAGATGGCATCACTGACTCACAGCTCAAGTTTAATCTGGAATTATCCTCATGTTGTCAAGCAAATTTTTGCCACCATCTTAGAGTCATATGTGAAATTTGTGACGTTTAGTTTACAATAGAAGCTGATTGTGTTTGTAATTATTTATTTAGGGCCCCGCTGGAGAGAGAGGAGAGCAAGGACAGCCCGGTCCCTCAGGTTTCCAGGTGAGTCTGTCTGTTCACACCTTCACCTTAAATCACCTGTTAAAGATGAGTGTTGCTGTTTTTAAGATGTAAGAATACACTCATCAGTCAGTTTATCTCTCACTGAGCTGAGCAAAGATGAGACTAACAGATTCTTCTATTATGACTGTTACATATTTCTACCTCCATAAATATCCTGTAAAGCAGCACATGTTGAAATATGACACAACATGACTTTGTTATGTTTTCAGTTTTTCATTTCTGACCCAGTGCTGTTCTTGCCTACATCTTTTGTCTGTGTTTCTCCTGTGCTCAGGGTCTGCCTGGACCCCCCGGCCCTCCTGGTGAGGGAGGCAAGCCTGGAGACCAGGTGAGTAAATTTGTTTTGGTGAAATACAGCTTATGAACTCAGTGTAAATACCAGCATGGCTCTGTCAAAGGCTGGAAAAGAATTCTGTCATTTGGTGGATGCTGTTCTCCAAATTCCCTCACAACATGTCACTTCCTTTACTCCCAGCCCTGACATTTTGTAATACTATAAAACTATATATATAAAAAGGGCTTTGCTGTAAACTTTTCCTGTTTCAATAAAGGTTGAACCAAAATAAATAGATTAGTTCTTGTGCCACCATTTCAGTGATGCTACCATTCACATCATTTCTGTGCCACTGTGAATGGAAAAGTGTAGCACTGAGAGTTACCAGGTGTAATATGTAATAATTTTATAGTAAATATATCCTCTAAATATCTACCTCTTACTTATAATTTAGAGTTAAATCCTAGAGCCTGATGGAAAAATATAAGTCGTAATAGTAGTCCTGCTTCTTTTCATTTAACTCCTCGTTTTCTCCGTTCAGGGTGTTCCTGGAGAGGCTGGAGCTGCTGGTGCCACTGGACCCAGAGTAAGTTGACAGCCTGTATCAAACTTCATTACTAGTTTGACTGACTGACTGTCAGACTTGTCGCTGACTGACGCTGTGTCTCCGTTCAGGGAGAGCGCGGTTTCCCTGGAGAGAGAGGAGCCGCCGGCCCTCAGGGTTTGCAGGGACCTCGAGGTCTGCCTGGAACTCCTGGAACTGACGGACCCAAGGTGAGTCCACAATTTGGTCAAAAATCAAAAAGGGACACGTTTTTTAATGAATCATTGTGTTGACTACATTCAGCATCTTCCTCTAAAGATTGTTTACTGGAGGTGGTAAGCCCCCCCAGATCCTCACACGTCTTCTGTTACATTGCCTTATGATCAGTTTAGTTAGTAGGTGGCATTTGCTGTATGAAAGAGCACCTGAGTTTCTCTGAAGGTAAATGTCATATTTCATAAAAGTGTATTATTTTGGGGTGCCCTGGTGGCCCCCGAGGCGCCAGTTCCCAGCCACAGATCTGGAACCCACACAAGGGGTCCCAGGATTCGTCTGAGGGGTCAAGAAGATTGACAGTAGAGAAATGATCACGACCGATTTACAGTGTGACAAATAGACACTTTTGTTTTCTGGGGTCTCAAGCCCAAAAATTTGGGAAACTACTGTCGTAGGGGTTAAGGCACCAACCAGGTCACTCACCTGCTCTCACCCCTCATTTCCTGTCATCACTCTACTGCTCAAATCCCTGATAAAGGCAAAACAAATGCCCCTCAAAACAACATAATAGTGTAATGTGAACATAAAGTATATACTTAGTTACATATACTGAATATAAACTTGTACAGTCATACACATAATGTACATATAAGTATATACACTGTACACACATCTGGATATACACATTATATCACTATATGATGAATAGTGTACATATACATAAGAGCAGAAAAAGACTTAGTGATTTCAACATGTAATTCATTTATAAACTTTGAGTATTTCAAAGAGAAATCAGATCTTTTCTCTACATTTCTAACTGGCAGCTCAGCGTATTTTCCAATCAACTACAGTAAACAGTCACCTGCTTATCAGCCATCAACACATTTCAGCCAGCTGCAGTAATTTGTCACAACTGCACTGCGAGTGGAAGAAGAGCTCAAAGCACCTGCAATTCTCACTTTTGGTTTGTTATCTGGTCTGAATTTAATCCCAGTTCATAGGGTGTTTTTTTTCTCCCTCCCTTAAGGTCAGACAGGAGTGGGTAGACAGGATGAGGATTAGAGCGCTGACATGAGTGTGATGATGATGGTGATGGAGGAGGGATAAGCAGACAGTCGGTGGAGGGTGAAGCTCCGTTCTCAGCGACATGCAGAATGAATTGTTGCAAGAAATAAATTTTACATCTGCCCCCACCTCCCCTTTAGTAAAATCATAGTTTGAATGTGTGAGCCCCGTGGTTACAGCTTAATGACTGCAGATAGGCAGCAGCAGTCACTGTTTGTGCCTCTGATCTCCAGTCTGGGCTGCAGTAGAAAGCGCCGCTGATAAGCCCGACAACTTTTGACCAGGAGTGGGCCTGGTGGAGCCACTTCAAAAAAAAAAAAATCAAAGTCTGTATTTCCCTCTATTATCTTGACTTTGATGTGCGGAATAGGAATTTTGTTATGATAAAACATTTCTTCTTATATTACAGAATTTAAAGGTGGAGCCACAATCAAAAGGAACATATTGAATTTGAGATATTTTTAATGTTTTAACACTGATCAACTAATTAGCTGATAATTAGCTGCAAAGTTGGTAAAATGTATTTGAGTCCAGCAAGTGTCAGGCGAATAATATTGGCGTGTTCTGTTTTTCCAGTCCTTTTTTTAACCTTGAACACAGCATGTGGAAACAAAGATGAGCATCTGTGTCTTTTGTTGAATTCGACGCCTTCTCAATCTGTGACAGCACAACTTTTGTGTTTCTGACACATGTATAAATAAACACAAAGTCTTGGCACAAGTGCACAGAAATATGACAGCATGTTCACTGAAGTCTGTGAATAAAAACTGCTTCACATATCTGATGCTTCCACACAGTCACTCAGTATACAGTGACCTTGAACTGTCTCCTCAGTCTGTGTCTGTCGCTGCCTCATAACGTCCTCTTCATTTATTTCTGCTTCATAATAGGGAGCCATCGGACCTGCTGGTACCGCTGGAGCTCAGGGCCCCCCCGGCCTGCAGGGTATGCCTGGAGAGAGAGGGTCTGCTGGCATTCCTGGGCCCAAAGGAGACAGAGTGAGCCACGATGGGAACAAAGCATTAACGACTGAATGTTGCTTGATTTTAAGATTTGTGGCCCACACCGATGTCAGGTGACTGACACGTATGTTTTTTTGAATCCTCATAGGGTGACATTGGAGAGAAAGGACCTGAAGGTGCTTCTGGCAAAGACGGTGCCAGAGTAAGTGCTTGTCATCCATTTTGATTTTCATGAGCAATAATTGTCAGTGTTGAATTTGGCAGAAGCTCCACTCATGTATTCACTGTTCAAGTCTTAAAAGAGTTCAAATCCTTTGTTCTTACAAATGGGAGTGTTCATAAATTTTTAGACCTGATGTCAAACTTTGACAATTCTTAACACTCTTTTGCTGTTTCCTGTCACAGGGTCTCACTGGTCCCATCGGTCCTCCTGGTCCTGGTGGTCCCAACGGCGAGAAGGTGAGCGACATATAATTTATTATTTTTTTATCGGCAAGTTATCGCTATAATATTTTATTCTCCAAGTTATCATTAGATATGGTGTTGAATTTAAACACCTTCCCGTCTGAATATATCATATCCAACTGTGCACACCTATCTGAAACTACATTTCACAGCTCAGTGTGTCACTGATGTCAATCTGTTTCCTTAAAGGGTGAATCTGGTCCTGCTGGTCCTTCTGGAGCTCCTGGTACCCGCGGTGCTCCTGTAAGTGTAACCTTTATCATGTCTCCACAGAAAAAAAGTTCAAAGTATAAATCCAGTGCACTTAGATTTCCTGTTAACCACCATCCATTTGTGAGTTCCAGGGAGGGTTTTTTCCACATAGTCTTTGCTGTAGAGCCAGTCAATTTCTTAGATTGCAGATGATTGGTATAAGACACTGACTGTCTGTGCTGAAGTTGGAGTTTAGGAGCTTTTCACTTTTTATCAGATCACCCATTTCTCTTACTTTCAGTCAGCACTGAAGCCTGAACTGACTTCTGAGTCTTTGTCGCCTCTCTTCCTTCCTCTTTCAGGGTGACAGGGGTGAGACTGGACCTCCTGGACCTGCTGGATTTGCCGGACCCCCTGTGAGTAACAACAACAAGGCCGAGCAGCTCTTAGCTCTGCAGAAGTCTCCAGGGCCATAAATGTCAGGACATGTAGTCTGTGGCCCTGGAGTCATGTTCCAAGTCTAGACTGTTGTTTTCTGTTCTATTCAGTCATAAATATCTATAATAACTGAGAACTTTACAGATTATTTAAAGAGTATAAATCGTCAGCCGACTCACCTTTGGCAGTGGTGGAAAGTAACTCAGTCCATTTACTCATGTACAGTGCTCCCTGGAGCAAAGTTCTCAAGCTACTTAGCAGATTAAGTGTATTAAATAGCTTCAACATTTAAGTCACATACATACATGTACACAAACATAATACACCAATAAGTGCAATACGGTAATATGCATTATTCTGAAAAGGGCCATTCTCGATAATGGGTACTTTTACTCTTGGTAATTTAAGTATACTTTGATGGCAATACTTTAGCACTTTTACGAAAGTAGAACATTGCATTTGTAACCTGTGAAGCCATTAATGTCAGGGCTTCACTTCTGAACTGAAGTTTCTTGGATGAGAGGTGAAACATCAGTTGTCACTGATTCTGTTAGGGGTTTTGGTTACTGGACCCAGGAGTTAGACACAGACGTGGGGGAAGGTAAAAAGGGATTTATTAATAAACAAAAAACTCCAGGACTCACAAAGAACAAAAGAAGACGCAGTGTTGGAGGCCGGGCTGTGGGTGCTGAGGCAGGAAGGCAGGAGATGTTCTGGTGGAGCAGATGATGATGAACAAAGAAAAGAAAATCCAAGGAACGACCAGGAACACGAGTAACACACACTACAATTCTATTCTAAATTTCATTTAGCAGATGCTTTTGTCCAAAGCGACGTACATCTGAGAGTAGATACAACACAAGCAAGGATCTAGTCAGGAGAAAACAACTTGGATAAGTGCCAAAAAAAAGCAAGGTTCAAGTTAGATAGGGCCTGTGCCTACAGGCAGTGAGGGGGGCAAACATTCCAACATACAATTAGACTTGGGTCTTTAGTCTATTCTTAAAGACTGAGAGTGACTCTGCAGATCGAACAGAGTTTGGTAACTCTTTCCACCACCAGGGAACCACAGAGGAGAAGAGTCTGGCTAGTGACCTCGGGCCCTTTTGAGGTGGTTGTATCAGGCGCCTTTCATTGGTCGAGCGTAGTGAGCGGGACGGAGTGTAGACCTGAATCAGGGTGTTCAGGTAGGAGGGAGCCGTTTTTGTTGTGGTTTTGTAGGCAAGTGTAAGAGCTTTGAATTTGATGCGGGCAGCAACTGGAAGCCAGTGGAGCGATCTGAACAGCGGTGTGACATGTGCTGTTTTTGGCTGGTTGAAAACCAGACATGCTGCTGCATTCTGGGTCATCTGCAGAAGTTTGACCGTGCATGGGGGGAGGCCTGCCAGTAAGGAGTTGCAATAGTCGATGCGTGATATTACTGCAGCCTGTACCAGGAGTTGTGCTGCATGTTCAGACAGGAAGGGTCTAATCCTCCTGATGTTGTACAGTGTGAATCAACATGATCGAGCAACAGTGGCCACATGAGCCTTGAAAGTTAGTTGGTCATCAATCATGACACCCAAGTTTCTGGCAGACTTTGTGGGTTTGAGTTGGGCTGATTCAAGCTGGATGTGGATTTCTAGTTGTATAGAGGGACTGGCTGGGATGACAAGGAACTCAGAGGTTGAGTTGAAGGTGGCGTTTTTTCATCCATGCCGAGATATCTGCAAGGCATGATGAGATCCGGGCAGAGACTGTGTGGTCGTCTGGGGGGAACGACAGGAAAAGCTGTGTATCATCAGCATAGCAATGGTATGAGAAACCATGGGAGTGGATTATTGCACCGAGTGAGGTTGTGTGTATTGAGAAGAAGAGGGGACCAAGCACTGACCCTTGGGGAACCCCTGTGGATAGGCTGTATGGTTCAGACACTTCCCCCCTCCAAGACACTCTGAAATATCTCCCTGAGAGGTAGGACACGAACCAGCAGAGGGCAGATCCTGAGATGCCAAGCTCAGTGAGTGTGGAGAGGAGGATTTGGTGGTGAACCATGTCAAAGGCAGCTGACAGATCTAACAGCAGGAGAGCTGAAGACTGTCCTGCAGTTCTCGCAGAACGTAGTGATTCTGTTACAGGTAGAAGTGTGGTCTCGGTAGAGTGACCCTGTTTGAAACCAGACGGATTTGGGTCATACAGTTTGTTGTCAGAGAGGAAAGCAGAGACTTGGTTAAGACAGTTCGCTCAAGTACCTTAGACAGGAAGGGTAGGAGTGAAACTGGTCTGTAGTTTTCGACCTGGGCTGGGTCGAGTGTAGATTGTTTGAGTAGTGGAGTGACTCGAGCTTGCTTAAATGCAGCGGGCAACACACTTGTAGCAAGTGAGGAGTTGATGATGTATGTTACTGCAGGGTTAAGTGATGGGGAGATAGTTTGTAAGAGGTTGGATGGTAACAGGTCCAGTGGACAGGTAGTGGGACGAGAGTCCAGCAACAGTTTGGCGACTTCCACCTCAGTCAGAGGGGAGAATGAGGAGAGTGTGACCCTATTAGCTGGTGGGTGCACAGTGAGTTGGTCAGGCTCACAGAACTGGTTACTGATTGCAGAGACTTTGGCCATGGAAAATGAGGCAAACATGTCTGCAGTGAGCAGAGTGGAGGGTGGAGGAGGAGGTGGGTGGAGGAGTGAGTTAAAAGCAGAGAATATTTTCCGAGCATCTGAAGTGCCACAGATCTTGCTCTGATAGTACATGGTCTTGGCAGTTTTTAAGCTGGAGGAGAATGATGTAAGGAGTCTGATAGTCACTGAGGTCAGTGGGCTCTCTGGATTTACGCCATTTTCTCTCAGCTGCTCTGAGCCCTGCCCTTTGCTTTCTGGTGACTTCAGTTAGCCATGGAATAGGGGGGGAGTCATGAGCAGGTTTGGATGTTAGAGGGTAGAGATTGTCCAGAGAGCAGGCAAGGGAGGAACAGAGAGTGTCACTGGAGATACAAGAAGAACTAGAAGCACTAAAGCACAGGGAATGACTGGAGAAACAGGAACAAAGACATGGACAAACACATGGAACGATGTGGCAGCCTGAGAGGAGAATGAGAGGAGTATTTAAGCAGAGGTGATGAGGTGGAATTGGATGCAGGTGTGAGGGGGAAGGCCCCAGCACCCAAGACCACGCCCCNAAGAATTATATTTTTTTATACAAAGAATATGTCATTTCTTCTTTCAAACGTTACAAAGTCGCGATTTAAAGGTTCCAAATTTGATTATGTCTGAGAGTTAAAATCAAAAAAAGGCTCATAAGAAGAGGCTTCTAAGAGGCTCGTAAATAATTGATATAGCATCAGAGGTTAAGATAGTATAACCTTTAGTCCTTAGTAGAGGTCAGGCTTCACAAAGGCTTGATCCTACGTTTTCCATAATGCAATAATAATCAATAGCATTCATGCATTGTCCTCTCCCTGCTTGGCAAATGTTGCAACCTTTAGATTGGAACTCAGGCTTTCCAATATAAACTTGCAGTCTCAAACATAATACTATTGTTTTCACAGCCTGAGTTGCACCAAGTATAAATTGATAAAAATTGGTGTAGTGCCCTTTAATCACATTTATTTTAGGGAATCAAGAATCATTGTTATTATTCAACTGTTTCTGTCTTTTTCTTTCAGGGTGCTGATGGTCAGCCTGGAATCAAGGGAGAGCAGGGAGAGTCTGGACAGAAGGGTGACGCTGGTGCACCTGGACCCCAAGGACCCTCTGGTGCCCCTGGACCTGCAGTGAGTGTCTCTCTAGACTGTTTTTACTTGCTGAACCAA
Source organism: Centropyge bicolor (assembly GCA_037975185.1). Lineage (NCBI taxonomy): Eukaryota > Metazoa > Chordata > Actinopteri > Pomacanthidae > Centropyge > Centropyge bicolor. Next base: position 4,041,190 of record JBBMOC010000012.1, on the reverse strand, counting down.
ACAACATTTTTTTTTCTTTTCCCAAGCCCTATCTACCAAAACCTTGAAGTTCACAGCCTATTGAAGTTTTCTCTTTAATAATCAAAAACATTATCCAACAGCAACACAAACAAGGATTGACAGCCTTGTTTATGAGAAGAGAAAAATGTTATCTATGAGCAAATCAGCAGAAAAATTCCCTTTTTTTGAAAAGAAACATTCTAACATTTGTGGTGGTGCTAAGTTCAAGTCAAGAATGAAAGCTGTCCTTGTCACTCATTGTGCCACAGCAGGCAGAGTAAACACCGACTGGGGCAAACAGTTTAGAACATTTCAAAGCAGCTGAATGTGTTTGAGTTCATACTGCCATTTATAAAACACAAAATAAATGTCAGACACTAATGTAATGTATGTTGTACTGCTCTAGGGTCCCACAGGTGTTTCTGGACCTAAAGGTGCTCGCGGTGCTCAGGGTCCTCCTGTAAGTGGCTTTCAATTCATTTATTCTACAGCAGCACATGTAGAAACCAGGATTTTATTCAACTCTGTTCGGTTTGTTCTAACTTGAGCTTTCTCTATCAGGGTGCCACTGGTTTCCCTGGTGCTGCTGGCCGAGTCGGACCCCCCGGTCCCAATGTAAGTTCACAACGACACTCCTCAACCGTCCATAACTGTACAATAAATGAAAGATATGAGACAGGTTTTGTTCTATATTTTCAAATTGTTTGACTCTTATTATTGCATGTTTTTACACAAACCCTTAGCTAGATTTCATTATTCAGTCATCAAATGTGACACTGAGTATGAGGCAGAAGAAGAAGAAGAAAAATGGGCTTGATTTATGTTTTCCAAGCACCAGGTGCAAGGGAACAGATACAGGGATGTTTTCTAAATGGAATCTGACTTATTTTCACCTATGAATCCTTTTTAATTTGCACCTGTAAAGCATTACACATTGCTTCACACCCACACAGAAGAAAGCCAGCCTGTCTGACACAGTGGGAGCTGTTGTAGTTGGATCAGAATATTTTTACAGACTTGCTAACAGGAAGTGCAACACATTGTGAAAAACAAGTCTGATCCTGTGAGACTGCTAATATGAGATATGTGTTATTAAATGTTATTTATAGATGCGCAGATGCCTAGATAGAAACTATAATCCCACCGGCTCTGTCAACATGATGTGTGCATGTTCATGGGTGCTTCTACACCGCAGAGCTCACATGTCTTACAATTCATTTTACATATGTTATCCTCCTGTAGGGCAATCCTGGACCTGCTGGTCCTGCCGGCCCTCCTGGCAAAGATGGACCCAAGGGTGTGAGAGGTGATGGTGGCCCCCCAGGCAGACAGGGTGATGCTGGTCTACGTGGTCCCGCTGGGACTCCTGGAGAGAAGGGAGACGCTGGAGAGGACGGCCCCCCTGTGAGTTCACTTTAATTATATTCCTCCATGCAACACTCAAGACACTTCTGGCTTTTACATAATACATAACTTATTGACCTCGTGGCGCTTGAAATGCCACTACAGCACCCCTCCAGCACCCACATGTTTAGCCGCTCTTGTTCCCTCACATCTCCTTGAACACCATCAAAAAGAACACAGGTGTCTGTTATAGAGAGAAGAAAATGATTAAATGTGTTTGTGACTTTTACATAGCTCTGTCAGCCCAAAGAGCCAATTTCATGAGTAATGGACAGCCGCCGAGCTCCCTCTCCATTTAATAAATACACAGGGCTGTCAGTGTCCATCACTGCCTGTAATAGCACACCAAGACATATGACAGCACAGGGCAGCACAGGCCCAGGAACAGGCTAATGACAGGACCCCAGGCTTTTACCTCGCCTGCACTCGGCTCCACACGCCTGTCGCACATGACGATGAGTCCTGTCAAGATAATGACACGTCTCAGATGATTGGATACTCAAACATGAAGATGGGTGCTATACGTTACATATATTAAATCCTGAACCATGTATCAACGCATCAACATCTTAGTCAGGTGGTGCGTCTCAATTGTCACTTAGAGTCAGGTGTTCATTGTGAGCTCTCGCCGCTGCACTGCAGGACGTGTGGAACAGAGCGTGGTGGATGAAGCAGACCACAGAGGTGACACAGAGATCGATGCTGATCTGTGCTGTGGCAATTGGGAGTTGAAAAATCCCAGGTGACACAAGATATAAATCAAGTAAAGAAACAGAATGAACGAACCGAATCAAACTTGGTAGAACACAGCCATAAAGATGGTCAGCTCTGCACATGTCTGCAGTAACACCTGGGGACTTAAGGGAGTCTCCAATGCTGGACTGGCAACTTCAGTGTGACCACAAATCTTCAGGAAGTCACTGCTCCAGGCCAAGAAACAGTCTGGCACATAACACAATGTAAACCCATAAATCAGAGTTTTGCACTTCAGCTTTTGTAAGGATTAAATAAGCAGGATATAATGTGTTGATCAGTGAGCTTTAGAGATACTGGGAGGTGGATTGTTCTACCTCCAGACAGAGCCAGGCTAGCTGTTTCCCTCCGCTTCCAGTCTTTGTGCTAAGCTAAGCTCATCATATTTCAGATGTGAAAGAGTCAGCCAGAAGGACATAGTTGCCCTCTTCTGTTATATACTTTTGTACTATTGTCTAAAAAAATCATTTGGATGTTGAAAGGACAGAGTCTGAGCCCTGTGGCTTGATCCTAGAAGATATGATTGCACATAGGCAAGAGAGGGTAAATGATGACGAGAGTAAATTGTGTGTATTAAAGCCGTCGATTAAAAACTATGTAACTATTGAATTAATTATAATCAAACAAAAGTAAACGATTTGTTTGTTAGTACATTTATCTCACGTTGTGTTTTCCTCCTCTCCCTCTCAGGGTCCTCCGGGTCCTTCAGGTCCTCAGGGTTTGGCTGGTCAGCGTGGTATCGTCGGTCTGCCTGGACAGCGTGGTGAGAGAGGTTTCCCTGGTCTGCCCGGACCTTCTGTGAGTAACATATTGTTTTCTTTATCAAATCGTTGAATGTACAAATTATGGCTTCAAGTTAGTTATTTTAATTAGCAATGAATCCGACTCTCTTTTCACAATGAATTGATTCATTATTTTGTCAACCTGTTTTGTTGAAATGTCAAAGATATTCAAGTCACACTAATAGCAGAGACAATTATTAATCCAAATTGAGCCAACTGTCTGCATCTATCCGACTGACTATATTGATCAATACTTACTTACTTGTGTGCATTTGCTGCTTTTCTTAGTCTTATGTGATTGTACTAAAGAAAACATGAGTGTCTATGAGCTTGTCTTCTCATAAGCTGCCATGCATTGCTCTCCCTCTGCAATGATGACACTTTATGGATCCAACAATTGACAAATTAATCATGAAATGATCGCTAGGTTAATTGATACTGAAAATAATCGTTAGCTGCAGGTCAACACTAATGTAGGTTCTCTTAATCCAGTGCTCATTGGTTGACCTGGAGGATTACTAAACACTGACTAAACACAGAGTTGTTTCTCTTTCTGTCAACCTCAAATGACAAAAGAGTCTGTTAGATAAATTCATATTCATGAATGTGCCGCGACAGCACCGTGCCTCATGCTCTGTCACTCAGTACAAGAGAGAGTATACGACCCACAGACAGACTCTGGACTGTCATTCTGCTGTGGCCGAAATAGATCACAGTCAGAACACATCTCCTGAGTCCGGACTGATGAACTGACTGCATCTGATGTTCAGGGTGACGTGGGACAAGAAGGCTCCCCTGCTTACATCTCGCTCCATTTGATACATGACATGAGCCGTGTCCCCTGCTAACAGCATCTCAGTGGGCACGTCCTCACCAGTCATTATTTATCAGTATGAATAAAATGGTGGTGCCAAACTCACGCAGGAAAGTTTCAAGCAGGAGAATATGCTTTTAATATCAGAAGTTACATTTAAGCTGCAGTTTATGTAACTGTCTGTAGTTTTGTTTCTTCAAGTTTGGTCCCTTTGAAGGCAGCAGCTGCTCAGTTTGAACCAGTGCTAAAACCAGAATGAGTGGACTGAGACAATGTTTTGTACCATGTTCTTCATCCTTGAATGTGATCATTTTCATTCAAACACATTAAAAAAAGCACAAGAAGAAAGTATCAGTTTCCCAGGTAACTCATTGTCATCTCATTTGTTTGTAGGGGAATTAGCATTTCAATAGGGTTTTGTGAAGAGATAATTGACAGTTTTCTTCTTCATTAAGACATCAACATGAACCTTTCCAACCCCTGAGTGGACAAACACACAATTTCCACAGCTTTGATCAGTTTTCAAACCGGAAAAAATCACAGAGGCCTAAACTAGTTTTTAAAACATCAGAGGGAATTGTGCTGCATTTTATACAGTATTATATGTTTTTCATATCAACATAGATCAATCTATTGGGTGTGGTGTACCTGACAAACATCCAACTGGGATCAAAATGTTTAAGTAGATTTTTCCAGATTTCAAGATTTGTGCTGCTGAATCAGTTTGCAGCTGCATCAATAATGTTCTGGAAACTTTGCCAAAACTATTAGTTTAGCAAAACCAGTTTCTACAAAAAAAACGAGCAGTTTAATGAGCCAAGCTGCAAAAACAATATCTGCAACACCTAGTAATCATTTACTATCCAAGTGGTTGTTTTCAAACTTTTTATTTTGCAGCAATGGTTTAATAAAAGTGTGTGCTCGTCTCCATCTATGGACTGTCTCGCACACAATATGTAATTTGACTCAGAGTCTATTATCAGCCTGATATATCAGCCAGTGTGTCAGGTGATCTTACCCAAGCTGTTCACTGTGATGTTTCCAAAAACAGTCATTCACTCAGATGTTAGACTGAATCTATAATTACAGCAGTGTGAGTGAATGTACCAGTGGATGAATTACATGATGAGTTGTATCTGTGGGTAATTCATCATGCCCTGTAAGCTTGGTGTAGTAATGAGACCTCTTCTCTCGTCACCTCTCAGGGTGAGCCCGGAAAGCAGGGAGGTCCTGGTGGCAGCGGAGACCGTGGACCCCCTGGACCTGTCGGACCACCTGGACTCACTGGACCAGCAGGAGAGCCTGGCAGAGAGGTCAGAGAATGAGCAACACACAACGTGTGTGTGTGTGTGTGTGTGTTTGGATTCACATCTGCCACATTGCATTTAGTTCACAGCTGAAACGACAGAATCACGGTCTGGAGGCCAAGTTGATTAAAATGCATTGCTATTTACGTCATGTATACATTTGCATGGGGTTTACACCATATTATTGATGTGCTTTGTTGGAGCAGGGTTTATTATGCAGCTGATCAGTATTCAATAGGACATCTGGCTTGGTGGAGGTGGAAGCTATTAACACTTCATATTGGTCTGTCATCGAACAGGGCAACCCTGGATCTGATGGACCTCCGGGTAGAGATGGTGCTACTGGAATCAAGGTGAGAAAAACACAATCACTACATAAGATACACAAGGTCGAAACCCTGTTCAAATATGCCATTACTCTGAACAGGGATTATGCTCTTATTCATCTTGATCTGTCATTAAAATTTGAATTACTACCAGGAATAAATTGAATACATTGTCGCCTCGTTGGCTGACAGCACCATCTGTGTACAGGGTTTACAGTCAGTCTACTTCTCCTCATTTCTCCAAACAGGATGAATATTATTTTTTTCAGTGTGCAGCAAATGAGGACTCCGACACTGGTGCATTTGTTAGAGTTAATCTTCAGCTGCTGTTTGTATTGCAATAACCTTTTTATTCAAATACCCAAGCAAAATCTTAGTTTCATTATCATTACATTTTTCACACTATGAGCCTTTTGGTGTCTGGGTAATGATCCCACTATAGTGTACAGTGCAGCTTTTCTCACATCACACTGACTGTCCTGCTGTTGTGGTCTCTGCTCTGCAGGGCGATCGTGGTAACACCGGTCCTGCTGGTGCTCCTGGTGCTCCAGGCGCTCCCGGTGCTCCCGGCCCAGTCGGTCCCACAGGCAAACAGGGCGACCGTGGAGAGTCTGTAAGTAGTAATTCCAACAGGGGTGAAACATGCTGTCTCTGTTTACTGTTGTCATTGACATGGTATTTATTTAGAGATTTTTTTTTCACTATTTTAACATTATTTGATCTTTATATGCACCTTATATGCAAGATGTATTTGACCTCAAGTGCTACAAGAATGCTAGTTAATATTAACAGATAAAAGGGTCTGTGTGTCAGTAATAAATGTTTCTGCTGTAACATCACCATCTTCTCTTGTTTTTCTTCCACAGGGTGCACAAGGACCTGCTGGACCCCCAGGACCTGCTGGAGCCAGAGGAATGCCTGTATGTATACACACACCTCCATGCTCATGTTTGAAATTAGTTAGGACACAAACCAACAACAGAATGACAAATATAAGTGAAATCACTGTATGTTTTTCTAATTAACTTGTTGTCCACTTGTTCTCAGGGACCTCAAGGACCACGTGGTGACAAGGGCGAGGCTGGAGAGTCTGGTGAGCGAGGACAGAAGGGACACAGAGGTTTCACAGGTCTGCAGGGTCTGCCCGGACCTCCGGTAAGCATCCACACTACATGTGAATCTATGTGCATCCAGACCTTTGTGTTACACTGGTCACATACATTTATTGTCATCATCCATCAGATATTTACTCCTTCAAAAATAGTAATATTACAGTATCATATCCAGATCCTGGTTGCACTAATTTAATTAATTATATCATTAGAAATTATTGTCATATACCACTGAAAAACAATGATAACATGTCTTAAAAAGTCTTAAATATAACTTGAAACCCCGATGTAATAATGTTATTATTATCTGTTTAGGGTCAAGCTGGAGACCAGGGTGCTACTGGACCTGCTGGACCTTCTGGACAAAGAGTGAGTGCTCATGCTTCCAAAGCACTCAGTTGTAATAAACAACTAATGAAATAGGTTGCTTCACATGCAGTGTCTTGGATGTCGACATCAAGAGTTTTCCTCCATCTGTGTAAATAGGGACCACCTGGACCCGTTGGCCCTGCTGGAAAGGATGGAGGAAACGGCCTGCCAGGACCCATTGGACCCCCCGGACCTCGTGGTCGCAGTGGAGAGACCGGTCCCTCTGTGAGTATCCACGAGAGCTTTCTCTGCCTGTCGCCATTGATCTTCCTCCGAAAATTAGAACTAACTAAACTGACTGAAACTCAATATAACCATATATAACTATGTATATACATAATTATAACTGACTAAAAATATCAGCGAATATTGCTTGAGTAATATTTTTATAATGCAGTTATTTACAACCCTACATTTTGCACACACACTGTGTGTTACATGTGCGTGAGAAATTATATATTCAGGAATTCAGAATGCCTACAGAATTGGAAAGGATACATGTTGAGAGTCTTAAAAAGATGAAGAACCTGACTGTGTTAAATTAACACCCCATAATAACATGATGAGTCCCAGGTGTAAGTCCTGCTGTTGCCGGGTATGAATTGAAGACTCATATAGTGTAAAGCATTTTAATTTCCCTCCTGTTTCTGTTTGAATAGCAGAGACACTGTTCATTCTGTGCAGCAGAAAAACATGATGAAGAGGAACATGAGAAAAACAGTCCAAAATGTAAAAGAACATTTAGGATTGATTGTGATGATGAATTGACTATCAATATCAGTTTTGTTTTGGAATACTGCTGCTTTACTACGACATTAATTCAACATCATTGAAATAGTTCAGCCATCTTCTAAATTCTCCTCGCTTTACACTGAAAACAGTTAGAGTCAGTTTACATACAGGCTCTCAAACGAAAAGAATCTCAACAATATGTTTCTTGTAGTAGCTACAACATCTTGACCACAGTCACCCAATGTTAATTTAGTGCTTAAGATCGTACATAATGCAATTAAATCTTTGATACTAGAGCAGGTATTTAAGTGAGGGACTACTTAGATCTCCCTCATTAAAAAAAGAGATCACATTACAAGGCAAATGTCACGGGTTCAGTTTTTGCTGGACCCAAGAGCGACACACAGATGCGGGGGACTGAGAAAAAGGGATTTATTGAACACAAAAAAGTCCAGGACTCACAAAGAACAAAAGAAGAGGCAGTGGTTGGAGGCTAGGCCGTGGGTGCTGAGGCAGGATGGCAGGAGATGATGATGAACAAAGAAAAGAAAAACCAAGGAAAGACTGGGAACACGAGTAATACACGCTGTAGATAGAAGAAGAACTGGAAGCACTAAAGCACAGGGAAAGACTGGAGAAACAGGAACAAAGACATGGACAAACACATGGAACGATCTGGCAGCCTGAGAGGAGAATGAGAGAAGTATTTAAGCTGAGGTGATGAGGTGGAATTGGATGCAGGTGTGAGGGGGAAGGCCCCAGCACCAAAGACCACGCCCCCTGCACTGGAGACCACGCCCCCAGCCACTGAAGCAAACCTTATCTAAAAGACAAAGAAACAATCTCAAACTGAAAACACTGGAGACACAACTAAGAAAACACAGCAAATAAACTACAAGAAACCACAAAAAGACCCAAACCATAACAGCAAATGCTTTTTGCTTATATGAACACAAAAACAAAAGAAGGGAAAGAAAAAGTTAATCAAAGGTCAAATTAAAGAATGGTTTTAAACAACTAATTAGTATGTAGTGGTAAGGACTCCAGTTAACATCATTGAACTTGCATTGTTGATTTAAGAGTGAAGTCATAGACAAGAAAATTGAGATGAGAAGTGGCAGCAGATTGCTGAACAGATGGCAGCATTTCCTGCATCCGTTGAGGGAGAAGAAAGAATAATCCAACATTTGTGAGCAACAAGAGAGATGACGAGACAAAGAAAGGAAATGTCTAAATGTGGTGCAGTGCCAAATATAACCCTTGCATCTTTCTTCTTTTCTTCTCAGGGTCCCCCCGGAAACCCCGGACCCCCCGGTCCTCCTGGTCCCCCCGGTCCTGGCATTGACATGTCTGCCTTCGCTGGTCTGGGTCAGACTGAAAAGGGCCCTGATCCTCTCAGGTACATGAGGGCCGACCAGGCTTCTGGAAACCTCCGTCAGCACGACGCTGAGGTCGACGCCACACTCAAGTCTCTCAACAACCAGATCGAGAACATCCGCAGCCCCGAGGGCTCCAAGAAGAACCCGGCTCGCACCTGCAGAGACCTGAAGCTCTGCCATCCCGACTGGAAGAGCGGTGAGTGACACCGAGAGGAATTGGTCAAATTGGGGCGAGATGATGAAGCAGACAAGTTGAGGATAGGTGACATTTTCTGCTGGCAGCTCAATATTTAGGTTAAATATAGTTTGTGTTGCCTGGGAGTGTTTGGATGTGGCTGACTCACAGTCTGGTTTGGGGACGTTACACAGTGTTCCATAAAATTATGCAATATATATTCAATAATTATCAGCTTTTTCTGCAGCCAAAGAAGGGAGAGAAAAAGAAAAAAGGCTCGTCCCTGAAGCTGATGTGCTCGTTTTTTTCCTGCAGGAGAGTACTGGATTGATCCCAATCAGGGCTGCACCATCGACGCAATCAAGGTCTTCTGCAACATGGAGACAGGAGAGTCCTGCGTCCTCCCCAAGCCTTCCAGCATCCCTCGCAAGAACTGGTGGTCCAGCAAGAGCAAGGACCGCAAACACGTCTGGTTCGGAGAGACAATGAACGGAGGATTCCACGTGAGTGGCGCCATGGTTTTCACCAGCTGTGCTAAAACGTCATTTCCTCTGCTATTAGTCCCATAATGCAATCACACGCTGACTCCTGACATTAGCTCTGTATGTATCCAGTCTGAGGCTCATTGTTTTGGTTTGTTTCATCAGAAGAAATCAGGTGATTGTTTCTCACAGTGGTATGCTGGGATCACACCATGACCCTGCACATAATGGAGTCAATGCTTGGATTATTTAAAAAAAAATGTGTCTAAGGATTTTTGAAAATCAATAACGTAAAAATCCAGGTGAAAATCAGACTCATTTTTTCAATGTGAAAATGGTAACTTGACCTGTTGAAACCAAAACAATGGGCCTCACTCACCATTTGAAATAATGAAAAAAAAAGCCACAATAACAGAGACATTAACTATGAATCCTCTTCCTCACCTGCGGCTCAATGCAGTTCAACTATGGCGACGACAGCCTGGCGCCCAACACTGCTGCCATTCAGATGACCTTCCTGAGGCTGCTGTCCACAGAGGCTTCCCAGAACCTCACCTACCACTGTAAGAACAGCGTGGCCTACATGGACGCCTCCACGGGCAACCTGAAGAAGGCCGTGCTGCTGCAGGGCTCCAACGACGTGGAGATCAGAGCCGAGGGCAACAGCCGCTTCACTTACAGCGTGATGGAGGACGGCTGCACGGTAAGAGCACACGTCAGAGGATAATAGAGGACTTCCCCTCGTCTGTCACACTCTCTGGTGTTCACTTCAGTCGCCAAGACAATCTCATCCTCTGCAATTTCAGAGAAAGTCATAGGTCATTTAACAAGCGTTGTGTTTTTCTTCCCTCTACCCAGAAACACACGGGACAGTGGGGCAAGACAGTGATCGAATACAGATCGCAGAAGACCTCTCGTCTGCCCATCGTGGACATTGCCCCCATGGATATTGGTGGAGCAGAGCAGGAGTTCGGAGTGGAGGTCGGGGCGGTCTGCTTCTTGTAAAGAACGAGGGATCGAAAAAAGAAGAAGAAGAAGAAGAAGTGGAAATTTGAAAAAATAAAAATAAAACGAAAGATGAGCACACTTCAGATAAAGGAGGAGAGAAAAAAGAAGTGAAAGAGTGAAAAAAAAGAAAAATCAAGACACTTTTTTTAAATGGGACTTTTTTTCTAAGTAAAAAGTGCTTTTTTTTCCAAGTGGAACTCCGTAGGATATCTGCACTGATTGGCACCAGCAACTGTCATCTGTGATTCATCCAGTCAACTCACCCCCCCATGGACACCCCCCAAAAGGCCCTACTTCACCCTGAGTGAACAGCAACCCACACCGCCCCCACCTCCCCCACCCCATGAAGAAGAAGGAGGAAGTAGGAGGAGAGTATGGGAACATACCAGGGAACTAGAGAGAGAAAAATGTGTTGGTGTTATTTATTTATTGTTTAGGTTTGGGTCCCGGGTGTGGTAGGACTGAGATTGTTGCTAAGTAATAAAAAGCCCACTTACACATATTTAAACAAAATCCTTATCCACCAACGTCCTCTCTTACTTCCTCCTCTTTTCTCATCACCCCGTCGCTCCCGTACCATATCCACTAAAGCATACATATCTCTTTGAAACCAAAAAAAAATCTAGCTACGTAGAAGGTGCAGGTGTTCCTATTTCTACCACCGCAGTGTGTATCACAACGTTACTGTGTATTATAATAAAAGTCAATGGTGCTATTGTTGTAAAACAGTCTGTATTTTTTAACAACCAGATACTCACATGTAGTGACTTGTGTATATGTATATATATGTATATGTGTGTATACATATATATACAGTTTCTCAGAGAGAGCATTCCACCCTGGGATTTTGGATTTCAGGGTGATCAATGTGCCTGCCTCACCCCACCCTCCTGCTTCAGCCCCTATATGCAAGCAAACGTGCCCATGATGAATTTTTACAATCGAGGCATGTCCAATTTGGAATAAATACTGAATTTAATTTTCTTTTAAGTTTTGTTTTGATGTTTTAAAGCTACCTCACACTAAAAAAAAAAGAACTCACAAATCAAACTTCCCTCCCCTGATTCTTTGTATCCAAACCCCCCCGTATTTTAGATGAATACCTATATGACCAATATGTTTGAGAAGCTTGGTCATGAAAGCCCAGTCTGCTGCCCCCGCCCCCATTTGCTGTGACCTTTGACCCCCATCCCTCTCTACTTCCTTGCATCAGTCCCCTCACACAGGGCGTGCCCTCTGCCTCGGCGTACACACTCACACACACACACAATCACTCACACACACACACACAGAGACACGGTTGAAGCGATTCAGGGTGTGTTTGACGTTGTTGCTCCAGTCCTACAGCCAGCGCAGAGGGCTCATTTGTGTGAGGTTGTGTATATTTTTTATTATTAATAATAGTATTATTATTAATAATAATAGCATTATTATATTATTATGATCATGACTTGTTTTTGTTACGTTTTAATTAATGTAAATTGGAAATAAAAGACAAAACCAAGTAACAGGCTGAAGTTGCTTTTTATTTACAGTATATCCTGTTTTGTTCTCCCCCATGTTGAAATATCTGGGGCAATGATTTCGACTCGACCCAAGGAAATTCCTTACGCCTAAACATTTCACTGTGTATTTCCAGGGGGAGAAACAGCTCAGATTTCAGGAGAAGGCAGTGTAGAGACGGATGAACGCGGGGTCATTTTTGATTTTCTTTGACGATTTGTAAAAAAAAAAAAAAACAAAGCAAAAGTTGAAGAAGGAGGTGGTGAAAGTTCATATCATGTACTTTTTAAAAAATATATGTAAAATAGTTTTTCAGTCATTTCCTTTAGTTTCAACACATGGTAGAGTAGAAATAGGAAACACTGCCAAGCATGATCAGCTCATTCTGTGAATTGATGTCTTCCTGTACTTCTATTACTGCTCTTCATCTTCTTGGCTTTTTTTCAACCTACAGTAGCAATAAAAGGTAGATGCAATTCTATGAACAAAGTAGAGCAACGTTTCTTTTATTTTTTCTTGTTTTTTTTCTCCTAAAATCACTCTTTGATAGATCATTTATTACTCGATGTAATGGTTTCCAATCTTATTACTTTACCCTTGTTTGAATAATCATCGGCAACAAACAGGAGAGAAAACAAATCACTGCGACAGAAATACATTACCAATAAAAAAAAATACCTTCAGAAAAAGCTACAAACAGAGGACATGCTTGGTTCTTGAGTTGGGGGTTTTCACATCATTGTACTTTAAAGTTTAAAGGGTTAAAGATTGCATTAATAGCACGGGCTGAACTCTGGCACAAGAGTCGATGAATGATTTGCAACAGATTACATTCAGGAAATATTATGTTAAGTTACATCAGTGTTTTACAAGTTTACAGTTTTGAAACTCACAGAATAAATATCCAACTTCCTCCGATCTTGTCGCCTGTGGTCTGAAAACCAAGACCAGGTTTTTATATCATAACAATATCACTCAAAGTCTAACTGATTCTAAACTTTCAGACTTTCTCTGTAAATCACACACACACACCACATTTACAGAACACACACTTGTCCTATTCTAGATTTTGCCTCGGCTCTTAGAACTTTTCCAACCCGATTGTTAGATAAAATGAGGTACAGCAATGTAGCAGTAACATGTAGGCACAAGCATGCTTGGAACTAAAACATCAGCATGACAACATGCTCAAAATGACGACGCTAACATGCTGATGTTTCGGTATAAGGACTGACAGAAAGTGCAGCTGAGGCTGATGGGAATGTTTGAAGGTATTCAACCTGAATTTTGACCTGATGATGAAGCTGCAAGAAAAATGACATGCTCAGCAAAGTTTTTACATCCGGAGAAGAACATTAATGTCTGTACCACATTTCATTGTCATCTGGGTTGTTTCTGGGGTTGTTGTTGTTTTTTTTTTCAGTTTCCAAATTTCACATTTCCATTGAGCCGCGATGCTCCTTAAACCAGTGGTTCCCAACCTTCTTGGCTCATGACCCCTTAAAACAAAACAATGGCTTCTGAAAAAGTTAACCGAATTTTGTGTAATAGAAACAGGCTTTAATATCCTGTCAATAATCTCAGGACCCTTTAATCTGTGAGCTCATGTTGGGGTCCTGACCCCCAGGTTGGGAACCACTGATCTGCACACACATTAAACATTTCTAACTATCAACCTTAGAGAGGTGGCAAACAGTTTCTATTTGTAACAGTGAAGAATCATTACCCACACCATACGCCCTCTCCTCAGAGAGTAATGATCCACTGCCACAGGAAACATGATTACTATGAACTCAAGTGAAATTAAAAATATGTGGTTGTTAATCCAGTCAGGTTTTGTCCCATTTATGCAGAAAGCTACGTCAGGAATGGTATTAATCTTAACATTACAGGCGTTAAGTGCACCAACTGAGAAAATTATTCCATTTATTATCAAAGTGTTTTGCTTATTTTTACAGTGTCTGGAGAAAAAGAAAAATCAATTATAATACAGTCTATGTGGAAAATGGGAGACAGAACGATTTGTACACAGCAATCAGTGCAGAGAGGACCGAGAAGCAGGACTCCAGAGATTAATTAAAGCTAAACTAACAGCTTCCCTCAGGATAAATGCTTATACTAATCTAATTTATAACAGAGATCCACTTCTAAATCCGGAATCTGAAATTTCTCAATCAGTGACAGCTGCATGTACACGAAGCTGTCCCGATATTTTAGAGCTGATTGCTGCAGCCTGGAGACAAAATAGCTCACCTCCAGCTCTAATGGCTTCCTGAGAGCAAATTTAGATCAGCAGTTCAGCACCTGGCACCGAAACAGCTGGCTTAGTGACCGAGTGTTGGGAAAGGCTTGAACAGCATCCGTGAAAAATCAGCGTTATCAAAGTAAAAACGTGTGTAACGATGCACAAAAACACCACAGGGCTCACATCCACACACAAGTGGAACGAGCAATTAGATGAGGACACTGGTTTGAGTTTGCACATTCTCCTTCTGGACCTTCTAAACACACTCCAGCTGATTAGTGCCTTTCAAACCTTCATTAAGGGTCAGTCGGTCAAAGACTCCTAATTAGAGCTTAATGAGAGATAATAGGCCACAGTATGAGGCATGGAGAGAGAAGAACAGAGGGAGTGCAGAGGGAGATGGAAGGTTATAAAGTTCAGAGAGTTGTCTTTCTTCTCTTATTTCATCTTCTGCGCCACAGTTGTGTCTTTCAGTTTCCACTCCTCTCTCTCAGTGCACATGGTGGAATGAGTAAACTACACTCCATTCCAATTTTTTATTAATAAATTGGGGGGGGGGTGCAATATGTAAAGAAATATCAAGAAAAATGGGGGGGGGGGTATTCAGTCGTAACAAATATAAAGAAATGTTGTAGTCACGAAACACAGCTGTAAAAGGTTCATTTCCTCCATAGTCTGTTTACAGTCACTCCACACAGTGTTTGAAGTTTGGTCATAAAATGGGATTATAGTTCCGTTTAGATTACAGCCCAGCAGGAGCTCAGAAACCCGTGCTTAGAGTGTCTGTCTCTGTGGGGGTCTTGCGTGGGCTGGGTAAACTCTTCAGGTACTCCAAATGCCGTCGGGCCTCGGCTTGGTTCTGCCTCACATAGTACACGACGTAGACAATGACCATGAAGAACCACACGAACATTGTCACCAGCATGGCCACGTCGGTGGTCTTCCTCTGCAGGCTGCAGAAGTTCACCCCAGAATCCAACAGTTTGACCAGCGGCTGACCTGCGTGCTCGCCCTGCGACCCCGGGTCCTCCCACCTGCTCCCCTCACCCACCCCCCTCACGGAGCTCTCGCAGATGATCCCGTTGACGGTCTCAGGCTCCAGGTTCAGAGTCTCCATCAGCTCCTGGAGGGCGCAGTCGCAGTACCAGGGGTTGTGGTAGAGTCGCGTCTTGGCGCGAGTGGGGCCGAACTCGTCCCTGCTGGCCTGCCTCAGCAGGTTGTGTGAGAGGTCCAGCAGGCGCAGCTCGGGGCCCAGATGCCGCAGGGCCCCCGAGGCGAGGGAGTCGATGCGGTTGTGGGACAGGTAGAGGTCTCGCAGGTGGACCAGGTCACTGAAGGCGCTCTCTGGAATGTTCCGGATGTAGTTCCGCTCCAGGTGGAGGGAGACCGTTTCCGGCGGGATCCCCTCTGGGATCTCCAGCAGCCCGGCGTCTGAGCACAGCACCGTGGCCGTGTCCCAGGCGCAGTGGCAGCTGTCTGGGCACTGGGGGGACGCTTGGCCCCACAGGGCCGAGAACAAGAGCGAGAGGCAGAGCCATGAGCGAAGATCCACTCCTTTACCTGACCGTATCCCTCCGCTGCTGCTGGTACGTCTCTCCTCACACCAGCCTGTGCACATGGCCTCACCATAGCCCCCTGACACACACCAGGTCCCAATCAGACACCGCACGTGTTCGCACCAGGAGAATCTGACGGATTGAGGAAAGAAAGGTCAGCGTCTGTACAAACCCTTCAAACACATGCAATCAGAAGGAACGCTGACAGGGGAGATTATGATGTTCAGAGGGAGGAGGGGGAGAAAACAGGGTCAGTGGGTAAAGAGATTGACAATAAAATGAGCTTAACTTGGTTTGTCTGATACAGTGAATACAGCACAGAGAGGCACTGCACTGCTAAAGAGACATGAGAGATGTGCAAGAAAAACATCCCTTGATAGTCACAACAGTAATGGTCGTTTAAGTGATCCAATAAAGGAGGAAATAACTCTTGCATCACTGCATTGAAAGGACATTAATCATTATACATGGCTATCTGAAGCCCCCCCTCCCTTCCCCTGCTTTGTCCCTTCCCCTTTGTGCAGCTGAAATTGAAGACGAGAAGAAAAGCATCACAGTACACTCATCAATACGTGTTCATCTCATTTATCCCTCTATTTATTTTCCCATGATGCCATAGGCCCTTAATCATAATCCATGGGCGGAGGAGGCAGATGGCGAGGGCTTGCATTGTAGGGATGGAGGTTAGAGATGGCGGTGGGATCGATAGTCCAAGTATTGCCTGCTGCACTATTAAAGGCAAGAACATCAATCCTGCCTCTGTCCCACAGTGTCAATAAGTGACAGGGCTGGGAGGGAAAAAAGAAGTCAGCAGTGGATTGGGTGTTAGCATCTGCTCACTATTCCTGCAGTCAGGAGACACAAGTTAAATTAAGAAAAGGAATCTGATTCAAATCTGCATTAAAAAAAACCACTGGAGAAAACATGACATGTGTTATGAGTGTTGAGTTATTTCAGAGCCACTCGGCCTCATCAGCCTGCCTGTGTCTGGAAGTGGTGTCACCTCACTTTGTTTGGACAATCAAATCAGGCGTTTTCAGAACATTTTCGGTACAGTATTATGTCCTCGTTCCAGAAGGGCAAGAAATTGCAGGACACTCCTTGAATTTGATTAGGAGCCCGTCCTCTTAAATGTCAAGCACTTTCTGCTTTCTCCCCGGCTTCAGGACACAATCAAATCTGTCATGTGTCTCTATTCTCCCTGCACAGTAAACAGTCAGCCCCGGACAAACACTGGTCCAGATTTGCCTGATAAGCCTAAAGGTGAGTGAGTGACAGCTGCTGTCATGTCCATCAAGTGGCCCAGTGTGTCCTATGAAAGGAAGTGAGGGTTAAATTCACCACTCTGTTATTGGCATACTGGATGTAGATGCATGCAAATCCCCCAATTAACACAAATAATAATCTGCTGCATAATTATGAATGGGAATTAGAAAGATGGAAAGAAGGGATGGAGAGAGTCCCAGAGCAAATCCAGATGGCACTGTGGCTGCAGCTGATGACGGCAGGCTCCAATTAGATCAGTTTAATATTCCACAACTTATATTGGAAATATTGGAAGGACAGGGACTTGCTGCTTTCTGAGTTCATCTCCAGCATCAAACCTCGATTTTATCACATTAAGCTGCGCTGGATCATAACATTTCCGAGGAAATTGTATTTAGACTATAAATGACATTAATGTTGGTGAAACTTCCCAAACAAACATGCACCATTTCTGCAACTTTTGACTGATGAAAAACAAGTTTGTGACCGGATTAAAAAAAAAATCTTTCAGCCTATTTGACCACTATTAAAAGTAAATGCAAATAAAAAAAAATAAAAATCCGGAGCAAAGCGGGAACGTTTTTTATTATTGATCTTACAGATACATTATAATAAGAAAATAATTATTGGTTTTCTGCAGACTTACCTGCAAATGATGAAGTTTGAGCTCCAGAAGATGGATAAAGATTAAAATCCGTTTGCAGCTTTTCTTCGGATTTTTCCCGACAGCGGACTCATCATCATCTTCCTCCTCCTCTTCTTCTTCTTCTTCACTGTGGATACATTTGTGGATAAAACTATGTGAGGAGCATCAGTAGTGGTTCCGAGGTCTGTCGCCTGCAGACGGCTTCATCTCTGCTGAAACAGAGGGTAGTTATAGCAACAAAGATGTGGGGCAAACTCTCTCACTCCCTCTGTGTGTGTGTGTGTGTGTGTGTGTGTGTGTGTGTGCGCGCGCGCAAAGACAAACATGGGAGGTGTGCCATCATAAGTGCCTCTTGTCCCCCACTATAGATGGCATCAGTCTCAGCTTTCTGAGAACACACTGCTTACCTCCATATTAACTTCATTTACTATAAGGTATAATTAGATTTTTATGCTCATGGCTTCCTGCAAAATTTGATTGAATCCCAGACAGGTAGGTGCACAGGTGAGGAGGGTTTTTTTTTTTTTTTTAAATACACATAGCTTTAATAACAATAGCTGTAGCAAAATGTGTCATAGTGTTTAAAAAAATACCATCTTCCTTTCACAGGAAGACAAACAGGACTAGTGGGCAAAAACAACATTAAAAGGAAGATGCACCTTCTTCAATCACTCGTCTATTTTTTTCCAGGCTTCCCATTGGAGGTCAAGTAGAGAGAGACCTCACCTATCACTGCGTAAAGACCTCAAAAATACAATCTCAAGTTAAAAGTGAAGATTTATGAGCACACATAGACAAATACTAGGTAACGCCTCTACATCTATTTAAATACGTAAATGCATGCATGTACAATCAAAGGACAGGTTGGACAACAGGAAACCCTGAAACACGCACTTACCAGGGTCACACATTTCCATATGAATAAAAAGAGCATGTGCACAGAAGACGCACACAGCGGCCGGAAATGTTATTCATGGAGGTTCACTCTTGAATGAGTGTCCTGCTTTCTCTTTGCTTTTCTACATAAGCAGCAAGAATATGTGCCGATCTACAGAAGAGCCCTGAGGGAGGAAAAGGACGGCTCTGACAGCCATGATGGCACCTCCTCTGCCTCCCCAGCCTGTCCTGCTCCTATCAACCTGCTGAAAAACTATGACATTTCCTCTCCTCACAAATATAACACAGACTGCTGCAATTGTAATGTGTTTTTTTTTTTTTTTTTTTGGTTCCACTTTACAGCTGAATTTTTTTTTAATGTTTTGTCCTTGACAGGTGATTGTCTCTGTGGCTGCCAGAGACATGTCTGCGGACAGGCTCAGTTTTGTGGGGTTTTTTTCAGATACAAAATAGGGGACAGAAGCGTGCATAATGAAAACACACATGATAGCAGGGACAAACTCAAAAAAAGTATTACACATCGTCTGTTTTTTCAGATCCCCGAGCTGCGAATGGAAGGCACCATGATGGGTGAGATTTGCAGCAAGAAAAAAAGAAAAGGAAGTGTCTATTTGGGAGGAAGCTGTTCTACAAGCAGTTTGTTGATGACAATGCTGACAATGTGAACTCTACTGGAAAACCTGACTCCAGTGAAGTGCAGCAGTTTGGCATCATCTGTTTGGTTTGGTCGTCGTCCTCCGAGGGGGAAATTGACTGAACCATACATAAATTTGTAAACCGATACAGGCGGCGGAAAATATCTGACAGCCTGTAGCAACAGTGCATGCATGGTTATGATTCTGCCTATTATCTGTGTTATGAAAAGAAAGGAGGAGGACAGAAGCCACCAAATCTACGTCCTGGCTGCATGTGGAGTACGCCTGATGGAGTGGGAGAGAGAGATATAAAAGCAGTGGAGCATTTCTTGTAACTAGCCTGTCATTCTCTTGGGATTGAATCCACTAACAACAGGTCAAGATAGGGGC
This sequence comes from Centropyge bicolor, assembly GCA_037975185.1. Lineage (NCBI taxonomy): Eukaryota > Metazoa > Chordata > Actinopteri > Pomacanthidae > Centropyge > Centropyge bicolor. Next base: position 4,021,409 of record JBBMOC010000012.1, on the reverse strand, counting down.
AGGTGTTCTGCTGAGGCTCTCAGTAGCCATTTTTCCACTGTGGCCAATTGGGACTTGCCAGGGCTGGAGTCGTCTAAAAATGCTTACGACCCAGGACCAACACAAAGGTTTGGTCTGTTGCTGCGTCGTTAGAAACCACAACGCAGAGGGAAAAATCATCCCTGCTGACAAAACAAAGTATTAAAAAATGTTGCTTTGTCGGTAATTTGGGTGACAGGAAATGAGTTAGTGCTGGCAAGTTTGATTTTGTAGGCAGGGAAAAGCAGAGCATAGGCGAAAGACACATACAAAAAAAAAAAAAAAAAAAAAAAATCAGGAAAAGGCTTTTGAGGGTACTTGGAATTTTAAAATCCAGTGAGGGCATCTTGTGATTTCCTGTGCACGGCAATCAGGCAAGTGCACTTGATCATGAATAAGCCTGAAATTGTGCATGCAAGGGTAAAGTGGCGGCTGGAAACTCAGATCAATACATCTTCAGCTACAAGTCAGTTTTTTTTTCCTCCTCTCAGCTTGATGTTTCTCTCAAAGTGTCTGTAATTACACCGCTGTGTTGAACACACCTTTGCCGTCTCCTGCTTCTTCCAGTGAGGCACATGCTGGGAAAAAAGGGTCATCTTCTGTCGCTCCCAAAACAACAGATCCCCAGTCGGCAGAGATTACAATATGAACCATGTGACTGTAAAAGGCTGTCACAAATGTGTATAGATTGGATTGAGACCTTGGCGGAGGTCCAGCACAATAGAGAGCAGAGTAATAAGGCTAAAGTGTGTGTGTGTGTGTGTGTGAGAGAGAGAGAGAGAGAGAGAGAGAGAGAGAGAAAGAGAGAGAGACAAAGGTAGTGTGGAAAAGATGCAAGAATAAGGGTACCTTTCCAAAGCTATTAAAAATAGTCAGTGCACTCTCAGCTAAAAGGGAAACAATAACTCAGCAGTTGAAACCTGAGACTAAATATAGATTGAATGATACCGTACGAGCTGTTTCGATATGTTATCTGTGTCAGCTCCTTCACTTGAAGGCATTAATGATTGTATTTCTGACCAGGATCCACTCAGAGAATGAAGCGTCTCACCTGGTAGAGTGTGTACTCCCCCGCGAGGGTGTGGGAGAACCTACAGTGGCCATAAAACTCAGAACACCAAAGGCCCTCTCTGGAGCCTAAGTTTGGTTTGTCCCTTCCAGGCTACCGTAGAAACCAGGCAGACTCCATGGAAGTAGATATAAAGGGCTGGTTTTAAAATAACAAAAATACAGTGATTTATTTTCAGGTGTTTATACACTAAAGAAAACATAATTACAAATATTACATTTCATTTCTGCCAACAGATCCTCCATTATCCTACAGCGGCCAAGGTTCATTTCCTGCATGTCAACCCCTGTCTCTCCCCGACCTTTCCTGTCCCTCTCCACTGTCACTTTATAATTACATAAAGTGGCAAAAAATAATCTAAAAAATAAAATAAAAGAAAGCATCTCTGTTTCAATTAAGAGAGAAACAAAGAAAGACAAAGAGTGAAACGTTCCCTCTACTGAGGTACCAACAGTCCGCACGGATGAACACAATAAATGACAAATGAGGAAGAAAGAAAAGAGGCAGAGCAATGTTAAGAACTGTAAGTAACAGTACATGAATGATTTGTTCACTGCTGTGGCATTTGTACAATGAAGATGGCAGTGATGGAAATAAAATGCACCGCAATGAAATTGTAGAGCAGCATGTTAGGTGTGCACGAGAGCGGCAGAAGGGCAGCCTGGTGGAGAATGCATGATAGGAGGAGTAACAGGTAGAGATGGGGGGGTGGGGGATCTGGAGTATTAATGAGAAAATTCAAGGCACATCCCCTGACTTTATTACAGGGAAATTGACTGTGCGGCTCGTCCCACTGCCGGTAACCTTGTCACGACACTGGCTGCCATAAAGAGCACCTCTTTGTGGCGTTTGAAAATTTAATTTCTCAGAATTAATCAGGCCTCATTATTGACGCTTTGATCTGGGAGCCAAGCAGAAGTAGCCTCTGCCTCTCTTTGTAGTGCTACATTTAATGTCAGCATGGTGAAAATGAAAGGACGAACCGCTGTCCAGGTGTCTATAAATCGACCCTTGAAAGGTAAGACCGTGGTATTCACAGGCTTTGAAGGCGTCTGCATCAGTTTCCCTCGAGAGAGGAAAAAGGAGAGAGACGAGCAGAATTGGAAAAACAGTCGCTTCATCACTGGATTTGAACAAAAACTGAAATGTTTACATGTGACCAGAACATAATCCAAATAGTCTTTTATTGTAAATGAACAACAAAACACACCAATATTGATCAGAACGGGCAGAGAGAATAACATGATGTATTGGAATACAGGTATTTAGGGAACTGGTCCAAGGTTATTTGGCTGCCATTTCCTTACCGTCCCCATACTGGCAGGGTAGAACAAAACAACATTAGCCATGGCTGGAACCAACATTATCATCCTTGCTCTCCTCTCTAAAGACTGACCCCAAGAACAGAATGTGCCGTTGGCCGTCCTCTCCGACCCTTCAGCTGCTTCCATTCGCAGGGGGCTGGGCGGCGGCCTGCAGGGTCCTCCGGGCCATCTCCAGGGCTCCTTCCTGGTTCTTGTTCCCGCCAATAAAGCCTCCGGCGTGGACGAAGATGCAGCCCTTAATCCCGCTGAGCTCCGACAGCGCGTCGTCACGAACGCCGCGCCACTCTTCAAGCAGGGACAGCCTGGGACAGGGGGGACAGAAGGGCAGGGTGGCTTACAGATGGACAATGTGCGGTCAGCTGCTCACTTCCTGTTGACACATGGCTTTTCTATAACACACTGTTCTGTACATGTCTGCACAATGAGAAAAACAGTAATTATCAAACAGGCTCTGGGTTGATGAATAATGTAAACAAAATATCAATGAAGGAACAGAAGAAATGCTGCAACAATAAGACAACTGACAAAATGAGCTGGATGCTGCTTTTCAAATGTGAAGATTTGCTTCTTTTAGACTTATATGATAGTAAACTGAGTATTTTTAGGTGCTGGGCCATTAGTTAGAGCAAATAATATGTTACTTTGGGCTGTAATAAGCATTTTGCACAAATTTCAGACATTTTATAAATAATTAATAGAAAATAAATAATAAAATGATCAAAGATGAAAGTAATTGTTAGTTGCAGCACTAATGGCAGTTTTAAAGACATTTTAAGATGTGAATTAAATAGTGATAACGATTTCCTTTAATTACTTCAGCATGGCTTTGCACAAACACTCATGATTATTCTGGTCTTTTCAGATTTCATGACCGGAAAAACTCGTGCCATCAGAGGTAACCTGAAGTAACCCTCACACATAGCACCACTACAATCAGCCCCAGAAAATAGACCAATAAAAGTCAGCTTCATTCTTCTCCAGCAATGTGGAAAATCAGAGATGGGCACAGTAGTTGAAAGGCCACGCGATGGTAACCGAGTCAGCAGGCAATCTTGCAAAGTGGGGAAAAGATGGGCTCCGCCAGGGTTTACGAGCTGACCTCCACAAAGCGTCTCTGGATGCAACATTCAGAGGCTGAAAATTCATAAAAATGTAGAGCAGCTCATTTGCCACCCACTGCATGTGGCGTGCACCCCTGTCCACAGACTGGCACATCATTTAAAACACATTACCAGTTCTCTTCAGTGTGTGTGTGTGCACGTGTGTTGTTCTTGCCATGATGGCGTTATTATCTCAGGCCGCTCTTCTTCTTACACTATTGATATATTTAGCGAGGTTTCACTCTGATTCTGATTTAATTCCAATCCATCACTTCATCGCTCACCTCTCGCCCCTCCACTGCTCCTGAAATAGACTTTAAATGCCTTAAAAGCCGGCTAAATCTGGAGAAAGCTTCAGATTTTATAATGACTGTCACACCAACCTCAGGCTCCTCTTCCCCTCTGTCACATGCTTGATGAATTATGGGACTGTAAAGCCTAACTTGTCAGAAATAAAATGACACAGTTGTCAAATTCAGCTGTAGTTTAAAATATGTGTTTTCTCTTGTACTTGATTTTGAAGGGTTTATTTCCCAGTCAGCCTGATTTCCTTTCAGTATTTAATGCAACATTGTAATAGAGAATGAGGAGCATGTACATGTGCACTGAAACTCTCCATGATTCTCCTCCATGTCATTATCTCAAGTCCACACAATCTTATCCTTATTAAGACCGTCACAGGACAACATGGGGAGGAAAGCAGGGCAAACCCCTAATCCCTGTTAAATGAATCAACCAATCGATACCTCCACAGTATGACTGGGAAACGAGCTCGAGAGGAAAGGTCAACAGGGCTGGTAATGAGGGAAGGGAGTGGGAGGGGGATGACTTGTTGTTATAAGACCAGGAAGCTCTGATTCTCAGGATGACCCGTCTAAAAATAAGCCCACAATTAGCAAATTAACTTCTCACCCGCCCATAAGACCTTTACTCCATCATAATGAGACGGCTACTGGGAATTGGTCCTTCATTAGGAAAAAAAAAATATTAGCGGTGATAAGATATGCTGGAGATAACGGGTCATTAAAACATAAAATATCAAGTGCATGTGTGTTAGTGTTTCTGCACAGAGCTTCAACCTTCTGCTCAGCCTTCCTCTCCAACATGACAACAAGAGACACTTGTATATATGCAGAGGTGTTGAATCCTCCTGCAGCTTGCTGACTCATAATTCAGCCATCTCTGCGCTACAGACATTATACACTTCACACTTTTTTTTCCTTTCAACCTGGGCCATACAAGTGATTTAGCCAAGTGGTAGCTATAAAAAAAAAAACATATAATTTTGCTCCATTTGAAGGGCAACTGCATGAGTTATTACAGTTTTACCACTTCCTCACTACAATTTTCATTTTTCCACTTCTTAGAATCAGAAACAAGGTTTGCTTTTTATCCACCTTTCATTTTTGATTTCACATAGATTCGATCTGAAATGATTAGTTTAACTGATTAGGCAGCTGTCAAAAAAATAACCAGTGACTTTTTTGAGACCGGACAAATCATTTTAATCCTTCTTAAAGAAACTTCTCGTGAAGTGACAATTTGCTGGAGCTTATTTGAAGACGGCACCCAGAGCTTTCAGATATTTTTCACTGCTTTCTTCACTGCAGATAATTCTGACAGCAACCAGTGTGTGTTTTTTTTTTTAGAAATGGATGTTTACTGTATGTTCTGGCTCAGCTCATATTGCAGTCAGCCTATGGTATTATCCTACACGGTAACATCTCAAAGGAAGGATTGCTTCCCCTCCTCTCTTCCTTCTCCCAGCTCACATTTCCTTAGCAATGCAACGCTGATAAAAATAGACCCGTTTCCCCACAGGTTCAGTAGGCAAGGGACACAGGTGATAACAACACCCCTTTCGCAGAGTCGGCACATGCCCACTGGGAGGAAGCAGGCCACCCAGAGAAAGGTCCATCTGGAGCTATGTTTTTTTCATCCACCATCCAAGCCATTGTTTCCATGTAGCTCCGCACCAACCACCATGTTTGCATTAAGCTAAATCTTTGAAGTGCTCCACCACCACAAACAGGTGGCTGCCTTTTTAGTTGAAAGCTGCCACCTGATGAGATTCTGCAGCAGAGTGGAAAAAAAAGGTCTGGTGGAGGGATGAGGCGAGGGAGGGGAGGGAGGTGTGAAAGGTGAGACGGCTTGATAGAGGAGAGGCTGGATGAGGAGGGGAGAAATGGGACTAATGGGGAAGACAGCAGGACAGACAGGAAAAGAATGTGATGAAATGGAAGAGGATGATTATAGGACAGAGACAGAAATACTGTACATAAGAGGGAAAGACACTGAGAGCGAAAGATAGGCAGAAAAGAAGCACTAATGGGGGAGCCAAGAGCACGGGGACCTCATGGAAAGAGGTGAAAATAGAAAGCATTGTAACAGAGCAGCCACTGGTCAAATCAGGACTGAATCAAAAAGCTATTCCAACCTCTGCCTGTGTCTTTGGGCATCCCACGGCGTATCAATAATGAGACGTGTCAAACCCAGAATAACAGCATAACGGCACATACTGTCCAGGCTAACAAGACATTTACAGAGCACCGTGGTCAGGTGGACTCGTGCCTTAGAGACCATCTGCAGTAATTGTGAGGTCTCAAGCCTGAAGCCTGGCATGACAAAGTGGTGAACCTCGCTCCATCCTCGCTTGTGAACAACTGAGTCTTTCCAGGATGAACCTTTCATACCCAATCATAATACTACCACCTGCTACCAATGAACCTGTTTATTGTCTTCACTCCAATGTATTTGTCAAAAAGGATAAGCAATTCATCATGTAATGTTGTGTGGGGTTTTTGTCTGTTTTTGACATGCTCATGCTCCAACTGAATCAGAGTCATGTGATACTGAATGAAAATGTAGTGTGATGTGTTTAGGTGAGACTTACGTTTCATAATGGATCACTGAATGCGTCTGTTCAATTCCACAAACATAAAATGCCTTTAAATTCTATATAATTTCCAGGAGGTGGAAATTATATAGAAAATGTCACAGCTTGTCACAGGTTGAAGTAAAATTACCTTCTCTTTGACACTTGATTAAGAAGCTGTCTTTTACGCGAACCATTACATTTTCTATTAAACTTTCCCTTGGGATAATTCTGCATTTGACATGAAGGAAAATTGCTCCCTAAAATTATCCAGATGGGAGGGTTGAGATAAAGAAAAAATAGAAGTCGCAATAATAATTACTCACCCAGAAAAATGTGATTGAAAGCTGCATGATTTGTGCTCTAGGGGAAATGACTAATAAGAGTGGAAATGTCAGACAATAAATTGGGATTTAGTTGTATTTTGTGTAAGGGCCAATTTATCATTTGCAACAGGACTGAATGACCCTGAATGAATGTTGAACATATTACATATAAATATTTGGCAGATTCCTTTATACTCATGTGCATTAGTGCAACCAGAGTTCAAATAATGTATATTTCAATTTTCTATGAGTCACACACACAAAACTGAGTCTGACCAGCTTCATTAGTTCATCCACAGGCAACAGTAATAACTATTTCAGTTTGCATTAGTACTCCTTCATTCCCTGAAGTATGATTTGCATTCATTTTCAGAGCTACAATTTGCAATCTGCGGTGTAGCAAAGCAAGGTTTGAGGGCATTTTGTCAAATTCAAATGCAGAGTCAAACCCACTAATCAAATCAGAACCCTTTCTAGACCCTAATCAAATGTTATTAGATTTTAGACAAGCAACTAAAGGCTAAAATGAACAACAACTCAAACTGTCTTATCACCTTTTGCTGGCTGAGAAGACAGAAGCACAACAGGTTTTAATAGCAGCCTAATTCATGGTCACAGCCTGAAGATATCATGAGCATCGTAATACAATGTTGAATAAATAAATACATGTCAGAGAAGACTGACTTTAATGGTCCTGGTTGAAACATTGAAACACACAGTCACAGTCGTACAGTGGTGTTACAGAGAGATGTCTCTTTTCACTCACAAAATAATCTCTGGCTGAATAAAGACACCACTGCACACTGCACATTAACCAGAAAACATCCAAACTTTCCATTTCAGCCGTAACCAAATTACCATTAATTAGCTACAGCTGATCCCATGTGCCGCTGGTGATATCTGTTATCTCAACCAGCCACAATCAGATGAAAATAAGAAGCCTGCTACCTATACCAGATTTTGCACTGCGTTGCTAATAAAAAATAGTGAGGAGAGATAAAAGGTTTGATAAAAGATTTGTTACAGTTGACGCTCCATGAAACGAGCTGGAACGGGCTGTTCCATCAACATGCAACACTGTTCATCTCTACAGCTGTGAATCACTACTAATATTCTTTCACTCACTGCTGCTTAAGTGCACATGGTGAAGACTCGGGGATCAATATCAAACAGCGCAAGTCATAAACCCTGGAGCACGAGAACCAAATCCAGCACTGAAAAAAAAAACATCAAGGAAGCAACATGGCTGCCGAAGATTTTCTCTACCAAATGTGAAATGGGGCATTCTGTACAAGAACTGATGTTCAGCGAGTATCTGGCGAAAGATGAAACCGAACGTGTTCTGCATAATAAGCCTGGGCGCACGTCTCCTTGGCCGTACAAAGATCATGTGCTCCATACGCTGGGATTTAGGGCAGCAGTCGAACAACACAGCAACTACAGGACTCCGCTGGGGATGCTGATGACGTCATTACAGCAGCAGTGTGGGTCAGAGCACCAGAGCCTCCTCAGGTAAACAGTTCCCCTCCAGAGGTAACAAACGCGAACCTGAGAGGTGTTAATCAACTGACAAATCCACACAGGGGCTCTTTCTCTTGTCATCACTGTCATTATGTGGTGAGTGACAAGACGAGAATACAAATGTGATTTAATGAGCGTGGATGAGGCAGCTTTTCACATAAGTGCCAGGCTTGAGGGTCTGAGGGATCTCATTATTCCTAAAAGATGCAGAAACGCTTCACAACAACAGCACCGTGCATAATGCATGGTGCACGAGGCGAGGAAGGGCAAGACATTCATATGGATGGCATGAAACAATTCAAAGTGATTTACAGTATGTTAGGCAGAAAATGTACTAAAACATTTGAGAGACTGTGTGAAGGAAAAAATAAATTAGCATATTGTGAGATGAAGGAAAATACACACATGTAACAGACATGAGAATAGAAGTTGCGCAGTTTAAGAAATGCAAAGCCTAAAACTTTTATAACCTCTGCCAAGCAGCACAGTTCCAGAATCCTTTAAAAAATTCCTGGATCCAGACGGTGATCCAGATCACCTCCAAATTTAATCATTTGTTCCTTGTTGAAAATTTCACCAAAATCTGTCCATAACTTTTTGAGTTATGTTGCAAACAAACAGACAAACCAATGCCGACAAAAACATAACCTCTTTTAACCGGAGGTAAAAATAACAGCAACAAAGGTTTGTAGCATTAATTTAAAAGTATTCAGAGTTATTAGTGCAGATATTCAGGACGTTTGTTCCAGATATCTGATTCAGTGCAACTAAGTGATGCTCCATAATGTTTTATAAGCAGGCCAGTTTCAGACAAACTAAGACTTCCGACTGTGGCCCAGAAGCACACAACACATCCATTTCCTCCATAATCAGTATAAACACACATGAATCTGTCAGCAGCAGGGCACAGAGACAGGAGCTGCCTGCTTCACTGAGAAGTCAGAAGTTATCTAACAGCTCACTGTGGCTGCTCCTTCTTGTTCCAGGAACCTACATTCTTTAAATGAAGACCTTTGATGTTATTAGTCATTGCACACAGGTGGACAGCCCGGTGATCCGAAAACACTTCTGTCCTGCCTTCATCTAGTTTAAGTAAGAACTCAACCAGAAGCTTTCCAAATGAGTGAATGAGTCACATCTGTCCAACACAATGCAAAGCGCCCAAAATAAACATGGAGACAGGCTTGGTAGACGTGGTAGACGTGTTGTTGTAGGAATGGTAATGTGTGTCTGTTGATGAGTCCACGTTGGACTTGATTGAAATATCTCAACACATATTGGACACAGTACTTTAAAATTTTGCAAGAAAAAAAAAGAGAAAAAAAAAACGGTCCCCAGAGGATGAATCCTACTGACTTTGGTGATCCCCAGACTTCCCCCATGAGGTTGACATTTGTGGTTTTTAGTGAAATGGCATGGCAAATGGCTTTAGTAATGCCTTAACTTTTTACTGTGCGTCATCACATCAGAATGACTCTCCAAGACTTTGGCTTAAGACTATATACTTTGCAATATTGATGGCATTCCAATCAGCCTGAGCTGTGCTTTGTGTTTTGTGCTCATTAGCAAATGTTAGCATGCTAAGAAACTAAACTAACATGGTGAACATGGTAAACATATCTGATATGTTCAGTGCAACAATTTAAATATTAAATGTGACTGCAAACACTCTAAGTTGCAGATGTGAAACTAATGAGTGGCCTAAATCGTGCTCATATTACAGACGGTTGTTAGTACATAATTCTGTGTATTCAATTAAAGAGATTCTGTTATTCAATAGCGCAAACTCACATTCGTTACAATTCACCTTCAAAAAAAATATGCTGGGGTATGTTTAAGTAAGCATCTGTAAATAAAAGCATCTGTCAGATTGAAGATCTGCCAGCTGGCTGTATTAGGAGCAGAGAATGTCATTAACATTAGGAAACTAAAAAGAAGGAGGGCTGGGCCTGGAGAAACAGCTCAGGTGTCTCTGTTGAGTGTTTGCTTTCAACTCCTAGGAGAGCGATGTGAGAACGAAACACCTTAACTGAATGATCATCGTCATCCTACAAACAAGCACTTCCATCCGAGCAGGAGTTCGTCTCTCACCAGGTGACACGACAGCCCTCCGTGAGCAGTTGTCAAGTGGTCCGATAAGCATGAAAGTTAAATCGTACCCATGGTTCGCCTCCATCACCAGAGCTCGACTCAATTCAGCACGTCTGGGAGACTCCAGATCTGTGCCTGTCACCGTGCTTTCCACCAGCTTTTTAAAAATCCTGTCTGAGAGAGTTTCCTGTGCAGTGTCAGAACTTCCCTGCAAGTTCTGCATGTTTGATTTCTGCGAAGGTAACTCACGCAAGCTGCTCCCTTCACGCACAACATCACATGCTGTACCTCACGAAGCAGAAACGGCATTTAAATAACCTGAAATAAAATCTAACTAAAAGGTTTTGGTTGAAGTGGCACCTGTTCTGGAAGGTGTTGAGGCCTGCGGGCACGCACTGGACCCTCCACTGTCCATTCTGGTCTGGGTAAAGGACAAACTTGATGGGTGTCTCCACCTGGAGCTCGTTCTCCAGGGAGAACAGATGCTCCTTCCAGGGACACCCGCCCTGAGAGAACAACAACACCTCTCCACTGGGATCGACCTGGACATGAGAACAGAACCAGAAAATTGTGAATAATCACATTTCTAAACATTATATATTTTGGTCTAGTATATGATCTAACCAGCCCTGAATATGGAGTCAGAACACAGTTTTAATTTTTTGGTATCAAATGTCCAATTCTCCACTGAAATGAAAAGGTTAAAAAAGCAAACTTGAAAAACTTGCATTGCATCAACAGTGACACAGAATCAAAACAAAAGAAAAAAAAAGTCTCTGTATTGAAAAAAAAAAAAAAAAAAAAAGCACAATAAATAAATCAAAATGAAAACAGAACATGCAAGGAACAACGGGTTTATAGGAATCCTCCATCTACTATAGATGATGGACCAAGAATTATTTGGTGATTAGTATGTTGGTATTATCTGCCATATTACCAATCCATTAATACTCCACTTTAGAATACAAAATTACACAACATCAATATTATTACATAAAAACTAATCTTATCAGACAGTCTTGTACCTGATGTCTCCCCTGAACAGCCTCCTCCACCACCACACGAGCCGGCAGCCAGGACAACTGGTAGAAGTCAAGACGGTCCAGGAACTCCTCCCCAACCATCTTCATAGCCTTTTTGAAACCCTCCTAGTAAAAACATGTGCACAGCATCATAACATGAATTAAATTTTTGAGAAGTGAATAGGCCATGGTTCAAAAATTTACTAATTTTTAGTTCATGATCATTGATATCACTGTCGATTACTGCTACTACTTTTTTAATTAGTTGTTAGTGAGACCGTGTTCTGGATAGATTGGGGGTGATACAGTTTAGTCCAACCATCTCCACATTAACCCCCAGTCTGGCTTCATTCTCTCATAGTCTCGTGAGCAGTAGCCCAACACAGCATAAGAGAGACACAAATACAGGCACAAAGACATGCCATAAAAAATACTTGCACAGACAGTTTGTCGGCCAGAAGTCTGACCTGCATGCGTCTGACTGAGGAGGCTGCAGCGTCCTTGAATTTTAACACTTGTGGATGGAGGAGATGAAAATCCATTAGGTTTTTCAATTACCACAGACAGTCACTGTTGAGAGTTCACCAGGTCAGTCTACCATCAAGCTGTCTGCCATCAACATTTTCCAATACAAATCTTTCACACTTCCTGATCTCCCAGAGCTGTCTTGCCTCATAGTGTGAGTTAGTAGGGAAATTGAGGGAAAGCGCCGGGACAAGAATTCTAATCATGGGAAGTGAAATGTGAAACAAACAAATAGGCCACCTACTCCTCTGAGACAGCCTCGATGATGGGGGGGGGATGTGTTGGCATTTTCAAGACATATGCAAAGCCTGTTTTACTGACGTTCTGAATCTATCTTGTATTTCTGTTTCACTGCAGGGCGCCCATGGTGTGTGATGATTATCATTAATGGGTGTAGGCATGCCAGGGCTCGACTGTGGAGTAGCCTTCTATTAAATATCAAGGTCTTTTTTTCTGACATTTCATTGACAAAAATAATCTACACATTAAGCATCTAAATGACAATGTTAGCTGCAGCCTTAGAAATATGTGTCATCTCTTTAAAATGTCATCTCTTGGATTGAAGGCGTCTTGTTGCTCCACCAATAAATCAACATTTTAAACATCCCCTCCGTGGATTTTAACTGTATGTTCCGATCTGGGTAGAGTGGAAAGAGACAAACAATATAATGACTGTTTTTTATTTCTTTGGAATGGAAGAATATGAGGGTCATTTTGAAACTCATCTGTTTGGCACTGTCATGTGTTTCTCGTGCGTTTTCCCCTCAACAGATAAAAAATGTACACACAGTAATACCCAGAGTGTCCTTGAGTCAAAGTGTAGAAACATATATTGTATTCTTTAAACAACACAAATACTAATACGCAACTTAAAGAGGTTCACATTCTCACACTTTGATTTAAGGATATCATGAATTGAGAAAAACCTGATTTATTGACGTGAAGATGTCAGTTACACCTTGTGATGCTGCTAGATTTGACAATACCATTGACTTTTTGTAAAAAAGTATTACATTCTTTGACTTTTCTTTGACATTTAAAATAAAACTACAAGACACACAGATCATGTTTTTCTATCCAATATCCCAGATAGAGACTCATTGAGCTGATGTGTAATAAACGTGCTGCATCAAACCTGTCCGCGTGCTCGCTGGGTGTAAACCCTCACACTCACACAGTCCCTCACCTCAGTGTCCTGGCTCTTGCTGTTCCACCGTGGATTCAGGTGGCCGACACGTGCGCTCAGCGTGGTGGAGACGGAGTAGCGGGCCTCCCCTTCATACTGTGAAATGCCGTTGTCTATAGCATCCACCTCCTCCACGAAGTTCTCGTACAGCTGCGGGCAGTTTGAAAGAGACGTGACAGGAAGGGTTATGAAGCTGCGATGACACGGAAATCAGCTGTTTTATGATTGCACTCGTTTTGAAAAGGAAGAAATTACAGTAAAAACTCCTCTTTCAAGCTAGGAAAGACAGGACTTTTAGGAGAGAGAAATGTACTGGTATTACATTATCCTGATTGAAGTCCATTTGGTAACAGTGTGTGGGCAGTTGCTGAAGACTTAAGTGCACAGCTAGGTCATTAAACCATAACGAATTGCTGCTATTATACAGTTCACCAGCAAAACTCCAAAGAGAAGTAGAGACATATTTAGTGCTGAAAAGTCAACTCCACAGTACATCGAAAGGTCAATCACCAAAGAGTTGACATTTTGCAAGTGGCTTACAAGTGGAACTGAGTTTTGGGGCAGAAATAGAGGTTCAGTGTGTCTGAAGTGGCAGACGAGGAGACATATCCTGAAATAAATAAAGCCCCAGCCGTGAGTAAAAGGATTACTCGGGGCTTTAAATGAACTGACACATCAAAAGGGCAAAGATAATACAAGTTAATAGTGCTAATATTTATGGTGACCTAAGATTTGGCTGGCTTAATGTGCCTGGACATCAAAACTGCTCTTTATGCCCAGGCCTCCTGCTGGCCCACTGTCTCACATGTTTCAAATATAACTGCATTGTTCTCAGTTTGAATCCGGCGAGGAACTTCGCCACATCCCCGTCTCTCTCCTTTTATTTCTAGTCACACTCTTATGCCAGCTGTCAGATAGAGACAAAATGCCATGAACTAAACTTGAACAGTTAACATGCAGCATGTTTTGCAGAGAGTGACAGCATGGTTTCTGTTTTTAAAGCAGCCAACATGGAGATAAGTGTCCTTTAATGCCACTGTAATTCAGCTCAGCAAAGTCAGTGACAAACTAACTTTCCACTTTACAGCTTAATAGACTTTCCTGTTCCGTCTTGCAGCTCCATGATAAAACTGCCAGTGTTTAGATTCAATTCGCCAGCTGAGGCGATGGCTTTGATATGAGTGAGACATCTGTTTCCAATGGAGTGTTTGTGTTGTGAATAAAACACAATGGTTGCTAATCCACTGCCTGCTATAAATCCGTCATCTTCTCCCTCTCACCTTGTCATAGAGCACCTCCAGCTGCCTGTCGTCCTCCTTCAGCTGCGTCAGCTGGGCCAGCACCTGACGTCCGAAGTGCAGGTACACCAGGCCAGCTGAGCTGAGCTTGGTCACCCATGGCTTCTCTGGACGCAGGCTGTGGAAGCTCTCTGCAAAGGTCCTGAACAGAGGGAAGATATTCTACAAGCTGACTGCAACAGAAACTGAAATGGCATTTAAACACTCAAACAGTGTTTCTATTCACATATTTCTAGCTTGTGCGTACAATGTTTTGAAATAGATTCCTTCTACCTTGTGCATCCTTACTTGGGCTATGAACAACCTTATGATCAATAAATTAAATCTTTTGGCCCTAAACTTGATCATCAGTTGCAAAATGTTGTTAGTAAAACTTAATACAATCATATCTAGTATAGAGCTGCAACATTTATGCAACAGACAGAAAATTAATTGTTGTTATTGTTCCAATAATTCATTAAAATTTAACCAATCAACATGTTTAATCAGAAATGCCCAAATTCCCAAAATTTAATTGTACGGATTTATTTTTGTATCACTGTAAATTAAATATATTTGAGTTATGGACCGTTGGTCAGACAAAGAAAGTAATCTGAAAACACAAGAGACCAAGCAATGAATTGAGAAAACAATAGACTGATAAATTGAAAATGGAAATTTAAAACCTATTCCCACCTTAACAAATTCAGTCGTAAAGGTAAATTACTGGTAGCCTTTTTGCTTAAGAAAATCTAATTATATCAGATTATCAACTGAAGTAATCCACTTGTTAGCTGATGTGTGTCGGAGCAGAGTTCTTGTACTGCAACATGAGGCACGTATTATAGAAAGGAAATGGAAATCAGCTTATGTCAATGCCAAAAACTGAAAAACACTTTGCGATCTATAGGCTGATGATGTCCAACACTCAATACTAAAGCCAAGGCCTGGGAGATTAAACATTAGTGTTCTGCTCATAAACAGACTATTCAGACGTATTTTCCAATAACTGCCCTCTTCAATAAAATATCTGCTCCATCCAGATGTATGCTGTGCATTTCTGGCTGTGTATCAGAAATCAATAAAAGGGACTTGCATCCATTAATATTCTCTTCAGCTCCAGAGAGCAAGTTTGCATTGACTGGAGAGAGAAAGCATGCTCTGGCGTGTTTGGAAGCGTGAGCACATAAATAAAAGCCACCGGAGGTCTCTCCTCAGCCACGTGCTGAGATGGGTGGACTCCAGCACCCAGACACTGCTGGTCATTTAATTCAGGCTTAATTAGGATGCTTGGGCTGCAGCACAGCGGAAAAAAGACTGTCAAATGAATGAGTGACATGCTAGGGAAGCAGGGGGTAATCACAGCCATTAAAAGGGCTAATTGGCCAAGCTGAGGCATTTCTATGCTGATTATCAGGAGATGGGAGTGAATGAGTGAGTGGAAAATGACAGAGTGAAATGGAGAATGGCTGAAATAGATATGCTTACCAAAAAGAGGAGTCATCAAACTGTTTGTGTGAAATCAAAGATGGATGCATCTCCTAGCAAACTAACATTTACCACACAGAACTAAATCAAGGCAAGTCTGTAAAGTCAAATATAAAACCAAGAAATATTTTGGCAAGAATAAAGTATTACAAAGTGTCGTTAAAACATAGTTAACATATAATGCACTATGATTCCCACACTGCACCAGCTGCACCACTTACGTTCTGATCCCTCTATATCATTAGAAAGAAGGTCATTACTGCTTCCTATCCACAGTGTGTGCAAAATCATGCGTCGTGAATCTTTTCCCTAATCAAAACATCACAAGAAACTCAGTGACTCACACACTTATATGACAATAATATTACTGGTACTTTCCCATCATTCTGACCAGCAGTCCCTTAGAATTGATGGGAAATTTGGCTTGCAGAGAGACTGTATTAGAGCACTGCATGTGCTTTCATGAGCTTTAACTGTCGACATTTTCAGACAATAAAGGCCATTGTCGATGCTTCTCTGACTACTAGGGTAGAACCACTCAACATCAGTGACATCCAACCCATGTCAAACTCCTTTTTTCCCCTTCTGCTTTAGGAAGAAAATGTTCAGTCTAACAATTATATTACATTGGCAAAGAATTCCAAACTGGGTTGAGAAATTCCAATCGGATTACTGATGTCCTCCTTTTAGAGGCAGATGGTGAGGAATGCTCCTTTTGAATTCATTTAGATGTCACTGTGACCTTCTGTAGAGCAGACCAAATTGTCTCATAGAAACTGTTATGGTCTCTAAATGAGAAATGGATTGAATGAATTGTTACCATGTTATCATGCATTCTCGATGGTTTTGTGAGTACAGAGGAAGGGGAAGCTGTGTCCATGGATCATTCTTTCCTAGGTTGTAAGTAAAACACAACTTAAACTATGTCACAGTACAAAGCTGCATAAAAGCTGTTTATCTATTAGATTTCTCTGCATAACGCTGGCCACATTCATCACTGTGTCACTGTTGCAAAAATATATTTGCTTACTTTTATTTCTGTGCTGAGTGGGAGCAGTGAGTGCATTTCTAGTGTGAGCAACCACGAGCGTAATCCCTGCCAGATCTAATCTGTTGTGCTTTATTAACCTTCAGTCCGTGTTTTGAGAACATTTCTCATGCCTCCGACTCTTACAGACATTTTCTTCCCTGCTTAAGAAAAGTCTAAAAACTTCAAAGATAAAAGTTTTCCATATCTGCAGCAGTTTCTCACATTAGAAATTGTAAAAAGTAAAAAAAAAAAAAAAAAAAAAAAAAAAAAAGGCTTCACAAATGTGTGTGTGTGTATGCAGTCTAGATTGCCTTTTCCAAAGTTTAGATGCAAAACCAGCAAAGATCCTCTACTAATAATACTGATTCTACCTTTAAAAGAGTAGTTCAACATTTGGGAAATACCTTTTTTGCTTTCTTGCTGAGTTAGATGAGAAGATTGATATCACTAGTTTATATCACTGAAGGACAAATTCCTGTTTGGTTATGTGTAGGACTTTTTCACAGCTGGGAGCAGTGACTTTCTAGAATCTCAGTGGTTTGTCTGGCAAACTCACAACAATACTCTAGGAAGTCATTGTGCCCAGCCAAGTAACAATCCAGCAAATACAGATTAAACAAACAAGCTATAACGTGTAAATTAGTGAGGTGGTATGCAGATTTCCTAATCTTTGAGATCAAGCCAGACTAACTGTTTCCCCCTGTTTCCAGTCTTTATGCTAAGCTAAGCCAACGGGCTGCTGGCTCCAGCTTCATATTAAACAGACACACATGGGAGTGGGCTCAATCTTCTCCAACTCTTGATGAGAAAGAAAATAAGTGTATTTCGCAAAATGTTGAACTACTCCTTTAATGGCTTCATGCTCTTATTTAACAACTATGTCTGTGATGTATTACTATTGCTGTCAACTTCATCTGTACACTGTCACAGTTTTGATTAAGTGCCATTGAAACAAGGACTAATTGTTCTTGTCAGCTCCAAGTTCCTCGTGCACCCCAGCCCACTTACATCCATCCCTGCTATCACAACCATCTTGCCCCCATCTGCGCATGTGAGTGACAGCCACATTCTCCAGCGGCCCCTGACAGTGTCGTGGCAGCCTCTGTGCCTCGTGAACCAACAGCAGGGGGGCATTCAATTGAAGGAGCACTAATTATCACTAACCACCTGCCAGGAAGAGAGCCCTGGCATATCTTTATCACCATGGTCATAAAAGCTATTGCTGATTATCATCAGGACATTAAGCTGACAAGACATCTGGAATAGGCTGATTACTCAACGTGATGAGACTTGGTGTGAATGTAATCTTTCGGAAGGAACTTTGGCGGGAAATTTAGCGGAAAAAACGGGCTGTTCCTTCGTGATTCATGCAGTTACGGAGAATAGAGAATAGAGAAATATACTTTCTCATCATTGGATCCCAGAGAATAAAAACATGATCCTTTTCAGTTTGTTTGCAGGACAACAAAAAACAGCAACAGGTCTGAACGTCAGTTTGATTTCACAGTCGTCCCATAGAAGATGTGAACTTAAATCCAGGTCTATTAAGGCTTATGTGTTTATAATACTTCTTTACTTTAGAATTAACAAAGGCCTCACAACACAACAAACGTTTACAGCTTAATCGATTTTGCCAATTAATTTCAAATTGATTTATATCTCTAACATTTAATCTTATTTCTTTTCTGCATTCATTTATGTCACTTATAGGGCCGCAACTAAAGATTATATTAATTAATTTTTCTGTTACTTTACCAATTGATTGCCTAATTGTTTGGTGTTAGAATATTTTTTAAAATTCCCAAAGCCCATGGTGATATTTTCATATGGTTGCA
The DNA here is from genome assembly GCA_037975185.1 of Centropyge bicolor. Lineage (NCBI taxonomy): Eukaryota > Metazoa > Chordata > Actinopteri > Pomacanthidae > Centropyge > Centropyge bicolor. Next base: position 4,002,721 of record JBBMOC010000012.1, on the reverse strand, counting down.
TCTAACTTTTTCCCCATTACTTCTTAGTCAGCTGATTATTTTCTTGATTAACTGTTCCATCTATAAAATGTCAGAGAGATTAGTAAAAATTATCAAAATAGTGGCCAATTCATTTTTCATCGATTTACTAAACTATTAAATGACTAATTGTTTCAGCTCCAGCTGTTGCAGATGAATCTGAACGAGGTTAAAATTGACCAATAACATCTCTAATGAAAAACAAGACAACTGGTATTTTTCATGGCAGACACTATGGCAGGTCAAAGCAAAGGCATAACTTATTAAATTAATTATGTTGGCTGGCTCAATGACATGGCTTACTGGCACATCTAAAGGGAATGAATGAACCATTGTTAATAATATTAGTTACCCCTGTGGCTTTGCAGCTGTGACATGTCAAAATGTCCAGCATGAAAGAGGCTTAGTATGTTGTTCTACAGTGTTTGGGTAGTTTGTCCATCGCTAAAATATAAATGTTGATTGATGTGAAAAAAAAATGTAATAATATAATATAGTACAATATCTGTTTATGTGAAGACTATGCCATTTGGCTGATGTCCACCACACTAGACTACATAGAAATTTAAAGTCTAACTGTTGCAAAGATTTCACAAAATTAATCTGTGAAAAATATAGTCTAGTTATTGCTTTGTTGTATTAATTTAGTATTGAATGAAATGTTTTTAACCTGATTCATCCATATTAAAATAAACCCACAACATGATTACCATGGCAGGTATGACAAATGATGAACAATAAATATTCATATGTATCCCCCAGTCTTAGTTCCAATTCTCCACTGAAATAAAAACTTAATAAATTGAATCTCTTTGCAGCAGCTCACTGCCAAAGTTGTACCTCTGATGATGGTCATAGCGATGCCTCTTTGGGTCAAACTCTCCTCCCACGTCTACAACAATGTCGCACTCTGCCAGCTGTGCCGGGTCCCTTGTCCGAATGATCTCGGCATCCTGGGAAATGAATAGAAAGTTTAGTTTATCTGCAATCATCTATCATCAAGCATCCGACAGCAAAGAAATGACATCTGGATGTTATGTATAGGCCTCATTCTGGTTTTCTAAACCTTTTCAATCCATGAGCCAAGTGCATTTAAATCAATTCCACCAAGACCATTAATTATTGCAAGAGTGTGGCCCTAATTGTACCCACTGGAGGCAGCCCTGTAGCAGATTTCCAGCTCTAATGGGCACAAGTTGTATTTTCTCCATGTAAAGTCAGATATGTAATTAAAGAGGTGTCGTTTTTGGGGGGGATGATGCTAACGCTGCATTTACATTACTGGTGTAAACAAAATAATCACAGTATCAGAAAAACTAGATTCTTGTTGCTTTAACCTTTGCTATCTCATGGTGTAGGGTTGGGAAACAGGATGATATATACATATTATGATACAACAAAAATTTGTCAATAGAGAGAGATTTTGCCACACTGATTGTTTCCCTTTAAAATATCTGGGTCTGTATAAACCATGTTGCAAATCACTAAACCGGACTTCTTTGTGACAATATTGAATTGTGTATGAATTTTGCATCAATGTGACAAAGTAACTCGATTTACCACATTCATATTGTCATATATATGTGCTTGATGAGCGAAACAATTTCTTAATCCACTGTCCAGAAAGTGTACCGCATTAAGATATAATTAGTTGAATGTATATATCTACAACAGAGGATTTTGTCACCCACTCCTTTTGTGGCGTTTCAAGTTTGGTGGAGGTACAACTCTGTTTACTGCTGACAAATATTGTGCCATTAAAAAGACAAATGCTGGGAAAATCACATTCAGGCTTAGTGGGCTAATGTCTTTACTGGCATTTTCTCCTGAAATTCAAAATGTATGATTATATATTATCATGGGGGGTCTATAAGTCATCTCGAGCAGCTCCATCTGTCTGTACAGCAGCACCCCCAACTGGAGGGTTTAAGTATGACATAGGATGGGACAGTAGAATGAAATTTAAAAAAAAAAAAAAAAAAAAAAAGTAAATACAAACTGGAGAAAGGCTTTTAAAGTGTGGTTTTATCAACAAGGTTTAAACTGAATGAATGACTGAATGAATGATAAACGCTGTACTTAAACAGCCACCGGTAAGAAAATAATCCAGGAGCAATCATCCCTCATTAATTCCGTATCGTAACTTACTGAACCCACCTTGTACTCAGGCAGCTGTCGGAGGAAGAAACAGGCCAGAACTTCATCACAGTGAAAGGTTCCGTTATGAGTCCCGATCTTCTTAACGGTCATGTTTTCACTGCAGAGTCTCTTCGGTTCACTGGACATGTATCGAGGTTTTATGATATTAACACTTACAGACAGTAAACGCGAGCAGTTAGCTTGTGATGTTAACAGCCGTGAAACAACAGATGGTTTGCTTAGGTTTAATTGAAAGGTGGTTTTGGGTAAATTAATAGCTAACGTACGAAAACACCACATTCAGAGTTTGCACGAGAAGCGGACACTTTTAGCAGGAGGACCGGATGTGGTGCGTCTGTTTTTGTGAACCGGAGAAACACGGGGAATGATTAATTGTTTTTGTTTGTTTGCTTGTATCTTTAAGCAACCTCTTGTCCTAAAAATAAAATAATTAAGAGATTAAGTGAATTGAAGCACCAAATATTATTTATGAAATAAACCAGAATACATTTTTAATTTAACGTTAACATTACTACAACATTAATTTAACATTTAAATTTCTATGACAGCAGGGGGCGCTGAAGGCAATGAAACAAACCTCCCAACCTGCAGTGGCGACTCCTTCTTTTACTATTTCTACAGTACAGAGGTGGTGAAATGTAGATAAGTGTATATACCCATTTAGGTAAACTTACTTTACTTGAGTATTTCGAATTTTATATTAAACTTTATACATTTTTGAGGCAAATATTGTACTTTTTGCTCCACTACATACTGTATATTAGACACTAGTTACTTTGCAGATTCAAATTATTATTGCAGAATATAAGGACAAGACATTATTGTGTATTAATATGGATTAAGCTATTCAGCAGCATATAAAGTAGTTGAACTTATCCAACTTATACAGTTGATACAGGGGCCCACTGGCCAGTCAATATTGCACTGAGTATACACATATACACACTTACTGCTTCTGGCCTGTAGCAGGACTTTAGCAATGGAAGACACAAAAAACAACAAAGATGGTCCTTGATGATCTTTTGAGAGTGTGCTGTGCTCAGATCAGGTTTTCAGATATAACTTGGATGATCAGTCGTTCTTGGACAATGATTTCAGATCAGATCTATGAGCCCTAGTATGTTTTTCCTTAAAATTTTGTTAAATCTTTGGATTGGGATTATTTTTCTTTAGTTTATGGTTAAGGGCTGGTAAGGAAAAAATACTATGCGTTTTAATATAGTGGTACAAGTGAGTAGTAACCTAGAACATTTAGGAAAATGTCTGTGTTCACCCATAACCATAAATCAGTGCAGTCTTACAGGAATAATACGTGTGAGCCACAACATTGTAATCTAATTGTGTTGGGATCATGAAGAAGGGTCAGTTCTCACCCCAACTCCCGTTCTCGCGGTATCACTGTTTATTGACAAGGTAATTAGCCAGATGGGACCCCTGTAGTAGACTGAACGGCGTCATTCGGGGTTTTCTCCTGTGGAAATCTCTTCTTCATTTAAAAGCCGACCCACCCGTGGAAACCAAACAGTCCGGCGTGTCACTGCATTCAGCACCACTGAGAGCTGCAGAAGGTAGGTTTTTCTCCTAGAATCATTCTCACAGTATGTGTTTCCTGCAGGGCATGATTCATCCCTCCGATGCTTTCCATCCGGATCAGCTCTTGTCTGATATTGTGTGAGCATGTTGCACTAACAATAACAGAGATATGACAGATAAATGCGACCAGTTTTACAAATGCATTTTCAGTCTGTCGAGACAATGGAGGAAAGGAAACAAGATTTCAATCAGTAAATGTAGTAGATCATTAGGCGCGATGTATGTTATATTTACCACAGCCAGGTGGCGCTGTAGGCCAATCATTCTGCTTAGCTGCTCGGTCTTGGTTGTGTACTTATCACCAGCTCATCGGGCCTGTTGACAAATCTTGATTTCAGCCTCATAAAATCAATAAACATTGATTTGTGGAAGGGGCTTTCATTGTGATGAGAGGACAGGGTGTAGGGTTTCTCTGACAAAGACCCCCATGCTCCATCTACATGTTGTAATAACCTGATATCTTTCCCTTTGATTTGCTCAACACAAATCACCTGTATGTGGTTTGAAAAGGTTTTGTGGGTTTGGAACTTTTAAAAATGTGTCCTGCAGAAGTTGTCCAGCCTATTACTCTTTTGCGTAATTTGACAGTAGGGAGAGAAAAGTTGTTTTAGTTTCAGTCTCCCTTCCTCAAAAAACAAAATGTTTATAGAGGCATTGTTTATCTCGTGAATTAACTCAATGATGATGGTGGCATTTTATTGAAGAGTGTGATCTAAAGCTGCTTTTTTTCATAAGTCTGTAAAAATACAGTTTTCATTTGTTTCACAATAATTAGGCTATAAGATTAAAAACCTACTAAAACAGCTAAACAATTTATCCCATTAATTCATTCCCATTTTCAAAATCTTCTTATTCCCATTTATAGTCACAGGTTAAATGAGTAAATACATTTGGTACTTTTGCCTTTAGGGCCTCATGTCCCCTGATCAGCACCATGGACAGCGACTGCCACTGGAACAACAGCCTCCACTCTGCTGATGTTTCTTTAATGTCGGCTACTTGTTTTTGAGTCTTTGTCACTGGTCATTTATATCCTCTTATTCTAAATGTGCCGTCCCTTCCACGTAGTTCTGTAATGATTGATAATTGGCCTCTTTACTTCAGATGAATTAATGACTCTTAATACAGGTAATATGTGATCCAGTGAAGTGGGTAATTAGCATAACTCTGTATAATTGGTGACTGGTAGTCCTCCAGAATACAAATTTGGGAAACAATGCCACAGCCTCTTATTATTCTGAATATATTAGGCAAATGAGGAAGAGATCATCTCATCTTTAACAATTTATGTGTGTTGACAGAACATTACTGGACATCTACAGCTGCCTAATAGGACAGACATGTGCAAAGACAGGATAAGAAACGATTTGGATTTTCACTCAAGACTGTGATTATGTGTATGGAGCACAAACAAAATGTACAATAGAGTCATAACAGAACAATGGCACCTGGCAGGAAGGAGGCATAACATCAATTGCTTAAAGTGAATTTGTCGAGAAGGCACTTAATTTACAAATAACTTTTGACTTATCTGACTCGAATAGCAAAATGTATTTAACCATAAATACATGGTTTAAATAATACTAGTCTTTTCTGGCTTCTCTTTTTTAATTTCATGTGTGTCTTCTTGGTTGTAAAAATCCTTCAAATCAAATCATCTGAGAGGGAAAAGAAAATCTTATGATGAGGGGTTTCAAGTAGTTAGTAGGTGCAGCACTGGCTTAAACTAACAGACAATTAAAAAGGTAATCTGAAAGAAAAAGAATGAGGAGATATCCAGTTTCTTTGTTTTTGCCTTGGGGAGTACTGTGGCTGCCCATTTTCCCAAAAATTGTGTGAGTCATGGTCACAAGCAAAGTGAAATAAACAAGCCTGAAGATAATGTTCATCAGCCAGCCTCCTCCATCGCTGACCAGCCAGCTCTCTATCAGACAAACAGCCTGCCCCTCCATTGGCTCGCCCCAGACCATGAGATGCAGTTGTGGGTGGTGACCGAGAAAACGTCACAGTGCTTGTGATTCTGCCTGCTGCTTCCAGTTTTACACGCGGCGATGATGGGAAATGAACCTGCCCTGGCTTTCCTTAAAAGGAAGCGCAAAGCAGAGTTCAATCAAAAAGTCAATTATTTGCTATAGGGCAAGCGTGCGTCACATTCCCCGGTGCTATAACACTGCAGTGGTTGCTATGAAGGCAGAAAGTATGTCATCTTAACTGTGGATGTCAAATAGTAAACTGGAAAATAAAAACATGGCAATAATGGGTTTTGTGTGGAAACATTTTATACACAGCATAAAGAAACATATTATTTATTCAAGTAATTCTTATTATATGTGTTGAAGCAGTGCATTCATTGGATATTCTCTCTAATTAAATTTCTGTCAGTTGACATAAGCGAGTCTCCCCTGAAGTGAAAAATATAGACATACTAGTATGTAAATGTCTATGCTACCAAATGGCATTTTACCTTATGATATAAATAATTCATGGTCATAAAATGAACAGAATTATTCCACCTGATTCTGATTCACTTTTATTGGAGCTACATGTTGTGTCAGTTTATTATTAGAGGAAATGTTAGATGTATGCGTAGCATTAAGAGAAACCATAAACATAATTGGTGATTTTACACATTTTGCTTGTCTCATTATCAACCTCAAAGTGCATTGGCTGTTGTATTGAATCGCCTTCATCAACCCTGAGGCTTCACAAATCTCTCATTTTTGTGATTGTAAGGATTCATTCTGTTTAGTGTTGCTGCTTATGCTTTTCTTGTCCCGCAGCCTGAGAGGGAAAAGCCCATTAACATGAACTATTTCACCACAACAGTTCTAATGAGACACCAAGTGATTCCCCCGCAGCCAAAAGAAAAGACCCAACAGCCCTAAAAATCGTCCGCATAATTATTAACACTTCCCTGTAACAGCTGGTGAGCCCCGACACTCAAGGGCATTTGGGAAGTGTAGTTAATCCAATGATAATCTTGAGCGTGGTTTACACATATTATCGCTTTAATTGCTACGTGTGCTGTGCAATTATACCGTCACCAATTACATGGCTATAGTTTACTAGCCTGTCTAAGCGCTTGGTTCCCTCTAATAGATGCCCCTATCAACGCATGCATGTGAAGCCACCAACACATACACTAATGGATCTTCCACTGACATAATGAATTAATGATATGTTCTGAAGCCGAGCGGTGCAGGATAGTGCTGAGCCATGCTGTGGAGAAAGTGGAGAGGCACTGGAGATTCAAACATAAGGAAAAGACAGTGGAGCGAAGGTTTGGGGAGATGTAGCTGAGGAAGGTGCAGAGCAGGGACACTCAGCCCGGGGGCCACAAATGACAGGGGGTCAGGGGTCAGTTAATAAACAAACATTAATCATGTTTATCAGATAAAATAATGCACTTTAATGACTGTCTGTCTTAACCCATTAACTAAATTAACTTTGTACAGCTTGTCCATATGACATATAGATCAGATGCATTTAGATGCTGCAACTGCATTTTAGTTGTAGTAGCTTTGGTTACATTTACAGTTTAAAACATATTAAACACAGCTGGAACATCTTCCATCACGTGACCAATCAATGTTAGAATGATGCATAAATATAAACTGCTCCTACCAGAGACAGAATGAATATTTGAGCTCTTTTAGGGTGAACATCATATTTATGGGATCACAGTTATTTTAATTTCAGGTTGAACATTACCTTTGAAGAGAGAGAGAGAGAGAGAGAGAGAGAGAGAGTACTGTACTCGTGTGAGTGCGTCCACATGTGTGTCCATCCATTAGAATGCAGAGTGCGTCCTCCAGTGTGAGTCACCCACCCCTCCCCACCTCCTTCCCCACCCCTCCACCCACCTCACACCACCAGCAGCATCTAACTGCAGTCACAGCCTAATATTACGCCTCTGACTTCACACCGGCCAACTGAGGATTCAGTTTCTACAGCAACACGCTCCAGACTCCGCCTCTACCTTCCCTCCTCTCCTCCACCCCCACCTCCTCTTCCCAGCACAGACCACGTGACTTTCAGGAAGGCTTCTCCAACCTCCCCTTTATTGTCATTAACCCTCTCCTGACCGGAGTGCTGCCAGAGGCTTCACAGCAGGCTGCCTGGCTGCCTCCTCGCCGCTCGGAGGTTTCAAAGGGAAATCAGACGCATCTCTAATCTCCCTGGAAGATCAAAGCAGTGCTTGATCTAAATGTCGGATTTGCATTTTTTAGAGCACAGCGGAATGAGTCAATATGGTTCTTCAGTTGTCAAGAAGAGAGTGGTCGACAATATTTAAAGCGGCAATAGTCAATATGTTCATATTAACAATGCATCACATGACTAAGTGTGACTGTGTGAAAGGGTTTTGCTCGCAGTGATAAACCCACCACTATAACCTGAAGTTCCCATTAGCTCCCCAGAGTTTCAGCTCATTTTAAAAATGTTCTCGTCAGCGTCGTTTTCAGTTGCAGCACACACAGAAAAGCTCTAAAGACCTACTCTACTCTATCCAGTGTCAAACAGCACAACACAGTTAGTGACGAGCTGGTGAACATAGCAGAGACAGATATTTCCCTCAGGAGATAGTGGAAACCAAAATAGAGCTAAAATGAGGATTAATATTATTGTAATCAAGTGACCAAGATCCTGATTCTAAATGAATACAAACATTGCTGGATCTGTAGCTTATTAATTCACCACATCAACTTAAAAGCTGAGGTCATATTAAAAATGTGTGTGGGTTGCGTTCACAGTTTGTTTCCACTGCCCCCAGCTGGCCAGAAAATCAGTTGATATTTATGGTAATTGCACAGTATATGACTGAAAGTGTTTACCTTTTATCCAACAAGTTTTCAGTCAGTTTCCCATCATGACGTCTTCTTTCCGCTCTTGAGGATTTGGTGCAGTAATGCGGCCAAGGTCGAATGATGAAAGGCATCAAACACTCATCCTTTATAGAGTTTTTAAAAGGAAAGAGGAACCAGCGGCCGGCAGTGATCTCACCTGAATATTGCCTCATTGGCTCCTCAGCGTCCCATTGGGAGATATGTTTGTTCGTGTCTGTGTGTGCACGCGCCTGAACACACGCATGTGTGAATGGATGAACTTTATGAATGAAAACTCTTCTTCCTGAGCTGCAGACAGGAGGTGAGATCATCTTGTTGAAATGGAGAATCCACCACCCACCAAGCCCCTGACACACCCACCAATACAGTTTGGCGCCAATCTTAATGAATCCCATCAGTGGGCAATATGATGAAACACACAATAGTGGCAGCCTGAGTGATTGTAGTACTGTCCAATATCAGCTTCCCCCAACAGACAGGAAGGCATCACTCCACTGTGACACAGACAGACACACACTCACCTGTCTTCCGTCATCGGAAATCTAAACGAACGTCTCAGCTATTGATGGTTTTCAGTCAATATAATGTTGAAGCAGAGGGCTAATTATCTTGGCTTCTTTTGTCCACGTTCCCTTTAGGAACAGAGTTGAGTGGATTCGATGATTGGCCACCTATTCAGGAGTGTCTGAGCAAAAGTGACAATGAGTAACACAAGGGGCTCGGTGAGGATCCATAAATAGGCTCTCCACAGAGCCAGGAACCGCCCTCCCCCTCACTCCCTACAGCCAACAACACACACACACACACACACACCTCGACTATACCCCCTTCCCTCTTAACCGGACTGGGACAATCTGTGACCACTTGGCACCAGGCCTTTCACAACATACTGTACACTCATAGTCAAAGCATGTCCACACACATGCACACACAACATTCCTCTCCGCATCCTTCACAGGCTTCTGCTAATTCCCTCCTACAGATTAGGAGGCACGTTGCCAAACAATGCAGCATTTTACATCAGACTGTGTCGGAGTGTTGTGCAGTCATTCCTTCAGTAGTCAGACTGAAGACTCGCAGTTATATTCATGCAGTTATTACAAGATGATCGTTGCATGTGTGCAGTGGGAATGAAAGGAGAACACATGTAGCTCTCTCTCAATCCGCCGCATGTATTTTTTAAGAAAGCTGTCACTTTGTAGAGTTTTCATCTGATAGGCAGTGAAACCCCGCAGCGTTCACTCTGTGCTTGTTTTCTGCTGGAGGAACCACAACAGAAGCAGGAGCTGTTGTTGGTGGACATCAGAGGCAGCAGCACGGACCCTTAGAGGACTGAACATCCCTGACAAGGAGCCATCCTGCAACTACAGGAACACCATAAATAAATCATGAGGAAAGTTTGGAGAAAAAGATAGAAATAGAACTGAGGATCTGCTGCTCCATTCACACTGCCTTAAGACAGACTAGGCGGAGGAATTATAGACATGGATGACATAAAATAGCAAGAATGATTAAAGGCGCTGATTTTTGCCCACCGTCTCCATTTCATGTGATATTAAAGCCAACATTAAACATTCATACGGCGCATTTTCGGCTAGGGTTCCTTGAATATTCATTTGGGAGTTTGAAGATAATATTTCATGAGATTGTAAATTTACAACTTAAGCATTCAAGTCTGCTGTCAAAAATCATTTTAGGGATGCAACAATACCCAAACAAAACCCTAGACTATATTTCCAAAAAAGGTAGATAATCATTTAATTACTTGCGTAAATTAGGTATATTTTGCTGCTGCTCATTGTTTTCCCTCGGTGGGTTTGAAACTGTAGATTTATTTATTTTTTTTAAACTCTTGTTATGGTACTTGTGTATCAGAGAAACACAATACCAAGATAGAAAATAACTATTTTCATTTGGCGAGGCTTCATGTGGAAACAGACAATGACTCAGAAGAGATGAAAACAGTCCTTATTTCCTACCTGTAATTTCCCTGAAAGTATGAAACTCAGTCAGTGCAATGATGTTATTTTCATCAGAATTTCATAAAGCTCTGCAGGGAGAAGAAGGTGGGGGGGGCTGAGTGCTTGTGTGTTGTGCAGGTTTGCGCACTAGTTAGGGTTTCCCCCGGCTGTCTGCGAGCTGAGCGATGAGGTCATCGCTAGGATTTAAGCCCAACACGAGCTTAATCTGGGAGATAAGGGCTGGATTTGGATTTAGCACTCAAAAAGGGTCATGTGCCATTTAGATTGTCAGTAAATACACAGCTCAGACATGGGATCCCCAGCTGTTCCACAAACTCACATCTTCCCCCGTGTCAGCCAAATAGTTTGACTCTTGGAAGATTCAGCACCAGTGTTTACAGTGATTTCATGATCTCCCTGTTGGCCTGCAGAGTTACACTGACATCTGTTCATCATGCAGGATTCCCCAGACTGGAATGTGTGAGCTGTGTGATTTGGGAGAAGCAGGCCTCATTTTCTTTTGTGTTGATGACTTAGTGTCTGTTTTCTTTTTTCGTCCCACAGTGGGGAAATTCACAAAAGTGAAATGGCTAAAAGTTTATCTTGAAAAGACAACATTCATTAAATTAGTATTCTCATTTCTCTATACAAGAGTTTTTACCAGTGATTCATGAATTTTGCTGTCGGCCCACATCTGAAAATCTGGTTGTGAAATGTATATTTTGGGACTTTTTGCAGGCTAGTCTGTTTCTATGTGCAGCATTCTGGATCTGGTTTATCTGACTTTGTGGTGTCTTGTCCATGTATGCATGACACAATAATACATTCTTTTATGATGGCCTTGGAAACATATCTAAGCAGGGAGCCCGGAAGATGAGGATCTGGTTTCACTGCGTGGATTTCCAAACACACAACACGAGCTTTGTGTTGGAAGATGACAGCTGTTCAAACTGTGATATTTTACTTTACATTCAGGTTAATTGAAGTCGCAGAGGGAAACAAATCACGCCTGGGGAAAGTCCCATTTAGTGCCGTCCCACTCTCCCTCTCTGAGAGAAATGGGTCAGTAGAGATTGGAGATGATGATAATAATAAAAAACGACCTGCCGTCCTTCCTCCATGTCCCCTCTGTGGCAGACACAGCGCGCAGATTACGCACCAATTACGCGCGGTGCAGAGCGCATTAACGGGGTTTGGAGGGATTTACTGCCCCGGTCCAGTGCTGCATGTTTTGGGGATGACATCATGTTGATCACCTCACATACCGGCTGACCCTCCTCCTCCTCCTCCTCCTCCTCCTCCCTGTCAGGAGCCTCGGTCAGCCTGTTCACCTGCGCTTGTCCCGTGTCTCACTCACCGAGAGAGACCGAGCTGGTCGTGGCGCATCTCTCCTCCCACCAGCCCCGCCTCCCTCCCATCCCCATCCTCATCCTCCTCCTCCCCCTCCTCTTCCTCCTTCTCTCCGGTCGTGTTTACTATAGGTGAGACAGCCTTATAAAGTCCTGAGTGTGCGCAGATTGCATCCTCAGAGGAGAATGGAAGAGGAGGAGGAGGTGTAGGAGCAGGAAAACAAGCAGACTTCCAGCCTCAGTGGATGCAGAGAGGAAGAGGAGGAGGACGCGTGAAGATCATACCGGCAAAAAGGAGATTTATCAGGTGGCTGTTAGAATAAAGCATAACGTGGAATACGCTTTTGGAGGATGGACTCGAGCTGTCGGCACTGAGGTAGGAAACCTGGCTTTTGCATTGGCACCATGCAATCGGCGTGAAAAGCAGCAGGGAGAAAGCAGCTGATCTGATCCCTAAATAACGCATCTAACCCTTTATTATTGAAATATGAAGCCCAGTCTTGTGTCAGGCTGTGAGTTGTCAGTGATGCTCCGGTGATGCGCGGAGGATGTAAACCGCAGGAGGTGCGAGGGGAGGCGCTGGTACATCCACAATGCGCTGGCCTGGAACAGCCTGCTCCTGCAGCTCCTGCAGCTCCTGCAGCTGATGCCTCCACATAAACACAGCTCGAGCAGGAGCAGGACTATTAGCAGGCAGGATCAGTGGGATGTGAATGATGTGTGATTATTCCACATTTCAGACACCAGATGTGTCTCAGTGGTTTGGTTTCTCTCTCTGCGCGAAATTATAATGAGGATTTTTTTTTTCCAGACTTTGATTTTTATGGTTGTGGTTTTGGCTCATTGATCGCCCAGGCTGTCTTGTCAGGGTTTGGACTATCTGTGTGATTTCTCTCCTCCTATTTTATGAATTAAAGATGGTTATAAAGAGTAATTGTTGGTGGTATCATGAAGCATACAGATCACTATGAGGCAGGGTGGTTGATATATTAGTCTTAATTGCATTTAAATAAATTTAGGCTCAGTAATTTAACTCTGATTGACCTTCACACTGTCCATATGATATGAACAGCAAATGCAAGTGTCTCTCACAATAGATGATAACCTCATATTTGTTAGTCTCACATGCAAAACAACACTACTATGATGCTCGTACTGTTGAGGATTTTGATTTGTTTAATTATGGTACAAAGCAGGTAAAAAGCTGTCACCTCGTCTTCTTGCTTGCCAGAGGCAGCAGAGGAGGAGTGGATCACATCAAAAGGCACTGAAGAGAAATAATGCATTTTCACTCTGGGCTGAGCGAGTACTTGCTGTCGTCCTTGGAGAAATGACAAGCTTTGAGGAGGCTTGCAGATTTCTCTCTTTATCATACAGCCATCATTTGATCTCATTCATTTTAACCAGTGATTTTGCTGGAGTAGGATGGGAAGAAGCAGCTGTGGCACCACTCTGGTACCATGTGTGCAATATTCTGTGAGATTATAAGAACTGATTTGATGGAGGCGCAGTGATGCTGCTGCACCTACAAGGCTGTCAAGGTAGTCTAAGAAAAGGGGGGTCTTATATTATCTGCTGCGCATTTCATCACTGTTAGTGCTGAAGTGAGGCTGTCTCAGATTTATGATCCAGACAAGCTGCTCTTTGGGCCTTTATCCACACATCCTGAATCATGTTTCACATCCTCGTATTGATCTTCAGAAACGAGACATCATGACTCATAAGTTAATGTCACTGCCCTGTTTGCCAGCCACATATACACACACATCACACAGATGATTGACAACCACTGTATCTCAGTAGTGCAGCAACAACACATTGTTACCTCTGAGTTGTAAGATATGCTAAAATGTATTAATGTCTTGAATCAATGCAGCCACTGTTTGATTACATTTCTCTTCTATGTTGATGATGAACAGTTAACTAAAACTGCATGCTCTTCATTCAGTTTGTTGTTATATAGCCTTCACCATAGATCCCTGCACAGTTCTTACACACACTCTCCCTTTATAAAAAGCTGCAAAACAGTTTTGGAAGATACAACAGAACAAAAAACTGACATGAACCAGGGGAGCATGGGAACAAGCCATGTGTATTTCTCTGATATTGATCGCAGCTCAGGGGAGATGTTCAAGCTCGTCTGCTTGCATTTGCAGATAGTTGAGAGCTGCATGTCTCAGATCTTTTCGCAGCATCCCGTCGAGTTCATCTGCCACTTGTGATAACTTAGTAACCATAGCCAAAGGCTCTGCTTGTAGGAGGCCTAAATAATCCTGTTCCAGAGGTGACACTCTCCTCCAAACTCAATAGCTCCCATTCACAGCTCGGAGAATGATGTAACTTGGATTTGACCTATAATATTTCTTTTTCTCTCTTCCTCTCTCTGTGTTTGTCTTCTCCAGGCTCCCACTTCTCTACATCTTCTGATGACCACAGGCCGTCATGGCACTCGTTCATGAACCTCGTGCCCCCTCCCCTTCTCTCTCCGGTTTCAACACACCCCTCTCTGACCCTCCATCCTTTCGCCGCCTCGATGCCGAAACACCCTGCACCCCAGAAATGGACCTGACGCCGACTCAGTGCGTCCTTCGCAACGTCCTCTCCATAGACACCGGAGGCGCTGTCGAGCCTGGGGGTGGAGGAGGAGAGGGGCAGACCGCTGGGCACAACCAGACACCGGGCGAGGAACAACAGGAGCACTTTGCCAACAGTGTCCTGAAGCTCCATGAGCATGACGGGAGCCCTGGAAGGACAGAGGGAGAGGGACAGGAAGCGGACAGCAGCGCGGTTAGGAGCCAGGCTGACGACACCAGGCTACAGTGCCAGTCGACCGGAGGGGGAGGAGGGTTTCTGGAGGGGTTGTTTGGGTGTCTGCGGCCTGTCTGGACTATGATTGGCAAAGCTTACTCCACAGAGCACAAGCATGACCTGGACGGTAAGACTGAAAGTCACATTAATTCCAGTGGAAACACATGAACATATCAACACACACTGGCTGCTTTTAATGGCTGCAGCCGCTCCTGTTTAATTGCAGCCTGAATCTTTGATATGCTAATTATATTATCTTATCCCAACTCTTTAATTACATTAAACAGTTGGTAGAAAAATGACTCCCACAAAGGTCACGTTGTAAACAAACACTCTCCTCGACGTGAAAGAGCTGCAGCCAGAGAGAGACTCTATCAAAGCTGAAAGGGCTCGTTTTCCCCTGATGTTTTCCCCCATCCTTTCGCCTCCTTGTGCCCACCACACCTTCCTTCCACCATCTCCCCCCCAATGAAACTAGCTCCCTGTGACGCTGTGTTGTTTATGTCTGCAGCCACTACAATAGCGCAGAGCTCCCCCGGGACTCCTCTGCCAAATCTGCTTCATGAATTATGCATGGCCACGCTCTGACCCTGCGCCTCTCATCTCTATTAACGCAATCCTGACACACGCACACACACACACACACACACATATGTGAGCATGATTGCACACACACATAAGCACATCCACAAATAGAAACACTTAATATCTAACACTGGCACAAACACATAAAGTCAGATAAGATGTCAAAAAGAAACTTGAAATATAAAATGACGACGGCCTCGAAGGTGGCAGATTTATATGTGTTCTTGTCTTTATAGCCCTCTGATATTTTATCACCCGTTTGACTTCCACGTCTCTCCCCTCCTCTCCCCTCCTCCCTCCATCTCTCATTGTCTCCTTTCCTCTCTTTTCATCCTGTGCTGTTATCACTCCCAGCCCATCTGCACCTCGCTGCCCCCCTCCTCTGTGCTGCATCGCAGGCGAGTCACACACACTGACGGCAGCAAAACGGATATTATAAAAGTGAAATAAATCGGGGTATTGCGGCTGAATGCCTGCCTGCCATATCACAATGCTCTATTCTTAAGCTTTGATTGGATGTACACAATAGAAAGCAGCAACATGGTCTGTCCTTTATTGATGGTGAAGGACTGTGGGCCTGGTGACATTTTACATTTCTTCTATTGGGGTTGTTCTGGTGTATCAGATGTGGCCTTACGTCCTCACTGAGAGACATTTGAGGGGTTCGTTCAGTCGATCAGTGGACGACATTAATCATTCATAACATCCTTATTAATATGATAAATGTGTCTCCATCTTCTTTTCTCAAAGAGCAGCAGCAGCAGAGCGGGCCGTATATTTTCTCTGTATTAACAGGCTGTCTTCGGCCACATGGACCCCCGCCGACCCACGGGGAATCCCCCTCCCATCTTTTCCCTTTACACACGCACAGCTAGCACCATCGCCACCGTCACTTCTCCTCCACCTCCCTGTTCCCCACACAGCCACATTAGGCTTTCAAATCCCCTCCCTCCTCCACCCCCTCTCCTGAGCGTTGGACCCCTGTTTCGCGTCAGCCCCACAATGGCACTAAGCAGGATTTAGGAGGCTGAGGGAGAATTACCCACAGGAGATTAGAGCTCCCTGTCTGTCTGCCTGAACACCCTGAGTCTTAGGTTAAAGTGAGGTTCAACTACAGAACATGATATCAGCTTGGGCTCTGGGTTGAATCTAAGAGCCAGGGCTTACAGCAGGTTTTTACTGATCCAGAACAGCGGAGCCTATCGTGGTGACATGTGCTCCCTGCTACCAGTGCACACTTCTTATTTTTTGTATTTATATATGTTTTTAATGTATGCAACAAATAAACATGAAATGAGCATTTTTTGGTTTCATTTCATTATCATAATATATGAACATTTAAACGAATAGTTCAACATTTTGTCGAAGCTTATTTGCCATCTTGCTGAGAGTTAAATGAGAAGATTAATAGCAGTCTCTTGTGTCTGTACAGTAAATATGAAACTATCATTGAAGTTGCGTCGCTTCGCTCAGCGCAAAGATGAACCAGAGAAAAACAGGAAACGGCTCTTGTGTGTGATGTGTAGAGAAACCAAAGTATAGAAATGACACCTTATGGTATTTTCTATTTTCTTGAATTGCACACATAAACCACAATTTTTCCACTTTTACACCAGCATGATATAACATGCTTGTTGCAGTTTCATTTTGAATGGACAGACACGACACAGGTATTGATCTTCTAATCTGATTCACGGCAAACAAGCAAAAACAGTGCATTTCCCAAAATGTCAAACTGCTCTTTTAAAGTTTGAAGACACCGATGTCAAAATAACTCAAATGTCTAACAAGGGGTGAAATGTCTGTAATAAAGTAAAATGAATCATCACAACATCAAAATGAGAAAGGAAATTTAAAGGAAATTATAGGCTCAAATGAAATAATAAACATAAAGGATTTTTCTATGACTCATCAAATGAGCGGTGCTTTATAACAGTCTGCTGTTCAGTTATGTTGTGAAACATCAGCTGCACTTAAGAATATGAATATGAGAATATGAGTTTCTTCATCCCAATTTGGTGAAAATAACCTGGAATCAGCGCAGGTTAATTAATATGACAATTATTGCTCTGCTCTATATCCATAATTAACATACACAGATAAACTCACCAATTACTTTCCCTCCGTCTTATTCCCCGACCTGCAGAGGCGTGGGAGGTCCCATTCGAGGAGATATCCGACCTGCAGTGGGTGGGCAGCGGAGCCCAGGGCGCCGTCTTTCTGGGCAAACTCCACGGGCAGGAAGTGGCTGTAAAGAAAGTGAGGAACATCAAAGAGACGGACATCAAGCACCTGCGCAAGCTCAAACACCCCAACATCATCACCTTCAAGTGAGTAGAAATGATCAGTCTCCTTATTAGATCACAATCACAATCACATTTTTCTCGTCAGGTTTACAGGGACAACTCTAATATGTTCTGTGTGACTTCTCTGCAGAGGTATTTGTACCCAGGCACCATGTTACTGCATCATCATGGAGTACTGTGCCCAGGGGCAGCTTTATGAGGTGCTGAGAGCCGGCAGGAAGATCCACCCGTCCCTGCTCATGGACTGGGCCATGGGCATCGCTGGGGGCATGAACTATCTCCACCTCCACAAGATCATCCACAGAGACCTCAAGTCACCAAAGTGAGTTTTGAAAACATGGTGGAAATTAACTTTGGGATTACAGCTCTGTAAATCAAGTGTAAAAGATAATATTGGAAGTAAAAGTCTCACTAGTGAAAGTATAAGGTGAGGCCTTATAGTCCTTCAGGTGATACAGGTGAGGAAGAGGGTTCGTTTTCCCTCTCTAATCTGTCAAGTGCAAAACCTCAGGTGATGACAAAAAGATGTGCTGCAGAAATATTTTTTCTCTTTGCTGTACTTTCAATCATCTCACAAGCCCCTTAGAGTTACCATGTGACTAGCAGTGGGGGGGTCCTCGACCCACAGGTTGGGAACCACTGCTTTACAAAGAGATATTGATTGGTCTTTATATAATTAGTGAGCAAAATTTCTAACTCTGAAAGGCCTTAACAGACACAAAGCTGGTCTGCTTCTGACAACACATAGAGTGATGACGTGTCATGTCACTCACTGGCCCCATGATTGGTTTGAATCAGTGCAGGTTTAGCTGATTTAATTTACCTGTTTTCACTCAAACGTTTAATGTTTCATTCCAGCATGTTGATCACCTACGATGACTCCGTGAAGATTTCAGATTTCGGCACATCCAAAGAGCTCAGTGACAAGAGCACCAAGATGTCCTTTGCCGGTACGGTGGCCTGGATGGCCCCCGAGGTCATACGCAATGAGCCGGTCTCAGAGAAGGTGGATATTTGGTAGGTGTTATAACCCTTTCACACTGTCCCTCTGCAGTGATGAAGCTTTGCAATTTTACCCTATGTGTTGTTGTATCTGTCATAGAATCTCATTAAGTTACTACAGCACAGAGCCCAGGATCCTTTTTCCAGAAAATCTATTGAGTATTATGTACAATATCTCATTACATGAAATTCTATAGGGCCTCTGCCATATCCGATGGGTTGCCCTGTGTTAAGCCCTCACCTCCCCCCGGTACAATCTCCCCCTCTCTCTCTCCCATCCTGCACCCCTCCATCACTCTTCCTCTCTGTCCTGAAAGGAACGCCGGCTAATTTAATAATTGATTTGCCAGATGCTGCAGTGCTCAGGAGAGGCTGGAATAACCTTCTGAGCCTGCGGATGGTTTGGCCCAGAGCCAGCAGTGCATTAGCAGAGAAGTGAAAATAGGATTAAAAAGCTTTTGATGTGGAAAGAAAGCAAAGCGTGGGTGTATATGGTACAGTGTTTAAATGTATGTAAATTATGTAGTAAGCTATACCACAAAAAGAGTGAGTCAGAGAAAAAGATGCTGTGTTGAAGTGAGAGCTTGTATTTGTTCAGTGATGTTGGGTGGTGGCAGCTGGTGCAAGTCATCTTGTTTTGACATTTCTACATAAGGACTATACTAAAATATCCAGAGGTAGAATTTAACAAAATAAGCCAAACAAAATATAATTGTTCATTGCTTCCTGTAAAAGCAACTGTAATGCAGCAGCTCGGGTCAACAAATAAAGACACAACAAGCAGGAGAAGGAAGAAAAAAATACTGTTAATCACAAAGCTAAAAATATTAAAAGGATATAAGCTAAAACTTGTGTGTGTAACTTCTAACAAATACATTAATAAATAGATAGGAATATCTAAAAACGACAACCATACAACAACCATATAAGAAAGAACAGGAGGATATAGAAAATTGAATCTATACACTGACTGGCTTCCCTATAATGCTGCATTGCATTACGTGAAATAAATGTGTAATTTTTCATATCTCTCTTTTCAAATGAAAATTATAATACTTTATTAAGACAGAGGGTTTCGAGCTCTGAGACTGTGGGCGTCCCCTTGGAAAAAGGCACTTCCTCACCCCCTCCTTAGTTGACTTGCTTAGCTTCGCTCGATTCCTGTTTACCTCTGGGATCATGATTATGTTATTTGATCCCATAGACACTCAACTATTGAGCCAAGGTAGCGTAACACTGCTGTTTGACACAACTTCAGACTACAACAAATACAGAAGCACAGGGTCCGTCCGAAGGCATTTATTAGACAAGCAGTAAAACTCCCCAAAACTACTGTATCTGAACTATCTCTTTAACCAGATCACACACATTGAGGCTCTTCTATGTGATCTCCTTTTGATAACTAATGTAATTACTAATGTAATATTTCTTCACTTCCATCCCCTGAATTTGTTCGGAGTCTGCCTGCGTCATTCATTCATTGCATAACTAAATGTTATTATACAGTAAAGAAATAAATCAATAACCTCATATATCCATCATCTAATTAACAGCTAATATTTAACCTGGTGTTTAAATAAATACATTGCATCAACTTGAAATCTCTTCTTCTCCGTTTATATCACGAATAAACAAGGAGATGGAGAAACTCTAAAAATACACATGTAAACACAACATCACACACACCTCCTCCACTGCTGCGTGCCATGGCACCTTGGATACTGTACATGGCAACGCAGAGAGTCACAGACAGCAGACTTTCCTTAGCTGTTGTTCTCCTCCTCCACCTAACAGACGTAGAGCTGAAGCACTGAACTGTAGTGAGATGAAGCGTTGTGTTTTGGCAAAAGTTGGGAAATTATTTGTTGATATTTACTGTATTTTTGGAGCCTATGACCTGAGATCAGGAATTTTAGTAAAACATATATGCACATAGAAACAATCACTGTGAATTGACAGTCAACTGTATGTTGTTCTGTTTGTTCAGCATCCATTAAAAATTATTCCAACGTTAGTAGAAATGACAAAACTTTCATAACAACAGTCTGATTAAACCTTGTTAATAACGAGTTTAAGCAACCGAAGCCTGCCCACCAGGCGTTATCATCAAAGGCTTTTTACAATGAGAAAGTTTCCATCAGATGTAGCAATCAAAATGTTCAGATTTATTCTTTTACTTCACATCTTCATCACAGTTTCTGAATGTGAAACATGCCACACGTTTCTCTGCAGGTCATTCGGCGTGGTGCTGTGGGAGATGCTGACGGGAGAGGTGCCCTATAAGGACGTGGACTCCTCTGCTATCATCTGGGGAGTGGGCAACAACAGTCTGCAGCTGCCTGTGCCTGATAGCTGTCCGGACAGCTTCAAACTGCTCCTGAGGCAGTGCTGGTGAGCAGGCGGGAGGGGAGGGGGCACAGTGAAGGATGATATGGAAAAAGAAAGTGGAGGCATCAGCACAAAAATATAATTATGTTGGGAGCTTTAAGATGGCTGAGGGAGGGAAGGAGAAGAAACATATAAAAAGATAGTTTACAAAGAGTGAACTTATAATCATAGAGGAAAGGTTGTTTTCTTCCTTGTCCTTTGCATTTCTGACTAAGCATTTGTTTGAATTATTCACAGGAACTGCAAGCCAAGAAACAGGCCTTCCTTCCGACAGATCCTCCTGCACCTGGACATCGCCTCTGCAGACATCCTGTCGACTCCACAAGAAACCTACTTTCAGTCTCAAGTAAGCTTCCTTTATCTCTGTCAACAGCCCTAACTTTGATATCTGAATGGCAGCTAAAATGCCATTTGATTAAAATGAAATAAAATGCCAGTTTATACGTTAGGGATAAAAGAGACAGAAAATAAAAATGAAGTCAAATTTAATGTATTTAATTCACAATCTTGGTCAGATGCTGAATATGTGTAAACAAGGTAATTGAGAACCATCAGTTCTCAGGTCTCTTGTCCAATAGATACATAAATAGACATTAGATGAGGTATGAATGAGCCCATAATAGACAACAACAGCCACTATCTCTAATAGTCATTTTTGCTGTCAAGTCACTGCCATTTGTTTCCAGTCTGCTGCAGTAACTACAGGCAGTGCAGAGTGTGCAGCTGCACCGGGGCCCCAGGCCTCTCGGGAGCCCACTAATAATACCTGAGCTTTCAATCACAACATATTATTGTTGGTTCCTTGCTCTTTGTTCCTTGCCGTGTGTGAGTGCTGATTTGTGGTCAAAGAAGGAGCCTTTTTCACCCTCCATCATATGAAAGGGTGATGGAAAAGGTCTGTGTGATGGTGAGGGATGAGAGGGAGGGTGTGGGGGGTGGGGATGGGGGCCCGTGACAAATATCTAAGAGCGCTGCAAACCTGAACAGATGAAGGACAGGAGTGTCAGAAGAAAAAGTATAATTGTGTGTAAGATCCATGTTTACTCAGCCGTGCACCACAGATGCATTTATAACTCAAGCGTGTATAATTGCGAGACACACTTGTGCACACAAACACACAAAATGAATACGATTTAATTTCCTTTTCCACTCTCCGCCTCCTCCTTCATTTATATCTCACGATGCAAAGTACAAACCTATTTCACTCTTTCCACTTATACTTGATCCTTTTTCCTCCCTGTTCCCCTCCCCCCCTCCTGCAACCCTCCCCAGTTTCTCTCCTCTCTGGCCCATAATGGATTTTTCTTGTGACGTTAGAAAGAAGTATTTGCTGCTGGAGTGTATTGATTGCTTTAATGGCAGGGAGCAGGGAGCAGAGAGAGAGGAGGCAGAGGGGACTGGAGACCTAGAAGAGTGCACACACAGTCCATTAGCTTAATAAGAAGAGCATCAGTCATGCACAGATAGAAACACACACACACACACACACACACACACACACACGTATCCATGTATGTGCACACACTCATATATCTGACTTCCTTTGTCCTTTGATATGACAGGTATCAGATAACAGCTGTCTCGCTCCACTGTGTATGAGAAAATGTCCATGCTGCTTTTTTTTTTTTTTGTGCTCGTGTCATGTCAGTTCATGTTCAGTTCTGCTCCCTGCGTATTGATTTCCATCTGACAGCTTAATGGGTTCTGTTTCAATGATACACACGGATCTCTGCAAATTAAGAGCGTGTTTTTTTCTTTTTTTACTTGATCAAGGTGCAATGAAGTTTGATGTTAATATTGTTGCTCAAATGAAGTCCAGTCATACTTCATTATCCCAGTGGGAAACAGGAATGGTGTTTTCCAAGTGTACAAATTTAATAAAAGGCAGAATTTAAAAACAGATCATCTGTCTTAAATTTAGTTTGCACCATCATGAAGTGTAGGCCACTGATTTCTGAAGCCTTTTTACCACACCTTTCTACGTCATTGCAAGTAATTCATGCCTCTTCTAATGGATGTGTTTTCTGTGTCTCACCAGGCGGAGTGGAGGGACGAGGTGAGGCACCACTTCGAGAAGATCAAGTCTGAGGGGACGTGTCTCCACAGGCTGGACGAGGAGCTGATCAAACGGCGCAGAGAAGAACTCAGGTTAGCAAAGAAGTAGTAACATGGATGTAGATGTGGAGATATATAAAGAATAGCTCAACCACTAACAACGACAGCTATCTATTGAGAGGTAGATGAATGTGTTAATGTCCTCTCCACACAGACATGCACTGGACATCCGGGAGCACTACGAGAGGAAACTGGAGAGAGCCAACAACCTCTACATGGAGCTCAACGCCATCATGCTGCAGCTGGAGATCAAAGAGAAAGAACTGCACAAGTAGGAAAACTGCAATTGATTTACACTATCTGTAAAAAGAAATGGAAATAATATGTCGCTTGGTATTGATTACCAGAAAAGACCATTTAATGTCAATATAAAAAGAGGTCAACGTCAAAGTGATCGAAATTAATTAAGAACATATAATACACAATATTTGTTTGCATAAGTACTCGCCCCCTCCTTGCCAGTAGTAGTAGTAATAGCATCAGTTTGCACATGCACCACTTCTTTGTGCTCCCGGTCTGTCAGTTTGCAACCACGGCAACGGATGATACAGTAATGGTTAGAAATCAAGTAGACATAGGGCAGCACACTGTCGCCATTTTCTACTAATTACAAAATGCATCGCACTGTAACAATAGAAAAACTAGGGTTGTAATCATTCAAATACTCTGTACTAATAGCTTTATCCATCAGTGCTGGTTAACCAGTGTTTTTGTAATGAAGGTGGGCGGAACAGTTCATCCCTAATGTGCAGTGAATGGCCATTACATCCAGTCACACAGCAGCGTCATATGTAGCACAGTGCTCTCTGATGCCGAGCAGCCATTGACATCCATTAAACCAGTATTGGCATTGTGTCTAAACATCAGGAGGGAGCAGTCGCTGGACAAGAAGTACCCGGGCTGCTTCAAGCACCACAGCTCCAGACAGTCAGCCTCCCCCAACTCCATGGAGAAGCTGATGAAGAAACGCAACGTACCTCAGAAGCTGCCCTCACACAGCAAGAGGTGAGACAGCGAGGAGACATCTGTGTGTGGATGGTGTGGTCAAGGTGCTCTGAGTTGCAAAGGATAAAGGATAAGTCCTGTGATATTCTATATTTTCTGCCTCTTCTGTTGTGCTGTATAGACCTTATCGATTAGTCACAGTGATGAACTGAGTGACACGTTCCCTCATTACCATGAACATGGAAACTTTGTCCTATAAACTCTGCCCATTTGTTTTTCTATGTACTTGTTTTAAGATTCTAAAAACTACAGTGTCCAGTTGTTTAACATTAATATTTAGCCTTTTTTAAGAGTGAACATCAGAGTGTATGTTCTTGGAGCTGAGCGCTACAGATAGGAATTAAAAAGTATTCGAAGATGGTCCAACACATTGTCCATTTTGATCAGGACAGTAGCAGAAATATCAAATGCCACCAGCCTTATTCTTTGATGATGAAGAGTGCAAAGATAAACTAGCACCTATCTAGCAAATATTTTTATCTCTGTGTTTTTATTTCTCTATATTTTAATTCATTCTGTCCCTGTCCTTTCTAGGCCAGACCTACTAAAGTCAGAGGTCATCCTTCCCAAACTGGACTCCTCCATGACGCAGGTCACAATCCCCAACAAGGGCTCCACCTCCCCCGGCCGCTCACGCAGAGGAAAGCCCCGCTACAGGAAGGCTGGTAAAGGCAGCAGTGGAGACCTGGCTCAGCTGAAAGCCACTCTCTCCTCTTCATTAGCAATGGTCAACTCCAGCACGTCTGTTCCCAGCAGCAAGCAGCATCTGGACCCCAGCGCAGCGCTCAGGGGCCTGCAGCACGATCTGCTGCTCAAGAAGATGTACTCCTCCAGCCCGGATCTCATCTCAACCACCCTGGAGGCCGAAGGCCGGAGGAAGGGGCAGGTTGGGGCGGGGCTGGACAGAGCGGGCAGCCAGAGCGCCTCAGCCGGGCTGGGGGAGAGCAGAAGGACTGGCGGGACGGAGGAGGGGCCAGATGTGGGTGTGGGGACTGATGACCTGGCGGAAACGCCTCCACGCAGTGACACGCCCAGTGAGGACGCAGCTTCCATTCCCTTCTCCAGCAGCCCCGACTCGCCTTGTGGCCGAGGGGCGGCTGCCGGGAGGGCGTCTGTGCTCGGGAATCCTCGCGTTCCCCATGATGGCGAGGAGAAGGAGGAGGGGATGGTGATCACACGCTCACCCAGAAGTCAACGCCTCACACCCGCAGCACTGCTCTACAGGGCCGCAGTCACACGCAGTCAGGTGAGACTTCTGACAGTGTTGTCTGACTGTGGCCTTTTGCCTTATGAAGGTTATAAAGACTGATCAGCAGTGGGAGGCCTCGTGGCATAATTTTGATTTCCTGTGGGCAAATCATGTACCTGTCTTTATCACTGTCTCTGTCTTGAATCTGTATAACACTCAAACAAGACAAAAATGCTGCCATGTCATGATAGAATTGTTTTGCTATATAATTAACAATGATGAAGTCCAGACAGTCAAAATCTTTTGGTCTCTGCTGAATATAATCGCCATGACTCCATTAAATACAATCCTCTGTCACGGGTTCGGTTTTTGCTGGCCCCAAGAGCAACACACAGACCAGGGGGAACTGAGAGAAAAGGGTTGAATTTGAACACAAAAAACTGAAAGAAGTCCAGGTGGAGAGGAGCTGCTTCAGTGGCTGGAGGTTGGTAGGTGGAGACCTGAAAGTGAGGACCGAGCACTGGTGACAAAAGGGGACACTAGAGAATGACATAACACCGAGCACAAGAAATAACTAGGAACATATGACTAGAGTGAGAGAAGGAAGCGAGGAGACTGGCAGCTTCAGGTGGAACCACAGAGCTTTTAAAGCTGCTGGTCATTAAGGAGAATGAGGGACAGCTGAAAGAAGGGAGAGAGGACCCAGCACCTGCAGGCCACACCTCCAGCCACTGAAGCAATGCCTGTACCAAAAGACAAAACCAAAAACACTGGAGTGAAAGACTGAAAAATGCACTGAAAATAAACCAGCAAAACACAAGAGGATCAAAACCATGACATCATCATTTTTATAGATGCAACGCGACAAGTAAAGACACCTGAAAACGGCAGAGCAGGAAAGACTCGATTGAAGCGTTTAATTACAGGCCACTGAATTAGTAGTTAATTACTTACTCTCTGAGAGTGGTACCATGTACAGTATTTACCTGGGGTGTCATCAGCGTCGCAGTCCATCTTGGCAGGAATGAGGGTAAATGGTGAAACAGGGAAACACTGTGGTTTCATACACACTGTTGATTTTCTCTGCAGAGACGTGGAGTGTCGTCAGAGGAGGAGGAAGGAGAAGTGGACAGTGAAGTGGAGTTGCCAAGGAGACGGTAAGAGTTGTATTTCCATTTCTCTGTATCCATACAAAACAGATCATATGTTTGTCTTCCCCGCCCAAATCCAACATTACATTAATATTAAGCCCTGTGACATGTTCACTTATTGATCCTGATTAGATGTTACCCTGACCTGAGTGGGTGTTCAGGGCCTTTCACACATAGTGTATGGACATGAACAGAAAACAGTTCCAGTAGTGTGACCCTTATATTTGTAATTTGATAATTTCTCCTACTGTAAAGTTCATTCAAGTGCAGAACTACCCTTAAAAATAATGTCATTGTGTTTCCACTCAGGCGTCCTGTGAGCATGACCAAGTGCCAGTCGCTGTCCACCTTCAGCTCAGAGAACTTGTCGGTGTCGGATGGCGAGGAGGGAAACACCACCGACCACTCCCACAGCGGCACGCCGGACGTGGTCAGCACCAACACCGACGAGCGTCTGGACGACAAGAGCGACGACCTTCTGTCTCAGGGCTCTGAGATTCCCGCTGACCCATCTGACCCCACCCAGCTGGGCTCCGACGGGCTGTCTGAGAAGGAAGCTATTCTTCGTCAAGTCAAGACCCAGCTGGCTAGTAACGACCATAATTATGAGGTAGGCTTCAGTGATATATAGATGCATAGCTAAGATGCAGACAATAGGTCATAATCTGCTCGAGTGGTCAACATCAAATCGTCTGTTGCTGCTCTGATGATTCATGTTTCTCCTCCAAACCAGGGCCTGTACGATGACTCGGACTGTGACAGTGCAGAGCTGGATCACTCAGGCAGTGCAGAACCCAGCCAACCTCCGAGCAACTGGTGAAAACCTGACACCTCAGCCCACTCAAACACCTGCAGATCTGGCCTGTGAACGACTCTTTTACTCTTTGAGGACCATAGAAGAAAGTCATGATCAGGGACGTTGTAGAGAGGCAGGACATGAAGGCCTGCCCCCCTCCCTCGGTGAGTGATCTGAAGAAACATCCCGAGAAAAAAAAACAACATAAAATCCAATTACTTTTGAGATAAATGCATCACAGTGATGTGAAACTGAATGGGGGCACGGACGGAGCAGCAGCCCCTCGTGTTTCAACACTTCAAATGACACCTCAGCGACAGAGGCCTCGGTCAAAGAGGCCGACTACCAGACTGTCTATTAATGTCTCTCCTCATCTTCCGTGTCCGTTTGTATCTCTCTCTCCGTCATGAAAATGTGTCATGTTATTCCTAATCGTGTCATACGAGAACATGATTATAAAATCCTATCAGGGCTTCTATTATATTTTCATGTTTCTGTTGTCAACATTACTGGGACAGCCTCTGATGTTGCTGCTTGCACTTGATTTATCAGACGTAATAATTTCCTGGTGATCATCCTGTCATTATTGCATTTCCTCTGCAAATGTTATGCACTGACTAATTTATTATTTTACCGTGAATTCATTGATCAAAAACAATGTTTACATTTTAAATTTTTTGGGTTTTTTTTTACATTTTTTTAATTTATATCTCTGTCACGGATTACTTTTTCCATTTTCTACTCAATGTAAATATGTGATGTTGTAAAATGAACAAATTTTTAAAACGTGAGATTGTATAATTTAAAGGTGCTGATGTTTCTAATTAGGTGGCGCTACTCTATTGGAACCTCAAGAAGCTTATGGTAGTAGAATGTACTGTAGCTGCTGTTCGTGTCTGGGCATCAAAACACAGAGGAAAGAGGAACAACGTGTGAACAAAGAGAAAGCAATATGTCTGCTCCTGGACAGTATGTCCTGTCACGGCTGAGTTCATTCAGGGCAGACAGGCTTTTTTTCAAATTAGTATTGCAGTGTTTACTGTATTAAAACACAATACCAGATTAGAAATCCCTTTCTGAGCATCTGGGGGTGTATATAGCATTAAAAAGCATGATTGTGGAGAAAGTACAGACTCGCTCACTGTTTGTGACTCACATCCAAATGAAATATTAGATCAATCCACATTTGGAAAAAATGCAACAAAAGAAAGACTGCAGATTTCTGGCAGACAATTAAAATCTAGTTTAATGGCAGAAGGCATGCAGATGACAGGGACACAAAATGCCAACATGGGTCTGCAAAACTACGAGTGAGTCACAGTTTTCTGCCCTCACTTGGTTCTAACTCTGCCTAACTTGTGACCTCATCGTGTTCGCAGCGTACCAGCACAGAAGAGAGATGATCAGAGTTTAGATCATGGGAAACTTAATGTGACTCACATCCTTTTGACAGAAATGATCTTTAGCTTACTCAATATCTCAGCAACAATGCTGATTAAAATTAATGTACACCTAAGATTGTGGCATCATGATAGTCCACTTTTATCCATTGTCTTATCCCGATTGAAATTTTAAAAGCCCAGTGTTGTTTCAGAGGTGACAGGAAGGTCACTATTACGTTTGTCCTCACCAGCTAAAAAACAAACGGTAACTTTTCAACTAAGGTGTAAGGGCTCCTCCATGTTAGACAGTATGATACACACAACTCTGGTTTTGATGTGTCCCTTGACAAGCTTTCTCATGTGCATGTGGTTTGATCTGACTGTTCAACAGCACATTACATCCTGTTCCATTGACTTATGACTGATCAGGTCCCACTCAATAAGCTACAAATGGCAGCTTCTATTTTTTTTATCGGGTGTTAAGTTTGAAACATTCAATCTATAGAGCATTTTAAACTGATTGTGCCCCCCCGCCCCATGATTTAAAGCCAGAAATCCTCCTGCAGGATGAAATGTTGCCAAAAGCAAACCTACTGCCCTCTAGTGTCTCGATTGTGGAGGTACTTGTGTTTCCCACGATGCTGATTGAAACAACCATGTATGAAATGAAACGTTTGCTTTTTTTATATACTGCATTATTGTAACTGTACAATAAATATATTTAAGAACAATTTAAAATAAAATCTCAACTCATGTGACAAAATTCTCAAGACAAGTTGTGGTTTGAGCATTTCACATCTTTATTTCTGTATTTTTTAAACAATGTTGTGGCACCCAGGTCTACAGTCTCAAAAACGTGCACAAAAGGTTTTTTTCTTTCCTGCAAATAAAAAATAAAATAAATTCTGACTTGAGCAAAGCAAAGAGCAGGAAACTAGTGTTAACTCACAACCCTTTCTTTGTCTAGTTCCAGAGCTTCAGCGATTTCAGTTCTCAGCCTCATCACATTTAATAGACAGATCAGTCAGTGTCCAGGAGTTAATCCCCCTTTGGTAGTTAAAAAAAAATATTTCCTCCATTTAAAACAAATATTCCAACATTTTTTTTAGTATATATATCAGTCTTTACAAAAAAAGCGAGGCCAACCCTCTGCTTCTGACCCCTAGAGCCAAGCCCAAACCCCCAAAACCTCCCATCCCAGCAAAATATCAACACATGATCTGAGGACCAGGAGTGGGGATAAAACAGGAATGACATGGAGAGGACGCATAGTAATACATATTTTAAATTATCTGGATGAATTCAATTGTGAGAGTTAAACATTTGTCATCATAACCAAATAGAATCGGTGACAGTGCATGTACAGCTACGTATACTCAGTGACACGAGTGTAATCCATGTTACAAGCACTTCAATTGAAAAGGTGACAAAGGGGGAGAATGCTGTGTGTCTTTAAAGCAAGTGAGTATGGACATAAAATGGACAGACCGACTTGTGGAACTGGGTGAGGAAAAGAGGGGTGTGTATATAAACACAGAATAAAACAGTCACTCTATTCTTATTTTTGATACTTTTTTTATTTTTCCTTTTTTGTCTTTTCCTTTTTAAAGAAAAAAACTGACTGTACAGAACTAAATCTATATGCCTATATGAGTTTTCCAACTCTACTCCTCTGTGATGGGAAAGAAAGAAAAAAGGGAAGAGAGCAAGGGATCCATCAAAAAAAAAAAAAAGGCCTAATAACAAATCATTAAAACCTCCAACTCGACTCAAAAAGGGAATTAAAAACCTAACTGTTTGCTTCTTTTTGACTAAAACCAAAACAAAGAAAATAAATAATGAACTCAGCGGATCAAATCAGAGGCGGATGACGTGATTTCAAATGAGGAAGAGGCAGTATAATATATAAACTCTTAAGTTGGATAGTTGCATTGACTGCTTTATGGTAGCCGATGATATAAAAGTGAGATTTAGTGCAGATGCAGTGTCTTATCAGTTGGCTGCCAGTCCTGTGGCCTCAGAGGAAAGCCTGGAGAAACAGACAGAGAGACACCCAGAGACCAGGGAGGGAGAGAGAATAAGGCATGCAATCAGACAGACGAGATAAATGTCATTTACTGTACATTACAGAATTATAATAAAAGGCTAGATAAGGAGATCATCTGGATTAAAGAGATGTACGCTCTGATATACAAAAAGACCATTCGTCTATTTAACTACACCTCTTGTCAATGATAACTCTTCTCAAACAAACAAATGTTCAGACTCAGATCTTCTTGCTGAGAGGCAGAGGTGAAGATCTATAGCAGTCACACCTTCGCTTAGCATAAAGACTGGAAACAGGCAGCGACAGCTAAGCTAACACAATCTGACTACCAGCACCTCTGAAGCTCACTAATGACACACACTGTATCTCCTTTATAACTTCCTGAAGTCTTGTTGTTGCTCTGAGATTGTCAGGTGGAGCCAGCGGGACCTCAAGGAAGTCACTGCTCCCAGTCAATAAACAGTCTGACACATAACCCTCCCAAAACCACAACATTAGTTTTGGTACGAATTACACAAATGAGATAAAGCATGTTGATTACGGACCATTAGAGATGCTGGTAGTTTCCTTAGGACACAGCCAGGCTAGCCGTTACCCCATTTCCTGTCTTTCGTGTCTAACTTCATTTTCACTATATAGGCAGGATACATGGTATTAATCTTCTCATCCAACTCTCAACAAGAAGGTGAATAAACATTTTCCAAAACGTTCTATTCTTTTGAAATTAAGCTAAAGTGGTTGGATATTTTTGTATTTTTCATATTAACAAAAAGATCCAAATAAAGGGTGGTTTGGTGCCTTTGATACCTGAGGGCAGATTTACTTAGAATTGAAGTTACAATTGCTTCTTGCATGAGCCAAAAAAATAATAATCTTGACATATATACTCTCCATTATGACCACTAACAATAGTCACTTAAAAGTCACAACAAGAAAACTATTACCATAAATACAATGTGACATCTTAAAGAGAGCCGCTACCTGAGCAGAGCTTACACAAAGAGAGAAATGCTTCAATAAACCAGTGAAATAATTCACTGTCCATGCTTAGTTCAAAGTCATTTAAAAATATAATGCACTCAACATGTCATTTCTTTAAGAGACAGGTCAGATCAAGCTACAGATACAGTATTTAGTTTATAAATATGGCAGCAACCATCTGTCTGGCTGAGTAACACTTGTTTGTGTGCATTCGTTTTCTGTATTAAGCGTGGCGTGGCACAGCCAGATACAAAAGCAAGTGCAGGTACAGACAACAAAGAGCATTGTCAGTACTTAAGTAGTAGATGACTTATGTTTCCTTCGTTAGTAAGGGGAGAGCCTTCGTCTTTTAGACTTGGAGCTCAACTCTGGGGCGATTTTGGGCTCAGTGGGGATTGGGTGTGCGGGATTACTGGCCCCGCTGACAACATGAAGGGCCAGGAGAGGGAGGGGCTTGAGACTGAGGAGACTTGACACACAGGCAGGAGAGCTGGGGAGCAGGGAATCAGTGGAGGAGGAAGAGGAGGAGGAAGAGGAAGGAGGAGGCGGCCCTGGAGCCAACAAGGACAGAGGGATGGAGGCTGAGGGGGGCACCACACAGGAGGAAGAGGAGGAGGAGGAGGAGGAAGAGAAGGAGGAGGTAGCAGCAGAGGAGGTGGTGGTAGTAGTAGTAGTAGTAGTGGTAGTAGTAGTAGTAGTAGAGGTGGAGGGAGGGCACGGGCTGGTCTGTTCAGGGTTCAAGGAGGAGGAGGAGGGAGGAGGTTTAGAGGACTCTACACTGTAGAAAGAGAGACAAGGAGAGAGGGACAACACAGTCGGGATGGATCACAGGGCAGGCTGGTGAGCAATGGGTGGGGGGTGGGGGAGGTTAGGCGTAGGAGGAGGGGTGAAGAGGGGGTGTGGGAATCACTCAGGGATGTGATCATAACACAAGACAAAAAGCGGCACTAGAAGTGAATATGTTAATCCAAAAATGTGGGGGGAAAAAAGAGAGAGAGGAAAAAAAAAAATCACATCTCTAGTGATGGATCAAAGTGGAGCAAAGTAAAGGGTAGAATAAGGGAAAAAACACCAATGCAGACTGACAGAGAGCTAGCAACACCAAAGTGATGATAAGCAGTAGCCAAAAAATTCCATTAACCAAATCAGTTAAGTTGATGATGCAGGTAGGGCCGATGTATTGGCATATGGTATTAGTAGTAGTAGTAGTACGTAAACTATTTTATTCTTTTATAGATTACTATAGTATTGTGACATCAGAAAAATATGTTGTTTTTTTAATAGATTTTAATCAAACTGAACTGATGCAGCCAAACATTTGCTTTAAGTGAAACTACATGTGACACAACTACTGCAATGTTTTGATTTTTTAAAGCCTGTGACTGAATGAGTCACCTGTTAGAAGCTATTGTAGTATATTACTAATTATCTCACCTGGCATTGATGAGGTACTCCGCCAGACTGATGCTGGCAGGTGAGCCTGTGATGGTGACCTGGCGGTCGGTCGATCCATCCACTGGATTTGCAATCTTGATCTGGGCACCCGACATTTGCCTGATCTCGTTGATCTTGGCTCCCTGGCGGCCGATGATGCACCCAATAAGCTGCAATAGAGAAGAGCAGCAGGTAAGAGAGAGGAATTCTTAACAGAGCCTGAATAACATTTAAAACACATGCCTCTGATAATGTTAGCAACAAGCTTGAATAATAGATAGACTGTTTCTTACTTTTTGTGGTTTTAATCCATATCAAACTGTATGGTTAATATATTGATAAATCTTTTCTAGTTGAGTGAATCGTGGTTAAGCAAACATGCAATAACTCTGTTTAACAGTGATATAAATTGAATTTTGAAGCACTTACATCATTTGGAATGGTCATCTCATGGGAACTGGTTTGAGCAGAAGCATCTATCCCTGATAAACAACAGAATGATAACCAACAATGTTATTGTTATTTTGCCATATGAAGATAAAGAGGACTGAAATCAATTTCTCTCAGACCCAGGTGTAAAGAAAATATTTTTAAAAAAGGTAATGAAGTCAGTATTTAAGTCAGTAACAACCTAGATGACTTCATGTCAAACAAATTCTGACTTTTGAGGCTGACAAGTTGACAAAACGTTGCATTGAAAGCTAGTGGGCCAGTTGCGCTGCATACCAGTGAATCCCTGGTTGCTTGGTGCGATAGGGAAGGGGCTCTGCTGCATAGCCAACTGGTGAAGCTTGGTGAGCTGTGGAGAGATAGCAGCAGAGGAAGACTGTGAGAGTGAGAGAGGAGGCAGGGAGAGAAATGGAGGAAATGAAAAACACAGGAAGAGGGAAAAACAGAACAGAAACATCACAGTCAGTACAGACAGCTACACAGACAACGTCAAAACAAACACACAACAAAAAGATTTTACACATCACTCAATACTGTTGTGTGTAGATGTCTTATCCTTTCACAAAGCTCGACATGGATCACTGGTGTCTGTCAATCACTGTGTTTTATGACTTGGCTATGTGGGGTACCCCATAGGTATTCCTCCACAGTGCAGGCTGCATCTCTTGGTAAAGCTTTCTCAGGGTCTTCAGGGTCAGGATAAAGTCACAATACACAAGCGGGGGAGCTCTCAATATGCATTATGAATTAGCATCACCAGTTATTACCACTGTAGCTGGAAGGAAAGATTTAAGGGAGTGATGACAGATTTCTGTATCACTTTTATGAACACAATCTAGTTTTAATAAACAAAATCTGCAAAAAGCAATAACAAAGTCATTGAATAGTTGTAATTAAGCTGCTAAAAAAAATTAAATTAAATTAAACAAATTTAAACTGTATAAATGTTACCATGTTATATACTATATCTGACTGGTACGTCCTTGCTCTGTTGCCAATATTCAGTGGCAGGTAAAACTAATAATACACGGTCTATCACATCCAATGCCCCTGATGGAACATCTAAAGCTCATTAAAAAAAGAGAGAGAAAGATTAATTGTGTCGAGAGACAAGTGGGAAGAGCACAAAGTAATGAGGAAGGGTTAGTGAAGGGGGTGGGGGGACCACATGTTTATCTGGGACATACTAATGAATGAGGCATGTAAAACAAGACAGAAGAAAAAGGAAAAACAGTAAAGAGAGAGCAGCAGGAACAGATTATTATTCATGGAACAGTGGAGAGTCTGGACAAACACAAACAACAAATGTCAGCTTAATTAAAAACTGACTAACTGTCAGCCAACTGAGGAACTATACAAACATTAAGTACTAACAGCGCTGCTCTCTAAATAGTAAATCTAATAGAAAATCTGATAATAGTAGGTCAAAAATAAAATTGAGGGCAAGTTCAGCTACAGTTATAGGCTGTAAAACAAGGCGTGGGTGGGTGGGTGGTTGCACATTTTGGAAGAGGACAGTTGTAATTATGGGTGGGAGTGGTGGGGGTCATGTGAAAATGTCTACTGCACTTACATCTGGCTGTGGAATCGCGTGCTGTCCTTGTACGGCATATGCCTGAAACAAATGAAAACAAAGCTTTCATAGGCCTCACATCTGATTTGGATTTTAGTTAATCTTACCTCTTTGACTACATCTCTCCTAACATATGAATATTGCCTGAAGACTCCAACACATCAAAGCATATTCTGAACTAACATCACTTAAGAATTTCAACATGTATGTCTTGTCCAAAGTCTCCACATTTCTGAGAAAAGAGAAATCTTTAGATACGTTATAGTTGAATTAAGGAAAACCGGAAAGAGAAATTTCATAAACAAGGAATA
This sequence comes from Centropyge bicolor, assembly GCA_037975185.1. Taxonomy (NCBI): domain Eukaryota; kingdom Metazoa; phylum Chordata; class Actinopteri; family Pomacanthidae; genus Centropyge; species Centropyge bicolor. Next base: position 3,967,273 of record JBBMOC010000012.1, on the reverse strand, counting down.
AAAAAAAAAAAAAAAAAAGGTATTTAGTGAGATAAAAGACCTTGTAATGTTGGGCCAACAAGCACCAGAAGGCATTTTAGTTCTGACCAACAATTGTGGGAAACAGGCCACCACACCTATGAAACCTAATGCTTGAAACAATAAAACAATTTCTGGGAAAACATACAGAGAGAAAGGCATGACAAGCTGCCTCAAAGGCAAATGTCTTATGGTCGTCAGACTCCTAAAGCTGTTCAAACTCTTGTCCAACAATTAGCATAAGCAGCTATGCTCACTTTTCTTATCTCTACAGCTATTCGTAACTGTTTTGGTCTTGTAACAATCATATACAAGTATCTAAACTAGAATTGTCATTTGGGATGTTTTTTACTTCACAGCTCACAAGATTTCCAAGCATATAATATTCTGCACAAGTACGCATCACATACTAATATAAGCCAAAATGACAGACAAGTGCACCAATAAATACTCCCCAAAGTATCATGAATCAAAAGGTGGGATCCTGTGTCCCTCTGAAGTGTCAAAAGTACCTGTCCGCCTGCAAAGATGACGGGGGATCCTGAAGGCTTGGGTCGGTAGGGGATAGTGACCCCCTTAGGAGGAGACTGCAGGAGACAAAGCAGGTGGATGTGTAATTACATTACTACCTATGTTATCATGTAACTGTTGCAAAATGTGAATAGTGTTAGACTTCATTTGCTTCATCACTTTCATGAGTCCATTTACCTCAAGCATGACTACACAGATCTGCTTCACACACTCAATTATCGACTGGGGAGTGCCAGCGATGGTGATGGCTCGCTCTGTGGAGTTGGGGAGCATGTCTCCTGCCACTTGTACCTGAGCACCGGTTGACTGGAACACACAAACAGAGTAAAATGAGACAAGAATTCAAGACATGCTGCATATCACTGTTTGACGTAGTAAATTCCAAAAGGTCAATAGGTGACAGTCTGCTAATGCTGAAAGGATTTGATCTTGCATGGTTTTGCTTCATATGTTTTCTATTACATGCTCACTTTCATATTCAGTGTGAAATGCATACCTCTCGAATCTCCTTAATCTTGCAGCCACCTTTCCCGATGAGGGAGCCACACTGACTGGCAGGCACCACAATGCGTAGGGTCACTGGGGGCTTGCTGGTAGCTGTGCTGTTTGTCATTGAGCTGCTTATGTCCTGAAAAAAAGAGAAGAAAAAACAAAGGTTAATGTAGTTTGTGTTTTGACTGATGACCTATGGATCCATTTTATCAGTATAAACTGTGACTTACCTCTTCCAGCTTTTCAATGATCATGGAGAATGCTTTAAAGATGGCGGTGGTTGGACCTGCCAAAGTAATGATTCTCTCAGGACAATTGCCCTCAGAGATGTTGATGCGAGCCCCGCTCTACAAAGAGAAAAGTAAGGAATTGAAAGATGAAATTTGGAAGACGTCCTATAGTAAAAGACCAACACTGTCAACTGTGGCCAATTATAAATCTACATTCTGTTGTACTTTTCCATAACTAGAGTAAAGAAACAATAAGAAAAGACCTCACCTCTTCTCTCATTTTCTTCACAGATTCACCTTTCTGTTAGCAGAGAATTGCATCAACGTAAGATTCATGACCACTTAAAATGGACATGTTCAAATAATGATGAACAATTCAGTTAAAAAGCAGCTTACCTTTCCGATTATACTTCCGACTTCCTAAAATTGGAAAAGCAAAACAGATTAGGCTGAGTAATCATCTTTTATGAACTTTTTTAATCACAGAGTCGGACCCATCTAAACCTTTCTTTCTTTACTTGCTCTCCTAGTTTATCTGCTAATGAAAAACCTTCAGTAAACAAGGCTACATGTTTCTCCAACACTTGGACCAGGAGAAAAAGTTCTGGTCACTACCTCCATCATAATAGTTATTAATTCTCCCTTTGATCAGGAGTTAATCAAAATATGCAAGAAGTTCATAATACATGGTTCAACTGGTGGCCTTGAAAATGAGGAAAACAAACAGCCTGGATCTGTCATGAATTTTACAGCTCTCTATGAGCATTTCTTGTCCGAGTCTAATCCCACACAGACTGAAGATGGTGCTGTTCACCATGGTGAGATCCAGTCAAACAGACAGTATCTGTAGGCTGCTATTTCCACGCTAGTGCCGAGGCCTGTTTTAGGATGCTACAGGCTAGAAGAGGTTTTAGAGGATCCTTTTTTTTGGATATGTCACAGTTCAGTATGTCCGCAGCATAGCTGATGTGTCAGTGTCAGTGTCAGATTCTGAGCAGCAGCTTCTTGTCACATAAAATCTCAGCATTTGAAACCACAATAACAACAAACCACTGTGGGATTTGAGATGCAACAAGTGTGTGGCTATGCTGCTGACGTGAGAGCCAGAAGGATTAGTGACAACGGCTAATGCAATGTCATGCCTCCTGGTCGTAAATTTTACAAAGTGACGGAGATGTAGAGATGACTGCAAGTAATATCATTTGATCTGTGATCATTCATAAAAGAAATGCAGGGGAGGGAGAGGTCTCAACAATTTGATTTGAGGAGTATAACTCTGCTCTCAGCAAAATAGCCTGTTATTCCAGTAATAACCATATTGCAGCAAAGTAGTAGCGAAAAGGAACATATTAATATTTTAGCAGTCCAGCGTGGAAAATAACACATTTAGACATGAGGCAAATGAGGTCTCCTATGTTAAACATGGCAATCCACTTTGCTTTGACGTATAGGATCCCATCACTGAGTCAATAGCCATACTCATCTCATCAGAGACCCTGCCCTAGATACATCCCCAAGGAACTTTCTTTTCCATAAATATAATGCCATAGACCATTAGAGTGCTGACACAAGCAGCTGATGGGTGACCTCACCTTGCCATGCATGAGCAGCCTAATGGTAAGGGTGACATTGAGCCCTCCTTCAATCACACCGGAGTCCATAACTGCAACCTAGCTGTTCGTACAGAACTGGGGTCTTTGGTCACCGAGATGGATCTAAAGAGACATACAGAGACAGACAAGACATTACATGCAAAGATTGATTGTATGACACGAGTAAAATGCAACTCAGTAAAGGAAAAACAATATAGATGAAGATCAGAGATAACACAAGTAAGACATGTGGTGTGCCTCAAATTCCATGTATAAAAGTAGCCTGTTGAAGCTGATTGACACATGAATAACTAACTGGTACATACATCTCTTTCTATGTATCTATCTTTGGCATGAACTTGGAGTACCATTCCCACCCCACAGTGACTTCATAGTACACATATTTACATCCTAGCATTAGTTAAGTTACAATTTTCTGACCTACTGAGCATATGCAGCGTCTACATATTTCGTTCCTCGATATACATTTAGCGTTATCTTAGTTTGATAAACAAGGATCTCACTCGTTATATGTTAAACACACACATGCAGCTAAATCACACCAGACCATGAGACATCCTTTGGATAAATGCTGAATGATAAATTTGTAAATATATGATGGTTTTGCTGGATTTTCCATTCATAACTTATTCCTTCGTCCATAAAAACGAATATTTTCAAGAAGACTATGATAAACCTGTTCCCTAGCTAATGCTAATTCTAATGCCCATGAAAACCGATGCGTACTACGATTAATCATAAAAAATGAGTCACTTACACTATACAAACTAACTTACGTCCTGCTAGTTTGGTACATTTATTTTCATCTTACTGCTCCTCTGACCCAAGTTATCCGACTTCAAACAAGTAAATCAGCACTGAATGTTTCGCCATGCTAACTGAAAAACACAAGACTTGTATGCTAACATCATTAGCTATGAATCAAGTTTATCAACAAATGTGCGGACAATTGCTCCCTCGTTACCACAGTTAGACCCATATTTCCTAAAATACACTCACAACTAATTCGTGTTCGGTATGAAAAGCAGATATGTAATTGCATACTTCGCGTGTGTTGTTGGGTTTAAAGTAAGTCCATTTAACTATTAACGCTTGTTGTGGAAGTCTGTTAGCCAGTTAGCATGTTGGTCGCTCACCGTGTTGGGAAAATGAATGAAGCATGCGTGCGCTACTTAGCAAAGCTAGCTAGTTAGCTTAATTACTCAACGTTAATAGCTGACAAAATATCGACAGGCTTCGTGGCAAGGTAGTTAGGTCTTCTTTTGATGAACTGCAGACACTAAACAGCATAAATCCGTTTGCGATACGACATTAAAATCAAACTCCAACGTAGCAAGCTAAGCTAACTAAACGTACGGAGACTGCGTGCTCATCATCATGCGGCCTGTTAGCATGCTGGCGGCTAGCGGCTGGGCGCAATTTCTTTCCGCTACTTCGGATCATAACAAAAATATATAAAAAACACCCAACATTAAAATAAAACTCACCTGATTCGTGTGCTGGTACGTGATCGGGGGGAGGGTTGGGGTTGTAAGGGTAGAAGGGGAGAGGTTCGGGAGGGTAGAAACCCGGGGGAGAGTTGAAAAAGGACTCGGGGAAGAGGGAAGAGTGATGTGAGATCGAGCTCCACTCCTTTTACACAAAGACAACAAAATTATCACCTCTGAACTTTCCCCTTTCACCCAAACCAAACCCCCATCCTGAGCTGACCGAAGATGCTCCAAATTCACATCAATATAAAAGTTATGTTAGCACGTTTGAGAGACATTAAGCTAAAATAGTGCAGGTTACATGAAAGGATTTAAAGAGTTATTTAGTACAATAGAAACATTGTTGTTTAAAATGTTAGAATGGGAAGAGTTTGTTGTTAGAAATAAGAGATGACCCATGTGGTTCATATGTACAAGCATTAATTAACAAATAGTTAGATGCTTTATTGATTTTTCTAATGTGCTCATATTTATAAACTTTAATATACTTATTTTATAAAAACCACTTGTGGTCGTAAGGGGTACTGCACCGAAGTTTATAACTTCAATTATGTACCATCCAAGAGACACACGCATCATAAGCCTGTTCATTTACATCCATTTATTGAGCACTACCTTTATATATAATTACAATTAGTGCGTACAAAGCCAGAATAACACTTTCTGCAGTCGTGTGAAGTAGTGTATATAAAATCAGAAAAAAATTGAATAGGCCAAAATAAAGGCACATATATCTGCCGCATTCTCCACCTCTAAGTTAATCTTTCTAAGAAAAGAACAACCTCTTTCATATCAAACACTTTCTTCCATTAAATCACAATGTTAGAGTCTCTCAAACAAAACAAAGTTCTGCACTAATAAAGTCGTTTGCACGTTACTGTGGTCCCTCTTCAAATTATTTCAATACAGTATGTCTATAGAGTTGTGTATGTAACATACGCCACAAACAGAGAAGAAAAATTAAATTAAGACATTGGAATGCCAAAATACTATGGAGATGTTCTTAGCAAAAGCTTATATGAGCACTTTTTGGTATAAACTGTGAATTTCCCCACTGTGGGACGAATAAAGGCTTATCTTATCTTATCTTATCTTAAACAGAACCCATGCAAAATATGATTGAAGATTGTATTTTCACAGAAATTATGTTAAAATGACACTACAGTATGACTTTTGTGTGTTTAGTATTAATTATCAGTAGTATTTCTGTGAAAGCCTTGTCTGTAACCATTGGCCTCAGTCTGAGTCACTGCTGCTGCTGCTGCTGCTGCTACTGCTGCTGGAGGACTGTGGAGAGAAGGAGAAAATTATCTATGTATTCCTATTTATTTACTCAAACAAATATTTCTTTCATTTAAACTGCATTTAACAAAATTGTAATAAAGTTTTTATTGACTACGTCGGCAAAAAGTTGAGAATCACTTCCCATTATTCATAAGGTCAACAGGGTCATAAGAAGTGGAGGGAAGGTTATTATCATCCATCTATATTTGAGGCCCAATAAAAACAAATCGATTTTCCTAAAGTTCTATGTTCTCAAAAAATTAAAAGGATGTGTTGAAGTTTTAATCTGTATATTTCCAGGTTATCAGTGGTTTTAAAGCTGATGCTGATTTCAGCTACTTTATAAAATTTCTGAATGGAAAAAAAACTGTGTGGTATTACAGAGCAAGTGTGCACTGAATGTTTTATTCTATCAAATGTATTTTATTATTATCTATTATATTTTATTATTATATTTATCATTAGTATGATATATATTATATATACCTGGGATGGGCATATTTCACTATTTTTAACATCTTATGGACCAAACCAACTGATTTATTGACAACAAAAAATAATCTGCAGTTGCAGGACTATATTTACCACAAATAACTCAGAGGACAAATAACTTCACTTCCCATAAGTACTTTTAATAATCTAGTGATTTGTCTGTGCTCATACGAGCCATCGTCATGTTTCATTATTCAACAGTACTTGTGTATCTTTAGCTGTGCTGCACTTTGCACTCATTGAGCCTTGATTTTATGGCACTGACTAAAGCTAAGTTAGGGCCTGAGGCTGAGGAGCGTAGGCAGGAGTGTAGGCAGGTTCAAGTTTCATCTTTTTATCTATTGACAGTAACATTTCACCTGAAAGAGCGGCCATTTTAAACAACTGTTACATGATGAATCTTTAAACCCGATCTCACCTTGCCGTGCTTGTGGTGCCCATGTTTGTGCCCCTTATGTGCCTTCTTCATCTTCTTCTTCATCTTTTTGTTGGCTTTATGTCCAATCAGCCCCATTCCCATTCCTGCCACTCCTCCAGCTAAGGCTCCGGTCATGGGATTCAACCCTCCATGATGACCTTTGTGGTGACCCTTATGATGACCCCCTTTTGGGGAGTGTGGATATGGACCTGGGTGAACACCTGCAGGAGGGGCTGCTGGATATCCACCTGGAGCCATTGGATAAGGATGAGGTCCTGGAGCTCCGTAAGGCATTGCCCCCGGGGGTGCAGTTGGTACCATGGCTGGGTTCATACCAGGAGGGTATGCGCCAGGCTGGGGGAATGCTCCTGGTACTGGTGCAGGAGGACATGCAGGGTTGTAGCCAGGAGGGTAGGCAGGGTTTGGTGGGCCCATTGGAGGGGGAGGACCTGATATGCATGAACACCTATATTATAAAACAGGCCTAAGGGAAAATCATTTTTGATGGTTATGCGTGCTATCCTACCTTGATTTGGCCACATGCTTATGTTTGTTGCCCTGACAAGTCAAACACTTCAGGTCTCACGCAAAATCCTGAGGAAACAGTGAGAAAATAAATGCAATAAACTTTTAAGTAAGTAATATTAGATTACAGATATAAAGCAACTTTTATTGAGGGTGTAATGACACTGTAACCAGATAATTTAATATGTGGGTTTCAATGCAAATGAAACAAGTCAAACAAGTTATTTTTCAAACAATGCAGTTCTGTGGTTGTTGATCTGACATGATATCCTTTATATCTGTCACAATATCTGATTGTTTATATTTTATCTGCTGCATAAAAAAGGTACAACCAAAACTCCAAAGGTGTGAATCAGTTTTATAAAGTTTCCACTATTGCAATACCAAGACCTAATTAATTACAATAATAAAACATGTAGATTAGTTTCAGCACTACTGTACAGAAAATATGAAGTATATATCAAATATAAATTTTATGAATACCTACATGTGTCAAAGTTTTATATTATATTTGTATTAAAGTCTATTAGTTTATTACACCTAAAACTAATGTAGTCTAAAATAACTGTCTTGTGACTTTACTTTGTTTTAAAACTTTTAACACAGCAACTGACAAAAAACGTATTTACATGAAGACACATATAAATGTAAATTGTGGTCTATTGTGACAACAAGCTTAAGTAATTTCGCAACACTTAATCCAGTTGAATCTAAACATTACAAGTATGACATAACAGAAACGACAACATAGGTCTGAACAATCGCATTGTTGTAGTTTCGGGTGGCCACCTGCAATCACTGTTTGTCAGTAACTAGATTTCAGAAGCTTACCTTAGAAACTCTGGTGAAGTTTGTCAGGAATCCAGAGTCCGTTTTGTCACTTCCGCATTGAAGCTGCGCGGAAGCAGCAAAACACGCACCCGGAAGCCACGCCTGTTATTAAAGGACGCGGACGGTGTTGGCACGAGTCCAGAAAGCTTTAGCTGAAAAGTTCATCTGCCTGTTTCTGTGTTACAAAAGAGTATCATAAAGGACTTAGTGATGTTTACTACCTACCTTTGTTAGTGATATTTTAAAGAGGGGTGACACACACACACACACACCTGACCATGATTCATACTCACCACTCACACATCAATCCATGAGGATCCATCATGAATCAGCACTTGTGTAAACAAGTAGACACACACCACAGGACCCTCTGGAGCTTTAATATATTTGAACACAAACAGGAAAAGTACTGAACAAAACAGCTCTAAAGCTATAGTTTATTTAGTCTCACTGTAACATCCCAGTAATCTGTACATTTTATATTTCCCTTATTTTGAACTTGTAGTGAACTAGTAAAATGTTTCCCTTGCATATTTGCCAGATCCGCTCTCCAGCGTTGTTTTTCCTGTGTGTTCTCATGGTTTATTGGTTTTTAGATTTTTGTCCAGATTTGTTTGCCTTGATGAGATTGACCTCCTGTGTGTGACCACCTGTTTCTTCAGTCAAGACTTTGCCTTTTTGAATTTTACCACACTCTCTACACCCGAGTCTTTGTGTTTCCCAGAACTGATAACCAAGCCAATCAATGTGCACTTTGTAAAAACAAAATATAAATAGGCCATTTTTCACAGGTGTTATTCATATTAATGGTGGCTCTGTTGTAGTCCAGCATCCCAGTTAGCACGATAACAGGAAAGCAAAGCAAATGGAATTCAGCATCATTTATTTTATCATTTTCATCTGTGCTGTTCCTCCTGTGACATTTTTCAGTGAAAACAAAAACAGATGTGCATGCAAGCTCCCTGGCTTGGCTTACTGGAGAACTTCACAACAGAGCCATCATGAATGATAAAAGCTCCACCTGTGACTGTTCTGCTCTGACAAGTCAAAATGTGAAAAGGTCTGTTACTTGCATATGTGAGTATCTTTCCTTTTTAAATAGTTTAACGCAAAACCAAAATCATAACAGTTACATATAAACATACAACATATAAAAGTAGGAAAGCCATGCAAACAAATCTATTGGGAAGATTGAAGTAATAACAGTTTTTTCTCTCTTAAAAAACAAGAATTCCCATTATACGATTATGGTGACTGTCATGTAAAGTGAAAATCAGCTCTCGTCTAGTGCAGATGAGAGGTGGTATTCAAATACCAGCTGGCACAATATTCAAACTCATATCTTTTCGTGCTTGCAAGCAAGAGTCACAGTCAGCTACGACACATGACTGAGGTGAAGCAGTTTCTCCTCTACTCTTACAGCATTTTCAGAACAACACACATTAACTGCAGCCAAACAAGTGGAAAGCACATGATTTCTCTCAAGCTGTTATTTGACCATTCTTATTCTTAGTTTCTTATCTTAAGACACATTGTTCTTCTCATATCATTCATGAGTCACAACATCTCATACATCATTCACATGCTTCTATTCCCTAAACTCCTCCACACATAAACACATTTAATACAGATATATTAACACATACACAGGAAGAGGTTTCAACCCTCCTCCAGTTTACTTATCTGCAGTTACCCAACAACTTATACATGGTTATACTATGGAAGAAAGATTCTATTGATAAAGAGCAAAAGCATGTGAATAACAGCAAGATCATATTTGCCATTTTTCTATAATGCACCTGGACTACAATTCATTAACCCAGTTGTAAGTGTGTATGGAAAAATGTCCAAGTCAAGGGGGATACCTAGACAGTTCAAATTGATGAAAATATAATAAAAAGCAACAGTAATCAAAGCAGTCCAAAAAGAAGAAAAAAAGTCATCTAAAGTAACAAGACTGATGAGAGACTAATCTGTCCACAACACACTGAGCAGTCAGTCGTGCGTCCGGGTCACAGTCCCAACAGTCGGTCAGGATCTCCTGCAGCACAGATCCCTGAAATGTGTGAACATTAAGTCAATACAGTGACAAATTCATTATCATCCATGTCATCAATATCTTAATGAGCTATCCAATACATTTATTCTCATGGCTACCAAGCTAAACGAAAATAATCCAGTAAGAAGCACCAGGTGCAAGAATACCTGTGGGAGCAGTTCCCAGTGTGGAGGTACAGAGGGTCTCTTGTCCATGTGACACACATACAGGACGAGGCTCTCCCGGGTTACACTGGCTCCCAGCTCAGATTCATAAGGCAACAGATGCTGTGGAACAATACTGCCTACAAATGGAGACATTTATATGAATGTTAACATCCACTTCGAACCATGTGTATCCAAGCAGGGCAAGAGAGGCAGCTGATCATGCAGGTCAACATCAAAAGAAAGTACAAACAGAAATTTTGAAAAATCTGGACATATTGACTGATGTGATATTTATTAGTATTAGTTGTAATTAATTATTATGATGTGTGATGTTAAGAATGACTGATGGCTTTTCGTGATTATTCAGGCTATATCAGAATTGGTAGAGGTTCAACATTTTGTGAAACACATGATTGTATAAAAGATGTTACTGCATGGGCTCAGGAACACTTTGTAAAACTGTTGTCTGTAAACACAGTTTGTTTGCAAATGATTGCATTCTGTTTTATTAACGTTTTACATAGTGTTCCTTGTCATTTGCTTGTATGCATGTGCTGTATGTGGGTATGTATCTATCTGATCAAAGACGTTCACCTTCAAATAAATCAGAGCAGCGCATCCAGATCTCCCACAGCAACAGTGCCAATGCATAAATGTCCCCCTGCATGAGGCACCAGGTGTTTTTTAGGTTTACAGAGCCTTCCAGGATTTCAGGGGACATGTAGCGCAGCGTACCCAACTGAGCATGACCCTGCAGATGGATAGAAATATGAGTTGGTTGTTCTTTACATTAGATGTTGCCATTGTGCAGGTTTGTGTGTATTCTAGGTTGAATTTTAATGAAAACAAAAGTCATCATATTGCAAAACAGAGTGGAGTCTTTATCTTTATTGTATTATTTTTAATGACATCATAGTTCACTTTTTTGTAATTTCACTGTATCGTGACTTAACAATAGTAAGTTGTGGTTCCACCTGCATCTTACCTCCATGTTTGTCGTGTGGCTCTGCCTGCAGTAATGCCCTGAAAAGGGGCGCAGGATGGTGGAGCATCCAAAATCACACAGGACGCAGGTACCATCTGCTCTCACAAGCACATTGGAACTGCTTAAGTCTCTGTGGGCCACAGGAGGTTTATGCACATCTGCAAGAAAAGATGCACATTTGTAATAATAATAAGATTCTGATTCCTCTGCAAGGCTGTAATTGTGAATTCTGCTTCATGTTTATAATTATGATTTTCTATCAGTTTTCAGTGTCTGTATGCTTTTTTGTCATAACTCAGCTGAAAAGTACTTGTCTTAATGTATTTTATTAGACAACAACATTTAAATCAAATTATAAATTATTAGTCGCTCGCTATTTTAGTTACAATGTGCACATATATCCATATGATAGAATAAGAATGCTCTCTATAAATAACATGCACAGACACACATTTGTTCACAGTAATATTACATTACCATGCCTGCGAAGATCAGAGTGGAGATGGGAAAGTCCCTGCGATAAAGACTGGCACAGCTTCAGTGACAACATCCAGTTGGTGGTGTTTTCACGCAGAAATGAGTGGAGAGTACCCTGAAGTCAAGCACATATGGAGCAGCATCATTCATTCATTCTTACTCAACTCTGTTCACCAGGTAGTCACTACTTCATCTGTCTGCTCCTCAAGTCTTATGACCTTTCTTTATTTACTGGTTCTTCTCCTTTTGTCTTGAATAACTTTAAAACTCTCTGAAAATGGCATAATGCACAAGTAATGTTCCATTAACAAATGGTTGCCACTCACACATTCCGCAAATTGCAGGACAATAAGTGAACTGCCTCCATCCGGTTTCGTCCCGGTGCCCAGGAAATGGACAATCCCAGCATGCTTCATTAGTGGTAGCTCATAAACCTCCTTCTCTGCAGCAAATTTATGTTTCCAGCCTGCAGGGAAAACCTTTACGGCCACCATGGATTCCTGGTATTTCCCCTGCCAAACAGTTGCAAATTGCCCACGGCCCACAATCTGAAAGGTGTGAACATTCAGGTCAAATAATAATACAGGGTAAATTAGATGTATGATTGCTGACTACACAATATAAATCCACTTGATAGCCCAGCTTACCTGATGTAGTTCAATGTTAGCAACGTCAATCTGAGAGGTTGTCGTTGTTTGGCAGGAACACAGCTGTGACACACTGTAATCATCAAGGGAGGATGGATTCTCCTCTACAATAACTAATGGAAGTAGACAAGTCTTGTAATTATCAAACACCCACTGAAGGTGATCTGACTCTGCAATGAAGTCATTTTGAATTTTAAACTAGCCTGACTGAATAGCCACAGAAAAGACACAGAAATCGATTGAAGAGTAACAAACAAAGGACAGAGGTAAAAGGGAGTGTTCCAGCAGAGATAAACACCAAGGCCAGTCGAGCTGAGAGAATGAAAGTCTCCAAGGTCAAACTAAGACATCATGAGAACTAAATCTGTGTTTGTAAAATGTGGAAATATGGCTGACTCCAATCCAGAGACTGTATTTGATACAGAGCCAAAACGTCACACATTTTAAGGGAAACACTTAGACAGCCCGTCTGATCTGAACTTAATTCTAAGCCCTTAGAAGTAGATAATTCAAGAGCTGTTGCTTGAACTCCATCCTCCCATGATCAACAGTGATGTGGGAGTATTTTTTAGGTTTGTCATCTAAACCTGAGGGATATGATCAGTGTGGCTAGAACAGGTCTGGAGATGTACTGCAAGAATAATCCATACTGCCATCAGAGCAGTCAAATTCAATTTACTTCCCAATGTTGTCCGCTTTCGTATACGCTCAAATTGAAAAAGAAGAACGAAAATTCTACTCATATTCTAGTAACATAAATTAATATTTGGCATTGCTCTCATGATGTTAAAAAGAAAAAAGACCTTACTTTTCCTTTTAAAGAGGCCTCTCCGTTTGGCAACAACAATCATGATGCACAGGATGAGTAAAACTCCAACCAGACTTACAATGGCTTTCACTATTTCATCTAAAAAGAAGACAAGAAGTATGTTAGTATTATCTGTGAATGATGAATAACACCCCAATCAATTGTGTTTATTACTTTAAATGTTTCATTATTAACTACACATGGCATGTTAAAAAAGCCAATATATGATATTAGCTGAAATAGGGGTCAGGGAAATCATTCAAATTTTCCAAGTATCAAATTAAAAAATTTAAGGGGACATGAAGGTGTTTTTCTCTGATAAGAAAAAAATACCTTATTCTGGTATAAGTTAGTATAAGTCTGGTATTATTTTATCACTATGTGTATTATAGTCAATGCTTAGTCAGCAATCTTATGATTATTAAACCTCCAGAATGCGAGTAGGTGAGTTGAGGCTCCTCCAGCTCTGTGGTCCACGTGATGTTGCTGTTGCAGAGGTCTGTGTTGCACACACACTTAATGAGGCGACCGTTGAAGCGTGTTTGGGCCTTGCAGGTGGCATCTGGGCAAGACTTTTCAGCTATATCGCAAGCTACAAAAGAAAAATCAGTAACACAATAGACTATTCAAAACATGAGAGCCACACTAAGCCTCACCTATGTTTATTACATAATGCATACTATACATTACAGCAATTTATAAGCTCTGCCAATACCAGTCAGATGTTGATTAGATTTCAAATCCTTGACTACAGGAAGAGAAGCTAGACCATGCAGACTATTCCCAAAGTCAGAGTCTAGATATATCAGCTCATGGTTTCTTACCAAGAACGTCAACCTCTGGCTGGCCATTGATGATCAGATAATAGCCCACACAGCAGTGGGTGTTCTCACAGAGCTGCACCGACCCACTCACATTGCCCACAGTTGAGTATATGTTGTTCTGTGGAGTCACTTGGAATGCACACTGTCTCTTGTGAGGAAAAGGCTGACTGGAGATACATAAAAAGATGCATTCTGGGAGGAAGAAGAAAAACAAGCAGCTGCTGTAGATGTGATTTAGTTGGGTACAAATTACCTCTTCTCTCTTGTGATAACAATAGGGTTTGTGATCTGGGCTGAAAAGGGAATTACTCTTTAAATAATTTGTTCTGCTCCAGTGTTTCCACAATGCTTGATGATGTAGGTGGTATGATTGACTACAGAAACAGCTTTTCTAGGTACATTTTATCAGCACTGTATTTACAGTGCATACACTGGTAGCATATACATCTCTACCTAAGGCATATTCAAAACTACAACTTCCCTTCATGATCAAATTCTGGTTTGTACTATGTGTTGGCACTGTATTTAATAGACTGAGATGTTAAAAACGTCAATATTTATCAAAGTGTGTGATGCTTCAGCAACACTGCAACTATTATAAGCTATCAAATTGTATATTAGAAGTCATTAATCCATCAAAGATTCACATGGAAAAACCCAAATGACAGAAAGAAACACACACATGCAGCTTAAGAACTGACAAGGACAGCGAATATTACAGTGAATGTACTCACCCACAGCCAAAATCAGCCACCACTGTTGCCGGATCATGGTCACTGTGAGCCCATATCGGCCAAGCAGGGAGTGTATATTTGTCAGCCCTGGGAATGTGAGAGGAGTTTCCCATATTTCCCAGCATCACTCCCACGGCCACACACCTGCATACACACATTGTCTGCCATGTCATGGGCTGTGGGAATACAGAATTGATCAATATAATCATCTCACACACTAGAAACATCATCTGTATTCAAGTGGGATATTCAAGTGGGTGAACTCAACAAGGCTGAGCCACAGAAGGAGGCACTTTAACTCAGCAATATTCAGTGATTGTTTTTGGTCTTTTGCCTCATTTTTGTTAGAGTCCCTAAAGTCATGAAGGCCCAAGTATGGCAGGAAAAAGAGAGGACCGCTTTAAATATGCGAAAAACAATAAAAATAGTGAGTCAAAATTAGATTCTATGCCACTTATCATTCAAAATACTAAATCAAAGTTGTGACTTCTAAAATTAAAAATTCCAATATATTAAGTTAATTTGCCTTTTTCGGGTAAAAATTTTCTAATAGTCAAACATTTCCATTACTTTGCCAAAGTTATTAGATTAGAATTATTATTTGGGTAAAAAGTATTGATGAGCACTAAATGGATTGCCGTGAGGTTTGGTACAAAAATTCATTTAGGTAGCAACCCTACCCAGAAGATGAATCAAGTTGACTTTGGAGCTCCCTTGATTTTCTTCTAGTGCCATTATCAAAAACCTTAGTATGTGCAGAACTTTGGTTTATGATCAAAGACGTGAAATTGTAGGGATTCTTGATGTTTTGATAGCATGCTAACACACTAAGATAGCTAACATGCTAAACACTGTACCTGCTAAACATCAGCATTTTAACATTGTCATTGTGAACATGTTAGCATGCTGACGTTAGCATTTAGCTAAGCCTCGAGGAGCTGCTAGCATGACTGCACCTTTACAATCTAATAATTTTGTTTTAAGAAGTGAGAATTTTGGCTTTCTCAGTTTTAACTTAGAGCTAAATGTTAATTGTTTCCTAATTTCTACATTCGTCTCAGAGTCTCGTTTAACTTTACATAACTTATTATCATTATCATCATTACATCTTGGAGACACTCTTCTTCAATACGTTTTATTTCTACGATCACCAAAGATAACACACGTTTTCAAATTTATACATTAATCTGGCACTTGGCACTGTTGTTTTAAAAGATTGCATGTTTTGGCGTTCAGTTCACCTCTTGAGGGCGGAGTTTAAAAAGCGACATCATCCGAGGTTACCTCTTTGAATTCCTGCTGCCCTGAACCACAAAACACGCACACCTAACGCTCGATCATATTAATTAGACAGGTAGCTGCGGGCTGACTTAGCTAAACTTCAGTCTAAGGTCATTAAAGATAAAATGGTAAAGTAACTTAATATTACTTGTTTATCAGAGTAAATACGTAGTACATGTGATTTCAGTATTTTCAACTGACCTTGTTGTTATATCTCTCTTCAGGCCGGTGTTTTAGGAGCACAGTCCGTCTCAAAGAAGCTAACGCTAGCCGATGTTTTTGCTGAGGACTCTGAACATGAGCGAACATTTTATGGCTTTTCTGACAAAGAAATCAGCGACCACTGCGTAAATGTGAGTTACATTAAGGCCTTTACATCTTCCACATCAGACTGGAGAAGTAAACAATCTATTAACCTTAGATTCAATTTTAGTAGAAGCCTGGTTTGGTTGGTTATTGATGGTTAAATCGGGAATATTAACCTGTATTGATTTCCATAGGTTGTTCATTCATTTTCACTTGAAGCATCAGACTATGCTTTATAGTTTCTGCTCTAACAAAAGCAGATCAATTTTACTGAGAAAACTATGCAAAATAAGAACCCATGTTCATTTATGTCCACCAGAATTCAAACTTTGAAGATGAAGACCAGCCTGACCTTTGCCCCAAGGAGCAGAAAGCCACATCTAAACCATCTGTTGGTGCCCACACCTTCAGACTGAGGGTGGCTCTCCGCTCCACCCCCTCTTCCCAGCAGTCCACTGATGAAGAGGAGCCACAGGAGGAGAAACAGAAGACAAAAAAGAGACGTGTTAAATTTGAAGATGAAGAGACAGCAGTGACTCGGCCGCCTCCTCCTGAGGAGCCTGGATCAGATTCAGCGGAAGATGTAGCCGATTCCTTCCTGGCCAAGAGACAACAGAACATCAAGGCCAACAAAGCAATGGTAGATCAGAAACACAGATCCATATACAGTACAGCCCTGTTTGTAAACTGACAGACTGATGACAAACAGTGTGGTTTTTTCCCAAACTAATGCGTAAGAATATGCAGGGTTCCCAACAAAATTCAAGTTCACACTACATTCATTGTAGATCTGTTATGATCTATCATAGAACTAGCAGCTGTCAGTGGTGCTGCTGTGGATGCCAACATGCAAAACATCTGGCTCAGAAATGATTAAATTACTGCAATTGTGTCACAAGGACAACATATCAAGACACACCTGATTATTTTGATTTTAACTGTTATAAAGATTATTGGAATGTTTATGTGTTGGTGAGTACACATTACCACCAGCCTACACTATACAGACTCAATGACAATAAAAACTCAGGAAAATGCTGACACTAGTTTACGGCAAGAATGCTTTTAGTTTCAAGTGCTGGCAGATTTTGTCCTGTTAGAATGACTCAAGATGTTTGTCATCTGCCACGTCTCTAATCCTTTTTCATCCTCCCTATTTTCTAACAGTTGGCTCAGCTGATGGCAGATCTGCAGAAAATGCCAGGAGGTGCAGGGCTGCTGAAAAAACAAGCAGGCAAACAGAAGACAAAAGAGAGAGGCTCTGTGAGTAGATGATGAAAAAGCCTAAGGGCAATTAATATTTAACATGCGGAATGTTGAACAGAAATTTAGATCCCCCAGATTTTGCTAAAAGTTGGGAGTAAACAAAAGGTGTCAGCAGTACATGTTGAAGTGATTCTGTCCTACATCGTCTGCAGCGTCCTCCACGTTCTGGTGCAGCGAGAGGAGAGTCCAGGAAGAACCCAGAGCGGGCGTCTCGCAGACAGACCCGCTCTATGGGCGGAGTTGAGGATCTGTTGGCCCCAAAGGAGGAAGAAGTGGAGCTCAGCTTAGAGGAGGAGCTGCTGGAGGTCGGCTCTGTCATTTATCAAGAACCAGTTGATAATGTTGAGAAAAGGACAGGGAGCCACTGTGGAACTATGGATCCCAGGCACATCGTACATCTTCGCACATTTTGTGTTTTTGCACAACAAACAAAACTTTTTCCATCAAAAATATCAGAAGTGCTTGTTATTAATTAGAATTTAAAAATTCTCTAGTTTTATTGTGCATGTGTGTGCTTTTGCTTAATTTACCTTTAAAATTCAAATCATTTTTCATACCACTATGAAACATGCTGTAGGATTGTGCATTGATGCATTCACAAAAACTGAGTGGGAAGAGTATTGAAAACTGGAGTCTTTATATTTGTCTCAATGTGTTGTGACCTCATTTTTCTCATCCGTTTTTTATTTCTAATATGTGCTGTATGGTAGTGAGAGGCGAGCCTTTACTTTGTGTTTAGCTAATTTAATGGGCATCATTTCAGTGTGTGTGTAAATTTAAAGCGAAATCAATCATCATTTCCTTTTTGTGTTCCAGGTACGCCGAGCCCCACAGCGCCGTGGCGCTCCACGGGCTACTCAGTGCAAGCCACATTTTATCCGTCCTGTGGAGGAAATCACAGAGGATGAGATTCAGCTGGTCGCAGACAACATGACGGATAAAGTCTACAACAGAGTCACAGTGAGTTCTCAGCCAGACTCTGACTGCAGTTCTTGTTCAGTGAGATAAAACCCCTATTCCAGAAAAAGTTGAGACGCTGTCTAAAACGTAAATAAAACAGAATGCGATCATTTGCAAACAAACAGTGTTTACCGACAATGGTTTTAGGAAGTGTTGCCTTGCCAACATTGTAACTCCCAGGTGGAACTCAATGGTGTCATTTAGCATGAACCGTTATAAAATGTCAGTATACACATTTCTTTGTGTATTCTCAGGGCTCGACATGCCATCAGTGCCGTCAGAAAACTGTTGACACGAAGACGTGCTGCCGCAGTGAGGACTGTCGAGGGATTCAGGGTCAGTTCTGTGGACCGTGCCTGAGGAACAGATATGGAGAGGATGTCAGGAAGGCGTTGCTTGATCCGGTCAGACAGCTGACACACCAACACACACATTCTACACCTGTACACGTGCACAAAGAATGAATTTTGCATGCATTGTTTCAGTATTTACTGTCAATATATAAAGACATCATAACGTTCCAACCCATGAAAAAATGTCTGATGTGAATTTCATGTGAATAGCTACATTGGAAATGTGTTTACTAAAAAAAATATTTCTCCCACTATATATAGGTATATAGAGAGATTTAAGTGCAGGGTTTGATACAGATGCAGTTTAAAAATGGCTGTTTTCAATCCCTTTTGCCAAAATTTAAAAACTATTTTGCTTGTGTATTTTCACTTTGTCTCTCTCTGATGCTGGTAGGTTTAGTATTTAACCATTCAGTGATCTCCTCAGGAGTGGAAGTGCCCTCCCTGTCGTGGCATTTGCAACTGCAGCTTCTGCCGCCAGCGTGAGGGTCGCTGCCCGACTGGCATCCTGTTCCCCCTGGCTCAGTACCACGGCTTCTCTGACGTGCACTCCTACCTCAGCAGGTGGGGAACAACACCAGGAGATGCTTGGATAAATTCAGGTGTTCTGTTGCTGGCAACTGTAATAACAACAATGTGTTGTTTCTGTCCTTACAGCCTCCGGAACAAACTTAAGAATGAGGACAACGATGTAGAGATGTGAGATCAACACTAGGTGGAGCAATTGTCCAAACCCTTTTAAAGTCTAGTCTTTCACTCCTGGTAAAACAGGCAACCTGAGATTTTATATGAATAAAGGATTATTGATTTGATGAGTTGTTTGTTAGTCTGAGACGCAAGTTTGCGAATAAATGAGACAAAGTATATTTATAATTTTAATCCAGCTGTTGGCATTTGCAGTAGTTGTATACACACAATATAAAATCCCTTATTTAAAATGGGGCAAAAAATAAGAGCACTTGTTGTCCAATGAACTGAGTTTTCAAACATACATTTTCTACATTGTACAAGTTATATTTCGCTCTCAAATAAAGCAGAATTCTAAAGCAAAGAATTTCAATAGAGGTGAGAAGCATCTTTTCAGAAAAAACCCTTTATACATTTTGCAAATTATTTATTTGGACAACAAAGGGATGTGTGTCCGAGGTTTGCCTCAAGCTGGATCTTTTCCAGTTAGAACTTTAACATATGCAGTACAAGAGTAAAAATTATTAGAAAGTTCATGGACCAAAGAAGAAATTCCTAGTTTTGCTTGTAAAATGAGCATGACCCTTTGGTTTTCAGCTTACATATTTATGCTGTCTGGACATGTTTACAAAATACTTGACTCGGACCAGATATGACTTAACAGAAAGAAAATAGAAACTGATGGGACTGCAAGGCAAAGTCTCATAAGATACCACAGAAAAAAAATATACTGGGAATATCAACTGTATAGAATACATTATTCTATGACAGAAAGGCTCGTAAGTTTACACATTTAATCTACATATATATAAAAGTAATAAGATTAAGATTGATTGTGCATGAGAGGTTCATACAACTGAAAGGCAATCTCTTGCAAACGTGTAAGATGATCCTGCCTAAGCTAATCTTTGTAGCCTTTACCAAAAATATATATATACATAAAAAAAAAAAAAAATCAAAATGTTTGTGCTATGATAAACATATCAAAGCATGATGGCTTGAATGTGTGTACCTACATAAGAGGTTAAAGAGTTATTCTCAGGATTTCAGTGCACTGACACACCTATATCCTCACACTGATTAGTGCTTCTGGCTCTGACCAGGTTGTGACCTCATGTAGTTCAGCCCTCTAAACTGTCCACCGTAAAACGCTTTACACATTATTCCTATGACACCGGGATTGTTAGTTTGTGAACATGTCCGATTCCCCCAAAACTGCAATCACAGAAATATGAGAAAAAATACTTGCTGCTCCAGATTGTTATAATTTTAGTTTTAGGGGTGAATTTAGCATTATAGACCAATGTGGACCAGTTAGCCCAGGGGCGTACCTAATACAGCAGCCTGGTGTGAGAGGGCCGAGACACCTGAGGTGAAGAGGGACAAGTAGCAAATCTCACAGCCTTGGAGACAAGGGTGAGAGTCTGACCAAGTAGTGTCATCTCCTTACTAAAGAAGCTTGTAGAGATTACTTGCTACCAATTCAGCATCAAGTGTGCTGGTCCGTGTGTTTTATTGCAATCTCACTATCAAATAAGGCTGGGTCTTCATGTGGGACAGTTGGTAGTGTAGTGCCATTTCCATTCGGGAGAAATAAGATTTCATGATTTCTCTAGTCTAACATTTTAACATGACTCTGACCCTTAAATGCCACAGGTATAGTACAAGATGGAAATTTAAATTCCTGCCTCAGTTCTCAAATTCAATAGTGTCTGTTGTGTTGCATCTGTGAGCACCTCTCCTGTCTGAAGCATTGGAGAGGTTCTGCATCTGCAGTCAGACATGCCCTTTTTAACCCCAAATGTCCCAATGTAACATCCACCAAGGCCGTCTTCCATCTCCTCCACCGTCCTTAGTAGTTGTTGCCATTAATTTGGTGAAGGTCCACCTGCATCATGTTGATCCCACTGCTGGCTAATCGAGCTATGCTCTCTGCAGATAAGGTTTCCATGGTGACGATGGTGTGCTGCTCATTGGCTGACACTGCTCCCGTTTCCACTTTTGTTCCTGCCGCAGGAGAAGCAGCATCAGTGGAGCCTGTGGTGCTGCCAGTGGTGGTGGCGGCGGCTGCTGCTTTCTTGTTCATGTGGGTTTTGATGTGCTTGGAGAGGTGATCGCTGCGCATGAAGCGTTTGGGACACTCTGGGCAAACAAACCTTTTCTCACCTGAAAAGGAGGGAGAAATCAATGCAGTGTGTAGCACAGTTGCACTTATAAACAGGCAAGTATGGAAGTTCTAGGGTTGAGAAAATGTACTGCCAAAGCAAAGGGTGTCTGATAGCAAGGTAACGCGCTGAAATAAAGGGAAATAGCAACATTTCCCAACTCCCAGGTTGACATGTTCAAAATAAGTTAATTTATCCAAAAGTCGTTTACCTTAATATCACAGAAGACAAAAACAAGGCATCAAATATTCAAATTGAGAATCTGGAACCTGTAAATATTTGTAATTTGCCATTTAACATCTGAACTCAACAATAAAAGAAACACAAAGAAGCAAGTCTTTGGACTCAAATGCCCTTCTCATAAT
This sequence comes from Centropyge bicolor, assembly GCA_037975185.1. Classification (NCBI taxonomy): domain Eukaryota; kingdom Metazoa; phylum Chordata; class Actinopteri; family Pomacanthidae; genus Centropyge; species Centropyge bicolor. The sequence goes on along the minus strand of JBBMOC010000012.1, from coordinate 3,945,286 downwards.
GTCAAATAAACTCAAATCCTCAGTGTCACCTGTGTGCGTCCTCTTATGGCGCTGAAGCTCATCTGAACGGGTGAATCGTTTGCCACAGAAAGACCAGCTGCAGACGAAGGGTCGTTCTCCTGTGTGCCAACGGAGGTGGGCCCTCAGATGAGATGTCTTGCCGTAGATCTTTCCACAGCCAGAGATGTGACATATGTGCTGCTTCTTTTTAGATGGGTCACTGCTTGATGTTAAAAAACATGAATCAGAATTAGTGAGTGACTGGATTCTCTGTGTGGAAACCTTGTATCATCAGCTGAAATGGAAATGTAGTTTTTCTATTTGAAGAAAAACTTTATTTTATTACAACTTGGCTGTTGTTTTTACATGGTGGGGCTGAGTATTAGAAGCACCTCAACATAAAATAATAAACTTAATGAAATTGTAGAATGGTAGATAAAGCATCTAGTACAACACATCTAACACACTATGACCCTCCATGCTAAAACATATGACACATTTAACACTCTGTGACAGAGTCAACAAAAACTAAACATCACAGGCATCATAAAAGTGGAATATGTAACAGAAGAGTTGTGTGTGTGTGTGTGTGTGTGTGTGTGTGTGTGTGTGTGTGTGTGTGTTGTGTTAGATTGCAGTGTGCAGGTGTGCCTAATAAAGTGATTCAGTAACATACCGTCCTTCTCCATCTTTGCAGAAGGGGCAGGTGCAAGCTTCCCTGCGATTACGTCGTCCTTGAGGTGGTGGGCTTATATCCTCATCATCCATAGCTGTGCTATCATCCAAACTCTCTCCACCTGCCTGTAAGGCCTGTTCTCCTGTTGTAATGGAAAAGGAAAGACAGAAGTTTGAGATCAATTATACAACAGATATCTTTTTGGTTAATAACATTTCATATATCAAGTTCACAAAAAACTATAACTATTTCATAAACACATCTTCTGCCATTTTTCCTGTAATAAAATCTATTCCATTCTCAGAGGATTAAAAGCTTTCTGGTATTTAAGAACCTATTAAACTGTCCAACACTCTTAATTCCTGCTTTAAAAGAACAGCAGGTGGATCAAAGCAGCATAACAATTACAATATGTATGTCAGAAATGTGCACGAGCCTCAACAGTATGTTGCCTGCAACTAAGAGATTTAGGTCACTTCTGATAAGATCTACTGAAATGCATTTCCACTGACAAAAATAGTGAAGAATTTCACCTGTTACTTTCTAATATTTTCTTATTGTGGGGCTTACTAATAGTTGCTTACTAAACTCATTGTGTTAAGAAAAGTACTATTTGAATATGAGTGATATTATAAGTAACATGAGTAGATATAGTCTGATAGCCTGAACCCTCCAGGCTTTAACTACTATACTAAAGTAAATGTTAGTTTAAGGTCAGCACTGATGTGGAGAAAAAGCTGCCATTCAGTACTGCTGGATTCCAAACAAAGCCTGCTACATACACAGCTGATGGGAGGCACATGATTTCCTAATAAGGATGACAGAGCAAATTAAATGTGCTTTGACAGGCCCAGTGATTCGTCATAAATGCTGGTATATAATCAAATGTTGACTAGCAAGCATATAAACATAATGGGAGGGATAGCCAATATAAAACTGAAGAAGGGTTTAGACAGTATAAAGGTTGCTATAAGATGGGAGGGGTCAAGTTACACCCCTACTAAGACAGAAGTTGTGGCCAAGCCGCAACTACAGAACTCTAACCATGTGACCATCTACTGAAGAGATGCAGTGTCACCAAGAAAAGAAAGAATCCAGCACAAACACATACAGTGCAGTAAAGACCTCAGCGAGACACTGGACCAACTGAACTGGTTAAACCAGTACAGAGCACTTGACACACAAAGAGCAAAAGAGATCAGATCCCTAGATACAAGATACTTTGCATTTCAGAGCAAACATCCGGGACAAAAAAAACTTCAATACAGCAAGTAAACCTAATTGTTTGGGCGACTTAACATACTTATTCAGCCCAACTGCCTTTTTAAAACTGTGTAAAATCACTGTGTACCATCATAGCTTTACATTAGTTGCCTAAAATAACTGAAACTTAACACATTTAAATGTTAATTTCAGACTTTTGTGATCAAGCCTGAAAGGTAATGAGTACAATTGACAAAGTCACATAACATATAAACCAATCCCGTTTAGAAATATGGATGATTCTACATGAGGATTGCACCATTTACTACCAATAATGTCCTTTGTCACACAAGATCCTCTGGGTTTTCCTAAGACACTAACTGCTCAAAATGTTTGAAACAAAACAGTTAAAGATTTAATATACTGCATGTTAATATAATTCAAATTTTAAAATACCACGCAAAGAGTATTACGTGTACAAGTTTTATGTATGAATTTCATAGACGGAAGATCAGTTATTTGTGGAAAGCACGCCAGTGACTGACCTCCTGCGCTGGCGATGGTGATGGGAACAGTCTGCAGCTGGTGCATCTGCAGTCCGGACCCTCCGAGCGTGTTGAGATTTATAGTCTGGATGCCTGGGATCTGCACTGTGTTGACAGATACTCCTCCAGCTGCAGCAGCCCCCTGAGCCTGGCCAAGTTGGGGGAGAGACTGCACTGGGGCCAGTGTGATCTGCGGTCCTGTCGGACTCTGGATCTGAATGGTCTGCCAGCTCACCTGACCATTGGGACCTACAGTACGCAGGAGGATGGGGCCTGTATTTGGCATAATTTGAAGATTTTGAAGACCCTCCTGGCTTAGTGTTGGAGCTGCAAACACCTGACCACCAGCAGTAGAGACAGTGCCAGCCTGGATGGTCTGGACAGGTGTTCCACCTTGGATAACCTGCTGAGGCTGAATAAGGATCTGCTGTGGCTGCTGCCCATCTCTGTTGTCTGGCTGTATCGGGACACCCAGAGTAGAAGCTGCGTTATGCTGAAATGTCCCTGTCATCACTCCGTTGCTGTTCTGCGTTTGAGTCACTCCATAAGAAGTGGAAGTCTGCGTAGTGACGGTGGATGCACTTGTCATGTAGCTTGCCCCGCTGTTGGAAGACACTGGATGTTGCGACTGCTGCTGTATAAGTTGGTTTCCCCCTGTATCCCCTCCACCACTTGCATCCCCCCCTGTAGCACTTGTTCCAGTACTGACAGGTAACAAAGTGATGTTTCCATTTAGTGACACAGGCATATTCGCCAGGAACTGGGGCTGGTTTTGTAACACACCATTGCCTAGGCTTATATTTTGAATGGGGATGGCTCCCTGAAGGAGACTGGGCATCGTTATGATGTTTCCTGGTGCACCAGCTCTGTTGGTTGCGGCTATGATCTGCTGGCCATTAGGAGAGGACACTAGTTGAAACTGCTGCCCTGGCCCCGCAGCAGCAGGTACGGTAGAATCCTGCTGAGCATGCGCCAACTGCAGTGGCTGGCCATCTACCGTCTGAAACTGAGGAATAACCTGGTACTGAATGTTGGGCATCATACCTGATATGGTGGTAAGGATTTGCTGACCCTGCATCGATGGAGCCTGAGCTACAACAAACTGCTGTGGCTGATGCTGCTGTCCCTGAGTGCTCGCAACAGCTACTGATGGTGACAGCACCTGTCTGCTCTTGTCTGTGTCTCCTCCTGTCATCACCCCTGAGGAGTCGGTGGTGATGGTGTTAGTGCCTGAGGATGCTTGAACGCTGAGAGGGATAACCTGCCAGCCATTGGCACTGGAGGTGAAAACACCCTGGTTTATGTCCAGCTGTTGCTGCTGGTTTTGTTGATCTGAAGGTGAATCGTTCTCTCCTGGGGTGTCAATTCGACTGCATGTGGCTGCCAACAAGGCAAGAGGAGATGGCTGCTGTGAGTCCTGGAAAGAGAATAAATGAAAGGGAAAGAAAAGGTATTTACATAGTAAAAATACATCTTACCATCCAACATACTGTGACAATAAATATAAATGTTCATGCAGCCATTTTACATTTACTGACAGCTCAAAGTTGTATACTAAACAATTAAACAATTTTAGAGCAACTTTATCAACAAGTTTAAAACGGGCTCTACAATAAAAAAGCACAGTAGAATATAATTAGAAGAAATCAGGCAGGATAACTTAAAATTAAAAATTGAGATGATAAAACCCGGAGAAGATGAAAGAGGGGTTTGAAATGTGATTTCAGTCGGGACTGAGGCCAAGGACTCTTTTTTAAAAATACATTTTCACTTTGGGAAAAAAAAAAGATTTCCAACTCCTGTGATGGCGTTTTGATTTAAATAAAATAATAATAATAAGAGGAACAAAATAAATTATCCAACTGGCTTTATAAATGTTTTACTGCCACACTCCTGATATTAAACCTATGTTTTTGCCATGCATGTCTCTGTCCAGCTCTTCACACAGAGAGGGGCTGGAGTGAGGAGTCCAGGGGGAAGCAGGGTGGGAGAGTATGGGAGGGACCACATTTTTTCCAAAGCAGCGGCGGGCTCGGCTTCCCCTCCCCCCAAACCCACCCATCTCCCTCCCACACTTTATTTTGCCCTATAAACTGACACACTCCTCTAGCCACCCCCTCTAAGGCCAGCCAAATGGGCCGAGCGAAATGCACATGAAGAGCCGGGGTTTGACGGGAACACCCCGTGTGGGCGAAATTTACCTGCCCATTCCCCACCCCGGTGACATGTGCTCTGGTGAGAAAATCAACAACCCGAAGAAGCCTCCACACAAATGAATAACAGAATCACACTACAAGCAAATACACAGCAGGAACAGTGGTGGTGGATTGGGAGAGTGGTCAATGTTTCTCGGCTGACAAGTCATCCGATTTGACCAGCAGAGCAAGTCCGGTTAACCTACTTGTGAGTTTGTGTTTCGCTTTTGACTGAAGCCTCCACCACTCTCCACAGCGGCCATTTCACCCTGCTGCTGATCTGCGGAAGAAGAGTTTGTAAGATCACTTATCTTAAAGTACTCACGATGAAACAGCTCACCGTGAAACTGGGTTAACGTTCAACAACTGGAGGATAACACAGTACACGCATGGTCGACCTCAATGTGATAATAAACTTTATTTTTTTGGTAGTTAACGTGATGTAATTGGGGCAAAAAATGCGAGGAAAATCTATGCCACAAGTGCTCGAAGGGCCAGCTAGCTTATTGGCTAAGCTAACATGAACTCACAAGTAATGTCAAGAAAAAGTATTGGCTAAACAGAGCGGCATAGTTTCAACAGCGCTGCTACATGTAACTAGTTAGCCAGCTTATGGGAATCTGGTAAAGTTAAATTATTGTGTAAGCAGGTATTGTCAGACATAAACAGAAGTTACGTTACTGTCAAACAGCTAGCTTTACTTGGTTGGCTAAATGTTGTTAGCTAACTACCGACAATTAGCAGTTAAGTAGTTGATCACTTTTAAACAGGCTGAGACGCAAGCTAAACAATACAACATCAGGGGAACAGTGAATACATTTCGAACAATTAGTTTAGATTTTACGTTTAATTCTAATTTAACGCTTCGTTCACACCATGCCTCTGAGTTTTAAAAAAGTTCACTTACTGCTCATAATTTGAAGACGGGAGGAGTTTCTCTGCTCTTTTTTCGAGTTGACAACTTTTCACAACTTCACACAAACTTGACGGGCTCCCCCTATGAAGGAGAAACACGGGTGCGTTCGATTTATGGACGTGGGTAGCCTGTCACTGACCAGTAAACAGCGTCCACACTGTTTCATTTCAAACGACATTGTATTTTGACAAAATAATACTGACTCAGGGACCACTTACTAGATTTTCAACCACATCTCACAACGCACTTAACATATGGAGTTTGCAATATCAATTCTGATAATAGTGATGAGGTCGAGGCAAATTAATTGTTAATATTTTACATCTTATCCAAAACAGTTATTTGATCCTCATTATTCAACGTTATTTGTAGTATTTTATTTATCAATAGTGTGAAAAGACGGAACGCTGGGTTATGTTTGAAATTCAACGTAATTTTAATGTAGTTTTGACTGTACTATCGCACTATCCCATGAATAAAAAGAAACGCACCTCTGTGGGAGCAACTTGCGAAGGATTGTTGCTTTGCTCCAATGAAATAGGTCGTATCTGCCAACGAGAATCAAACAGCTAACACAATTGGCCGAAGGCGGATAACTGGGCGGGACCAAGCAGGGTAGGTTGTATCGCTGAGTATGATTGACGTTGGGTTTATCTGTTTTCCGCTTAAAAGGCGCCACGAGTGAAAACGTTCATGTAAACATTGATATTCCTGCTTTACTCCATCTGTGAGGTTGTCTGACCATTCAGCAGTCACGGCTCACGTCTTGTTCTGACAGCTTTGAACACGGAGGTGGGGAAGGAGGAAGGCGTCCTCGGGATTTTAAGTCTTGCCTCCGTGGCTGCTGGCCACTCCCTGATGGCGCCATGTGGGCTGGGAAACAGCGAGGAGGCGGGAGGAGTCGGTGCGGGTGGAGGAGAGGAGACCCCATCACACTCAGACACTGGCTGTAACCGCGCAGGGAGGAGAGAGCGGCTAGATTGTGGGAGGGCTTTTATTATTGGGACGAGCGAGGTAGCACATGTGCCTATGTAAACAGGGCAGAGGGTGGAGTCCATCCTCAGGACAAGCCTGCATCCACCCATCTGTGTCTGGAGTCAAACACTGATGTGACTGCAGTCAGTCATACACATTGATTCCCATCCCCACCTCCACACAAACACACTCAGTCAATTCTCACAGTGTGTATTATTGTCTGTTAAGATTCTGTCACAGTAGCTGAACCTGGTTGTAGATGCTTGAAAAAATTTAGCCTGTCCCATGTCTTTAACCTCTCTTTGCAGACTTCATTCAACACCCTGCAACCTCACATCCTGCCTGGCACTAGCTTCCACCTGGACTTCCGAACCAACAGGTCACCTGGCTCCCTGCAGGGCTGTGTCCTCTCACCTCTGCTCTTCATCCTGTACACCGATGACTGCACACATCCTAACTGCCACCTGATACACTCACAACACAGTTCTCCCGTCTCTGCTGTCGAGCCCCTCACAGCTCCACAGACAGGCTCTTCAGGAGTTTGTTGAGTGGCGTGACAGCTCATGCCTGGAACTGAACGTCAGTAAGACCAAAGAGGTGGTGGTGACGTTTTCCAACAAGCAGAAGGAACTGGCTGCTGCTGTCACCACCCAGGAAGTCGGTCAAGCTGGTAGAGGAATACAGATATGTGGGTGCTATCTTTGACAGCCTGCTGAAATTTTCCTCCAACACAGAGGAGATTCTGAGGAAATGTCATCAGAACTCTTTCAGCCATCTATGAGCAACAAACACACAGGCTAGCAGGCCAAATCACACACACGCTTGCCCCCCACAAATACCAAATGTACATATCATTTGCACCTTCTTGCCTTCCATCGATATTTATTGTTCTCCACTGCACTATGACCAATTTATTCGATCTGTATTTTCCATAGTATTGCACTTATTATAATCATCATAGTTGTTTCGTTTTTGAAGAACTTTTGTTTATCAACTTAACCGCTCACTGTGAATGAGATAAAATTTTTTTGAAGGAGTCACATTGTTAATAAAAATAAGTTTTGCAATGTTTTGTGTTGTTCTTGCATAGATTAAAAGATGTGTATTTTTCTTCAAGCAAACCACTTATAGAGACTTATGACCAGCTTGTAATGTCCTATATCAGCCTATGCCTGAGCAGTTTCATCACTTTACTTGAAGCGCCCAATGAGCATTTAGAGTAACTTATAATCACATTATAATGCATTATACCAGTGATTATAATGCATTATACCAGTGATTATAATGCATGACACCAGTGATTATAATGCATTATAAAGAGTTTTAATATATGACAGCTATGATAATTATAATACCCTTTGATCCTTTCAACAAAAATCAGTTAGCAAGGGACCAGCAATCATGAAGTATTATAATACTTGACCTTATAAGCCATTATAAAATGCTCTATAATGTGTTATGCTCATTGTCATAAAGCCTTATGATGATTTATGAGTGTTTATAATGATAGTTATAGACGTTTATAAGCATATCATAAATATATGTATAATGCATTATCTATGTGGGAATTGTCAGTGAGTTGCCAACAGTTATAATGTATTATAATACCTGACCTTATAAGTGATGATAAAATGCTTTATAGTGTGTTATGATTATTGCTATAAAGCATTAGGATCATTTATGAGTGTTTATAACTATAGTTATACAGTGCTATAATATCATTATAGAGATAGGCGTCAAATAAAGTGTTACCAAATGATCAGATCTGTGCCAGTTGACATTTGCACTGCAGCCTACAGTTTGCCTGTCTTGCAGAATAACGATAAGACTAATGCCATGCTGTATGATGAACCTCTGACATTTATGAAGCCTGCTCGTGTGCTCTGCGTCTGTTTCTGCAGGATGTGTTGATTAAGCTGCTGATTAAAAAAAAAACCCCGCTGCCTCTCACATGAGATGCAAACTCACTTCCTACCAGGCTGCACGAACCTCATCCACACTGATGAGCTCCACAACCGCACATGCGGAGCAGCTGAGGCGGATCAGGGGGAAACTGAGCAGAGAGCTGTAAATCAATAATCGAAGCGCAGAGAGCAGGCTGGATGAGGTTGGACTGTTTATTCTGCAGATGAGTTTCAGACAACCTGCGACAACAGGAAACGAGACACAGAGCGACAGTGACAGAAGTGAAACCATGAAGGTAAAATATGCTTTTCTTCTCTCAACTTTAATCGCTACTTTTTCAATTATCAAGAGGACAAAACTCAGCTGTCTGATTTCACTCAGCTGAAAACGTAATAAATCCTGGAGTCACATTTGCTTCTTTGGCAAATCAAGGTCATTTATTTGTCATTTTACAAGACAATGAAATGACAGTTGTAGCCCCTTATTGCAATATACACATAAGACACACACACACATATATATATTAGATTACATTATTATAGAATGGAACAGAGAGTAATAAATCAGCTTTTTTATTTGCAGCAACAGAGAGTGCTGATAATATGGTTGATATCTTAACATATGGAGAAAAACTTGTGTCATATATGGAGGACATATTAAAAACTTGTATAATCAAAACAAACTTTGAAACATTCATCCATCTGTTAAGATCATTAATATCCTACTCATCATCAAATCTAACCAGATAGCTGCTTGGGCTCATAGATGAGGATTTTCACACAGGCATGAATTGAAATTATGAAATATTTATCTTTCACAATGGATCTGGATTGTGTTTGTCTATGTGTCTGCTGCTGACAATGTCGGCATATATATGTCTTATTGTATCTTCTTACTCTGCTGTGCACTTTATTGAATATATTTTATTACATTAGAGTTCTCATGTACTGATATTCTTTAGATATTTAATGTTTATGTCTTGGTGCTCTTGTTACAGTTTGATTTACTATAGACTGATATTTGGCTGAGATTGGCTGTTACATTAAGTCTTACAGGTTGTCATGACACCCATAGAAGTATTTCTATATGAAAAGATGTTCACACTTTATTAATTATTCACTCATGTTTTAGGTGGAAAAATATTGATTCAAAAGCATTAATGGAGTCATTCCTCTAATGTAAAAGAATGTGATTAATCTGCCAGAGTTGAAGCATCGCACCATAGTCTCCTGTTACAAAGGTTCGTCCAACTTGTCAAAAAATTATGAGGAAACATCATGTTGAAGCTCAACTGTAAAGATAAATGGTGTAAAATGTTATGAACCTTTTAAACCAAACATCAGTGGGAAACTAAAATATATATTTTGTTATATTTCATCCTTGTGCCTCTGTAGCTTCGACCTCATCGTGTTCCCGACTGTCTGTGAACTGAGGCGATGGAGAGCCCGTCGTCCACGGTGAGGCGGCGAGCCTGGATCAACAGCAGTCGACAGTGGCTCACTCTGGAGGATCTAGACCCTGAAGGGCCGCTGTGCAGCCTCCCCTCTGCCTCTATAGCGGACGACGATGTCTTTTCTGAAGGTGGGTCCAAACACAGGAGAGTGTGAGGGATCCCACAGCACACCTCACACCCTACATCTATCTAATGTTTATGTAGCCAAAGAAAGTAGTGGAAGATAAAAAATAAAAAATAAAAAATGAAAAGAACATGTTTTACATCTTCCACTTTTCCCTAACAGAACATATACAAAGTTAATATTTACAGTGTGCATGTTTGCTAAAAAAGACAATTGTGAGACAGAGTAAAAGGCCATGTTTCACTTAATGAGGATTACTCATAAAGCTAAGTGTTGTACATGCACGATTTCCACAGGATGCTTCACAGGAAAGATCGAGAACTGGCTCCTGGGTTGTGGGTGAGTCAGCTCGCTTTACTACTTTTTGTTTTTCGTAAGATGATATTTTTCTCTGAAGGACAAGGTGTCAGTCACTGGAAACTGGTTGAACAAACAGTGAGCAGAAAGTGGAAACTGTCTGAGGTCAGGTGTTCCAGGAACAGGGGTAGCCACAGTATTGTTTTCGCCACAATGGCCTTAGATGATGCATTTTTTACAGCTCCATTGGAAAAGCTTATTGTAGTGTTTTTATGTTAGTTTGTGCACAGCTTTTTAAAGCCGTGTCGATTGTGGTAAAAAATGTTCAAGTGCAATGTTCAATGTAAATCGTCAGGATATTGATGGAGAGATTTCAACAAGCTTTCAGTTCTGTTTCAACAAGAAAATACACAACTAGAGCCCTTGGACTTTCCTTGTGGTTTAGAGTAAAATGATTATATAACTAGAAGGAAATAACAGTTCCTTCTTCCTCTTATGAAAATGATTTGATGTCTTTTATTTCAGTTGTTGAAATATCTATGTCAAATATATGGCTTCTAACGCTAATAAAAAAAATGCAGTAAAAGGAGTGACGTGATGGTTTATGGATTCTGAAAACTCAACATGAAAATGACTGAGCTCTTGTTTGATATGCATTTTTTATTTCTCTTTGCTATTTGGGTTTATTGGATCCTGATAAGCATACAAATGAAATAAAACAAAATAAAGTCACCTTTGTGTAATAGAGTGCAAAACTCTTTATTTCCAACAATATGGCTCATTTGAAACAGCTGCAAGAAGACATCATGTGTCATTTCAAATCATTTGGCATTGGCTATGTAAAAAAAGTAGTGTCTGATGTGATGTCCACACTTCACAGAAGCCAGGTCTTTGGAGGTTACATCTCTACCAGAGGAAGTTGGCAGACCTCAGCAGCCTGTTGAGAGCTGATTAGGGAACAGATCGAAGTGGTTCTAACAAGCATCTACTGTACCCAGGCTGCTGTCATAGTCCACATAAAGCTATCTATGCAAACACAGCCACTTGTTGGGTAGAAGAGCCATGCAAATGGAGATGACTGGATATGTGTGTGTTTGTATTTAAGCATATAATATCAGCATTTATCTCACAGGACGGAGGCCTGCTCGGAAAACTCCGGTCGGCTGAGTTTCGGTGAGTCTGAACTGAAACCTTCTCATAAATAACAATGTGCCATTGAGTCCTGCCGGAGTTTGATATCTGTGATTAACATATTTACTGGTTGTCGTAAATTCAAATCGACTCTAAGGTGTAATCTAATGTGTCAATTGAAAAAAAAAAATATCCTAAACCCTGTCCATACACACCAGCAGTGGTACAGGAAATATCCAGATGGAAGACGATTCCCAAATGTCTCTAACAAGTAAAAACATTATTTACCTCTACATTGTGGTACAGTAGAAGTTTTAAGTAGCATAAAATGTAACTGCACACCGATGTCACATAGAGATTTCTAAACATAAACGCTTTTGTTTTTCAGTTGATCATTTCAGAAAATTAATACATATGAAATGACTTACATCATTGATTGTGTGTCTTTTCTTCAGAGTCTGTGCTAAAGGCCAACCTCTTTGACGATGAGCTGAGTCTTGGTGCTGATGGTAAGTCCACGCACACGCAGACATACACACACACATACACACACACACACACACGCAGACACACACACACGCACACGCAGACACACACACACACACACACACACACACACACACACACACACACACACACACACACACACAAAAAGGAAACTAACAGAGCAGGAAATGTCCTTGTAGGAAAATGAGCTGTGCATCATGAGTGTTCAACAAGCTGATGCTTTGTTTTTAACAGTGGTGACAAAGACACAGGGACTGAACCTTTTGTTCATATCAATTGCAATGTGTCACAAGATGCCCAGTGTTTTGCACTCATCCTTTCCTATGAAGAGGGAATGTAGGGTTGGTTAGCTTAAATATTTATATGAAATTTAAAAGTCTGATCATGGCCACAGACCAGAAAAGAAATATAAAATTGTTATTATAAGGTCACATATAACAACTTCTGTCTTCTGTGAACGCCTGGAAATGCTGTGATTTTCACACAATCCACATCTCTGGAGAGTAACGCAGACACATATCTGTACAGGCACTGGATTGCAAATGAACTGTGAAACCAACACTGAGATGGAAATAGTCATCTTCTTCTTTGTTTCAGCATCTGTGTTAAATGGTGGAGAAGTTACGGGTGGAGCTGGGTGAGTAGCATCTGTATTCTTATAGTAATAATGAAACAACAAGGAAGGAAGAATGTTGTGCTGTTGGATTAGTGAATATCAGTTGATATGAATGTATGCTGCTTTGATTATACTGAACCTAAGAGAAATTGACTTTTGGTATTTTTTCTCTTTCCCTCCTCCTGTGCTGACCATGAAGCCTTGCACAGCATCCCTCCTCTACAAAAGGTGGTGGCAGACTCAGCAGCAGGTCAGTGGATGACCTCTTCTCTCCCTGTGTTATTATTTCTAGGTCACACGCATTATAACTTTGCACACGTCTCGTCCGCAGCACCCCCGGTCAGTCACTATGTTTGCCGTCACTGAACCTGGGCCACAGCATGGCCTCCAGCTGCCTCTCCTCCTCCACCTGTAAAACTACATCAAGGTGAGGCTTGAGAGGCTTTTTTAAGTTCATTATTCTGTGTGTCTGAAAACCGGCTGCTCTTGATCAGTTGTAACTTGTAAATTGGTTTTCCTCCTTAACATTTTTCTTTTTCTGACTTGTTTTTACCTGAATAAAATTGTTATTATTATTATCATCATTTTTTTATTTTATGTATTGTTTTTATTTTTATTAAAGGTCCCATATTTCATTATAGAGTAAAGCATTATAAGCACTTATTAATGCCTTATTCTGCATGGCGATGAACTACATGATGAACTACTTGGCCATTAAGAGTTTTCCCTCATTAACCTCCTAATTACTGCCTGTTGATAGTAAGAAAGAAAGTTGTTGTATATGAGCTATGATCTTAATAACCTACACCCCCAGAATAAGACATTAATCAGTGTTTTATAATAACTAATAAAGAGCCAATATGCTACTAATATGCAGCTTGTTCATGTTGAATGTGTCTACCTTCATATAAAGTGGCAGCACAACTTTCAGATCAAGTCAAGTCAATTGTACTTATTTGTGTCAAAGGGCTTTAGAAAAGGAAAAACAACTGTGCATCTTCTCTTTTCTCAAATACACACCAGTGTATCGGAGGTCCTGCAGTTGTGCTCAGAGGACGCGGAGGAGACGCTGTACGAGCTGGGCTTCGGCTGCGATGTGCCCCAGGTCACTGTTCGTATCCCTCCTCGCTTCTTCACCTTCCCCTCTCTGGCTCAGGGCATCAACTTCCGCCTCTTCCTGGACTCACAGCTACGGCGGATAAGAGAAGAAGACCCCAGCCTCTCACTCGCTAGTGAGTTTGTGGAGTGGTTAAATCACTCGACTGTAGGTTATCTCTGTCATGTAAAGTGTATAATATAGTTTGAGATGAGGTGAAATAATTCAAATGATAATTCCATGTTATTTGTATTCATTTCCATTTCATTCTTTCCACAGGTCGTTTCAGACAAGTGCAAGTGCTCACGGCGATGGCCAACGCTTTCTACTCGCTCTACTCTCACGTGTCCCGCACTCCTCTACAGAAGCTGGCCACGCCAGAGTTTTCCTTCTGCTCGTCTCCGGTGGAGAGGATCGAACGCTTCAGGAGCAGCATCCGCAGCGAGCCGCGCTCCCCGGTGGAGCGGCTGAAGGAGACCGTCTCCAAGATGTGTCTCTACACTGGCTCTCCTCGAGGGTCGGACTCCGCCTCTCCACAGCCCTCGCCCAGGAAAAGGTCCAGCCTCCCCGATGTTGTGGATATAGTTCTGGACAAGGCCAAGACTGGGGCGACCAGGAAACTGGTTTTGGGGGACTATAACAGGAGTAATTCAGCCGTGGATGTGAGGCTGGTCGACACAGACGCTCTTCAAAATGGAAGTGAAATCTGTTGTGAGGAGATGAAGGGCAGTAATCACATAGACAATGTCGATGCTGATGAACATGTCAAAGCAGCAGATCTTGACAGCAGGACTCACAGTGTGAGAATATCCGTGGCCTCGTCATTATCAGGAGAAACTGTGATAGAAACAAATCATCAGTTCCTTTCATGCAAGCAAAGTGACACGAGGACTGCTCATCTGAAACCTGCTGCAAAGGTCACATATGATCTAATCTGCCCACAGATAGTGGAGAACATACACCAGGCGCCTTTCTGCACGCAGAGTCCCAACACAAACACTTCACTTCCTGTCTGCTCTGAGACAGAACACACAGATAGATCGTGTCCTGGATCGCAGATACAAACCCCTGCCTCCGAGCCTGACGAGGACTCACACACAGCTGCATCCACATCACTTCCTGTGCCGGCCTCCAGTCGTAGCTTAACTCCGTGCTCCATCACTGTGACTGGCTGGGAGGGGGACAGCGCGTCTTCCTGTTCAGCACCAGATTCCAGTCATACTTCAACTGTCACACCTGTCCAGACGTGTGAGGAGTCAGCCAGCGAGGGGAAGAGCCAGTACCTGAATCCACTGACACATCAGGGCCTGGACCACGTCACCAACAACCTGCCACAGGTGAACTCCTTTGAGCTGGAGGAGGTATGCTACTTCTGATAATACTACAGTATTAAATGTAGGGCTGAACAATGGTGGAAAAAGTAACACTGAGATATGATGCATAAGTACATAATAAATACTTTATACCTTTGTCTTCATAGGTGCACAGTGCAGGAGAGGAAGATTTTGGACAATCAGAAACGACAAGAACAACAACTTCCCTGTTGTCCAAAAATTCTCAGTGTAAAGGTAAAGTATATTCATATTCACAACTGTTACTTCAGTACACTGCAGTCACATTTTACAGGAACATGACTTATCACAACTGTTTCTGCAAAATTGCTGACCCCATTCTCAACCAACGCAGCAGTCACCCAGCAACAAAATGTGTGAAGACTAGGGTGTCGTCAGTCGACACTGTGACAGCTGCTGCAACCAGAACACCTTCACTCAGCACTTACAAAAAGATGTTTGTAGAAATGTACAAACACATTTTTGGTTTTGGTTAACTTGAGTATTTTACTTGGCTCACCATATTAAAGGCTTCTGATTGAGGTCAGGCAGACCAGTGTAAAAAAGGATGAACGTGTGAGCGTGTGTATGCAGGTCATTGAGCAGGTGTGTTCGTCACTATGAACTTAGCATATACCTCTGTGCGTCTATTTAGGTCAGACTGCAGCTGCATCTGTGCAGTGGTGTGTTGCCTCACTGTGTTTGTCCCTGTGTAGGTGAAGTGGTCCGGGGTGACAGCATGCAGTCAGACAGCAGCGGCTACGCAGACGAAGAATTCAGCCCCTCATCAAACACACACAGCAGATGAGAGAACATCCAGAAAAAACTGGTACTGTAAGAGACTTGGTCACATGTGAAACTTTCAGCAGCCCGACACAGAAGAAGCTTTTTTTCCCCCCAGTTTGAAAAGTTTCTCCCCAATGCTCATTCTGAATGCAGAATATCAGAAATAAGTAAAGGTCTTGATGAAATTCTGTGTGGACCATTTTATATGACATTGATTCAAAAAAAAAGTTTGGGCACTGTTTAAAACATCCCAACAGAATACAATCACAAATGTACTACACCCTCTCTTGTGAACGACTGAGTCTTTCCAGGATGAACCTTTCAGACCCAATCATGATCCTCTCACCTGTTACCAATGAACCTGTTTACCTGTGGAATGATCCAAACAGGTGTTTTTGGATCAGTCCTCAACTTTCACAGTCTTTTGTTGCTCCTGTCCCAACTTGATTGAAACATGTTGCTGCCATCAAATTCAAAATATATCGAATATATTGCATATATTTACAAAAATGTTGATGAGATAAGGCATTTAATTTATTGTCTTTGTACTGTTATGTTTAACACAGCGTCCAACTTGTTTTGAATTGGGATTGTGGAATGGTAATTTAATGAGGAAGTTATGAAATCAGTTTGCAGTAAAGTTTATAAAAACCTTTTATTGGAAACAAAGTCAATTTCACATGGAACTCATACTGTGGTTCATTGTTTTTCTCAAACCGGGCAACATTTTCTACCAAAACAAAGAAGTCTCAAATGTATAGATGTCAGCGTTTGA
The DNA here is from genome assembly GCA_037975185.1 of Centropyge bicolor. Taxonomy (NCBI): domain Eukaryota; kingdom Metazoa; phylum Chordata; class Actinopteri; family Pomacanthidae; genus Centropyge; species Centropyge bicolor. The sequence goes on along the minus strand of JBBMOC010000012.1, from coordinate 3,928,755 downwards.
CGTCAATGGTGTCAGCACCTAAAATTCACCAAAAACCAGCAGCTAAGTTCCTCTTTTCAGTAATCAGAAAAACAATATGCAGATCTGTTTTTCAGAGAATGAAGTTACATTAAACACACTGTACTGTCACAGTGGGAGTGGACGTACAGAACCTTGGTCAGCCTGCATTGTGCAAAGGACATTTCAAGTAGTGCAAACTGTTTTCAATACATATTTCAGATGAGTGCAAACACAGTACATTGGGTGGTGATGAATCTATACACCAAGACACAACAGGTACTTTGAGACTATGGTATAATCTGGAAAATCACCATCATCAATTTTCAAATATCTTTACAGGAATCATTGTCACAGTGACAGAAGGAAAAAAAGTTTAAAATACCAAAGAAACAATATTGGGCATTATGAGCACAAAACATTCTCCAGGTATAACAGTGAAACTTCTCAACAGCTTTTGTTTGTTTCATCTGTGATATTGAAAGTCAAATGTTGATTTAATGATTATAAGGAGAACAATTCTTTATCAGCAGACTCACATTACTTCATCCTCTTTCACCTTGATCCTAAATCCTGTCTTTGTTTTACACTGAAATGAATTCATAAAGCTTCTCATGCAAAGGCCGTGCATCAAAATAAGAGTAACAGAAAAGAAAAGTGATAAGTAACAATGTTGTTTGCACATTCAGGAGTAAGTGGGATCAATACGAATGTTTAAATTATAATTGTGATGTATTTAATTATCTTCAAATTAAAAGACACAGTATGAGCACTTTCTCTCTCAGTTTTCATAAATGTAAAAATGTCTGATGATCGTGGTGAAAGTTCCTAAAATGTTTGCAAAGCCATCAGCATCAGCCCAACTCTTGCAAGAAAGTCTATAAAGATTTAAAAATTTTACACATTACATGGACAATTCATATAGTTTTCAGTCATCTGAGTCTATCTCTTGATTTCTACTGTGGGAATGAGTAACATGACCAAGCATTTCCAAAGTGTTAAACCTTATTTGAGTTCATAATGTTGAATAGAGATAATATGGTGAGTTTCAACTGACTGTAATGTTTTAAAATGAGAGGGAGAAATGTCCAAAATTCCAACATTAAGATCATCAGAGATACAAACCATTTGAGTTTTTAGGGTTAAAATTAATACACAAGAAAAGCCACATTTTAATACTCAGAAAAGCTCATCTAAAAGCAGGGCAGTCTTTAAAATAATTATCCTCCGATTCAGCAGAGTCCTTTTCTCTCCATGTTTATGCACGTGGCAGGAATTTTTTTTCTTTCCTTCATCCACGTGAACGGGGAATTAATGAAGCACCAGTGACTGGCGAATCCACAACCCAATTTTTGCAAACCCCATTTAACCGCACTTTTTGTTGCATCAGAATTGGGAACTCACTGCAAGAGCACCTTTTTAAAATTTAGATTTGGGGAAGACACAATATGTGTATTTGAATGCTGAGCAAACAAAAACACAAAATACTGAAAAAAAGTAGCATTTTAAAATAATTTGTGACAGGGATGCAGAATGCCAAGGGGAGGGGTGCATGAGTTCTTTGGGCAACTAAATCTTCATTGGCAACAATAAGAAATTGATGTGACGAGGAAAAAAAAAAAAAGCTCCAGGGGTTCATTCGGGGACAGAGAAAGTCTCCATTTCCAAATTTGAGGTAATTCATGTTATCATCACTCATCACAAAAGCACCTCCTTCGTCCACAGTGGAAATCTATCCGGGCATTGTGGAGTGGTAAGTTCCAGTCTGTGGGGAGGTGGATGACATCACTTCCCTCCAGCCATGATTTTGAGGTACTGCAGTGCATTGTGGGCTGCATTGGCTCGAGCGGCATCTATGCTCGGAGCGAAGCCGTGGCACACCGTGATTGGCTGTGTGGACAGCTCCACCAGGCACTGGCACAGGCCGCTCAGACTGCGTTCTTCTGAAACAGGAAAGAAGAAGAATGGATCAAAGGGGGTTTTAATTTTGTTTGATTATTAATATTCTCTGTAGAAGGTAAAACAGTGATCCTCACCAGTCATAAGCTTTAACATTAAAAAACAGAGAAAAACAAGCAGCGCTATGATTTTGTAACCGTCAAATGTTTGGCATTACTACTCAATAAAACTTGAATTTATTCATCTATATTTATGAATTATATGAACACAAATATGTTTATCTCAGACTTATTGGGGGCTGGCTCCTCCACAAAATCCAGCACAAATAAGAAATAAATATCAATAAATCAACAAGTAAATTCACCACTAAATTAGTCACTAAGTGCCACTCGTAAACCTGTCAGCTTAAAAGTTCTCGTCCATCTGCGGCTGTCCACATTTAAAATTGTTTGCCGGCACAAAACGGTGACAGCCTGCAGATGTGTGCTATTTCCTCTATATTAGAAGACAGTAATAGAAAACAGACACGCCATTTGTTTCTGGTCAGCTGCCATCAAAACGTACCCATAATGTTGTGGAAGTCTTAGCACGTACAGACAGCACAAACCAGATGTAAAAGCAGTCAGATATTTCCACATTACACAAAGATATGCACCCTAATGAAGTTTATTATATGTCTAGTAAATTCAAATCATTCATCATATTTACATGCTCTTAACTATAATGCAGCACAGTCCAGTCACATTTCAACCTTCTAATGTTAAATCCCCTTTGAAGCTTCCACTGCAGTCACATTCTAATGCTCTGTGAACTCACCTAGATCCAGGTAACTGACGTCAAAGCGCTGCTCCGCAGACAGGTCGCTCAGCAAAGAGCAGAAGTTGGAGTCCGAGGGCATGCCCAAAGGGTGGCTGCGCAGCTGGAGGATCTTCTCTCCAGCAGAGTTACGCAGAGAGTCCCACGTGCAGCTGAAGCCTTTACTTTTGCCCGACTCAGCTCTGCTGCCCATGTGCTGTGTGTGCATGAGGAGGTGAAGTTCAGAGCAGTTAATACACAATTACTATCTGTCGGCAGGAATTATGAGCAAGAGAAGGGGTAATGGGATGTCAGGTGCATAGCTCATGGTTGAACGACAATCAACTGGAAATGACAGACATGATTAAGTACTATGTAATGCAAATACAGTATTTGCATGATATTAAGGGAACATAATTGAGGATGTGGTAAGTACTTGACTTTTAGTTACATGTTATGCAGCATTGTGCATCCTGTAAAATGCAGGATGTTCACAGGCTGGTGCACAGAGAAAAGCTTATCTCTGTTGGTTTCTCACCATGTTGAACGTGTCATCTTCTGTGTCAGCATCGTTGCTCGTCCTCAGGTCCACTGGGACGTCGTGTATACGTGATAACATCTTCGCTGCTGCGTTTCTCTTGGCTAGCTTCTTTGAGGTTCCACTTCCTGGAGAGAAAGAGGAGACGGAGTAATGTTGCACAAGCCACTGATTGATGACGAGTCCGATATTCATTTAGCAAGACTTTGAGCATAAGCAACTAAAGAGTTTGGTTGATATCAGCTCTTGTTTAGCTAAACTGATCTGTATCTAGTTAAATGGGACGTTTATATTTCTGTCTATTAGAGCCACAGACCTGTCAATGCTCTTGCAATTCACATGTTGCAAATGTAGATCAGAAGAAATTGGCATAGTGAATATGACTTTCTTCAATTTCAGTGAGCTGTTTTCTATCAGCATTATTCAATAAGTAGCATGTTTTAGTACATGACATTTATTTATGAGGACAGTGAGGATGTGACAAATATTGCAAAATGTGGATTTGATTTATGCAGGAGACAGAACCTATAAATACACACAGCACAGTCTCCAAAAAAAAAAAAGGAAAAAAACATTATGTGTTTACCGATTTCAACAAATCTCTCGACTCTGCAGGTCATGGTGAACTCTTTGCGGTGTGCTGGACCAGACTCCTGGGTGACTGTGTACTCTGGCAAACGCCATCCTTTTTGCACCACCAATTCCTGGCAGAGGAGAACACAACACAACATGTATTAAAACAAAAGTCATGCAACTATAAACTGTACAGTTGATAATACAAAAGAGGGAAGGACAATGACAACATGCGTTAGTAGACGAGTCAAACAGTAAAATCAAACCTTAAACTACAGTAGTTAGCCTTGTGTATTCACCTGCAGAGCTCCTACAGGGTTACATTCAGACTGCTGAGAACTGCCTGAGGTCTTCATCTCTGACTGGGAGCTGTTCAGAAGATGAGATGAAACAAACACAGAAAAGTAATGAAACTACACAAGCCTCTATTTCAGATTTGTTCAACTGATGCTGGTGCTTCAATATATTTTCCAAAGTGGCTGTCCAGGCATCATTTCAATGAAAAATGAAAAACTAAACAGAAAACTGACCCGTCTCCATCAGTAGGCACGTCAACCCCAATGAACCCGTCTACTCCAACACCAACTCCAGCGGGACCTCCGAGGCCTCCCTTGAGCATCTTCAGAGCAGCCTCGGCTGCTTTGTGCTTGGCTGCCTTCTTGCTGGGCCCTTGGCCGGTGCAGCTGATCTCTCCGACGGAGACGCGGAACGTGAAGTTGGGCTGGTGGGCCTGTCCCTCAGCCTTCAGCAGGTCGTACACTGGGGTCTTGCCTATCCGCGTTCCATACTCCTGCAGCAGACTGATGGGCGTCTTACCGGGATTCACAGCCAGCATTTGCTCAATACTAAACAAAAGAAAAACCGGCATGATGAGGACTGTTGATTCATTTACAAAGGGCTTCAGAAAGTTGTTCATACCTTTCATTTTTACATTCTTCATATTGAATACTATCATTACTGCACTGAACTAAAGCTGGCTTATTTAAAGGGTCACTTCATCCAAATTACAAAGGGTTGAGCTATTCAAGCCACGACCCCCATGCAAAACAATTCAGGTTCAAATTGCATTAATGATGCTCACAACCTTGTAATATTACATCTGACAAATCAACAGCAATGTGTTTGTCTATAAACAATGTCCAGCTTGCTCAAATATATAAAGCTCACTCTGGAAGAAACCCTAAACTAAACTTTAAACTGCCTTTATCTCCTTTAGATTGTGGCAACAGAGATCTGACTGATTGTAGCAGAACCCACACCAATTATAAGTTTGCCCAGCATGTGATGCAAATGCAAGACCTGAGGATGCTGAGTACCTGCATGGTAGCACATAGTAAAGTCAGTAGCCAGTTCATAGGTACACCTAGATATAACTAACGCAGTCTAATACAAACGTTCTGCAATAAGTCCTCCCTTCTATAACAGTTATAATGTCCAGTTTTTGTTGAATCAGTTTATGGAGGTGTGGATTGTGTCATTATACAGACAAGTGTTTCTAGTACTTTGCTCACCCCATTTAAATCAACAAATTTGAATAGCAGAAATAATTGTCTGCATTTGCTTTAGTCAAGAGTTGCTAATAAACTATAATCACAACAGCTAACTGCTTGAAGTGTGTGCATGTTCTCTGTGTACACTGATTACAGAGTGTTACACAGTGCCTTATCAATAAAGTTTATTCTTATTGCTGTAACCTGGGCTCCGCATGTCCTAATAACAGCTGCATGTTTACAGTTATCAGCAAGCGTAACACAGGATTTAAAAGTATGTAATTGATTCAATAGTAGCCAAAATGGTTCAGATGGAAGTTTAATAAATGACAGTACACTAATTGTATCTCTTAGCGAAACATCAGGCATCTTATTTAGAAGCAATCTATAGTTTATATAAGCGAAATGTTAGACATAATTAAAGCCAGTATTTTTACAGTGATGAACACTTAGATAATCTAGAAATAAAAGGATGTAATGATCGGTCCTGCTCCCCGTTAGCTGCCGTGCTACGTTAGCTTAGCTTCACCTGGAGCACCCGGAGTTTCTCTTCCAGCTGTCCGATGCTGTCTCGTCGTTCATTCCCTATTTCACGCAGACAGAGCCGATCGCTTTCGGATGGTTAATCCCCCCACCACAACAGACACTTGCTTTCATTTGACGGTATTTTCTCTGACAGATAACGAGGCAACGACATGTGAAGAGTACACGAAGCGCCGACTACAAAACGCACCTCTTGGAGCATAGTGATGACGTCAGACGAGCCCCGCGAAAATCGAAATCCCATTGGTCCGGCGCGCATTGAGTTGGCTTGTTTTCCGCACCGGGAAAAAACCGGAGATTGACGTGTATACATAAAAACCCAGATATTTATGTGCAGCGACCTCATGGAGGGTTGTTTCATCACAACAACAGAAACGGGTAAATAGTCAGTAGAAACTTTCGTTTGCAGTGATGTAAAAATGTAAAAAATATTTCTGCAAAAGTAGAAATGACGATGAAAATGAGCATAAATAAGAACTACGTAAAGTTAAAGGAAAGTAAGTATTACAAAAAAGCAAACATGACATGTACATAATGTATTATGTATTGTAAACTGAAATCCTCAAACAGCAGCTGCCAGCTGTGCCTTAGTGAATGTAAGTATAGTTTCTACTTCGTTTTATTAAGATTAAGAAGTTGTCCAGAGAGCATTTCTTTTTTTTTTTTAATCATTTTTGTTCCTTTCTTGCCCATCAGTTGTTATGACTGACATGAGCCAGAAGAGGGCGACAGTCAGTCACTAATCTCACCATCTCTCTCTCTCGGTTGAGCCTTTATGCGTTGGAGCCTTGTGTTGTGTGACACCTGCCATCTTCACTGTAGACAAACAAATTTCAGCAGTTCGGTAGACTGACCATCCTAAAGCTAAAAACTTGGGTTTGGATCCAGACTAACTGTGATGTGTCTGCTCACAAAGATCAACCTCTCTGGGATAAATAATAACAACATACTATACATAGAGCAACCTTCAAAGCAAAGATGTTTCATTTCAGATATTTCATTTGAATTCAGTTTATTTACAGAGCACAGAATCACAACAGAAGTTATCTCAGGGCACATATTTCAGCACTGCCTTAAAATGAAATCAATCAAAAGCACCAAAAATGAAATCACCAGGTGTTGGTTACTGTCAGTTACAAATCATGCGCAAAGAAATTACAACATAGAAGCAAGAGTCTGTTGAAAAGATAATTGAGTTATGTAGCCTTTACTATTTAATATGTGCGTTGGGTGTTGAGGGATATCAATTTTGCATTTATTTATAGTCAAGGCAAAACTGCTGGTATTGCAATTAATTATAGAATAAGACTACAGACTTACAACTCTAATTGTGGTCGAGTGTCTTTGCTTAGTTTGGATCCCTTTGCTTTGCTGAATACCCAGAGGAGTCATGCAGACCCTTAAAATCTCTTGGACCCACAAGTTCAGAACGTCCTGCCCGACTAATGTAGCAGCACTTCCATAAAATATTTCAGTACATTTTCCACCTTTCCATCATTTCCTTTATTTCTGTGGCCTGACAATTAATCCCATGATGGCTGGCTCGTAAACCCCTGCTGGCCACCGTTGAAATAGAGCTCGGTCTCTGATGGCTTCATTCACTGGCGTAAGTGTGTCAGTGTGGATAGGCACATTTTGCCAAGTGCAACACAAAGTGAACCGGCCATGACAATGAGTAAAGTTGTCTCCCATTTGAACTCCCAAACCTACAATCAAAGCAGTGTGATTTATCTGTGACCAGAGTATCCCCCCCCTCCTACTCATTATTCATGCTTTCAGCGTTAATTTGCTTTGTTCGCTTGGCTTTAACTTGTCAGTCGTAAGTTCTGTTTTATTGACCTATAACGTGATAATGTACGTGTTTCTATTGAGCTCGTGGTAAAGTCACTGACTGAATGAGATCAGAAATGAATACCATCTTTGCAGCTCTGCTACATCCAAAATGTATGCACACATAGACACATGCACACTTTCCTTTTCCCTGCCTTGGCCTGGTGCATTAGTGCGTGTGGTTCTTCGGTTGCCAAAATCATCAGTAGATATCTTCAAGCATGGAGCTGTATGAATGCTCTTTTTCCCTCCTTCCACAATATGATGTGTTTCCTTTTTTGTGTGTGTTTTGATCCCTCTCTTGCGGCCGGGCTGTGCTGTGGTGAGGCGCGGGTTCGAGTGGCGCTCCTGTGTTATTTTTGGCAGCAGCAGTGGTTGGTGGCTGTTGAGGAGAGAGGAGACAGAAGGGGGATAGCATGAAGCCCAGAAAACCAGAGGCTGTTTAAGGGATTTCTGTCTGAAGGAATTGCTTTGTAATGATCAGAGACTCATTATGTATGTGAGCGTGTGTGCACTCATGCATGGACGCACACATGCAGAAAAAGGCTGGCGTGCACATTTGTTCATTTAACACTTCACAAACACCTCATACACATGCTCTCATTCACAGACCACACACTCGGAGTTGCTGAATTGCTTAACATGTGACATACTTCGATTTTTATAGAATCCATGCATGATGGCATTGACATTCAAATTTACCAGCAAATTCAAATATCTGGCCTTATTTATTTTTGCTCTGTTCCTGTCACATGGGAACTGTTTCTTGTTTGCCATCTCTCCTGGTAATGCTCTCTCTCCGCTGTGGGAGTCAGTCTGAGACATGCCGCCTGCTCAGGCAACATGCAGTGTCAGACATTCACGCTCCTCCCTCCATGCTTCTGAAAACACCATTTGAAAAAGATTTTCTCCAACTCTATTCTTGGCCACAGATCAAGAGAACGTTATTACTCTACTTTATTTATTTATATATTGCGGTGGTGATGTGTGTGAATGTATGCGTGCGTGTCAGTAGGTGTGTGTGTGCGCGGGTGAGTGATATGTAATTGTGTATGTATGTGTGTTAACCCACAAAGATATTTCAATTTCTTCAGAATATTAAATAAACATGCAGCAGCAGCTTCAGTGGAGCGCTGCCTGCCAGTGGGTTTTGGGTTGGATGGGTGGCGGTGCTGGTGGTGAAGGGGGAGATGGGGTTTGTGGCCGTGGCTCTCGGGGGGTGAGGCAGCTCATGGTCAGGGCCCCCGCCGGACACACTGGCGCCTCGCGCTGGAGGACTTCTGAACCACCACACTCCTCCACCAAAACCCTGCCAACCCTGGCTCCCTGCTCCCGCTTCCAACCCAAATCACTCAGCTCTCTCTCTGCATTTGACTCTCTCTCTCTCTGTCTGTCTCTCTGCCTCTCTCTCTCCTCTCCCTCCTTCCTCACTGACTTTTTCCTTCTTCTGTTTCCTCATTCAGTTGATCCAAATCCAGATTCATTTGCTATTTGGCCGCCTTCTCATTTCTCACTTACCGCTGTACTTTTAGTGGCAGGTCTCTCTGATTGTGTTTTCTCTACCTTTTCTCCTGAGGATTTTGTGTTTTTACATATCCACCACCCCTTTTCTGCACTGTCTCTCTCAAATCCCTTCACTTAAAATGTTCCAAGGAAGTATTTAGTGGCTTGAACTTAAAAAAAGCAAACAAGAATGGTTTGGGCTTCATGTCAGTCAGAATACCGTCAAGATAGTAAGCATTTTCAAAAGGAAAGAACAGTTTATGGGCGCTCTAGATATTTGTAAGGGTATTAGGTTATAATTGACCGAGTGTTTTTCCAACCATCGGAGATATACTGTTGAGTTATTCCTCTTATCCATGAAAAAAACTTTGCATTGTGGTCAAAATGAAGCGAACCGTTCCAGCTTCACTGTGTGTGCTCTCACTTTAGATCCCCTCAAGTGACCTTTTATTCGAAATCTGTATGTAAAACAAACGGGATTATTAAATGTGCATTAAGGTTACATGATGAGAAACAATCGTGATCACTGATAAAGGGCCAAAAAAAGTGCTTTATTTATGCCTTATGGGCAAATGTGGTTATTCAAAAAACGCCTAACTGCACCTACTGCTGCGTATAATTGAATTATGGATGTCAAACATCTTAAGTTGAGTGGATATGTCTTTAAGTGTCACACATGCAATTTTCTTAACTTAATTTTCCCCTGGAAGCAATTTGTCATCCGGAGGCCATTAAATGGGAAGCATATTATCTTTTTAAAGGGGCACAGAGTCACCCACAACCCTCCCACAGTTCCTATAAACAAAATGGCCTCATTTAGTGCCGCATTTGGTGCATCAGGCATCAAGGGAGGACTCCCTTTAAACTTTAAAGGCTGGAAGAGGCTGGAAGAGGCTGCAGCATTGTATGGTTAGAGTCGGAATTATGAAAAGCACCCCAAGTTTGATGATGCAAGACATACAAGCTGCTGTTTGTTTTGCCAGCAGTGAGAGGGTGGTCTAACCTCCATCACCAGTGTGATAATGATTCAGTGAGGAGAGATGCTGCAAGATAAACGGGTGTTGCATCAGCTGGACTCGGAGGCATGTTGCCGCAATGTGTGTTGAGTTTAAGGCATAAATGAAAAGAAGCTCTTCATCACTGAGACACATCTACTGTAGTTTGTCTCTAACATGTTGTTTCCATTCCTGACAAATGTAAACGGTGGCTGAAAATGATAAGCAAAGTACATCTGTAAGATACCATGACCTTTCGCCCTCTTGCTCTCTCTTATCTCTTATGTTTTCCTCTTGAGCCTCTGTTGTATCAAGCCCGACCTCTTCCTCTCTGCAGGTCATGTTATGGTTCACTCAGGTCACTTTGCCTTTCCCCTTTGCCAAAAAGCCTTATCTTGTTTTTACCTAAGGCCAAACTGCTGAGCCTCTGGGCACACTGACATTCTTCTCCCTCTCTTCCCCCGCCCAGCCACAGAGACCCAGTCACACCTGCAGACACCTGTGCTTTTGTCCGACCCCCGCCCTGCACTCATTGGAGGGGTTTAGTGGGCCCCCCCGTGCCTGTGGCTATATCAGAGCACAGTCCATTGTTTCACTTGACTATTCAGTTAGGAGCAGATAATAACAGGAAAAGGAGGACTCATTAGCATTTTGTTCAACACATCACGATGAGCTGTTCTCTCATTTTAAGCAGCTGGAGTCTGGGAAAGCTGAAACTCCCTGGAGTAATTCATTAAGCAAGAGTTTATGTAACTCATCAAGTCTTTGGGCTAAACTAAACACTGCTTGAGTGAATGTTTTAAAATTGCCTCTTCGTGTTAGTTAGGTCGGAAATGGGCTGTGAGATGGCTTTAACAGGTGTGTCTGGAATAACCTTTTCAGTCCTAACAAGTCTGTGTGTTGCAGTGATTCAGTAAAAAAGAGTACAGGGGCACGTGTGGGCAAACCATATGGAACAGATTGTCCGGCTTCTTCTTTCGCCCCGATGTGTCACTCCATGTATATTTTTCTTTTTATGACTTTATTTGAAGCAACACTTAATGTTTCCTGGCTTTCTAAATAAAAGAAGTAAAAATAAAGTTAAGGCTACAGTATGCCACCACCGCTGCTGAGGGAGTGTGTTTTAAAAAAGGCAGAAAACGCCAGTAGCAGCAGAGGTTTCAAAAGCCGCTGACCGTCTTCTTAACCCCCCACCCTCACCCGCTGGCCTGACACACCCAACCCATACCCCATTCCCCCCGTTTGGCTTTTATGTTGTGGACTCGACCGTGCGCCCACTTCAGACCACCATAAACATGTCGGTCCCTGATGACAGAGTCGGCCCGGGGACGTTTTATATAAATTGACCTCAACTACAGCTCATTAGAAGCCCTAAATTGGAACCATGCAGCCTGGGAAGTGTAAATGTTACAACAGGAGAGTCAGTAGCTTCAGGGGGTTCCAGCTGTACAGGTCTTCACCTCTGTGATTTTTATATTAAAAAATTGTTGTTATCCTTTTTTATTTTGTTTTTTAAGATCGGTGTTTCTGCAGTTTAGAAGTAATTTGGGGAGAGAGATTTTAACATAATCCTGATTTTTTTCCTCCTTCTCATCCTGTATTTCAACCATCACCTGTTAACCACTATGTTATTAACTTATTATAAAGATTCACTCTTTGAATAATTCTTTGTTTGACACCATTATAGTCCACATCTGTTGCAGGCCTCATTTAGCATTTCCTGAGGCTATCTCTGTTTTAATGCAGAGTCCGCCCACCTCAAGTATTTTTATTAGTCTGCAGTACAGTCTGCATGACCTGACAGAAAACTGACAGAAATGCACACAAGTGCCACTTGTCCAGACTTTAAGTCTCGCATGAAACTGGCAACAGTGCAGAGATTTTTGACAGATTGTGAAATAGACTTGATGGACAGCACAGCTTTTCCTCTGAACTCTGTATCTGCACATCACGTCTGTCGCCCGGCATCCTGCCTTAATTTGGGTCCTTTGTTTGACCGCCTCCCTCAATAAACAATACAACCACAGGTCCCCTGTCCTAATCCCTTCTTCTCCTCTCTACTGACTCTGCTGGAGCATCGCTCTCAGTAATTACCCCTCTCAAGCTGGAGAGTGGAGTAATTGTCTTGAGTGTAACTACAGTGGCTCTGTGAAAGGGGTCATTGTGTGGAGTTAAGACTTCACTTCAGTGGACGGCTTTGTTTGTGCTGCAAAAGATAATGAAAGTATTTGGTTGGCCATGGTGAGGTGGAAATATAGTAAGATATGAAAAGAACGACAGTGAGTGAGGAGAGGAGAGGACGGGGATTAAGGGCGGAGGGGTGAGCTTTGTGAAGAAGAAGGAGCGCTTTAATTTTTTTTTTTTTTTTTTGCATTTTAAAACACCTTTGCATACAAAAGAAGAGCAGCCGAGGAAATGCTTTTGAAATTTCTTTACTTTTGAAAGCACCAAAAATTGTCATGATTTGGCAACCACAACTTTTACAACATGTTTACCTTTACGAGGTTTAATGCTTATTTACAGTATCTTATACACTCATTTCACAAGTCAGCAAACAGTGGTAGCTCGATTCTACCGTGAGCAACGACAACATGAGCAACAAATCAAGTCAAGCTTTTATGTTTATGTTTCTTCTAACTGATGCATCATAGAGATCTTTTTCATCGTGGAAAGTTAGACAAACTATAGAAAATACATAAAAAAGTAGAAAAATAACACACCTAACAATATCTATATATTGTTGTAAATATATAGTATGTACAAACAAGGAGAAGCCCTTATTAATCATGACTTTGCCAGGTGTGGAAGACTTCACAATTAAAAGATTATATAGAAATAGTTTATACACACATCTAACTTCAAGATCTATAAATAAATCTTTAAAAACATAACCCCAAACTCCACTTTATAACTAATAAATAAGAAAAAAAAAATCTTAATTTAATGCATCTTATTTTCTTTTTGGCCAGCTTCAACCATCTTGCGTTATGTCAGGCGTCATATTTCCTGCAGGGAGCAAGATAATCTTCCATGTGTATAATTTAAGACATAAATTAGATTATTTATGTAAATATGAAATTAAATTAGACATAGTAAGAAGCAAACAGCAAACAAAAATGAAATGCAAAACCTTGTACATCAAAATGTCTTTGGCAACAAGAAGCAGTAAGTAAGACCGTCCATTGATTGTTTCAAGAATAATGAATAAGTATCAAAGTACAGCTGTAAATCAGATTTTTCTCTAGGCATGCAATGCTCCATCAACTCCATCATCCTAACCATAAGTCTCCTCCTAAAACTACTTTCCTTTTGTGGCTTCAGAGCTCTTTTCCTTCTGCTTTTGCAGATTAAATTTCCCCAGTGGTTTGTCTCATTTGAAAGGCAGAAAATGTGTATAGGCTAAATGTGTGCATGAGCGTGTTTACTTGTATGTGTCTATGTGTGTGTATGCATGTATGCAGTATATACGCTCGCACATTTGCTCATGGTTATTTCTGTGTATATGCACATGTGCATGTTATATTTGTGTTCATGTAACATCCTGGATTGGTTTCTCATATTTTGCTGTGTATTTATGTCTGTCTGCATACATTTGTGCACTGGTGTATGTTTGCAGGCCTTTGCGTGTGTGTGTGTGTGTGGTCCAGAGAAAATGAAGTGATTGCTACCTGCAACATGCTCAGTCATTTATCATATCAAGTCTTTTCAAACGTGGTCTCATATCCTTTGTATGTCTTGAAACAAAATACTGTCTTTTTTTTTTTTTTTTGAAAGGTGAATTTTTCACCATAAAAACAAACCCACCATGTCTCAGATTGGAACTGGATGGAAGACTGAATGAAGTCAGATCTCCAACAGTCCACTGCTGTTCTCCACTCCATTAGGCGTGCCAGTCTTCTCATCTCCGTTGGGGATTTGGTCTGCGACAGGATTGGGGGGTACAGCGCTGGTGTTGAGCTCTGTGGTCTCTTCGCTCCGAGGATCTGTTTCTCCTTCGGCTACAGCTTTCCCCTGCATGGCAGAATCCGCATGGGTCTTCTGGTGCTTTGAGAGGTGGTCGCTACGTGTGAAGCGCTTGTTGCACAGTAGACAGGTGAACTTCTTCTCCCGCGTGTGGGTGCGCACGTGCCTCTCCAGTTCGTCCGAGCGGGTGAAACGTTTCCCGCAGAACAGCCAGTTGCAAACAAAGGGCCGCTCGCCAGTGTGCCAGCGCAGGTGGGCTTTGAGGTGGGAGGCCTTGCCGTAGACCTTCCCACAGCCCGGGATGTGGCAGCTGTGGACCGGCTTCTTCCTCAGGGACGCGGCCGAGGCCCCCAGCCTCTCCAGCTCCTGGCAGTTGGGGCAGTCACATGAGGACCTGGTGGGCGCACCCCCTCCGCTGTAGCCCCCTGATCCCCGAGCAGGCTTCAGGCCCATGGGACTCTCGATCAGCCCTGCACTTGGCACAGGTTTGGGCTTGTACATGTCCTGGGGCAGCATGTGCTGGGAGGACTGGAGGAGGTGTGAGGAGGAGCCCAGTCCCACAGAAGGGTAAGGAGCTGGGTTGAGTGGCGTAAAGTCGGTGCTGTAGCTTGGCAGCTGTGGGCTGAGGGAGGCCTGGGGGGCTACAGGCTGCAGCGAGGCCTGGAGTCCTCCGTCCGTCTGGGGCTGGGTTGCTGACAGCCAGTTGGAGTTGGGGTGGACGTCCCACCAGGAGGACGTGGCATTAGCTGGAGCAGCCGTGATGCCGGGGTGGATGCCGGCTTTATACCAGGAGCCGTAGGGGTGTGTCATATCCAGCGAGGTGTAGACACTGGTGAGGCAGTCGGCCGTGGCATGGGCCTTGGACACTAAAAGAGACGGGTCCTGGGAGACGGACGTCTGGAAGGAGTGGGAGAAAGGGTTATATTCTGTAGTGTAGCCTCCGGCTGAAGGAGGGGGGCTTCCAGTGGGGGTAAGCAGCCCGCCGCTTCCTCCTCCAGCTGTGGTGAAGGAGCCAGTGTAGGAGTCCGCCAGGCCACTGCCGTCTGCGGTCCGCCCGTTCTTCGCTGTCTGCAGGTCAGAGGTCATGGTGTAGGGCTTCTTTACTGGAGTAGTGCTGCCGGTCTTACCGGGTGTAGCCGAATCCCTGACGGGGCTTGTACTGCCAAACTTGTTACAGGTAGCAGTTAACATAGCCAGAGGACTGGAGCCATAGCGTGCGTCTTCCTGGGGAGGAGGAGACAAGGGAGAAAATGAGACTGTCTGTCTGCAGGAAATGGCTGCTTGCTGCCGCTGCTTCTGTCAGTGTCAACTCTAATAAAAAACGTATGTCTGACTGCCACCACGGGCTTTTCCTGCTCTCTCCGCTTTCAAAGTGGTCAGGGCAATTTCAAGCAGTGAATGTTTATGCTTGTGAAGGTTCTGCTCTACTCAGCAAAGGAGGAATTCCCTCACTCTTTTGTTTCACTTAAACCACTATCAACAAGCTATTCTTAAATTTGCATTCATGTTTGCAGTAAAGTTTGGCCTTTACAGTCTCCAACATGCAGAAACATACAACATGCAAACACATATAAGCACTGTACTATTAACTGTAACCGTATCTCAGCTATGGCAGACGCAGATATGTTGTCAAACATGTTTTTTTTTCTAATGGTCAGCATGACATTGAAGATGTTAGACAAGCTAATGGCACATTGTGTCGCAACAGTCTCGCCATTGTTCTGTTTAATTTTATTACACATGTGTATGTAGCATCGTCTCTGTTTATCATCATGCTGATTGTCCATTTATGTGACATGTCAAGTCACGTGAACGTTAAACAATCTTCAGCCCTTTTAGAGAACAAACAAAACATTTTCCACTTTATAAGCAAACAAATTATTGGGTATATTTGACTCAATCCCAGCACCAGAGGAATGTGTAATAGCAGCCTATTTCCTTTTTGCATGTGGCGGATAACTAACACCATAAAACAACACATCAGAGGTCTGTCTTTCTATTGCTACCACACACGCCAAGATAACTATTGAAAACCATTATATTCTTATAATATTTCTGTAAAACTTGACAGTGTTTCGGCAATATACTGTTTAATTTACTGACATTATTGCAGTTTAAACTGTATGTTACCTGCTGTAGTGTCATTATAAAACTACTGTGATAGTCTCATGTGGAACAAATGGAGGCATCTCTTTTTAATCCTGTCGCCTAAAACTTTGACTCAAATATTACCATAACTTTAAGACATAGACTGTGGTCAGACCGACTCTCCATTCAGAAGTGATTAGTGGTTATCTCCTTCTCCTCCAATAAGCCCTGGGGTCAGCCCAGTTTCTGTTTGATAATGTTTCATCACAGACTTTATCTGTTATTTACCCCTACGATGCCTGCTGTCCTCTTGATCGCTTGCTTCGCACATTTCACATATTTTATTATCAAATTATGATTTTCTGTTTGTTCTTGCATATCGAGTTGCCTTTGATGAACAGAGTTTAAGATGTGAGTCGTAAAGTGTCATGGCAACTCTTTTTTGCTCATTAATTCACATTGTAATTTTAGGTATCCTGTTAATGCAGAGAGTTATATTCAGTCATGTATTATTCTAGAGAAACCAAACACCTTCCTCACTTTAACAACTGCCTGATTTTGATATAAATATAAGTTTTAATTCCAACAACATTCACATCATAAAAAGCCGTAGAAAGGAAAAAAGAAGAAGAAATAAAAAAAATGTACTTACAATTACATTCCCTACCTCCAGAATAGATGCGGCCATCCCTGAGAAACAAAATCCTAAGGAAGCTGAGGGGAGTGGGAGAAGCGCAGCTCTGAGTCCCGGGACAGTTTGGGAGAAGTTGGGCACTAACGCGGGGAAGTGTTTTGAGGCACGGGGAGCCCGCCCCCTAATTACAGGCTCTGGGCTCTTTGAAGACTTGCTAAGAGGCAATAAAAACCCAGAGATTGAGGAGAATGGACAGAGATTGGTGGATAGAAAGAGGACATCCCACCTCCCCAAATGGAGGGTGTCGAATCATTTTTCAAGATAAATGCATGAATGGGTTACTCATCAGTCACCATGTGGACATTATTTCAATTTCACTGGCATTATTTTTTCCACTGGGATTAGTCCAGTGGAGTCTGGGGGGAAAGACTACAGCTAACATCATCTCACAGGGAATTATCTAGCCGACTCTCTCCATAAAACGTATGCTGTAAATTGTATTCCTGCTAGCAGACACATTACTTTAAATATGAAGTGAAAAATCAACGAGAACGCTCCCCCGTTTTCCTGTGAGAGAGGAAAAATAACAAAAGAACATCTAGCCTCGGCCTGCGCCACATAAATCAAAAAAATTAAGCTGAGCGAGTCTGTGGTTTCCATCCGAGATTTTATTATTCTGGTTTCAACCCTCTCTCTGTTTCCAATATTCTTAAATGCAGTTAACTGCCTTTTTCTACATTAACTGTGATGGTTAAAGAGACTGAACTACAGAGACGGGCGAAGAAGAAAAGGATCAAGTCATTAAATAAAATAAAGAAGAGATTATCACATCAAATAAAATGAATTCAAATTGCCAAGTGGGGGGAAAAAGAGTCACAAAGATTGTTTCCTCAAGTGAGACGTTTGATGAAAAGAGGAAGAAATTAAAGAGGAAAGCTGACAGAAAGTTTGAACATGTTAGGATATAAAGTCTTGCCAAAGATGGTGATATTTTGAAATCCCTTGTCATTTTTGATTTTCCACTCCGGAATAAAAATCTTTTAGAGGAATTATGTATTGGTCTTATTTAGCAGAATTACAGATTTAACTTTATCCCCAAAAACTGTTGCATGCATGCAAACGAATGCCTGTGGTCTCTTTGTCTGTTAAACCTGCTGTAAACTATTTTAAAATAACAACAAGAATCATAACTCCATATTGTTTCATCATAGGTTTACCAGAGAATTACTATCTTTTATTTTCCTTGAGATGCAAAATACTTACAGTCAACACTGCAGTATGACAAATGCACCAAACTTTTACTCTGTTTTTATTGGCTGACACTTTTTGTAAATTTGCATATATCAAATATTCATACACATCATGGTAGAAATGTAATTTATAGCGTTTTAGAAATAGTGGTTATGAAATGCACTCATTTTAAAACAACTTTGTTCCCATACAGCAACACCCCTGAACACATGGAGGAGAAAAGATTTTTTTCACAGAAAAGATGACTCATATAGCCTAATTCGAGTAATAAGGAAAATATGTAATGTAATGAAATTAAATATGTAATGAAGATGAAGTAGAAACTATGCTTTTATTTCATAAGGTTAAGGTTAAAATAATCTCATTTGAAATGCTATAATTGAACGGTGATTCATAAAACTAGAGGTGCATTTTCCTGTGACTGAGACTGTCCGTCAGGTACGTTTCACAATTTTATTTATTGGTTGAAAAAGTCAAAAACTCAACTTTCAGTCTCGGGTAAGACAGATTCTCAGCGCCTTTTTGTGGGCGTCTCGTTTTCTGAGAGGAGAGCACAGAAGATTAAAATTGTTGTCAAAAATAAACATATAATTTCTGTCCTTATTTTCTCCTCAATTACAGGGCATGGTCAGAGCTGGGCTTGTCGTTCTGGAGAGTCTGGCCCTCACATGAACACAGCGGCTATATTTGGCAGTCTGCTCTCCAACTGACCTTCATCGCTTTATTTTCTTATTCCAGAAGGGGTGTGAGTAGAAGAACAAAGGCTGCTACATGCAGTAGTTTACAGTGTCACACACTCCTACAGGATTGTGCTCGCAGGCATATAAACCTGAGGGTAAAGTGTCAGAGAAGGCAAAAGATTACAACACTATCTATCTATGTATCTATCTATCTATCTATCTGTCTGTCTATCTGTCTATCTGTCTGCCTGTCTGTCTGTCTGTCTGTCTGTCTGTCGTCTGTCTGTCTGTCTGTCTGTCTGTCTGTCTGTCTATATGTCTCCTGTGGACATAGTATGTTCTGCCAAAATCCTCATATACATGTGTTATACGTGGCAATCACACTTCCTCAGGCATTTCCTTCCCCTCTCATTTGACACATGGTGTGTTACGGGGTGTAAGTCTTTAAGTGAACTGTTCCTTTTCTTCTTAGAGTTCATCAGTGCTTTATGTTTTACATTTAAGTGAAATGAGCAGGGAGGTAGAAAAGCTCCTATACTGCTGCGATGTGGTCGCTTTTCCTCATTTTTATAAGACTTGTAGTAATCTAAAACCTTGGCGTGTTCCCATTTACAGGTCCCTTCAAAAGAGAGCGAGTGAGATCTATAATTAGAGAATTCGTTAAGCTCTTAACAGCCTCTTCAAAAAGCTTTCTCTGCTGTATTTACTATTTTCTGCTCTGTGTGGTTGAGATCTTTGGGTACGTACAGTAGGTTACTGCAGGCTTGATGGACCCTGCGGCGTTGGGTGGGCACCATTCTGTTCCCCTGGGCTGATTATACGTTTCGTATGGACACTTATATGACAGCTATCACATGTATTAGGAGTGTCAGGAGCTCATTAGCACAAGACTGTTTGAATGCAACAAGTAGCTTAATGCTTCAGTTTTCTCCTGACAGTAACATTACTTTCCTGTTGATTCTGGTCCAACTGTGCATTCGATGACATACAAAACTCAACCAAGCATGTTGCACCGTTTTCTCAGCAGTCGCCCTCAGAGAATTCTGGGTAAACACCTCCAGTTGAAACACCTGTAATTTGTGTCTCACTGTTGGGAACTCCAACCAGATATACCAATACTTTTTTATGTCTCGATCAGTGTGTTTGATAGGTAATGAGTGATCTTAATGGATCAGTGAACTTGTCTTGAATGACTGGAATGACTGGCAGTTTGGTGCTTGGCATGTCCAGGAACCAGAAGGTGTGTTGGCAGTAGATTGTTGTCGCTATACCTCCGGTCAGCATCAGCAAGTAACTCCAACTGAGAGCTTGACACGAGCGACCAGCCCACATGGTCTCATGAGAGAGTTCTTGTTCAAGTTTTTCTTGTTGGTGATTGATCCAAAAATTAAACAAAGCAGGAGATGGTAGACTTTCAAGGCCTCAATACAAAGGCCAAATACAAAAGTTACTTTAAGGTCTCTCACTCTCATGTTTCCTCTGGGGGGGCTGCTGCAGTGATAGTAAAGTAATAATTAAATAATAAACCCACTACCAGCAAGTTAGAAAATAAAGAAGGAATTACTATCTGACACTGTTTTATTCAGCTTCTTCACATCACAGGAAAAATGCCTGCAGATTGACAAAAAAGAAGGGGCTCTTTAGATGCAAAAAAAAAAATTCAATTGTAATTATTACATAAGAAAATGTGACAAAAGTGAAAGTTTTGATCATCGTTTTCTATGATATGAAATTGTTGTGGTTACACCTAAAACTATTTCCTCAACAGTCTGGATTCAGGAGCACAAATGTGTATTCACTTTGGCAATTCGATTACTAAGATGATGCACAGGCATATACTGTTGGTGTGTGTATGATGTGATTGTGAGTCATTGATCGCTCACAGTGACTTTGTTGTGGTCCTTATTGTGCGTGTGAGCTACCAGATACCAGACTGTCACAATCTTTCGCCACCATCAAAAACAGACACAGTTTGATCTTTGGGCATTGGCTCGTGCTAATTACTGTATTTTTTATTTTATTTTTATAGAAATTATAATGTCTTCCAAAGGCTTGGCCTCAACTTCTCATGCATTTTGATCATCGGTTGCACCATTTTTTTGCCTTTTTTTTAAGAAAAAGTTTCTCTTTGGGAAGAAGCAGGAAGCAATAAGACTCCATCATAAACTGTCTCCATCATGTTCACCAGTGGTCAACTTTTCCGTGCAAACCTTATAGTCGAGTCGTTTTCGCGCTGGCAAAGATTCCTCTGGTCGCTCAGCTCTACAGAAAATGAAACCACTTCCAGTAACAAGTTGATTGAAGTGACGGCAATGAGTGCGCACTTTGTTTGCTTCCATCCAAATCTTTCTCAGAGGAGATAGTCTACTTCTTCTTTCAGCACAGTCCAAGGACGCTCGTGTGTGCGAATGGGAACAAGAAGACGCTGGTGATGAAGGATGCAAACTCACATGTTTAATTACATACACTTTCTAGGGTTCAGCACCTGAAAACTTAAGAAATGTGTCTATAGAACCTGGTATTAAAAACAGTCAGGTACCAAAGCCCAGTGATGAAAGCCTGTTTAGTTGTTCTATGATCAGACATTTCCTGATATAATGACCATAATTTTGCTAATTTAAGACCATATTAAAAAAAGCTTGCATTGTGTTGAGATGGCAGTGTTTTGAGTATTCCTGTAAAATAAAGTTAAAAAAAAAAACATGTTTATAATCTTTAAACACTGGTCTTTCGCTCTTACTCCCCAAAACTCTGTTATTATATTGGCACCAGAAAATTTCAAACAATATCCAATCCTACGCATGACTGTAAATGAGTTTTTGTGTGTACCTTTGGAGTCTTTACTACTCCTCTATAACTGCTGAAATTACATACATCGCATGGGACATTGCTGTTTGTCTCAGGAAGTGAACAAGTGTGTGGCATTGTATATTTAGAAGCAACCAGTGAAGAAGAGAAAAGTAATCTCACTTTACTTTATTTCAGTTTTTTTTTTTAAATTCAGATGTATTCAATCTAGTTTGGACTCTTAAACAAATTCATTTCCCAGTATAACCACTGCATTTTATTCCAAAATATACAGCTGTTTTAGAGAATCTACTTATATGCTGGTAAATTTTTAGGTAAAGTAAGATGAATATCAGGCCTTCCCACTCCAGTAGGAAGTTCAAGCAGTGCAAGCATGTGTTTCTCCCAATAGCTTCCTTTCGTACACATTTTAGCTCTCGCAAGTTCATCCAGCAGGCATCTTTCTTGAAATAGTAGCGAAAGGTTTGCCAGATAATTCGTCTTGGTGGTAACGTAAAAGCACAGCAGTAGTACAAACAAGCATGAAATGGAGCAGTGGGGCTGCTCACATGTCTATACATTGACATCACAGGCTTGAATTTGAATGTATCTTTCTTTTGGGGGGTGAATAGCCTTCTGTTTTCTACATTGGTTTTAAATTGTTCTCTTGGTATCATTAGGCCATTACAGCAACCAAGTAAGTGTGTATAATGGTGGATCAATGGAATATCTCGCCATAATGCATTTCCCTTGACATTCCCCTCTGGGCTGCAGCCCTCAGAAAATTAACAATGTTAATAATACTGCGACGGAGGGGGAAAATTGAAATGATTAGATGTGTTTTACTTCGCTGCTGATGGAAATGTGGTGAGAGGGAATCAGGGTCAGGGATAGACTTGCCTTGCAGCATGACTCCGTGCTATTTTTCCAGGCTGTGTGGTCAAAGATTCAGAGAGCTTGTCAACGGAAAATGAGAGAGCGAGAGAAGTGGGGGAGAAGAGAGAGAGAGAGAGAGAGAGAAGGAGACATATAGACAGAAAGACTGCAAGAGAGCGAGCGAGGGAGAGAGAGAGAGAGAGAGAGAGAGAGAGACAGGGTGGTGGGTTATACAACGCACTGGAGAATATCGTGTTCATTTCATCCCTCCTGTTGATGCTGCTGATTATGGCATCACATGTTAGTGACTTTGGCCTTTTTGAGTCAGACATGAAAAAGCGACAACATGCTTTTAATAAAATGACCTGCCTGGCTCGAGTGGTCTGTCTCTACTTTGGGACATGTCGGTGGTTTTCGCTAATTCAACCACCAACTGGCTGCATTTCAGCCAGTGGACAGAACATATTCAGTCACCAGACATGGCGGTAATCACATGTAGCAATGAGGAGAAAGTAATCCTTTCCCTGCGCAAATAAAAAAGAAGAGAAATGTTTCCTGCTACTTTGAACATTGTCTCTCAAGAGCGACATAATTCCAGCCTGACATCCCCACCCCCTGCAAAGTCTGCTCCAGTCCCGTCTCGCTGGGACGTCTCCGTGGCCACACATGTCAGAAATAATCCTACATGGCGTGCATGTATGTAGATTTCTTTTTGTTGCTGTTCGCAGTTTAAAATCGCAAATGTTGTGCAACATGCTTAATATGCTGTTCATCATACAGGGTATTACATGCAAGTATCAGCTCGAGAAACACAGAAGTCCATCTACTTCCAAACAAATCCCAGTCCACCGCCTTCTTGCTGTATACAAGCCGACATCTGGCCTGTAATCTCCCTGTCTGTCGAGGAGACCTGCGGCCACCTAATGACCCCAACAGGCGTCATGCGTGCAATTGCTCAGGATGGTGCAATGACAGTCTCTTTCAATATCTCTTTATACATACTTTGTGAAATGAGAGGGACTTTGAAGAGTGCTCTGCTTTGCACTGGACACTGCAGGTTGTCTGGGAAGCAACATATACATGCAGTTTGGCGCATTTAGATATATGTTGCTGAATATTTTAAGAAAAAATACTTTTTATATGTTGCACTAGGATTTGTTTTTAACTGACTTGATGGTTAATGTGTGGAAAATGATTGCTTCTTTGATTAGAAACTGTAAACATAAGTCACAGACATAAGGACTTCAGACTTGACTTTCTTCAGATTTGGCCCCTTAAAGACTTGATCTGACTCAAGATTTGGAAGTAAAATCTAAAAAAAAAAAAGGACAACCTGACAGCCTAAATATGTTTTTATTGGAACTGTGCATCATTGGTCTCAGTTCAGTAAAAGTAACAAAGCTTTGAAAGGGAAATGTTCAAATACTGCTATTTCATAGTCATTCAGATTTATAGCATTCAGACCTGAAAGTCTTAGTTAGTTCTGACCAAAACCAAACGATTCTTTTCTCCTCATACTTTCAGGCGTTCGATTCATACTGCGTCCGCACTGGAACCTACTGCTTCCAGGAAATAGCCGTATGTTTGCACTGTGAAGTCCCACAATGACAGAGACTCTCGCCTTCTCGCCCCCTACTCGACTTCAGCCATCCAGCGGAGGCATTACAACCTTCAACAGAGCTGCAAACTCAATCAGTGCTGATCCTGCTTTAATCAGTGCGGCTGGTGACTGACTGATGTGCGTTTCCCCTCAGGGCTTTGTGTATACGTCCACATGAGCTGCTGATTTGTTCCCTACTACAAACCTATGTATTCGCACTTCCTGTATGGTGAAGACTGAAGAGACCACTCCAGTGCTTGTTCACCCATGGATATTATTCCTACCTGTCTGTGGACTCACTGCTGCAGTTTGTATGACAGTTAGACAACTTTTGATCTTTAAATAATACTTACTAATAACTAACTAGAAATAATACTTTGTGCAATGTTATTCCCATTTGTACAATAGTTTCACCTCTCTGATGAAAGGCTGTGTGTTCCCCCCTCACATGTGGCCTTTTGGAGCAGCTATGAAGAATTAGCTTTTAGACGACACTTCATACAAACCTGCTTCTTTCAGCCCGGTCATGAATTTAAGATTTGATCTGAATGATTTGAGTCTTACTCAAAACAGTCTTTTTTTTTTTTTTTTTTTTTACCAATTTAAAACTGGGAAAAAATGTAATGAAATTTGTAACCAATGGAGAACAGTTCAGATTAAGCATGATGGGCTACATGTGCACAGCGAGTCACATAAGAAAACACATAAATACTCATAGTTGATTAAGCCAAGTGTGGTTGAGTCCGGGGGGGGGCAGAAATAACTTATGTGTGAGTTAGACGTCCATGTACAGTATATGTGTTTCATCAAGCCTGTGTCTTTGCTGCGATGCCCCGAATCAATTTGCTGCTTCTCACTTATCACATGTTAAGTCTTATTGATTTCTTTGAATACTGTCAGAGGTACGGAGCTGTACCCCACAGAGCGGCCCACCGCCCTCCCCTCTCCCCCCACTGGTTTCTACATATTTAGCGAGTGCCCCCAGACCCTGACAGCAGCTGGTGCTGAGGTTTGGGTGGGAGCTCATTACTCCTTGGTGGAGCCCAGCCAAAAGGAGGGGAGGGTTTTTTTAAAGGGAGTAAATTGAGGTTTTCTTTTTTGGGTTACTTTATTTCGTAAAGGCAAATCCGACTCCATGCGTCGTGTGATCTGTTCCATGTGTCGCGTGTGTGCCACCAGCGCTCTTCTCTGGTCCCCTCAACCTGGAAATGACTTCCGTTCTCCTTCGTTTAATGAACTCCCTGCTTGGATTTGCTCATTTCACTGAAATAACCAGAATTTTACGCTGTATTTGCTGAAGCCAGATGATTTTTGTCTCGTCTATTAATGCATTTTGACTTTTTTTTTTCAGCTTTTGAAACTTACTGACATGACATTTTCCTTAGTTTTCCTTAGAATTTGTTAATGGTTTACAACAAATATATTATTATTGTACTAAAACTTAAATAATTAAATAGAAGAATAATTTATACTCAGTGGTGGAAAGTAACAAAGTACTTTTATGCAAGCACTGCATTCAAGTACAGTTTTGAGGTACTTGAACTTTACTTGAGTATTTTCATTTCATGCTACTTTATAGTTCTACTCTGCTTGTACCTTTCACTCCACAAACAGTTACAGTTACTAAGATAAGATAAGATATTCCTTTATTAGTTCCACAATGGGGAAATAGCTGCTTTTCAGCACATAGAATATAATACCTTGTCGTAAAAACCTTTTGGCTTGTGACCCCTGACAGAAATTCACCAAAGAGACGTTTCCCTCTAAACTTGTCAGATGGTGTAATTTATTCACCAAAATCACAAAATAATCTAAGATTAAAGAAAAGTTACTAAATTGCCAACAATTTTATGTTGAAGAACTTTGTTTTGCCTTCTTACCATCCCTTCAGTATTCATCTCACAACCTCTCAGATTGATCTTGTGACCCCTGATCCCAACGTTTGACGTCACTGGATTAAACCTTTTGCTGATAAAGCTTCTGTACTTTGAGTGAAGTAGGATTTTGAAAGTAAAACTTTTACTTGTAATGGAGTTTTTTTAGATTCTCATACCAATCTTACAAAACATGGCACACTATGACTGCCTGGTATTTAGCTATAACTGTGAGTCTTTCCTTTTTTTCTCCCTCATGAGATCCACTCCAGCTCCCTGCTCCTCTGCTCATAAGACAAAGCCTCTCCAGCTCCTTTAGTCCGAACAGAGGATCGTTCAAAGCTTTACATTTGATGTCTTGGTGCCATAACGATGTGGTTTGGAGGACTGGAGCGATTGTTTATTTATGAGAGACATATTGCACTGCAGGAGAGGGATAATATCTTGGTGTGGGTCAAAAGAGTGCGTTTGTCTCTCTGCTCTAGACGGGTGACCAAGAGTATCAGATGTCCCCGTCTATTGAGTGATTGTGTGCAACAGAAGCGAAGTGTTCTTGACTTGTGTTTCCTCTTCTGGAGACTGATGTGGGCACTTCCTGGTGAAACTGATCAAGAGGAGAGAGTGGGATCAAGACAGTGTTAGAAATTGCAGGGTTGTGGATTAAAGCAGGGTTCAAAACTGTCAAACTGTTGCTTGATAGATGCAAAAGGTCCAGAGTTTGAATGTGCAGCAGGCTGGAGCTGGAAAAAGGCTGTAAGGACCCAGAGAAACGGTGAGAGGCCAGGGCAGGGCTTACAATACAGAAATAGAATGACATTATAGGTAGGTAAAATAAGCAGGCCCTACCTAAAGGGAACTTTATTACTTATAACCTGAAAGCCCTAAAATCAAAACAAAAAGGCCAAGCCGCACCATGTGTGTGCAAGAGGAAGCTCCAGTCTTCTCTCCTTTAGACCACCCAACGTTTCACCCACACACTCTCCTGAAAACACCGAGACTGTGCAGGACTGAATCAACCAAAGTTCACATTTTTCACAAGATCTTGGAACTAAATTTAATACTTTCAGTTCATCTATTCTTTTATGCTTGGGCGAAACACAAAACCACACGAGTAAAACAAACGAATTAAAGGTGGCAGGATGTTCCATTTCTATTTCTCATCAAAGAGAAGTGGCCTGTTGCTGAACAAAAATTGGGGCAAAACTTTAATCAAGAGGCAAGGTGGGACTTTTTTTTTTTTTTTTTTTTAATTTTGATCGAAGAAATAAACAATTTCTCCACATTGACCGAGTCTGTTGGAGTGAAAATGTAGAAATTCTCTCAAAGCCCATGGCGCTTTGACTGAAAATAAAGAAGAAACCTTCCTTCCCCCCACTTGCCTGAAGCCACAGCATGTGGTCTACTCTGTTGCTGCTCTAAAAATGGAAGGCGGGCGGCCTCGGGAGAAGCCCAGAACAGCCTCCACCGTAATGGCCGTGTGGGTGTGGCCCCTCGTAGATGGCTTTTGAGGGGGCCCCTCCCGGACGCCCGCACCCCTTGCCAGCGCCCAAGGGCTCCAGGCTGCCTGACCAGAGACACCGCGATGCGGCCCACGCTGAACCCAGGCCGAGCCGGGCTATGGTGGGCTGGGCTAGGCCAGGGCCAGGACAGGCTCCACAGCTGCTTCATGGCAGGTTCCTGTGTTCCTGCCCTCTGCTGGGGTCACAGAGAAATAAGACAACAACAAGAATGTGTGGAAACAAAAAAGAGAGAATAGTCCATCAAAGCCTTGTAGTTTAAGTTTTATAAAAGCCTCACAAACACGGCCAGACGCCCCACTGACGGGCATTTCAACAAAATGTGCTTTTTGGTGTGTTTATTTATTTGTTTTTGTTTATTGATCATCTCCATGTATATGTTGATGACAAAGATGCCCTTATCTCAAAGACGAAAGACGAAAAAAGAAGTTAGGAAAAAAGAGTAAATACTCAATACTTTATAGTATAATTTTGAGGTCCTTGTACTTGAGTTTCCATTTTATGCCATTTTATAGTTCATCTCCACAGCGTTTCAGAAGGTAATATTGTGTGTTTTTTTTTCATTTGTTTGACAGCTGTTGTCACCAGTGTATTTGAAGAGTAGAACTTTACAGACAAAACCATCAGTGAGTCCATAAAATATGATACATTGCTATAAGTTACTACTGCTAACAGTAAATAAATTAGAAACACTGCTAACAGTAAAACTCTGCTTAACGCATCAGTAATAATACAACACTTGATTGCTGATAATATTGCACTTTTAGTTATTTAAAATTTTTGCATGGACTACTTGTAAATGTGTATTTTTACACTGTGGCATCGCTACTTTTAGCAATAACCTCTGAATACTGCTTCCAACAATGCGACATTTGAAGTGAAAACAAATACAGAACTCTTGTGCAAAACACAGACAGTACGTGCAGTCACTAGTAGGTGCCTGGCAAAGACTGACGCCAAAAAATGAGAGAATGAAATGAGCTGGTAAGCTATGTGCTACCATTTCCACTGTTTTAATGTGGTGAAGAAAAGGCTTTAATCCTTAAAAGGATCTTTGGCAGGTCAAACAAACACAGTGCAATTCCATGTACGCATCCTGTAGAGGAGCAGCCTGTCATTGACAGAAACATACAGCAACAAACCCTGAAGGGCACCGTACATCTAGGCTCATTTATCACATCTCAGAGCCCTGTAATACAGAGAAATCTCAAGTCTTGAATGAAGCAGCGCCATCATGCTAATCTTATTACGCTTCAGCGCAGTTTATCAAAGATCCTCAGCTGCTGATTGTGTCGATTTTTAACCTCCCGGCCTGTATGTTCGATATGCGCTAACCATGTGTGATACATCATTGCACGGTCACCGCGAGACGTTTTGCACATGTGACGGTAATGTGGCCTGAGCGCTGATAGTGAGTGATAGGGTGAAGCCAGCCAGTCACCTCCTGGTTTGAATCAGCGGAAGGGGATTGGAGGGGGTTGCTCCCGGTAGGTTGGCTTTTATTGCTTCTCCCCTTTGGTTTTAAACAGATCTGCCTGTTTGTGGAAGTGTGGCTGGCGGTTGGCTCCTCAGCTGGCAAGGCAGCGGCGTTTAATTGCTCTTTGTTGTGGCGGGTTGGGGGAGAAGGAGGCCCTGTGGTCGCTGCTGCACAATGGCGCTTCGGCCTGCCAGCACACACGCACACACACTGGGAAACACATGGATCGTCGCACGTGCACCTACACACTCACACGAGCGTGCTGTGCATGACTTGAACACACACATTGATCGGCACGCAAACGCACATATGTGTCCCTGAACTAACTGCACTTTATTTAAAATTCACATATCGTCGTGACTTCTTATTCTTTATTTTCCCGTCTTTTGCATTTTGAAAAAAAGTGCATGTTACCACTCATGAGCCACCATATAATAGTGCACATAGGAAACAGCTTAATAGTGTAACAATGTTGGGTTATAATGGATTAACTAAGTGTTGGAGGAAATAAAAGGAGGAATTACGGGGAGAATAAACAGAAGCAGCATGGTTTGTATATTTGTGCTGTTCTGTGAAGGGCCAAGCATATAATTATCACATTTACAGGGAAGAGCTGCTGAATAATGGGTCATAATGGGTGTAGTCGCAGGGCAGTGTATCCTCCCTGAGCGGCCCCTCCCAGACTGTGTATGTGTGTGTGAGAGAGAGAGAGAGAGGGAGAGAGAAACCTGAAGACATTTGAGTTAAGATATTATATCACACAATGAGCTAATGTTTGAACACTGAGCAGCAATGACTCGTTCCTGTAAAGCAGATCTGGTTCCGATGGGCCTCCATGTTGAATGTATAAAACATGGTACAGGATCACACGGTATAGTTTAATGCAGTTTTACCTTCCCCCTTCTCATATTCGCCGTCTCCACTGATGCATTCGTCCCAGCCAAAAATTTCTTTGCCTTGTTTACTTTTCCTGCAGCCCCTGCACGTGTGTTTATCCAAATCTAAAGTATTCTTTTTTCTGCTCCTCCGTCACGGTGGCTTTTGTGCTCAACTGTGGTGAGTTTTGTGTATTTTTGTGTAATTTACTCCTACAATTGGAGGAATGATGTGCTCTTGTGCTCTGACCAGCCCACCCCCCTCCTCCACCCTCCATCCATCCCTCCCCCGTCCTCCTCCCTCCCAGAGAGGTTCTTTTCCATTGATGCACTTACTGTAAAGTGTTCCCTCTGCCTCCATCGCTGACCACAGCCAATCACTGATGACTCATTATACACACATAAACAGAACAAAGCACAAACAGTCATCACAGAGTTACTGCATACGTTTACACATGCAGCACAGCAGCGTCTCTCCGCTGCCTCTATCTCTGTTTTTCTTCTTCGCCCTCCCACTCTCTTTCTCTCTCTTAATTTCTATTCCTCTCTCTCTCTAACACACACACACACACACACACAGAGCATGGATACGCGCAGACTGAACAGAGCGCTACACCACTGTAGTTTTTGGAAATGAAAATGGAAACTGGCACCAATTAGGGAAACCAATAAAGTAACCTCAGTTCTATACGTCTGCCAAGTGGTAGAGGGGATTCAACTGGGGAGTATAGAGTTACATCCAGCCTTTAGGTTATCATCCAGATAACATCATCCCGTTTTATAACATGGATGCAATTACATCTGTGCTCCTCTCTGCCTTCACAGACACAGGACATCAGAAAACAGATTGGATCTCCCGCGGGATGAGCTCCTTCCCCGTCCAGTTCATGTCTTCATCGTCTTGCACATCACAGTTTGGCTCCACAGGACAGAATAATCCAGCCAGCTTAATAGCCTTTCATTAGGTAAGTCAATGTTTACATGCACTGGCAGCACAGCTAACTCGCAGTGGAGCAGTGAGAGGGACATGTTTTGATTCACTTAAACACTTGCTAATTGCGATCCTCATGGCTGCTGCCATTAATCGGTTCCTGCAGAACGCCGTGGATAAGAGAGGAGAAGGAAAGGAGGCAGATGGGTGGTAAGTTTAATCCTGCCTCTGGTAGAGACACAGTAATTGGGTAATGATCCTGTGGCCCTCTGGTGCTGATGTGGTGTTGAGAGAGCAAAGGAGAAAGGAAAAGAGAGAGAGACCTGAGCTTCAGGAGAACCACTAAATGCTGCCACATTCATCCACGGCAGTGACGCCATGCCACACGCCACTCACCCCATCGGCCTCACATATACACACATGTGCATGCACACACACACACACGCACACTGTCTATCTCTCTCTTTCTTAAAAGCACACACGCATCAAGCACAGCAGCCTACAGACACACACACGTCAGGCGTCCAGGAGAGCTCAGTGAGTGTATGAGTGAATGAGGAAAAAATCGTCGCCATTTTGACAAAACAAAACATCAGCAAATTGAGAAACGCATTGACAAATTTGAAAGTGTTTATGTGGCACAAAAAAGAACACTGCAAATACAGAAATTCATTTATAAGCTGATGTGTAGTAGAGGTCAGTGACTTCGTGAGCAGATCATAACATAACAGACTATATATATATTTATTTTTTTGTCAAGGACTACTTTTAACTCTCCACAAAACTCTTGTGGCAAGACGAGTGAGTGACGCAGAAGTTGCGTAAATTCCAGTACGATTGTTCAGACTGAAGTCGTGTGAGGAAGTGAATATGGCCCAAATCAGGTTTTGGGTCACTCGTGGCGACAGTCTGAACGTAGCCAAAGCATCACTCCAGACACATGAACAAACTGTATTGCGTTGTTTGCTTTTGAACTTTTTTCCTGGAGTTTTCCAAGTTATCATGAAAATGGGTTTGTTGAATGTGACAAAGACTGAGTGACTGTCTATGTTTGCTAAAGTCAGCTACTGTCAGCGATATTGGAAAATGAGCAAACATTGTTTATTTTGAATTGATAGATGTTTCAGAAAGTGCCCAAAAACGACATGCGTTTACATTCAAGTGCCAGAGCCTTCTAGTGGCCAAAGTAATTATGACGGGAGGAAAGGAGGAAGTCAGTTATAGCGTGACAGTCAAAAACATTGGACTTCAACACGGGAGGCTGCTGTTTGTTTTCCGCTTCCAAGCGACAGTGGTTTGTTTCAACTTTTCCCAAATTTTGACCAAGTGTTTATTATCATAACCATGATGACAAAGGTCCACTAATCTCAATGAAGCAGTCAATTTAAGCCTAACCGCCATGTTTTTCTAATCCTAATGAAGTACTTATTTCAACCCAAACCCTGATGTTTTCTGTGGAACAGATCATTTTACCAGGCCAGGGACAAACGGTCATTTCATTTGTCAGACGTGTTGAGATATTGGCTGTATATGTAGCATCAGTAGTATCCTGTTACTGTTTTTGTGCACGACTTATTTTTTTTATTTATGCCATGTACAGCATGTGTTTCTCAGTTTGCTTGTGTTTTATATTTGCATTGTTTTCAAAATACGACATATGTGCTGTCAGAGTGGTGAATGTGTTTTCTCTATGTGCTTGTGTTTTGCCCTTTTCTTAAGCTGCTGTACATTAAGTAAGTTCAGCTGCCGTTTGCACACATCTATTTATGCGCATGAACGCACACGTGCTGAGACATTAAACACAACACAAGACAGCATGCTGCACAATTATGCATGAACACAGTTTCTGATTCACACATTCAGTCACACAACAGTTAAACTTGTATTGCCTGACACACGAATACCTCACACACAGGAAAAAAACACAGAGATGTGCAAACAGCCAGTCCACAGCAGTTCTGCTCTGGATGATGCAAATATATGCACAGTCACAAACTTCTCTGTGTGTTTTCTTTTTCATGAATCCTCCCTCACAATGACTCATATATCCACTCAAATATTTTTGTATTATGAAAACAATTTCACTCCGGACAGTAGTTTGTTTTTTCAAAAAGGAAAAGTCCCAAACCCAGTTCTCTGTGGCTCTTTGTGAGCTCCCATTTAGCCATATCCTGACGCTGGTTTCCTTTATAACTCTTTTCTTCCCCCTGGGCTGTCACTCCTCCTCCGCGCCTCCTGCTCTATACCATCCACCGTTTCCTGTCTTCCATCCCTCCTTCAGTCTCTCCATCCCTACCACCCCCTCTGTCTCCCTCTCCCAGTCTTCTCTGGCCTCTCTGTCTCCCTCTCCCTCTCAGTTGGACTCATGTGGGACTGATTGAGCTCGAGGATCCAGCCCTCATCAAAGGCCGAGTGTGGTTGAATGCGAGCAAGCCACTGAGGCTCCAATCTCGCACTGGTTAATGAGCCCCCCCCCCCCTTCCTCCTCCTCCTCCTCCTCTTCCTCACCCCCCTCTCCACACACACACACAGACCCGGCATCCCTCCAGCAGCAAGCTCATACAACTCAACCCCCCCCTTTTTCTCCTCCNAACTCTTTTCTTCCCCCTGGGCTGTCACTCCTCCTCCGCGCCTCCTGCTCTATACCATCCACCGTTTCCTGTCTTCCATCCCTCCTTCAGTCTCTCCATCCCTACCACCCCCTCTGTCTCCCTCTCCCAGTCTTCTCTGGCCTCTCTGTCTCCCTCTCCCTCTCAGTTGGACTCATGTGGGACTGATTGAGCTCGAGGATCCAGCCCTCATCAAAGGCCGAGTGTGGTTGAATGCGAGCAAGCCACTGAGGCTCCAATCTCGCACTGGTTAATGAGCCCCCCCCCCCCTTCCTCCTCCTCCTCCTCCTCTTCCTCACCCCCCTCTCCACACACACACACAGACCCGGCATCCCTCCAGCAGCAAGCTCATACAACTCAACCCCCCCCTTTTTCTCCTCCTCCCTTCCTCCTCCCCCCAGCCTCTCCACACTTCAGTATTCTCATATCTCTCTCCTTTCCTGCTGCCTCTTTCCGCTCACGCAGCTTCCTCCTCTGTCGTTCATCTATATTTCAACATTTCAATCCCAAAACTTTTCTCCTTCTTTCCTCTTCTCCCTCTCTCCCTCGTTCCCCAGTCCCTCCGCTCTCCATCAGCCACAGTCCCTCTTCAGGCTCAGCTCCAAACCAAGGCTGGCGTCTGTCTCTCTGTGTCCGACCCCCCCCCCCCCCTTCTCCTCCTCCTCCTCCTCCTCGTCCTCCTCTAACCACCGCCACCATCACCACACTGATGATACATACACTCTCTCGCTCTCTCACTGCCGACTCTGACATTAATCACTGCAGCCGCACAGTTGTGCAAGTGCACATGCTGCATGCACACGCATAAGCAAAAGGTGAACACAGGTGGGCGACTGGCAGGCTGCAGCATTCATCAACATGTGCTGGTAAACACACACATATTGGCATAATTTTTCTTGAGCGTACAACTGTACATGAATAATTTATCATTTCCGCCTCCAGTTCTGTTTTACTGTAGTGAAGCAAGAAAAAAAATGCCACAGTAATTTACATGAACGCAGTAATTCACTGGTACAAAGGAACCACTTTTGATTCTCTTCCAGATGTCAACAGGGCGTTTCGCTCATAAAAATTCAAAAATGACTTCTAAATTTTATAGGGAAAGCAGCGAAAAGATCTATGTGATTAAATACTATTGATAATTCTAACTACCAGAGACGTGAGACTTTTAATGAATCAACAGGAGGTGGAGTAGTTTGAACATGGATATTACATTAAAGTGTATAAATATCACTCAGACTTTTTCAATTAGTAACGAGCCACACAAGTTCTAACACATTCATTGATTTTTACTCATAATACTAACATGTGTTCTCTGTTTGTGTATTTCCTGATTTGAATGCATCACTTTATAATTCATCCAGCACCACAGCTGCTCGTAATATGAAACAAAACTAAGTTAACTGCTTCAAAACAAAAGCTGCAGACAAATGTTTCCCAAATTTCTTCCACAATTGTAGTGCTGAGTTGTCTTATGAAATAGCAAGTTATACTTTTATTACTGGAATGCTTTGTTAAAAAATAGTTTAGATTTCAGATTTAAACAAATTATTCACTATTTGTCATAAATTCACTGCTACAACTGAAAGTAGCAACAGATCACAACAGCAAAACTTCTTTAATTAAAATATACACAAATGTACAGTAATCAAAAATACAAATTAGTATCACATTAAAAAAATATCCAATAATGTAAGGAACAATGACATAATGTACTATTTGATGTTCTATTATAATATATTATAATATATTGTAAATATAAAATATCTAAATTGTGAATAATTTAGAAATGTGTAACTTGATATGAAATGTTCAAAATGTATGGCTTCAAAATGAACATCTGAAATATTAAAGTACTTGTAAAATCAGTCATGACATTAAAAAGGACCTGTTAAAGCTAACAATGTCGGACAACTCCTCAGTATGTTTAATGCTCGATCTCATGAGATTCACTGACTTTTGTAAATATCTGTCTGATCTGAATTTGATGGACTGATCCAAAAACACCTGTTTGGATCCTTCCACAGGTGAACAGGTTCACTGGTAACAGGTGAGAGGATCATGACTGGGTGAAGTTCACCCCTTTGTTGACTCTTACTACATGGACACTGGAACACACTGTAAATCTGTTGCTGGTAAACACAGCTCGTTTGCAAATGATTGCTTTCTGTTTTTATTCACGTGAGTGTGTCCCAACTTTTTTTGGGATCAGGCTTGTAGTTTCTACACGACTGTCCGAGGAATGTTTACCATATTGCGTGCCTGAAATGATGAGTTGTGATCTAACTGAATCAAAATGTGATGTGTAATTTTCACGCTTAGCTGCGGTTAGATTATTGTTGTAGAGAAATACCTTTGACTCACCACTCTGTCGCTCGGTTTTGGGCAGCAAAGACACACAGTCTAGCCTGGTGTGTCTTTCTTTAGGGAATCATCTTTGGCAGAGGACACAAACATGGTACCAACAGCAGCATGCAGACAAACAACAGCCAAGAGCTGTATTTTGTAACTTGGCAAACTCGCCAAATTAATTAGTTACAGCTGATGAATCCGAAGGCATTAGCTGTCATCTCAGCCGACTAACAGGGAAAAGGCAATGTTTCAAAGAATATTTTGTTTCGGCTCTTTGTGCAACAGCTTTTATTCTCCTCCTCACTTATTTGGATTTGTTTGGTTTTATTCTGTCATTATACAACACAGTGTGTACCATACTTGAAAAAGCATGTACAATACAAGAAAAAACACCCCCCCCCAAAAAAAACCCCCAGTTATTCTTACTTTCATACTACACTTATGGTCCACTTTGCCATCTGCGTTTGTTTAGCGTTTGCTAGTTGCCATCTTTCTTCCATAAAATACTGCCAGTCTGCTACAAAACGCTGCCCATATATCATCACCTTCGCACTCAGCCTCACACCATTTCTGGCCCATCTCCCGTCTTTGTTGTGTGTGGTTGTCTGGATGAGGCAGAGGGGGGAAGACCAGCAGTCAGACCACTGCATGTGTTTTCAATTCCCCCTTGCAGACCTTCCCTCTCCTCTCTTGGCCTCCTCGTGCCCTCTCTCCTCTCCTCTCCTCTCCCCTCTCCTCTCCTCTCCTCTCTCCTCTCTCTCTCTCTCTCTCTCCATGTCCACCAAATTGCCCATTAGACTTTCTATTTGTCTATCTGCTGGCCTGCCTGTCTGTGGCGTGGCAGCCAGCTAAAACTATCCTCCACTCCGTGCCAATTACACCATGGGAGACCACTTCTAACATTTTATAGGACATTGCTGCCAGAAGCCAGCTAGGTCTTCTTCCTACACACACATACGCATGTTCTTAGAAGAAACTATTTATTGGTATCACACATTCATGTGCTTCTTTGCATTTTTATAGCGTCATTCCCAGTGACAGAAAAACGCCCTGTTTGGTAATTAGATGATATTTTTTTATGCTTTATGTTTGGGTAATTGAGGAATTTGTCAGAAGTTATTTTACGTTTGAGCACTTTAAAGCTCCTCCTCTGCCCCATTTTTGGTTTATATTCATGTAGCTGAACATAAAAGTGTAAAAACACAGTTCATACGGGTAAGATGTTACATCTGGTTTTATCCTCATGGAGTCTTACATATATGTTTTATATATACGTTTCTTTTAAGAGATGTTTGAAAAACCGACAAGCCGCCCGTTCCAAGAAAAACTGACTGATCAACCTCACACATTTCCAGTCCAAGACAGTGACCAAAAGAAGTCAAACGATGCGGTCAAATGCTTAGCTAAACATTGTTGTTGCATTCTGTAATAAAGAGAGGAAACCTACAAAACCAAAGGCCCTCTGAGAGAAAGTTATTAATATCCTGTCAGCAGTAAATTAGCTCTACGTGTACATGTCCCCGCTCCTGCTCTTTGTTTTGTCTAGCAGCGGTCCTTCCATCCCCTCGACTGGCAGAGCGTGTGTCCCCCTGCAGCGGCCAGACTGAGGTCATAAAACTGCTGACAGGACTGGAGAACAAATGGAGCCCATATATAGTACATGTGTACATGTGCTGGGCTTGTGGGAGGATGATCTATAGTCGGCACCAGGATGTGTTTGTATGTACTGTGTCTATATATGAAAGAACTAATCCAGAGGAAGCATTTCGACCAAGTCATAGTCAAAAACCATGACTGACGTGAGGATGAGGATGTGAGCAAAGAAACAAACAGAAACCAATGAAAATAATTTCAGAGCGAGATGAATGAACAAAGAAGTGGCAACATGTCTGTAGCTACAGTGTGAAGCCATGCCACACACAGTGAAAGGATCCTCTTCACAGTGTTGGTGAAGTCCCACCGATGACAGGGGTGTTTGCCTGACTACAGTGACTGTAGTACAAACTAATTAGAGACAGTCTCCAGTAGGTCACAGTTTAGTCTGTAGCGGCCTTAAAAGAGACAGAGTGGGAGTGAGTGCACAAAGAAGAAGGTGAGAAGAAGAACGAGTATGAAACTGGAAGGAAACGTAATAAAGATCATTTATCATGGTGCAGAGTTTTGCTCTTGATGCTTTGATTTCTTTACTTAAAGCTGCACTAATCAATATTTTTCTATAAACAATGGATCAAATGTTGATGCCTGATTTGAAAGGGATCATTTGTACTCTACAAACCCACAGAGCCAAACCACAGGGCTCTGCACTGCCCCTCAGCACTAAAGAGCTTTTAACATCTATTGCACATTGTTTTGGTTTTCAGGGCCCTCGACTCTGCTCTCATCAACAGTTTCCAGCAAAAAACAAACAAACAAAAAAACAACTCCAAACAGACTCACTACCTGCTCATCACCAAATGACAGACAAACAAAGTTAGTGACGAGCTGATGAGGAAGGTCAAACAACTTGCAAGCTAGAGACACAGATATATCTCAGTCTCTGGTGGACACCAAAACAAAGCTTAAAGGAAAGTGGATGTTGAATTTATATTTGTTGGTTGGATAGAAAGACATCAGCAAATACATGCTAATGCTCCTTTATGTCTGCAGGATGTGTAAATAGGCAATTTTTTGCTAAAACATTTTAAGATTATAAAATGTCAGATGTTGTGTTTTCAGCTGGCTCTGCTGCCCCCCAGTGGACAAAAACATCACATGAAGCAGCTTTAAGTAAAAATGTATAAAAACAAAACAAAGAAAGACAAGCAAGGTTATGCATTAAAATTTTTAACTTAAAGCGCCTCAAATCAATTGTTTATATTGACAAAAAGGAATGATTGAAATGGATGAAATATTTTGCATAGCTACAGAGATTTATTATTAATGTGCAAGCAGCATATTACTGTTGTAGCTGGTCAAAGTAAAGATAGTTTGAACTGTTTCATGTCTTGTACTGTATCCTCAGTGTACAACATAACAAAATATACTACAGCAGGTTTGTTAAATCATCATCAGTGAAGTTCTATATACTCTAGTCTCATGCTGAAGTAGAAGTGTAAAGTAGCAGAAAATTAAAATACTCTGATAAAGTACACATAAATTGTGTAAAAGTATAGTACTTTAAATGTACTTTGCTACTTTCTACCACTGACCGTACAAAACTGGTACTTGATATTTGAAGAGCATTAGCAGAAGTTAATGTCAGAATTAAACTACTGGGGGACTCAAACTTTAATAGCAAAGGGTTTGAGATTTTAAGATGGCCTGTCATGAGTAATACGCAGACATGAGCGCGACAGACCGAGTGCAGATCAATGCAGCTTTTGGATGTTTATTTCCCTGGAAGCGGATCAGACTACATCATGCTCTAACTGTCCAACTTGGTTAGAAATTGTGATACATTGGAAGCCGTACGGCCGAGGAAGTTTACTCTGCATGAGTGCCATCCCTCAGTGCTGGTGTAGACTCCTGCTGAAGTCTGCATATCCTGCTCGCCACCTTGTTAACCCAGAATACCCTAATGACTTCCCCTCTCCGGCTGCCGAGCCACACTGTGAAGTCATCCATGTTTCCATGTAGGCTGAAGTGAGGAGAGGTGGAGAGGAGGAAAGGAAGGGACACTAGACGGGATGGAGGAACGCTGGTACCATTAATGAGGTGTACTCTGACGGCATAAATCCTCCTCATCTGAGTGACTCTGTCCACCAATCAACATCCCACATATACTACATTATACTCAGAACTGAATAGGACCATATCCTGCCACACTCAACTGTAAAGCTTTAATATTTCTCCTGACTCCACTTCAAGTGTGGAAAAATGGTTAAATAACTGATTAGCCTCATTTATTGCCTTTCCTTTGAGGGAAATATGAAAAAAAGAGGCGGAGAAGGCGGGAATGTAGCGGCGCTGCCTTTGCAGGCCACAGAAATGTTACTTGGGTTTTATCACTGTTTTACATCACTGTCAGCTCGTGAACATTGTTGTTGCAGAAACCTCACATAGAGCATGAAGGATTCAGGTTTTAGGAACTCAGAACCGAGAATAATTGAAGTTGGATTTCAATATGTCAGAAGCATACATTCACAAAAACTTGCATTCTTCTTGTATCTTTATATGTTATCATTCTGTTAGTGACACTGACAACCAACACATCTGTCATCCTTTTTTATGATCTTGTTTTTTGTCATGTTGAAGTTTATGATGTTGTGTACGTACAGTCTATGTCCTAGGTGTAGGCTGTTGGAGCTGTCAGTATGGCAATTGGTTGTCGCCATCTTGTGGTCGAGTCTCTAACTCAGTTCTTGTATATGCTCCATGCATGACATTAAAAGGTTTGAAAACACACACACAAATGTTTAAATGCATGAGAGCGCATGAGACATTTTCACAAAAACACGCAAATATAAAAAACAAACAAATGTACCAGTGCATGAGAGTATATTTATACATATAAATATCTTAAAACCACAAAATAATACATGCATACACACGGACAGAGATAACTGGGTCTTTTCCACAGCAGAAATGTTGCTGTCATATTAGCACATGTGTTACTAACAACATTAACAAGTGTCATATTAAGACATTACAGTATGACAGTTAGCCAAGACCCTGAAACTGAACTTAAATGTCCTCAGTCAAAAAGGCCTCATGCACACACACAGTAAAGGCTAATCATTTGCTAACAGGGTCTTTCCTATGGGGATTCTAGAAATAACATCCTATAATGGTGTCACATGTACAGTACATGTATCACATGTCTGCAGTACAGTATAGGCAGAGGGGTTATAATATGCAGAAGTACAACATAGTTTATAATCTGTATTGTAGGGAACATAGTAAACTTCCCTCTTTCCCAACCATCAGTGTGAATCACTTATTGATTTCATAATAAGCCCAATGAGGGAGCTGCTGACACGTGGACCTGTCAGCTCAGGACGGAAACAGAAATGCATCAGTAATTACACCAAGGTCGCAGTGAAAGACGATGACTGACAGTTTCTATTGTATCTGTGATGTTTCTGTGCGATAGCTATTATTAAACCAGAAACAAACAAGCCCAACCTGCAACAAGATTACTGGGCCTTTGTTTTCAATTGCATCCCTGTACCCACAATTCCCCTGTACGAGGTAAACAACCTTGATTGTGAATCCATTCCTGACTGAATGAATGTTGTGTATATCCTGCCCACTGTTTTTGATGGGTGTGTAACAGAGCATCTCTTGAAGCAAGTCCCGGTGAATGTTGTCATTTGTCATGTGAAAATGCCACTAGTTTTATTCACCAGAAGCCAAAATCATGAAGTATTTTTAGCTGTGTTATTGTCTGCCAATTTGAAAATGACAATGCAAACTCAATTTCCTATTCAAATTTCATTGTAATTATGGGATGGATACACATGGGAGTACACCGGAAATATGCTGTCGACACAGTTTCTATTTTAATTTCAGCGTTGGCAAGCAGTGATGCAGTTTCAAACATGGGAAAAAAATGTGATATATTCATTTTAATATTATTAACGTGCTCAGAAATTTGACAATAAGAATGAATGCTGAATAAAAGGTTCAGTTTTCATTATGTTGCCAGACCTGGGAGGGACAGAGCCATTGTTTGGTTTTCACTGTCAGGAGCAGTAATGGTGTCTGAAATCAACAATTAATACCAGATGATAGTCTAGTTAATTAGGCTGAATATGTCACAGGTCTAAATCAAAAGAAACCGTAATGAGGCTTGCAGGCACTGCATGTCTGCAATGTTGCCTCATTTAGTTTAACTCACACGACATGAATATGGACTCTTCCTCTTGTGTCTGAAATCTACAACTTCAGTTTTGACTCTATAAAAGTCCCATCTGAACGACACATTTCTCTGTAAAGAGTGATGACACATTTACTCTACTTGTACTCATACTGTATTTAAGTACACTTTTGAAGTACTTGTATTTTTCTTGAGTATTTCTCTTCCATGGTACTTCCACACTCCTTCTCCACTAGAGGTTAGAGTAAAATATTCTGCTTTTAACTGCACTACATTTTGTCTGACAGCTTTAGTTACTAGTTACTGTTCAGATTACAATTATT
This sequence comes from Centropyge bicolor, assembly GCA_037975185.1. Lineage (NCBI taxonomy): Eukaryota > Metazoa > Chordata > Actinopteri > Pomacanthidae > Centropyge > Centropyge bicolor. The sequence continues at coordinate 3,886,958 of JBBMOC010000012.1, read as the reverse complement.
CCCAAAGCTTCCAATTCTGTAAATTTGTTGTTTTGATTTTTCTTTTTTTAAATGATAAACTGAAGCATTAAGTGTTCTATCATGGAAGAAAAATTAAACCCACATAGAGAAGTAGCCTTTCTTCTGCATGAGTACTTGAAGTCAATCCTGCAGATAATACTTAAATACTTCAGCCAGGATTTCATTCAGGACTTTTACTTGCAGTGGACCATTTGGTATATCTTTACTTGATTAAATGATCTAAATACTTCGACCATCTTTGTCAATAACATACTAAATTTAGCTCAACATGGGTGGACTGTGTGTGCTGTTCTCTGGCGCCCTCTTGCGGCGTAACACCGATACTTCAATCTCTCTCCGACGCTCTATTATCATTGGTTCAAAATGTCACCGTCGCTGTGTTGACCAATGGCACCCGTTTGACTTCTCTCCCGAGGCTTTTTTGCATTTCATGCCCCTCCCTCTATTACACACACACACACACACACACACACACACTAACCAACCAACCAACCCCCTGTGATGCCAACCCCTCCGAGGCTGGATTGCATGTCTGTCGAGGCGGTCTGATCCAAAACCGAGCCGGGACATTCTGGAGGTGTGATGCATGAAAAAGGTGATTAAACCTGCACGCTAATTCCTGCACTAATATTCGCTTTGACTCTGTGTTTGGGATCAATGCGCGGCTACATTGTTGCATGTTGTCATTTCCCCAGCGATGATCCTACCGTGTGTGTGTGTGTGTGTGTGTGTGTGTGTGTGTGTGTGTGTGCGGTTGTGTTTGCAGACACTCGGGCTCCAGATGAACTATGATCGGCGGTAGACGAGCAGAGCAGCACAGAGGAGAGCGAAATCTGAGTCACTATAATAACAGATGAGGACGATGGCTTCCATGAGAACAGCGCTGTTGGTGTTTGTGCACGGGGGTGAGTGCAGCCCGCTTCTCTACCTGCTCCTCTGTCTGCGCACACAATGACTCCAACCGCCTCGCCATCTGTCACATGGACGTGCATTTGAACATTCATTGCTATTTATTCAGGCATCATTTGTTTGGCCTGCCATCATTGCAGGTTGTAATCGAGTATTTTTCGATCGATACTCGAGTAACTGATTTGAGCAACATTGGTGGAATGTGACTTCAATACAAATTCAAGGTAGTACTAGAGTACTAGAGTAGAGTACTAGAGTATTTCCATTCTTCCACATCTCACCTTTTACTGCATTTGTCTGACAGCAAAGTTACTAGTTACTTTTCAGATTACATTGTTTCATGTGTTCCTTCCTGTCCGGTGAAAACCATGTAAGTCCACATTTGGTGATTCTGCATTTGATTGGTCTGCCATCTTTGCAGGAGTTGTAATTGAGTATTTTTAGATCGATACTAGAGTGAAGGATCAGAGTAGCAGTTGTGTAATGTGCAAAATTCAAATACTTATGCTTTATGTGAGTATTTCCATTTTACTTTACTTACTAAGTTCCAGGTTACAGTGATTCATGTGCTCCTTCCTGTCTGGTGAAAACCATGCATTTCCAAATTTGGTCATTCTGATTTGATTGGTCTGGCATTTTTGCTTGTGCACAATATTTCTAAGAGACATCATTTCTCACGCTCCCGTGGTCGACTAGTATTTTTTGTTAGCTACTATCCGAATACAAAAGTGATCATAGGACAGATGGCAGAGAGGCTGTTTGATGGATGCTGAGCGGGAAACAAGTGTCTGTGGTCAGTAAATGAGTTCCTGGTGCCATCCAGGAAGTCTCCAGCTAAAGTATTCCCAGCAGTAGGATCCTGTCATGGTATTCACCTTTTTTTAATCCCTTAAGTATTAATGTTTGTCTCTGGTCATCTCCTCAGTGTGTGATGTGACGTCCTGAAGGTTTCTTGTTTCGTTTCATGTCACCACACCGAAGCAAATTCCTGTCAGCTCCCATTGGAATAATGGCCATAAAGTATTGAGCAGCAAAGATGCTTAAAATGTCAGCAGTGTTTACTAATCTGCAGGAAGAGTTTTTGCTTTTGAAGAGGGTTTTTTGAACATGAAATGTGGCGAGGTAATAAATCCAAGGTGCTGAAGAGTTTAAGTACGACTTTATTTTAGGGTTTAAAAAAAAAGGGACCAACCACCAGAACATAGAGAAATAGATGAAGCTGTGATGATAACTGTGTTTGAATATTTCTGCCAGTCGAGACTTCTCTTTTTAACTCACATTCTTGATATATCAGAAACACAGAACACATCAGTTGGAGAGTTTTAATCTCCCTCCTCCCAACATTAATAATCACATGAATCAGACAGAATCAGTCTGTGGCCCAACATGCATCTCCTCATGGGCTCCCTCCTCATCGCACAGAGTCTAATCCAGACAGTATCGAGCATTGTCACGAGCCGTGGTGTCCCCCAGCCCTGTCAGTCTGAGCCCGATGTTAATTAGGACTTGATCGGCTTAAGCCTCCCACTAGTCTCCCATGTCATTATCTATGGGCGTGTGTTGTTCCGGGGGCCGTGGCTCAGCCTGTGAGAAAGCTCCAGTTGTTTTAAGGTCTGACACACACACACACACACTCACACAGGTGGGGAATGCCAAGACACACACACCCATCTTGTATTTCTAGTTGTTCAAGTCAGCGTTGGTCGACAGGAAAAAGGGCGTGTTGGGTGGTGCTGATCCTTTTGTTCCGTCTCTAGATGTGTGTTTGTGTGCTGTTACGTCAGGGTCATCGCATCTCATTTGCATTGCATTTACATTTCTTGCTTATTAATAAATAATAGAACAATAACAAATATCTTATGAAGTTAGTGTTAACTTGTGTGAAGTATTAGGGTTGTTTATGTTTTTAGTGTTTTGAACCATGTTTTTTATGGCATGTCGACACTGACCTTATTAAGGTTAATGCAGTTTCTTTGTTATATTCAATAGAGTAGTGTTTATTGTTTCTAATCTTTAAATCTGCAGAAAAAGAGCACTGGTATCAGCAAATAATAACCTGAATCAGTATCAGGACAGAAAAAGATGATGCATTTATTCTTTTTGAATTTGCTCAACTTTCATAGTTTGGAGTAAGCTTTTTAATTTGATATTTGTTTTTTCTTACCTTCATATTAGCATTTGAGGGTTTTTTTTCAATTGGTTAAAATGACAAGAAAAAAATGCTGCAAAAAATGTGTTAAGTGAAATGCGTTTGTATGTAAATGCATAATACAAACTTCTAAAGAAAACCATGTTTCAGCTCAGATCACAATCCTGAGTCCTTCCTTTGAAATGATGGGTGTGTGCATCTTTCAGGATGTGAACTGATGTTGGTAGAGAAAGTGGTTAACTCACCTGTGATGCTGCCCTTGTGCTCTGTTACCCTTGGCTGACTCTGTATCAGCATGGGAATATTTCAGACACCCTTATCATGAGAGAATAGTGATGGCATGTGAAGTTTCGGTGCCTGTGGCGGAAAGGTTTCGGTGTTTAGATAAGCAGGCCTGGTGTGAGCCCGTGGCTGTTTCACAGAGGGTCTGGGGGACGTCGGGTATGTAGCCAGACAATGAGTGAAACACAATGATGCTCGAACCTGGAAGCATGCGGCTCACACCCCTGAGGAGATCACACTGAATATTTTTGCTCGTAACCAGAACTCTGAAAATCTGCTGTGCTATTTGCTTCTCTTTAGCAGTGAGATGACAATAATACATGATTTTTCCTTTTGGCCAGAGGAAAGTTTTTTCACTCGGTGTCAGTGTGATTTGCAGTTTGGAGATATCAGGTTAAACTCATTCTGAAACAATGCATTCAATGGCCTCTGGGTTTTGAGCACTGGAAAATTCACTTGAAAAACTCAACGGCAACATCTTTTTCTAAGTATAAAAACATAGCTGCTCACAATAATCCACAGACCAGTTTCATGGAGAACTACTGTATATACCAGCAAACCACTGCTGTGCCTCTTTAAGTTCAGAAGGAACTCTGTCACTCATCTCTGTCACTGTAATATAAATTATATAAAGAGATGTTACTGCTTACTGTTGAAATCATATGTTAATTATTCAAATAGTGATGGACAGAAAATTTATCAGCCACTGTTTTGATAATTGACTAATCGGTCAGGTCATTTTTTGAGGAAGAACTTGGCCTAGTTTAAGCTTCTTGCTTGTGAGAATCTGCTGCCTTTCATTGTCTTGTGTAACAGTAAAATACACACAATATGAAACTATTTTCTGGCATTCCGCGTACTGATTAATGGATTAATTGAAAACATAATTGGCATTTCAATCGGTAATGAAAATACTTGATATATATATGTTAGTTTTAGTACAAACATATTATTCAGTTTTTTTCGTGCACTCCTCCTTTAATTTAACCAAAGTAATCAGAGAATGAGCTAAGAAACCAAATAATATGATTGTATTTCATTCATTAAACATGTCCTGTTTTCATGGGAAGCTGGCCCAGCCCTGGTGTTTTCTCTCCTGAGCTATTTAATGTATTGATTCCCTGTTAGCCAGTCATCAGCTCAGGATATTGATTTGTGAGTCCATGCGTCAAACATGCTGCCAGGCCAGACCGCGACCCACTGAAAATGACACTGTTACTGTTCCTAATCCTTCCTCTCCACTCATCACTGCCTCTCTATTGCTGTCCATTTTTCTTCCACAGTGCTCCAGTATGCTGTGTGTCGCGATGTAACACTTCCTGTTGGACCCCTGTACCGCGTGGCAGGGTTCCCCCTCTCGCTGCCCTGTGCCGTGTCAGGATACGAAGGCCCACGTACGCAGGACTTTGAGTGGTTCCTGTACAGGGATGATGCCGGTGGGAGGCAGATGGGAGTGGTGTCCACCAGAGACAAGGGCTTCCCCTACGCTCCTTTTCAGGCCCGGGTGAGGAATGGGGAGGTGAGGGTGGAGAGGGACTCGGGGGACAAGGTCCGGCTGGTGATCCAGAGGCTCCGGGCCGAAGATCAGGGGAAGTACGAGTGCTACACACCCAGCACAGACAGCACCTACCAGGGGAACTACAGCGGCTCAGTGACTGTCAAAGGTAGGATATGTGACCTCATATGTTTAACAGTTTATGGGCAACAATGGAGGTCTATGGCACAGAGGAATAAGATACTTGTTAGTAAGATCACTTTATTGTTGGTTTTGGTCTTTTCATGGAATCTGTCGAAAGTAAGAAAAACAGTGACTATCATCGGACTTTAACTAGAGAGGAGATCTCTTTTACTGGAGAGCCTTGTTCAAGATGGCAGCATATGGATGATGTGAAATAGAAGTTATAAACATAACAAAAAAGATCAAATATGAAAAAAATAATCAGGGATCAATAATCCAGATGAGATCAGAAAGATTATGTGAAATTGATCAAATATTAACAGTAAGTACCTTTATAAAAATATGAAAACAGAAACACAATAAATGTATAATTAAGTAAAATGGATGCATGAAACATAAACCTGATGACTGCAATATATCCTAAAAGATCAGCATGCCTCCAGCTTCTTCCTGTGTTTTTTTTTTTTTTTTTTTTTCCCAACTAGTGCTGTGTAGGGATCCTTTTTTGGTAAAATGAGTCAGTAGCAAAGAGTATTAGAAATGTCAAGTATCAGAGGTTGACATTAAATATCTGGTGAAATTTATGATCTTGTTAATCTTGTTTACTTATTCTTTAATTAGATAGTTCAGAGATAGAACATTGGCTTCTTTTGTCAATTGAAAAGAAAGGGGTTTATAGAAAACCTAAGTATTTCTTAAGGGAACTTAAAACCAATATTTGTTTTAATATTGACACCAAAACCCTTGTATGATCGACTGCAATCACATAATGTCATATGATACCCAGCCCTGATCCCAACGAGATAACAGTCATAGTTTCGTTGTGACGTTTAGTGGAAACCAACAAACTGACGTATTCAAGTTCTGTCATGAAGGTTCACGTATGAGGAGATTGTATCAGCAGCTCTGTGCTGCGTCAGCCAGCTGGACAACATTTCTCATTGATAAATCATGCTATGTGTTTAACTTGGTCTCATTTTGCACTTTTATTTATCCTTTCCATCTGGAGTGTGTACTCTCTTTTTTTTCCTTTCTGTTTCCTCTCTGCAAAGATCCAACTGCTCAAGCTTTCCAAAATATTTTGGCCATTTCACACATCCATATGGTTTCTAATTCCATCTCTATTTATCATCTTCTTTGTGTACTACTGGTGTTAGTTTTGCAACTGAAGAGTGTTATCTTTATAATAGCCAACTAATCCCAGTGTCTTTGGCAAAGCTAGTGCCCAAAGCCAGGGGTGGGAAACTGCTTCCAGTCACTCTCAGCAGCCCTATTTCATCATTTCGTCTTCTAAACATAGAAACAGCACACAGGCAATAGAAATTAAATTTGGCATATTTTCCGGCTCCTGCCTCCTGTAGCCTCTTGATGTAATGTAATTGTCTGTGTGTGTGTACACCTGCAGTGATCCCTGACACTCTCCAGATCAGCTATTCCCACTCGCTCACCAGCCAGCCCATGCCAGAGGGGGCCGAGTTAACGCTGGCGTGCACAGCCGGGATCCAGTCGGAGCAGCTCACCCACCTGTCCATCATGTTTGGGAAGCGTGGTGGAGACAGTTTGGGGAGCGGAGCCGGAGGGGAGGTCAGCAACGTTAGAGAGATTATCTCCATCAACAAGCTGCTGGGGGTCGAACCCGGACGCTCCTACAAGAAGCGGTACGACGACGGGGACATCACGCTGGAGAAGAGGGACTGGCAGGCAGGACTGAGCATATACGTGATGAAGATGAGGGGGGTGCGACCGGACGACACCGGCTCGTATTTCTGCGAGGCCTCGCAGTGGATTCTGGACTGCGATCGATCATGGCAGAAGATTGCACAAAGGACACTGGATATTGGCAACTTGACTGTTCGACAACTAGGTTAGTGTAACCGAGAAACTGTGCCAGTGTTTGTGCTGCCAGAGCTGTGATAGTGTGAAGGTCACACTGCAATAAGCATATTGTGCAATATCTCATAAAATAGAGTTGGCACCTGTAGTTAGAGAATAAACCTGAGACAATAAAAGCAGAAGGACTGAAGTTTGGTTTCTGCTTGTTTCTCAGTGTAAGACTCTCTCTCAGTGGCGTCAGTCAGCCTGGACATGTATTGCTGTTGAGTACATTGGACTCTTGCCAGATTTCAGACTGGATGTTTGTCTTACTTGGAGCTTAACTGAATGTCTAGCTTGCTGGCTGACTGGGCAGTTTACTGACACATAGACATGGGCCTGATTTAAATACTGGATACACATCTGGAGTCTTCCTCAGCGGCTGGAAGTGTTGGGGTGTTTGATTAGCTGCTGATGCTTGCTTAGATTTGTCCTGCCTTGCTCTGAGGGCTACAATGAATCGATTAACCTATTCATATTTTATTGAGTAATCGATTAATCCTTTAATCTATGAAACAGTGAAAAATGCCCATCACAATATAATATAGCTTTAATGTTAGACTAAGAAAAACAGCAAGTTCTCACATCTGACAACCTGGAACTCATTGTTAATCTTTTTTTTTTGCATTTATGCTAGAACAATTAATTAAGCAGTTAGTGGACCAGCCATGTCAAAATAATGACCAATTATTCTTCTGACTATTGGCTAATTGCAGCTCTGCTTGCAACCTGTCAGGGCTGTCGGCTGTCAGGCCGCCTGACTGACGAGCCTGATGCTCAGTTCTGTTGTTGATTATCCGGCTGGATTTGATGGGTCGATATCTGGCTGACCGGGCAGCTGGATGACTGCCCGCTGCCTCACCGCTCGGCTCAATTCAAAATTCTAAAGAGCTTGTGTAGATCTAAAGGATTAAGTAATCTTTTCTCCCACCTTGGCCTCTCGTGGCCTACAAAGAGGATGACTATCTTTCTGTCAGACTGGTGTGTCCATTACTGTCGGAGCGGCATTGTCTGGCAGGCCTTCCTCAGACATTCCTGAACATCTCGGACAGGGACGTTTGTTTACTCACAGGAAAATGAACGAACCCCAACCTTAACCTTTGATTAACATGATGGTACACTGTTTAGTTATTATTGACTTTCTCCAACCACATGGTTTTTATAAATGTTATAAACAGCCTCTTAGCACTAAGCAGTGGAACAAAAAGTAATTTAGGTCATTTCTTCTCTTCAGCAGTAAAATCGAAGCTGAAGTTGTAGCTTTGCGTCTCCTCAATGTGTGCATTGTTCTTCCGCCACTCGCTGACAAGCACTGTTTAGTTCTGTATTTTCTGGCCCTTGCTGTCTGACTAAAACAATGGTCTGACATGTCTCCTTTTGTTGGCATAAATAATGTGTCTATTATTGAGCAGATCTGTGTTTAGAGTTGTTGCGGTTAAATGAGACTTTGCTCACACAATGGACAAGTGTTCATATCTTCTAATTATACTTACTGTATTAGTACTAACTATGTAAAATGTTTTCACTTCACAAAGTTGCACATATGTGTTCCGTGTTCTTCTACTCTTATGTTTTATTTGTATCTTTGAATACAACATTAATTTCATCAGCGTGCTCAAGTCTCTTTCATCAAGCACTGATAGAAAACTACAGTGCAAATGAAACCGCTAGTCCATTATACCCTTACGATTGAATATGTAATGCACTAGAGTGGCCGCACCAGCTTCCCCACAGAAATGATCCTCGCAGCATATTGCTTCCTGTGAGAAAGTGCTTGTCTGAGGCCCTCCACCAGGGAGGATTTGCTCTCGCTTTTACTAAGCTGTCTGCCTCTCCCTCCTTCTTCTGTTCCCCAGCGGAGTCCCTGAGCGTATCTTCCTCGCCCAAGGGGGAAGTGACCCTGCAGGTCGGCTCCCCTCTCATCCTGACCTGCGAGGTGTTGGGGCTGCCGTCTGAAGTAAAGTCAGGCCTGCTGGTTCAGTGGATGAAGAGGGGATCTGTGAGCAGTGATGTAGCTGGGAGCGGAGGAGTCGAGGTACTGATTCTCATTCTGCTGACTTATTTGGACTAATAAGATTATATATATGCAGGTTATACCTCAATGTGACTATGTTGTTTAGGTTAATGCGATAATGCAGAGATGTTGCACAACTGAAGTATAAGCGTATCTTTGGGCTTTGGAAAGATATGTAATAGGGATGAGCGAGTACACCACTATCTGTATCTGTATCTGTTTAACCATCTACATTATCTGTATCTGTATCCGTATTCGGAGTGGGCGGTGCCTAAACCGGAAGTGGGTGCAGAAATGGGTGGGGCTTAAAACCGTACATTATTTTAAGTCTGATATTGATATGGATTGATCAGAAGTTACTCATCTACTGTATTCAAAGCCTATATACAGTATATCTCCATAATATTTATAATATTATTTTCATGAACTGCAGTGAGGAAGTGTCAGATACTGCATGCAGCCACATACAATAAAAATATTAATATAGGCTACTTTATGTGTTCAGCTATATGTGTGGATGTGTAAGTGGTCTGTAAGACTGTTTATTTTTTAATGATCCTTGTGAACTTCATGATTCATGCAAACATCCAGTGATGGCAAACAGGGAAATAATATGTCAGCCTTGTTCACTGTATTCTTCTCAAAAGCACCACGTTAAGTATGAGCAAAGTTTTTCAACTGACTTCATATCACCAGCCAAACTAAGAGCAAGCAGACGGTTTAAAAAAAAAATCTGACCGGAGCGGAGGCACTGACCGACGCGACGTGAGCCGTTTTCAGCTCTGTCTTATTAAATGGACCGCGTACGTTATGAGAGATGTGCAGAGACATGTCTGTGTAGGGAGGGGTGGGCGCTGTATGTGACTGGCCAATCACAGAGCGTGAAGACAGTCAGTTAGACAATGAGGATTTCCCTTCAGCACGAGCACGGATATTGACGGATTTTACTTGTAGCATTATCGTATTCGTCAAAAATGCTTTATCCGTAACGGATACTCGTCTGAAATGAGTACCCGGCTCATCCTGAGTTTCAGAGATATTAAGCCTTCACATGCATGTGGACCAGTAAAAAACGCTGATGTATAGTATGTGATTTTTTTCGGTGAATTTTTTGCATCATCTCAAATTTGCTTCATATTTTTTTATTGTAATGTCCTTGTTGCTAATAGCTGCTGTGCAAAATTTCAGGCCAATATTTCCACTACTTTCAGAGATATTAAGCCTTCACATGCAGATGAACTGGTGGCTCAGTCAGATGAGTGTCTGACCCGAATACTGAAGGTTGTAGGTTTGATCCCAGCCTGAGACTTTCAAGGTCCCTCCTCAGTCAGATAAGGCCTTGTCTCTGGAAAATAAATTTCCCCTAAGGGGGATCAATAGAAGTTATCTTATGTGGACCAGTAAAAAACGCTGATGTATAGTATGTGATTTTTTTCGGTGAATTTTTTGCACCATCTCAGATTTGCTTCATGTTTTTTTATTGTAATGTCCTTGTTACTAATAGCTGCTGTGCAAAATTTCGGGCCAATATCTCCACTACTTTCAGAGATATTAAGCCTTCACATGCATGTGGACCAGTAAAAAACGCTGATGTATAGTATGTGATTTTTTTCGGTGAATTTTTTGCACCATCTCAGATTTGCTTCATACTTTTTTATTGTAATGCCCTTGTTACTAATAGCTGCTGTTCAAAATTTCAGGCCAATATCTCCCCTACTTTCAGAGATATTAAGCCTTCACATGCACGTGGACCAGTAAAAAACGCTGATGTATAGTATGTGATTTTTTTCGGTGAATTTTTTGCACCATCTCAGATTTGCTTCATAATTATTTATTGTAATGTCCTTGTTGCTAATAACTGCTATGCAAAATTTCAGGCCAATATCTCCACTACTTTCAGAGATATTAAGCCTTCACATGCATGTGGACCAGTAAAAAACGCTGATGTATAGTATGTGATTTTTTTCGGTGAATTTTTTGCACCATCTCAGATTTGCTTAATATTTTTTTATTTTAATGTCCTTGTTAATAATAGCTGCTGTGCAAAATTTCAGGCCAATATCTCCACTAGTTTCAGACTAGGGATGAGCGAGTACACCACTATCTGTATCTGTATCTGTTTAACCATATACATTATCTGTATCTGTATCCGTATTCGGAATGGGCGGGGCCTATAGCTGAAGTGGGAAATGGGTGGGGCTTAAAACAGTACATTATTTTAAGTCTGACATTGATATGGATTGATCAGAAGTTGCTAATCTATTTTATTCGTATCATAATCATATTCGTCAAACATGCTTTATCCGTAACGGATACTCGTCTGAATCGAGTATCCGGCTCATCCCTAATATGTAATGTCAAGCCAAGTCAGCTCATTTCAATTCAAGGACCTTATGCTGTTCATGCTTTCAACATCTTGTACATACTACAAAAGACATGATCAAGCCCGAGGAGTAAAGAGGGATTGAGTTAATTGAATTATCTTATATATTTGTATATTTGAGTTTGACACCCCTGATATAGGAGGATGTGGTCAAATAAGGTGATGCCAACTATCGTGCATAACAACCAAATTTGTAGTGAATGGAGGAGCAGAGAGGGAGCTTTGAGTCAGTGGGATGAAACTCCCTCCATACATGTCATGACAAATTAAACTGAGTCCCCTGGCTGGCTTTGCAGGAGGGAGACGTTTATCAAGAGATGGATTAAGATAGCTTCTGAAATCTCCTCCCACAAAGGAATTCTCAGATGCCTGTTCAGCAAACTCTACCTCAGAGAGAAAATCATGCGAATAGCCCGGAGGTCAAGAGCGATTCGTAAGTGTTAGAGCTTGACCTGAGAGCACTCCCTCGACAGACGTAGAGCAGCCTTGATCATCTTTAACACAGTTAATAATGACCAAGATGGCCACACCTCTACTATAAGATGCATATAATGTTGTGAAAACCTGCCCCACCCATGTTTTCAAAAAACACAGCACTGAATATTCATACCAAAAGTGGCTTCCAACACACAGTTGTTGTCAGGATAAGCAGATTATTAGAGCCGAGCGGCATGGAGCTCCAGCCAAAATGTTGTGCTCACCATGCTGCCATCGCGTGACCCTCATCCTTTTTTTTTTTTTTTTAAATCAGTCCATCGTGAGAATCAGCTTACAGGGAACTGAAACTTACTTAAAAGATTCATGAAATATTATTAAAGATATTAAAGATTAATTGCCAATTGATTAATTTGCAGAGGTGGATGGACAATCCATCACAGTCACAGTCTAATTTATTTTCTGTCAAAGTTACATTATTGTTTTATGATCATTCAGCTGAAATTACAGAGAGATTTGAAATATTTTCAGGTGTGGTGCGTTTAAGTGCTGGAGGCAATCTTCTGATACACGACACTTGAGAGTTGGATTCAAAAGCAGCCTTTTTCATTCAGGAAATGGCAAAACTGATGCGTTGGATCGACGTCATCAATCTGCTAAGCAGTGACACATTTTAGGAAACAGCAAGCAATAATATGAAGTATTCACCACTTGGAGTAAACTTCCCAAAATAAATCACATTTCAATTTGCAATTCGAGTTCAACACTGACTGACACATTGTATTTTATGTCAAGGTGGAGGTGGCCCGGATGAGCCCGGACGGTGTTGTGAGCTGGGGGGACGACCTCAGCCGAGCGAGCGGGGGCTCGATGGAGAAAGTGGCAGAGGGGAGGTACTCTCTGAAACTGTTCTCAGCCCGGCCCTTAGACTCGGGGGTGTATCGGTGTGTGGTGAGTGTGTACGCTGGAAGAAGAAACCCTGGGCCCTCTACTCCTGCAACGCTCACACAGAGGTCTGAGGGAGTCACCGTCAACCTCAAGACCAAAGGTGCTACTCATGTCTGCAGTAACACACACACACAGGCTTAATGTTTTAGTGACCCACTCAGGGAAACAGGGTAGTTTACTTTGTATGAAGCTTATCGGGCTTCAACGATGAGATACGATAAAACCCTTATTCATGCTGAAAGACATGTTTGTGATACTCAGTATACATAGTAAAAAAAATATGCAGTATACATGGTGTGTGTATATTTATACATGTACAGAAGAATAAAGGGAGAGACTCAAGGTCATAATGAGTAAATGTATTTATTTGGTCTGATGTCGATGATGCCCGTCTTTTCTGTTGATTCAATTTCCTGTACGAGGACGTCTGTCATGGGAGGGATCTAAGAAATGATTTAAAATTCATGGAGGACCTCGGTGACCCAGAAGTCTAGGCTGTGGATCATTTGGCTTGGTTCAAGTCTGCAGCAAGACTTGTCCTCCTCCAATCCTGGTCCCAGCTTTATAAATCTGTCTTAAAGTTTTGAGTAAATTCATAAAACTGTATCATCTGAACATCAGGGATAAATGCATGTATTCATAAGGGTGGACTGACAAAACTGGAATCTGATCCGGTTCTCTTCATTATTAAACTTGGGTTAACCCAGATCACATTATTGGGATAATGATTGCTAAAATACTGAAAACATTTGATTGACCACAGACGAAAATCACACATTTCTGTTTTGTTCTTAAACTGACACATGCTCAGTTTACCCTTAACAAGCTCATCTTTGTGCAATGTTTCTTCCGCAGATGTGCTAGTTTCAGCTGTGGCTCAGCTCCCACGAGGCCCCCTGTTAAAACGGGGCAGCACCATCACCCTGATCTGCAACGCCACTGTGACGACCACAGGCCCCGCCCAGGCGCAGGTGCAGTGGCTGCGGTGGCCAATCCCAGTTGTGAAGAAGGAACCGAGCCCAGCATCTGACATTACTGTACCAGACCCCCCTGTTGAGGACAAACCCAGACTGGTGGCAGCCCTCATGTATGACGGCGTGGCGAAGATCTACGCCAACAGCAGCGAGGTTAGCGTGGACCGCCTGTCTGCTGTCAGCTACAGACTGAGGGTCCACGCAGCAACGATGGATGATCAGGGCATGTATGCATGCCACGCGGAGGCGTGGGGGCAGGACCCACATGGAGGCTGGTACAACACAGGAGCCAAAGCAGAGTCGAATGCAGTGACAGTTTATCTATATGCCAGAGGTAAGTTGTTTTTTTGAGAGCCTTGAATCTTCACACTCCCACGGTTGAAAATATTCACATCTGGAAGCTGCCAAGTAAAACTGCAGTCTAATGTGTTGGCTCTTGAGCAGCTCCACTGGTTTGATTGGGGGTTAAAGGGCAAGTGCTGCCCTTTCACCTTCACCTTTCAGACGTATCCTGGTGGTGGATTGAACACGGGGTTCACAGAGGTGACTCTCAGTATGAGGCTGGAGGGCAGCCAGTGTAAATGTCAAGTATTTACCCAGAGAGAAGTTTGCACATTTTAAGCAGATTGATTATTCTTCCCCAGCAGATTGCAGGGCTCTGTATTTACATCTTAAATATACACTTTATGACCCATGAAGCAGTAATTCCATCTGTGGGACTCTGAGAAAAGCAGCCATGATCTTTGGAAGCAGGAAATAATGATTGTTTTCATTATCCATTGATCTTCTGATTATTTTCTAAATTCATCATTTTATCTTTAAATATATTGAAAAAAGCTTTATTTGATAAGATTTTTACATTTCTTGTTGTTAAATCTGTTAGATTTGTAAAGCTGAAACCAGAAAATGTTTTGCTTATAAAATGACTGAAATGTTTAGTCGAGTATCAAAAAAAAGCTGCTGATTATTTTTCTGTCAGTCGATTGATCAATTCTTTCAGCTTTACTTGCAAGTTAACATTTATATCAGCATTTAAAAATAAAAATATGTAGCAAAAACTTCTCTTGAATGGGGCTAGTGTGGACTTGTGAGTCTGCTAAAGGAGATTAAAATTGAATCTTGCCACATCTGTGACATCTGGTCGTTTGGGCCAGTGCACATGGACGTCTTTACACGACTCATGGCTTTGCACTGGTAGCAAAATGAGCTGCTGACCTTCTCTCTGTTTGGCTGTGGATCCTACATTTAGACTAAAAGGACTCACTTTCCAACACTAGATGAGTGAATCACCAGAGCATCCTGTGCTTTTAGTTTGTCCAGCAGCTCAGTCCATTAGCTTGCCTTTCATCGATATGTGTGCTGCCTGGATGTTGAAAGTACAATATAATAGTCCAAATGACTGCTGACGTGTTGTGTTTGGTGGCTCGATGTATGGGAGCTGTCAGAGAGCATGTGATCACAAGTCGCGTGTATTCTGTGTTTATTCTAGGCTATGTTCTCTGTGGGTTGTTTTCCTGCCATAGTATGTGATCAGTATCAGCAGCCGACCATATTATATTTCTACAGTGTACAGTCAGTGATGGGTCGGTGGGAACCCTCATGTAATTTGATGCTTTAAATTTAATCCCTGATGCTTTAGGTTGTTGTGGAAAAGACTGTTATTCATTGTGTTTGGTGTGGCCTTTAAAATAGTGCTGGATTACAATGTGATGTTTCTTCATTTTTAAAAATGAATGAATTAGACGTCCATGATGTGCTGCTTTTTTCTGCTTGCCATTTAATAATGATAATAATAATGATAATAATAATAGATAGAGAATAAATAAACTACCATTAGTGTATTTAACGACCTGTCCAGTGTGTCCCCTGCCTTCGCCCGAAGTCGGCTGGGATAGGCTCCAGCCCCGCCCCCCCTTTTTTTTCAGAGCAGACCAGACTGATACATAAGCCATAAAACTGACATATTTCCTCCTCTAGTTCTACCAAGTTTTCTATGTCCATGCAATGCAACGCAGTCTCACCTGTTTTAACTCTAATCTGTTTGCATCTGACAAATTTGAATTCCAGCTCATCGTCCTGTATTTTCCTGTTACATAACATCAGTTTACATCACGACGTTCTTCTCTCTTTTATTTTTTCTCTCCCCAGCTGCTGACCTCCTCCTCATCCCTTTGGTCGTCGGAGTCTCCTCCGCCTTGTTTGTGGGCATCGTCATCATTGCAACCGTGACCTGTTGCTTTATGAAGCGACTGGCGAGACAGCGCGCTCAGAAGTAGGCGCCCGCTGTCACCGCCTGTCTGAAATCTCAATGGAGGCACGAAGAGGTGATGCATAGAACATGATCGATGAAATGGCTGAGAAAGAACGTCAAAGACAAAATGACTGTCACCCTGTTAGATGATTTTCTGTGTTTTGACCTACTTGTTTACCAATCAATGCCAAAAGATTCTGTTTTATATTCTCTTGTATTTTTATATCCAAACCTTCTATGAAAACAACATATTTTAGTCAACGCTGCATCACGCAACAGTAGGTGTAATATCCCAGATTTTTGAAGCCACCACCCAGTGGCACCTTTCCAATCCTCAACTGGGCAAAGACTTACAATTTTTTTAGAGTCTGCTTCGAGCCTAACCAGCTTTTTAACCATCCATTCAACTGGAAAAGGGTCAAAATACACAGGCAAGGTTTTTTGAGACAAGGTCAAAAGTACAGAAGGTCCTGCTGGTTTGTCTTGAGTTGCTCACGTGTGATGAATCTCACAGATACTGTAAAAGTGAAAAAGTATAGTTTTTGTAGAAAGACCAAGCAAAATGAAGCCATCGTCTCGATTGTCACAGTATAAAGGTACCGAGTGGTTCTCACATGTTTTGAATGATGCTGGATATGCAGAGTAATACTTCTGCTTTCACACAAACAAAGAATATTCTGTCTTTTCATGAATTGTTGATGCTGTTCCAGTTGTGTATTCTCACACTGCATGTTTTTTCATTTAGTGCAAAAAAAAAAGAAAAAAAAAGAAATCACTCTTTGCATGGTTAAGCCTCTACCACTGCCTCCGACGGGCACACGAGTGCTGATGGGAGCAGTTTAGCTTCCAGAAACTCAATATGAGCAGGGCCTTTCCACCGCCTACAGTCCGGCACCACTCTGCATGTAAACAAAGTCAGTCTGTTACTTAATAAGGAAGGCACTGGCTGGGGACTTTCTGATGCCAAGACCGATTGAGTACCAATTCTAAACAGGAGCATTCCTCGACGGTGACGCCTCATGCTGCCATGAGTTTTCTATACGGACTTGTATAGATTTGATAAAGAGAAATGGAAGCGATGTCTATAATGCACTGAGCTAAAATATGTAAATATTATATGGAGTTTAGCTGTTTTATTTTTCTTAATGTAAGTAAGACTGTGCTGTAGCGCCATGTTAGTCTTTGGCAGAGCACCTGTGTTTAACATTCTGCAGCAGTCTCTTCTGCTCTTGTGAAGCACTTGGACAAAATGGGAGTGGGACCAAAGCCCCTTGGTATCCTTCTTTTACTTGATTTTCTTCCAGCTGAACAGTCTCTTCTTTGCTGTACTTGAGCTTGTGTTTTTTTTTTTCTTTGCTTTTTTTTGTGTGCGATTAATGGTTCCTTTGCTCCTGTCAAGTGACTGAGGTAGAAAAACAGTACTGTGAAAAAGACTCCCCTGTTTGCTACACTGAGTAACAGAAAAAAAAAACTGTTGTGTTGTGTCACATATTTGTCCCTGAGGTGAAAAGTCCCTTAAGCAATGCAGTCATATGACCTGATAATTCAGTGAAGTCTCACTGTCGTCGTCGTCATAGTTATCATGCGGTTCAGGCCACACATTTCTGCTGCCAAGACTTACGACCGTAGCCCCCGCTGCTATCCCACAGAAATCTGTCGGACAGATTTACTGTGTCTGCGCACTTATAATGAGTGAAATCCATCCTCCTCTCGCTGTTGAAAATAACACTTAAGAAAAGTTTGGTCACGCGAGTGTGATCACATGAAGTTTGATACATGTGGAAATGAAGGGAGGAATGAAGCAGAGTTTGTTGTTCTCCAGCTCACGACGCTCTCATGAGATTCATTCAGCTCGTTTTTTTTCCGGCTTTTCTGAATTTGTTTGCGCTGAGCTATACTTTACAGTCTCAGTCCGTCTTTGCTGTCTGTCTGTCTGTCTCCTGGTTGGTTTTTGCGAGGCGAGAGTCCCTCTGAATCTGCCTGTCCTCCCTAACCTGCGCTCTCTAAACCCCCCCGATTATAAATGTTGTTCACGAACATTAGGGAATAAAATCACAGCTCTGCTTGCTTCCTGAGCCACTTTGTTCCAGATCAACTACTCAAAGCTGATTTGTTCCCCCACATGCCCACCCACCGCATGATTACATACTTGCACACGTACACACACAGACAGATGCACGTGCACACGCGGCACACAGCAGCATCGCACTGGCTGGCATTTCTGATGGAAGTGAGTGAGTATCTGCGTGTTCATCTCTAATCCCTGTTTATGGCTGCAGTGTGTCCTGCTGCCCTTCCCCCTCACTCACTGTGTTACAGAGTCAGTGTGGCTCCCCTTCCATTCATTTCAATCTGCTCCCTGAGAATTACAGCCAGCTGTGAGAAGTATAGCACATAGCGTGCAAAGTATGAAAGCTGCTGTTGAAAGTTATGCTTTTCTTGGAAGCTGTATTAAACCTTTTTCATGAAGGTGTTATGTTTTGTTTGGATTGTTTACTCATGCTTTGATACCACTGTTCCTGAACGCATTCTGCTGCCATTGAAATATATAAAGGCGGGTTATCGCTCAGTTTGTTTCTTATGGTGCTTTGGCAATCCTGCCAGTTGATAAACCAATAAACCACTCTGGATTTCTAATGTCACCTTCGTTTTATTTATTGCTTTATTTTCTACTGCCGCGGCAAAATATGGTCTGGTTTCAGCAGAGAACCTGGAAATGTTCATATCAGAGGCCGCTGGAGACGGCTGAGGTATTACAGGACATTCTGTGTGGAGGGAAATAATCCAATCTGTCTGCTACCAGAGCATATTTTCCATCTATATAGTATGAAAAACCAAAACATTTCTTGTGGTTGCTGCAGTTTCCGTGTGAGAAGCAGCCAAGCGGAGGTTTGTATTTCAGCTAAAGTTAAGTCTCAGCACTTTGTGTTGCAGTTTTAGGGGTAAACAGGCAGAACATTCGTCTTATTTTGTTATAGACAAGCTGTGCTCATGCAATCCAAATAATAGTGCATTTTATATGGCTTGTGCTGGTTTGAGAAATTCCTGATGAAATAATCAACAGAAAGAAAAACACATGCAGGACAAACAACACTGGTTCAAGCTGAACCTTCGCTTCTGTGTGAGAAAGGAGGCTGCGAAAGCCTGATGGTCGAATATAAATCTTGATATATTTAAACTGTCTGCGTTACAAGCACAATGACAGCATTCATTTTATTCATTTGTTGTATAAGTGGTCCATTTATCATGTCATTTAGAGCACATGACAGGTGCAGACTCAATTAAGAAAAGGCAGGAAATATGGCCCTGTCTTGTTGAATGATTCAGTTTCATTTCATACTCCAGCTGAAATCTACAACTAATAAAACCTGGGCAAAGCTAAATTAAAGATGCAATAATCAGTATATAATGCTGTTTGAAGCAAAGAAGCATGAAACAGCAGACAGACAGAGATGTGGTCTAGCTGGTGCAAACAATGGCAACGAAACAGCACGATATTTCTCTCAGAAGTTGCTGGAGACCAGACCTCAGATAAAAATGAATATTGGATTTACATCAGATGGTCAAAAACATGACTGAATGAATAACAATCTTGTTTCATTTCTGCTGGATGAGTAAAAAGGCAACAGTTTGCGAAAACAACTTTATATGTTGATTTATGTCACTGTTGACTTTTCAGCTGTGTGAGGCCAAAGTCTGCTGTCACGACGGGACATTAAGGGATTTATTTATATTTCTGCCAATTTCCTATGCCTGCACTTTGTATCCATCCAGCAAAGATGTCATTTCGACATGTTGGATGGAGAGGCTCTTTAATGGCTGACATGGACGACTGCTTCCATAATATGTGACACTTTCATGTACAAGTCAAACAAAAGATGGGGATAAAAATGATGTCAATAAAGTGTTGTAAAAAGAAAATATGAGAAACAGATGATTTTATTTTCAAGCATATAATTGGACAGTAGACCCAAATACAGTATATGTAAATCTGCCTGTACAAGTGTGCTGTGCCTCTCTGAGCGCCTATGGTATTACAGTGTATCAGTTTACAGAGCATTACATCACTAATGCAAACACTGTACCAATGTTAATCCTCTTCTTCCTGTATGACTTCAGAGGGACGTGGCAGGCAGACAAACGGAGGCTTTGTGGCGGACTGATAAGACGCTGCGCTCCCTGTCGCTGGTTGGTTAACGTACCTGCCCTCCCAGCCAATCGCCTGCGAGCTGAATGTCAACCAAGACAGATTAAACATGCAGCACAGTTCAGGTCAGGTGGCCGCGCTGTGGCAAAGCCTGGCCGAAGCTGGCACTGATCTGAAACCTTTTCTACAGCTAACAAAAAGCTAAATCAAAGGCACATGGCTGCTGCAAGACCAGAAAAAGGGACACTCATGTTTCAGGTTTTGTAAGATAATTAAATCTCTAGGTATAAATATAGAGATAAAAATGCAATTACACATTTCATTTACAGAGTCTACAATAAACTGAGTTACTGAGGGCTTATTATTACAACATTTAAATACATTAAATGATGAAATGAAAAAAATATGTACAGTACGTATTTTCACCCTGTGGATTGTTTTGTGCATGAGTCAGGAGGCGATTAGCCTAGCTTAGCATAAAGACTGGTAACAGGGGGAAACACCTAGCCTGGTTCTGTCCAAAGGTCAAGAATCTGCCTACGATTCATGTGCTGTATCTTTTATGTTTTTTCTGTACACAAAAACTTATCTCATGCTGGTACAAAGTCTGTCAATAATTTTGAACGAGAGTTTTACACAGCTTGAATTATTAAACAGTATTTCATACTGTCAGCACAAATAAAAACTTGGTGAGGTGAAAGATCGGTGACGTATCATCACAACTGAATAAAAACAAAGATAAAGTCACATCTTGACCCCCTCCCCCCCCAAAAAAAACAACAAGTTGTCCTTGTGCTCTCCTATGTTCACTCCATGATGATTTTCCTCCAGCCCAGGAGAAAGTTTGCTTCATCTGCAGGACCATGACCGAGGAGTCACCAACTCCAGGAAACTATTCTGTTGAGAAAGATAGAAGAAATGGTTTAAACTTTCACACAGTGCTCCCTCCCCCCTCCTCCTTCTAGTAAGATTATCTGTAATCTTTTTATATAAAATTTATCTGTATGATTTAACGTCAATTCATTATCACATAATAATCGCATTTTATGGATGTCATGTCTATCTTTAGACAGCAGTTATCTGTGTTAAGCCATTGTGTGTGTGAATGACGCCACTGGCTTTAGAGGATGCCTTAGCTGGGGATGCACAGAGACGCAGTAGTTTGTAGTGGAATAAGTATGTTAAGTACATCTGTGCCCATCTGTCAGACAAATCCCTCACATCTGTGACTTCATTAAACGCTTGGGGTTGGAAAGGGACTTTTTAAGGGTTAAATACATGTTAGATTTACACAAACGCCTGTTACTCAACTGTGGCTCTCCTGCTCTGGCTTAGGGCTGTGAATTGGGCGTCTTATCTTTTGAAGAACAAGTATATGTGTGTTTCTACACGTATGCATGAATGACTGGAGATGAGAACAGACGACAAAGCCAGGATGATGAAACAATGAAAGGAGTTAGTCAGATTCATCTGGTCTGTATGACGTCCAACATTAAAGTACTCAAGTATCAGTTGTGTAATACTCTTTTAGTCTAGTCGTAGTATTTGTATTTCAGGTTTTTTTCACCTGCCGGCCTACTTTTCATTCACATATCTCAGACTGGGGTCAAAGAATTTCCTATTGACGTCACTGCAGTGATGTATACTACAAACAAACTGCTGTTTCTTTCCTCACGCATGCAGTCACATGGTTTCTCTTTATGCATCTATAGCTCTCTGCATTCAAAGGCTCTTGATGTTTTTCAATCATGCGGCTTCTCACTGGGTTTGAACACGGTCCAATGGGATGGTTGTTCAAGCCTTCAAACGCCACAATAAATCTCTCAGAAGAGTCTCACAGATCACAAATCTCACTTTCTGTCAGCTTTTACTGATTTTATTTCAGACAAACCCCTGCCTCTGTCACAGATGTAGACAAAACAGAAAGCATCTTTTTTTTGACCCACTTTTTTGTTGCTATAAAATAGAGCAACATCTAGAAAAATATTTTCCATTTCTGCCCAACTAATGAAAAATAGGTTGCAACCTATTTATTTGTTCTTTTATACAGTCTATGGTTGCAACAAGCAACAAGCCTTAACAGACAGAAAACATCTTTTTTTGACCCACTTTTTTGCCTTAAAACATAATGATGTCTGTCTTGTTAGCAGGCCTACTACCTGCAGCAGGGCTGGTACCATATAAAGAATCATGGCATTGCTTCTTTTTAGTGTTTCCATCATTAGCAGTGATGCATGTAGGGGGAGTACGTACCCCTGTCCGAGGGCACTGTATCTGGGCGTACCACTCCTGGCAGTAGAGGCACACCTGGACGCCCTGACCGAGGAAGAGACACGCCCACATGATGACGTTGAACACAGGGCTCTGTCTCTTGTCATTCATGGTGAAGTTGAACACCACTAAGAGAGGATGACATGAGGGAAAATTGATGTCTCATTTTGTGAAGGTGTATCTGTACTTGAGCAGCGACAGTTTACTTGTGTTATTGCTGAGGAGTGAGGCTCTGTAAGAAAACCGCAGCAGCATGAAAAGTAAAGATAAAGTTGTCATTGAGTCCCAGAGGATGAAATGGACATGATGCACAAGTGCACTTTCTGTTAATATAATGAGAGTTGTCCTGCAGGAAACAGCTACTAAATGTGTGTTAGAGTGAATAATTACAGATTTTAACTTTGAAGAAGGCACAGGCCAGAATGTAAACGAGGACATTTGCATATCTTAACGAGCTCTGGACAGACAATTCAGAGACTAATGTTTTAACTTTAGCCACAGTAATGAGGTACTTTACTGTTTGAAAGGCGAGTATGTTATCAAATGCTTTTCAGCAGCCAGGTCAGGGCACCGATCATTTCACTTTACAGCACTGATAATGAGTAAAACCATCACCTCCCAAGACGGCGAAGAGACAGAACATGACGGGGTAGAAGAAGCCGAAGCCCATGGACAAGGCGTACTCGTGGACGACAGCAGAGACGATGAACACGGAGAGCATGGCAGCTGTTCGGAATTTCCTTTTTGACAGCTGCAGGATCAGAGAGAGAACAGAGGGGGCTTGGCTCGGAGTTCAGGGGTCAGGCTGGTTCACTGGGGAATTTGTGTCACAAGAATTACAGGAGGAGTGTTGAACGACTATGCGAACTGGGGCTGGGCACGAGGCCTTTACATTGTTTTAGTTTTTCAGTTTGGTGTATTTGCACTCTGCTCACCCAGAGGAAGTCTCTGTATCCGTAGTAATAGAGCCAGTCGTGAACCACCACGTTCCAGGTGCGGTAATAGTTGGCAAAAGATGTCGAGTTCCACCAGTCCTGGAAAATCAACACAGGACAGTAAAATGAGTGTCAAAATGAAAGCAAAATCGAGATTGATGATCTCTGGTATTAAAAGAAATATGGCCTTAGATTGTAGCGCTGAGGGAGTACAGAGCTTCTAACCACTGTAGAGGTAAACTGGTAGGACTCAAAGTTGGAGTTTGAAGATCTCATCTGTTGTATATTTATTTGTTTGTAATGCAGAAGAAGAACCAGCACAGAGCTCTTTCCGCTGTTCCTCCGTGTGGCTGAGTTATTTGTCACAGAGATATCACATGCACATAATTAGATCAATAAAACGCTCTCACAGAGAAGCGGATTTCAAGGAAATGGTGCAGCCACATTATCACCATAGCAACAGTATTGTGGTTCATCACAATTTTTCAGTGTGGCCAAATTACAAACCATTTCACGAGTGCACCAGAGCACAGATCAGAGGCTGCATCTCGAATTCAACGATAAAACTATTTTCCATTTCTGCCCGAGTAATGAAAGAGAAAGAGAGAGCGTGAGAATGAAAATGAAAATGAAGATGTGCAGAGACGCTTCAGCTCCTGTGTGTTCGGAGGGTATGCCGCAGGCGTGTGGTAATGATGGTAACTCATATCTCCCTCCAGCTGAATGAATAAAAATGATGTCAAATCAAAGTTGTGCTGAGTGACTGGACGTGTTCGCCTCAATAAGGAATGCAATTTTATGAATATATCTTTATTATACAGTGTCTTTTTTTTAATGTGTTTAAAAACCAGGTCAACTCATGACAAACTAGCCTTAATCCTGTCCACCAACCCAAGCTCATTTTACTCCGCACCATACAACACAAAATGGCCCATTTGGGTGCAAAATGGCCCATGAACACAGGGGAAGTGGAAAATAGCCCAAGTCATGGTTTTGTCATTTGTTCAAGAGCAAAACTGTATCAACAGAACATAATGGATGGAAAAGCTAAACTGTTGGGACCATTAGACCAGGCTTTAATTTCACTTGTCATTAATCAAAACGATTTCCCATCTGGAAGAGCAGGCACATTTGAAAATAATGCGTTCAGAGGAGAGGCGATGCCACGCAGAACCAGCGATGCCACACAGAACCAGTGATGCCACGCACCTTGTAAAACATCCTGTCAGCAAAACGCAGCAGCTCCCCGAAGAGGTTGAGCCAGCAGTGCAGGAAGGCAAAGAAACACAACAGCAGTAGCATTATACCTGAGAGAGAGAGAGAGAGAGAGAGAGAGAGAGAGAGAGAGAGAGAGAGAGAGAGGGGAGGTTATGAGGAACACTTTCATTCTGGGCATCGCTCCCAGCTTCCTCATAAGAATTGTAACTTGACACTGATGCTCTTATATCAGCACTTACTCAAAGAGCTATTCACTTAAAGAGAGTAATAAACACACCAGTATTTGAGACCTGTATCTGATTGCATAATAGCATATTTAATCTTATCACAGGCTTAAAAACACCAGAGACTCATTTCCCCTATTACCATATTAAGTGATACATTAACCAGTGCTGACTCATACAGATAAGAGACTGTAGAGTCCAGAAGAAGAAGAGACGTTACACGTGAACTTTGATTTATCGTGCTTGTTTTACACACCACTTCCTCTTCCCCAAAAACCGGCTCCATGGCGACAGAGAGCAAGGTACCTGGTAATATTGAGTTGAACACAGCCAGAACCATTGTGCGTTTGCTAAAAGGCAGGTTGGTCTCAGGTCTGACGATGGGCACGCAAAGACGGACCAGGATGAAGTAGCCGTAAAACAGGCACCCCAAGATCTGCATTAAAATGTCAAAAAAATAAGAAAGAAAAGTTAGGAAGTAGGAATATGGAAAAAGGAAATAAAATAAAGAGCATACTTGAGCATTAGCATTAGAAAAGTAGAGGCAGCCCAAATACAGGAAGGAGTTTCATCTTACCATACCAAGTGTGACACCAACATACTTCCATCTTATGTGGGAATTTCTGCCAAAAAACAGACAATACAAATAGGCCGTTTTCTCACATTTCACACTCACATTATTGTACATCAATAAGTGTAATAAGAGAACAAAGCATGAGCGAATGGGGTCCAGGTCAGAGGGACAACACTTACCGAGGATATGATTCCCTGTAGATGAGCGTTGGACAGAAGAGGAAGTACAGATAGCTGGAAAGTGTCGGGAATCTGGTACTTTCTCCTGACAAGCAAAAGACAACAAGAATAGCTGGTTTTAAGTGCACAGTTCAGACATAAGCTTCTCATTCCATTTTTCTTGTTTCATTAACCAACATTATAGCATCCATTAACAGTTTCATTTCTAAAGCTTTACTGTGGCTTCATGCAGGCACCTACAGACAAATGACTCTTTAAAATGAAACGACAATGAGTTTATCACAAAATCGTTGAAGACATTATGTCCAAGTGTCTACATTAAAGCCTTATTAACTTCAACTTTTTACCAACACTAATGACAAATGGTAAAACACTGCTGTTTTGTGAAAAGTATTTAACAGACTCTCTATTAAAATATTACTTATTTTCAGTCTAATTCAAAACCCACATTCAAACCATGGCAAGAAATTGACTTTTCTATAAAGTCATTTTCTGCGATTTTTACTCCTTTATTCCGGAGCACATTATTCTCCTGGAGGTATTTCACTGCAGTGACTAAGTATTCACGTTTATTACTATGAGTTTATAGTCAAAGGAGGCACATTCTTCACCACTAACAGACTTTTACAAGAGGATCTCGAGGGGATGCACATGCTGGAGCTTATTTATTCATTGTTAGCTTGAACTTCGGTGTGAATCATTAGGTGGTAACCTTTTCTTTTAGTTATTCTTCTCGGGTGTCTGGCAGCGTCACTGTGAGTAATTGTGCTGCCTGAGGAGTAAATACACCTGACATCAATACAATACAGTACCTTCCTTTGGTGGATTGTTCATAACAACAGGAGCAGTTTCTCTTATGAACGAGTAGCTCTTCATCAGGAATCGAATCTGAGGAGAATTGATACAGTTATTATGTGAAGTGAAGCTCAAAGCATCAATAATAACTGCCTCTACATTGTTTATCTTTATTGCATGAATTGACAGCGTGTCTGAAGCGAACAGCCGACATCTCCGTGGCCTCAATCACACGTTTTTTTGTGTTTGTACATATTGACACACTGATGTATTATTTAGTTGTTTGTTCACTTCTTCTATAATTAATCAAGAGAAAGTATAACAAAAGGGAATGACAGGGTAGCGCAGTGGGGAAACTATTCTTTCTTTTGGTTTGTCATAAACTGGAGTTCAGACACGATGCGTCATCAATCTGCACAGAGCAGGGAACCAATTATTCTTTTTGGACTATTTAGTAAATGAAACACACTCAATAATGCATCACAGATACAACACAGGTTCTAAATGGAATGGGCAGCGTCAGAATAACAAACAGACTGGTTGGACCCAGATCAGATGAGGATCGGGACCGGGTTTCCCATCTAAGCTCTGGGATTATCTCACTCCATCGAACGGAGCTAAAATGATCTTGCACTAAGACGGTTTTGGAAGACCAGGGCTGGTGTAATAAAGAGGATGAGGAGGTATTACAGAATGGCTCCATGATGTACAAATGCTGGCTACGCTAAGATCTACTGTCTCCTTTGGTGCCCTTCCAGCTAGAAATCTCTCGTCTGTGGCCAGCAGGCTTTTCTTATTGCAATGTCCCCAGTGATGGCAATGAAGGCCTGCATTTATCAGCTGAATTACCCATAAATATAATGTGACATTACAGGGTGTCACAGCACAGGTCGTTCCTGATAAGAATTCTGATGCATCTGTGATAAGCAGGAATCAGCTGATTCTGATGTGGATGGCACTCTGATCTCAATAAATACGACAGCAAAAGTGTTTGTGAGGAACTCATCATTCACTTGCCGGAGTCACACACTACTTGATATTCACTAAACCTCTGTACACACACACACACACACACACACACACACACACCTACCTGCTCCAGTATCACAATGAAGCGTGAGGCAGGTGGCAGCTGGTAGTGCACCACCACGTAGATGGGAAACACTCCCAATACAGAGGTCTGTACTGCCGACAGCGCCAGGCCCAAGCTGAGAGAAAGGCCCAACTTAGAGGAGACGCTGTGATATAAAGATCCCCAAAACAGCAGGGTGTAGTAAGGAACGAGCTGTGTGTAGGCAAACATCACAGTCCAGGCCCAGGCGACCGTCCCCAGCTGCCCAAAGGCGAAGAACAGCATGTCGAACTCCAAGACCAACCTGAGATGAAATCAATTGGCAAATTATAACCATTACATATAGACAATGGGAAATGTATTATTAAGAGGAGATTAAAAGGCTGATTTCAGTTCCTCAACAATAAATTTAAAAATTAATTTCAATTAAGGACTTTCAGGTGATGAGCTTTTTTTTGTCACTGTGGTCCATTTTAGCTTAAAATGGAGTTTTTGAATAACCATTTTAATGGCAATAGAGCAAGATGGCAGGCATAGTTAACTGCATTTAATATCTGAAAAGACCCCTCTGGTGATAATAATGATTTAAAACCCACTCACTGCAGCAATGTCAGTGGATCTGTTTCATTTAAAATGGCCACTTGCAAGTGTGATCTTATTATGTTTTATTTCATACATTTACCCATATTAAAATCAGTGTTAACTGAGGATGGATGTACTGAGTAATTTGCACATCGTGAACAACTGCCCACTGGTGCTTTCATCCGATGAGAAACAGAAGAATTAAACTCACAAACCTGCGTCTGCAAGCAGCAACCAAATCATTACTGAGCTGCCCAGAGCAACAGCAGACACACTCAGAGGGATTGATCGCTCTATCCTTCCACTGTCAGATTAGTAGAGCAGCGGGGGAAAAAAGACAGGAAGTGGGTAAAGTTTTTAAATGCTTCAGGGTAACACACACTCATCACACACACCTGCCCTGATCGATGTAGTCGACAGCCAGCGTGCTCAGACAGAAGATGAGGAGCACGGCGATGAACATGTGGTAGATGGTCCTGATGTGGCTGATCTCAAACAGCTCACTGAGGAAGAGGAGGAGAGGCAGAGACAGAACTGAAAACCTACAATAGCTCTGTGTTGTATTCAGGCACATATCTGCTGTATACATGTTTTATAAATAGGTTTGTTAATCTCTCGTACACACAAACATGCCAGTGGGATTATCTGAATGATCTGGATTTGTTAAGGTCTTAAACAGCTATGTATACAGTATGCACATCCCATAACCATTGATCTCTGGAGATTCAGATTATACTTTATAACAAGTGGGCTTGGGTATTGGATTGTTGGTTGACTTTAAAGAAGGGCTTTAGAAAACTAGTATTTCTCCCAAGAGAGAAAATAATGGGCAGATTTATCAATAATGAAAACAATCATTAGTTGCAGGTCTATATTGAACTTCACACTGGTCTGCACCTCACTATGACTGTTCTCTAAGAACTGGACTGTCTTTCATACTTACTCCAACAATGATGGTCTGGCCATAAAAACTTTGCCGTCATCCATTCTCTGAAATCTAAAGCAAACAGACACACACATTTTACTGGGGTTAATCAGAAGATACATATGTCTTGCAGATCAATAAGGAATAATCAAAGTAACATTAAGTAAAAGTAGCCTTCTCCTCACCTGGATGTGGGTTTTTTTTTCGCTGCCTTTCCATTAACTGTTGGCTGGATTTGGATAAAAGGCTGAACGGACTCGGTCAGAGCTCTGTCCAGTATATCACTGAGCTGGTCCTGGACCTGCTCCAGGACTTTTACCTTCACCTTCTGCAGGAGGACACACAGGAGAAAATGTTAGTTTTCTCAACCTATAGTGTACTCATCCATCACACACTCACAGGTCAAGTACATCAAATGGTACACTCCATGTTTTGTACACTTTTAAAATATCACTTCACACTCTATCTAGTTCATTCTGCATGGCCTTGGCTTCTATATATTGCCTTTGCAAATGAACAGTACCTCTGCATGCTTCTGCCACTGTAGATGTTCTTCCTGTTCATTCCTATGGCCTCCAGCTGCCGAGAGATGAGCATATCACATTACATTAGATTACATAAGGTTATCAACCAGTGCAATATGGTGTACACCTGAATTAATATACTGATCAAAACTGAAAAGGAAAGTTAAGAGATGAATTTCTGCAATAATCCTACATATAGAAATATAAAAAATAAATAAAATATTTTCATGTTGGTTTAGTGCGCTTTATGACAATTATGCAAAAACTGAAAAGACAAGAATATCCAATTAGTCCCAACAAAGACTAACCTAACTAAAAATTCTATAAATGGATGAGTATAAAAAAAATGATTGACCATACCATGACTGGAGATGTCATCTGACTGGGTGGCCTTGACATTTCTGCGCCACAGTCCATCAGGCGGCTTCGTGGTCGTCATGGTCAGGTGAACCACTGGACCACTCAGTAACACGTGGGACTGCTGGGAATCACGTGGACAATCCTGCGCACATCACAGCTAGAGGTCATTTGCAAACACTCTTATTTCCCTGAAGATAAATGATGGAAATTAAAACCTTAAAAAAAGAGTTCTTCATTTGGGATCACATTGTTTGCTGCTCACACAAGGTTGAATAACATAAAAGGTCGAGGTGGCCATGTTGAGCTTACTCACAATGGACTGAGATGCTCAGGTGACTTCACCAACTCAAAGTGTTGTGACGTCACTTTCAACCCATAGGGGGCAGTGCTGCAAAAAGTTTTTCCCTTATGTAATTCACTGTGAATTTGCCCTTTGATGAAGTTTGACGATGTGGACTCGACAAACTATAAATTGAGAGATTAAATGAGGTCGCAGGCCCGTTGCTGCCGGGTTGCCTCATGTCAAAGAGCATTAATATTCCTGATGAGCCTCAGTCCCAAGATGGAGAGCTTACTCATGCGAATCCCGAACTGAAAAAAAAATGCACAAACTCCCCGTCTGAATGCAGAAACATGCAGGTCAGGGGTTTTGAACGATGGTTACCTACAGGGCTTTTCCACAGGAGTGTTATCACCAGTCATACAGCTCAAGCTAAACAATGTAAACAAATGATAAAGCCCGTCCCCCATTGGAAGTTCACACACTGCAGATAAGATACACAGAAGACTGACAGAGATATTATGTTAAATCGTCCTCAGAGGAGGAGGTAAAAGACACAGAGTGACCTCAAACTATCATCCGCACTGTTTGATCATCCTTAGGAGAAATGTCAATAGAGCAGACTAGCTTAGCATAGATATACAGATTATACATTATGTGAGGGATCATGCTTTGTCAGTCACTTACTTACATTACTTTAAAAAAAAAATTCTCATTATTAAAGGTTTTTTATTTACACATGGTTTGTAATGGAAATCAACCAATTTCCAGAACACAATTCCACCAAGTTGCCTTGTCAAGAGACTTTAGAATAAATTTGAAACAATCTTAACAGAGCTGTTACCTGAAGTTAAAACATAATATCGGCTTCATCACCTACAAGTTTTCCGAGGGGTTATTTTAAAACTTGGGTTTGGGTCGATAGCTCGCCTCCACCTCTAACAATTAAGAGCCAGAAAATCACTGTTTTGCATTATTCACAAACATCAATTGATTAAATCACGACTTTCCTTCAGAACAAACTGAAAACTGGGCTACGATTCGATTCTTTCCTTTTCTTCAATACTTTCATTTTACTGCTTCCTGCGCATTTAAAGAACAAGGAATTTTACAAAGAATTCTCATCTGTCACAGAGTTCAGTCTATTCTGTGTTTTTGTCACATGTAAAATGGAAAGTTGAAATCGTAAAAGGGACAGATGTCAGATACAGATGTGTCAGGCAGACATGACATACATGAGAAACATTGTCACATTTCTACTCACAGTCTCGTGGCCTCAGGCGCAGTCAGCCGTCCACAGAGGTGAGAGGCACTGATTCAATCGACGTGTCCCACAGGGAGAGATTCACTGGAGTCTTTTTAAGTGTGTCACAGTTCTTGTGATCTCTGTCCTCTCCTTTTCTCACCTGCTTTTTTGCACTTTGCCCTTTTTGGCTCCAGGCCCTGGGCACGACAGGTCCTCGAGTGGCCAACCCTCCCCCCCGTTACCTCCTGCACTGGATGTATGAGGTCATGCAGCAGAAGAGTGGAATTTGTCCTAAAGACTCATTTATTCACTGAGATGAACTGTTATTGCAAAATGTATTCATTCACTTTTTTCTATGACTGTGCACAAGTTTGACACTATGACTGTTTTCAAATTCAGCTGCTGAAGGAGGAAAGTGTTTCTTTCTCTGTGTTCCATTTAAATCTGAGTCTACATATGAGATGATTTTGTGATATCACAATTAGTGTGATGTGGAAACTTGAACCCTCCTCTGCACATGAACTGAGAATAGACGTCCTGCGTCCATCAGTTAATCTGTTGCAGGGGAAAAAAACCCTTTGAATATTCATATATTCTGGATTTTCCCATGAGGCAAAATCACTATTCATAGCAGAATGTTTCTATACTGTGCGCCGTAAAAATGTCCAGAGGGGATATTTAGAGATGGAAATAAATGTATTGGTAAGCTTTCCTCCCTGTGCACACACACTTAGCTGTATAATTTCAGGCTGATACGAAAAAGACACTCCGTAATATTCCGTTTTTCTCCCTCATAAAGCCAACAAATACAGCCAGACTGGTCATGCATAACATAATGAAACTAGATGAGCAGAATGATGGCAAAGGTCGTTCGCTCTGTGGTCAAATCTATGTAACAAGAAACAGGACAATCAATTTGTTTTTGTGTCCTCGTTGAACTTGGACAACTGAAAACCTGAGAGCAAACATAGTTTCAAAATTCAACAGTTTACACAGCGCTCAGGAGAACATTTCAGCACATTAGGTATCATTTCTTTACAACACGACAGTGAGGCAGTGAACTCAACAGCTGCTTAACTATTGGGTCAAGAGCAAGAATGAAAAATACAAAAATGGAACCTCCTTTTCAACATTACATATAAAGTGCGTGACTTTTACATGGACATAAGAAAGGAAACGATCCGTTTACAGGAAGAGTGGGCTCAAACTCAAAATACGTGATCATCATATCAAGATAAATCTGCCACTTCCACAAAACTTATGTGACTGATTTAAACCTGATCAAAACCTCAGGGGAAATCAAGGCAACAAAGATAAACAAATCCACCTCTTTAGTCTCTTATGCCAGGAGGCTGACGGAGAGCGTGACCCCCTCTGGGTCCTCGTTTGCTCTACTTATTGATTTGTTTCGGTTCAATGTCAATGTTGCAGTGTTGGCTGATGTGCTGTTTACCCTCCTCACTGTAATTCAAAGCCGACAAATTACTATCATCATATCAGGATTGAGAAATTCTGACATTTATAATTCTGAGATTATCCTCATTATAGTTATCAAGAGTCAAAGTAACATAATAAAATCTAGTGTTGTTGATTAGTTTTGTCATGACATGACATTGACCTCACTGTTACAGCTGTTTTTACTTTGCTGGTTCTCTATCAGCTGTTATAATACCAGGATCTATTGACAACTAAACTACTTCAAAGTATTTCTCTGAAGAAACTGCAATACCCTCACATCCGAAAAAATGTCATTTCAATATTTCTGTATTTATCTCGTTATCAGTGTCAACATCTGTTTAATGTGGCTTTTTAAAGCGCTTAAGGGTAAAAATCTTGTATAATTAGAGTAATAACAAGACAATGTAATAATGCTATGTACACAGGATCATCTTTATTGGAAGGAGTTTCATGAGATAACAGTACTGTTTCTCAGCAGCTACAGAAGAAAGTACTGCATGCACTAAGTCACACGCTATAAACAAACCAACACACAAATGTACAAACAAACACAGACATTTTGCCTGTTTTTTTTTTTTTTAAACCACCCCCTGCCATTCTTGTCATCATTTTTAATTTCTGCATATTTAGGCTACAGTATCACATATTTACTTTGCCGGAATATTTTCAAATCGGTTACAATTACCGTAAGACGAACAGAACAATGAGACTTGAAAAATAAATTCTACACTCAATCATCCAAACATTTACAGCTCAGTGTACAACCATAGTGCACGTCAGGAGAATCGTTGTTTCCATTGATTTAACGCTCACATTCAACTCGCAGTGTCTACAGGTGATGTAGACACACTCAGCTTCAGTGATAATGTAAAGTTCATTGACCTTTGGAGAAAGTCAAACTGAAAAACTGTAATATTCATTGTAAAGGCTTGTGAGGAGGAACAAAGAGGGACAGCATAAAGAAAATAATCATTAATAATAAATCATGTCAATAAAGTGCTTCATGTTTTTCTGATAAGCCTCAATATAATGAGAAGAGGAGGTCTGTTGGTAACGCTTTAGATTACAGCTCAATTTACAAAATAATTATATATATAGATATACTGTGTATTGTATCAATAGAATGCTTAATGGTCAACTATATGGGACAATGCAGTGCAATTTAAACTCAAACCGTATGTACTTGTTATCTTATGTACTTGTTCCCTTGTTCCTACTGAATAAGTCTGTCACTGGTGCCACTTAAGTTCAATATATTTTCAATATAGGCTGTAATCTAAAGCGTTACTGATCTGATTGGGTAAAAACACTATGCTAAGAAGATACAGCTCCTGTTCTCTCCCAGAACACACACACACACACACACGGTGCTCTCACTGCCGCGACACGGGTTCGATTCCCAGCCAGGGTACGCTCATGAGGGGCAGCCTGTATGGAAATTTCCCCACTGTGGAACTAATAACGGCATTAAAATAAAACACACACACACACACACACACACACACACACACACACACACACACACACACACAGAGTCTCTCCACTGTCACCCTTGACTCTCTCATCCTGACTGGCTGATCAGGAGGTGAACAGAGAGAGCCTGCCGGACAGAGCGGAGCGACTCGCCATCACTGTGTGCAGACAGTCGATTAACTTATCTGCTCAGACTGCACCCAAGTAGGATAAGTGATATATCTGTATTTTGGGGTCAAAGGTTAAACAGGCACTACTTGTGAGTGTGTGTCAGAGGGATAAGACCGGACTGTATCAGCTGTTGATAAGCTACAGTAACCCTTGTTCGTATCATGTAGAGCAAGCTCTTCTTTAAATGACTCACTACAATCAGGACTTTGGTTTCAATCTGAGCTGCTTCATAAAGAGCCATAGGGTTTGTCACCTCCTGTACAAATTCATATTGAAGCAGCAGCTGCACACGTGCATTTTCATTCAATGGTGAGACAGAATCCAAACCTTCACCTATGATCCATTTACACATCAAAACAAATGCTTCACATTCAACAACTGCTCTAAATCAAGAATAACTAGCAAATGAGTAACATTTAAAATAGAGCAAATGATAATAATATATATTTCTTTTAAAGTAGAACTAGCAGTATAAAAATAGTTGCTACACAAGTCTTGTTTTTTCTCTGCCATGCTGTTGGTTGACATGACGACGACTGAATATCTCACAGACCATCGCTGACAGGCAGCGTTTGTCGGGATCATTTACAGCTTAAAAGTCTCTTTGCAACGACACGGTCAGTGTTTGAACAAACAGGAACAATCAGCTTTTACTTCACTTCATGGTTCACATGAAGCTGCTCTTCAGACCAGTTCAAATCAGTGCAGCGCAGCAAAGGTCAGACATGTGGTGACTGATGGTAACCACATTTTATTTTGAACTTTTTCTCTAACCAACATCCCCATTACATGATGGTTCCTCCTGCTCTTGGTGAGATAGTGCCACTGGCAGAAACCTTTCTTTTTGCAAAACGTTTTTTTTTTGTTTTTGTTTTTTTACAAAAAATTTGAACTAAAGCCTGCTCGAGGTACTGTATATAGATGTAGGGGTTATTCTGTTTATTATTCCTCTTAATTTAACAAAAACAAAACAAAACAAAACATTGTAATATGGAATTTAAGGAAGTCTAAGTGAAATATATCCTCCAATCGTACCAAAATACAAAACTGTTGTGTCTTGAAGAGTCGTGAGGAGTTACATAGTGCACCGTATATATAAACTTAACTTTGAATAAAAAAGGTCAAATGTGACAAATCACCTAGTGTCTACATTAAGGCTCGGCCAGGTTTTGACTACTGCAGGTGTGCATCTGACAAATTTAGTTTAGTGTGTGTTGGCGTGTGTGGCAACAGCAACCTACATGAAACAAAACATTAAGAACTTATTATAAAGCTTCATACTATAATTCGCCTGAATTTTGCCTTCAGATTGAATCGATCTGGTGATAGTCTATATTTTTCTTAATGTGAATAAATTCTGTGAAAAGACAAAAAAAACCCACAATGACTGATCCTGAACCTGAACAAAAACTGCAGGTATAAAATCAAAAGCCTGATATATACAGTAGAGTAGCTTATTCCTCTGTGCCAGTGACCTCCATTGTTTCCAAAAACCACATGAAGGAGCCACACCGTCCCATTAGATGACATGGTTCTTCAATCAGAAATGCATCATCCTGCTGCTAACTAGAGAACCAAAACAGTCCCAAATAAAATGCACTATTCACTTTTTGTCATGTTTGGGAAAAAACCTACAGTGTCCAGTTGATTTTTTTTTTTTTTAAATAATGAAAATATATCCAAGGTTTTTAAAGAGCTACATCCTTAGTTGGCTTGAGATTGAGAGCCGCAGGCAGGCAGGGCATTTTGGAAAATACATTGTTGATTTTGGTCTTTTCACGAGATTTGTTGACAATAAGAAAAACATTGAGAAACAGAACAACAACAAAAAATTCTACCCCATTCACATTGACTTACAGTGCTCCTCCTGCACTGGTGTCCAGACTGAAACATTTCATGACAATGCTGACAATAGTTTTCTTCCTCTTTCATGTATTTTTTTCCAAGAAAAGCTGTAGACCAACATAAAAAAAAAATCAACATGCACAGTCAGATGTGTAAATATTAGTAAAGTGAGCTTGAGGTTCTCACTGTTTTCATGTTGTTTAACACAGTTTAACTTGATTTTCCCAGATCCATAAGCATGTTTAATGATAATAATCATAATGACAAACCTCAACTCACTGTTGAATGTACTAGTTTTATGTCCACTGTAATTCCCTTAATGAGACAAACAGCACATCCTAGTGGTCATCCACAACACTGCACCTCCTCCTCCCCACCTTTCTATTTGTGGTCCCTTTGTTTTTCAGGCCGTGGGAGAGGATGTGCATCAATATGGGTGTAAGCTGCCAGGTCAGGAATTTGAGATGCTTGCCATGGATCCGACTGATACCCCACATACACCCCACATCATTGCACAGGAAGGAGAAGGGACTGAAGAGGAGCAAGCAGGGTGAGGAAAAGAGGGAAACAGGAGAGACAGAGGTCTGTTTACAGCAGGTGAGGGTGGGAGAGGAAAGAGAAACTGGGAGGACAGTGATCGGCTGCATGCAGATTTACAGGGGAGGTTTCAGAAAAAACGTCTGCCTGCAGAGAGAGAGAGACACACACTCACACACACAGAGAGGAAGAGAAAGGAAGAGCGACAGTCAGATACATTTGAGAGAAACAGGGAGAGCGAGCGACGGCAGAAGAGAAGAGACAGCAGCCAGTGAGTCATGCTAACATTGCCAGAAGGAACCCGTCTCCAGTCATTTTATTTCTGGTGTCTTTACTGAGAGTTACTTGTGTTTGGGAGCGGCATGGAGCACTCTGGGGCCAAATTTAGACTTCAGAAGATGCAAAATTCACCAGCACTGTGGAAAACTTATATTTACTCTGCAGCAAACTTTTACGCCAGCTTGAAAAGTTTACTTTTGCATTTCATCATATAGGTTGTCAGTCTGCAGGAACGAAATATAGATTGTCAGCATATTACTCGTTTTACTAAAAGTAAAAACAATCTCAGTTTGGATTAAATTAGAGCTCTACTGCAAAAGAGGTCAGTTCACTCCCTGTGAAAAGTGGCGTTGGATATTATTTACTTGAACGCATGATGAAAACCAAACAGACCCTGTGACAGCAGACGCAATGCGATGAAATCCAGAGCCAGTGATAATATAATCCACCTTTCTCCGATGGGTCTTTCCCAGAGTGATGTTTTCATAATGTATAATCTTTAACCCTGCTGATCTGAGACAGATGCTGTTTGTTGGCTGTTTTTGTGCAAAGTGTCTCAGTCAGTGAGAGTAGGTATTTTTAGTGTGGGAGGCCCCAGGAAAATAACTAAAAAAAAAATCAGTGCCTTCACGCTGGCAGCTGGCAGGGTCTCTGCTGTAAACTCCACAACAGCACCCAAGTCAACGTCTGCCTCCAACCTAATAAATCCATTCTAACAACATTTTAATATATCAGAGATAAAATAATTGTTGGAAAAGGCGGTTTTCTGAAAGCATGTGGAAATGTCTGTGATTGCATACAGCACTACAGCACATTATGTAAATTCTTGTAATGTCCATTTGTGCCTAATCACTGACATTTAAATGTTACCAAATGAGACAAAACTTTTAGACAGTAAATGTGTACATATACACTCTACTGCAGCTCATTTTTAATTCATTTGACTTTTCAAATGCTTTAAGATTTATAGATATTTCTGAATGTAAGTCTGGTACAAATAGAACAAAAAGTGAAAACTATCAAATGATGGAGAAAAGCTGGTTCTCTATTGATTCTTCATGTTGTCTATAGAGTATGACTCTTACAGACGTGGAGAAAAGCTTCGGTTGCTTGGTTACTTGTAACGTGTTTCTGAGCTCTCACCTGCTCAGGACTATTAGCTGGCCGAGGCCTCTGGCTGCAGCTTGTACAGTTTGGCGGGGTCCTCGTTGTCGCAGACGTCAGTTCTGGACACAGAATTCACATTCAGACACATGCTACCAAAACGCAGCAGAATCAGAGGCGGACGCAGCACCGTCACCAGATTCACCAGCGGTAGCATCCACAGCAGCAGGAGCAGCAGGAGCAGTGGCAGTGACAGCAACAAGGGGGCAGCGATGGAGCAGAGAGACACAGCAGTGAGGGAAGCAAATCAGTGATGTTACAGCACTTGGTCTGAGAACACAGGGGGGGTCAGTGCATGCAAGAGAAATGCTGCAGTGTCATACTTTAGCATGCTCTTTGCCTGTTATCAACCACACAAGAGCTACTCTGTTAATGACTTGTACCTCTGTCATTAATCCTGAAATTGACAGCTGATTATGTCCAATTAAAAGTAAACATTTGGGGATTTTCAGTCAAGTGTCGTCGGAGGTTTCTGCTGGACACTGACCACAGGGCAGTCTGCAGTAAGACAGCAGGTAGCAGCAGGTGTTTAGCAGTAACCAAAGACAGTGCACCAGTCTTACCTGTTGTCATTGATGTCTGTGGTGTTTCCTGCGGACAGAGAGAGGTGCGTGAGGAGGCAGGCAGGTGCACAGTGAGAGGCTTCGTGGTGTGCACATTAAGGGAAGAAGTGGGTTTGTCACAGGCACAAATGGGTTTAAAACTGAAACAGCCCGAAGCCTTTGGAGATGGATGACTTTGGAGCAAGCAGCTGCATAATGTGTTGGTTCTGAGATAACAAGTCCTGCAACATAAATAACTGAATAGCGTGTTTGTCAGTGCATTTTAAAACAACTCATATGTGCATTTTACTGATCTGGCAACCCAGACACAGCAGAGAAACTGTTTGGTTGAGGTGCGGGAAAGGTTTGTCATGGTCATTAAATTGTGGGTAAACTATGGTAAAGTTAGAAAAAGATGGTGGTTATGGTTTAAAGAAACCAACCAAGCAGAAGCAATCTGTGTTTAAACAAATGATGCATGCTGTAATTATTCCAGAGAAGAACAACTGTCAGAGGTTGCTTTTCAGGAAAATGTAAACATGGGTTATTTTACAGTGTTTGAACAAATGACAAATTCTGCCAACTATAACAACAATCTATGGAGCCTGATTGACCACATTCATTTTTCAGGTGTTTCAATACCAGCAACTGCACTATAATCCTTAGAGGCCTCTGCGTTTCCTGAACTGCCATGACAGGGATTCATCTCACAAAAACATTCACTTGTTAGTTTTGTGACACGACATATTGACATCCAGACATATGACAAAGTTTCAGCTGCTTCTAAGTCTCCAGCAATTAAAAAGGCTGCATATATTTGTTGTTATTCATGGCAGTTTACTTCAGTTTGATGAGTTGGCTTTTATCAGGGGACCTCATGCTTCATGGATTATAAGGATGTTCAATTTCATCTGTTTTAATAACAAGCTGTGACAGTTAGTAAAGATCTTATTCCAACAAAAAGTGTCAAGGCTGCACCTCAACAGACAAAAACTACAGGAAAAAGTAAAAGGTTTGGCGTGCAGAGCTCCTTGGCTTTGAGTTTTGCCCTTTCCCATAAGCTCTTATTGAAATTCATGACACTGAGTAGAATTATATCCCAGAGTGAAAATTACTGGTGATGGACCAGAAAGAAATTTCCTTCCAAGTGTGACTTCAGAATATATTACAGTGTACAAG
This sequence comes from Centropyge bicolor, assembly GCA_037975185.1. Taxonomy (NCBI): domain Eukaryota; kingdom Metazoa; phylum Chordata; class Actinopteri; family Pomacanthidae; genus Centropyge; species Centropyge bicolor. Next base: position 3,847,062 of record JBBMOC010000012.1, on the reverse strand, counting down.
CAGTTTTGTTTCAAAAAGTCCATCTGTCTATTATGGGGGGAAAGTATGAAATACAATACTGAAGACAAAATCAAACTGAAAAGTCACAAACTAATCTTCTCCTTAACAATACAAATATTTACAAATCTCATCAGAACTGCTGCCAGTATCGAGCATTTTTTGGCAAAAAGGGACAAACTGTTTTTCCCTGAATGTTGGCAGAGGTTGAAAACCTTCTGAAACTGCATCATGGGAAACATGAAAATCTGTCAGGGTTCACTGCACAGCATCACTGATATTTGTTGTCAAAAAAAAAAAAAAAAAAAAAAAGGCAGGGCCTGTCGCAGCAAATTGATATATTGTCTCCAACACAGTTTCTGACGTTTATTGATATTCGTGGTGAATCGAAGAGGTGTGGTGTTGTTACATTCTCCAACTGTCATCGCAGGCAGAGGTGAGCGCTCAGTCTGTCTGTCTGGGTATCTGTCTGCCTGAATAATGACACTGCAAGCCTAATCTATCTCCTGCAGAGGCTGTTGCTGATGGGAGGACACACACACACACACACACACACACACACACACACACACACACACACACACACACACACACACACACACACACACACGCTCTCGCCCACGAACATAAAGATGCACAAAAGCCTCACGTAGCAGCATTATCCCATAATAACTAAAGAGAATTTACACAGTGATTTTTAAAATGACAGGCTGTGTCCCATAAATATATGGACACTTCATCCCAAGACTGTTGACTTATGCTGAAACCCTCCTCCTCGTCACCAATGGCTCAGTATTACAGGTCAGGACTGCTGACTACGTGCCCATTACAAGAGGATGATAGCAAGAGGAGAGAAGCTAGAAAGAGCCGTTATCATAGCAGCAGGGCAATCACTGTAAACTGCTTTAACAGCCACCTCTCTGTAAGAGTATATAAAACTACATTCAAACATAATGACTAGTATAATACCATAATGGCAAATACTAAAAAAACACTCATAATAAGAAGTGAAATCACCCCCACTGATTTGAATCATAATCTTTCTCATTATTCTAACAGGCTCACCATTCTCTGAGTCCAGCATCTCTGCAGTGTTCTTGTGTGCTTGGCTCGGTGGTTCAGCTTGAAGCCTACGAACAGAGGAAAGACATGCTAGTGTAAATTGAACTGTGTCTAAAAAAATCGAGTTTTAGATTGATATTGTCTTTCAGTTAAATAAAATAACTAGTAATAAAACAAATGAGAGTTTAAGTGCTCGCTCAGCTGCAATCCAATAAATCAATGTCAGAACAATAGGCTTGTGTTGTACATGCACACACACACAATGTAAAAGGCCTGACTGCTCCGAGCATGAAAATCCATTATCGACCCAGCTGACTAGTTACTTCTGGAGCATTCAACAGCATTTCACAGTCTTTATCAGTGAATCACTGTCATGACAATATATTGCGGTTGAATCCTCTGGAAAAAGCTAGTGGACCTTGACTTAAAGATTATTTTGACAAACTGTTATTTCCACAGTCGAGAAAGTGAGATGTGGTTGAAAACATTAGAAAGGAAAGCGGTCCGTGAGTTAAGAGTAGCACAAACTATTACAGAGATGTGTTGCTTCAATCACCTGTCGTAAATTACTCCATGATCATATTCGACCACATGCAGCTTTACTCACATGTTGTCCTGAGGGCTGTTGTCATGTGAATCATTGTTCTGGGAGTCGACGTGTTTGGTGGGGCTGTTCTGGTTGGAGTTGGCTTCAGGTAACCTGGGCTCACTCTCTGGTGTTGCAGGAGCAGCAGGAGCAGCCGCCTCTTGGTTGTTGCTGTTGTGGAAACCATCTTTGCAGAAGGCGACGGGGTGATCGCTGTAGCCTCGGATGAAGAAGGGGTTGGTGGGAGAGCATGCTGGGTAGTGGCCAGGACGAACAGGCTTGGCTGTTAGTGAGAAAACAGAAGTGATCTATTGATTGTTGCATCCATCGAGAAAAGACAAAAACAAATTTATTTTGCCCTCAAGGGTTCGTGCTACATTGTTGTGTATAGCACAGTAAAATACATTTTTAATGCGGCTGCATTACTGAGAATACATTAAGTCCAACTGAGTTCAGCATATTAAACAGCATCTGCAAATGTCACTTCAGTTTGTTTAGATTAGCCATCCACAAAGTTTTAATGTCAATTTACGGGGGCCAGCATATGATCGAGGGCCGCACTGGAAAACTGATGATCTTGTTGTAGGAGTAGTGATTGGTCGACGTTTAACATTAAATTCCTTGACAACTGAATTCACCTATTTGCATTTCAGACAGATCACTTTGTCTTTCCCCCCAAGGTGCAATGCAATGAGAGCTGATCCATTTTTTTCTGAAATTCACTTTTCTCCTAAACGATACAGAATTTTTTGTGGGTGACCTTTCCATCTCACTCTCCACCAAAAGCGCTAACTTTGGCCAACAGAATTAGCATTGATGATGGAACGTAATTCTACATTTGTGCATGTATTAAATGAAAATCTTGAAAATACTGAAATGGATTGCAAATGATTAAAATATGATGCAAGCATTTCATGTCAGTTTCTGAGGGCTGCCATTGGCTCTCAGGCTGCACTTTGAGAAACTATGAATTAGATGCTGGTGTGGTATTTACTCTTCTATAGCACTAACAACATGCTGTCTCGTCTAAAATACAAACTACAGTGTAAGTTTCTATACTTTGTGTCTCGTTCACTTAAAAAAAACAGGCTCTCTGGGAGCCTGCCAGCTGCTGTCAATCAAACACAGATACGCCGGTCCAGCCAGCTGAGATGAAAAGGAGTGTTTCTGATATTTCCCCAAAAGACGTTTTTCTTCCTTTCAAGAATGAAAGGCTAAGAAAAACAAATCTCAAAAACGCATTAATTTTCATTACAAAGAGATGACTAATTGTGATTTGACTTTAATATACACCACAATATCACAGTCATTCGTAGCTGCTTTGCTATAATCCTCAAATGAAAATCATTATTCTAGAACCACTAACAAATCAATAGCTCATTTCCTCACAGCAGCATATGCGCCTTTCATTTCTTTCACACAGAATTCAAATACATAAGTGCAATTATCTTCTTCTGACACACTGATGAATTGAGTCTCAGTGACCAAAATGGATTACAATGCTTTCCTAATAAAATGTATTTCTCTCAGATGGGCATGTTCATTTTTTAAATCCTTGCATGGAAAATGATCCAGCCAAACATCACACAAGTATACATGTTTAATAACGTTTAAAATTCTGGTCTATTGCAAACATTGTCTCAATTTATTTAATTTACCATCTAACCCATGTTGTAAAGTACTCCACATGGGTGAACCTGGATCTCTCTCTATATTCACTTCCTTCACATGTTACAAGACTGGTGCTGTCTGTGAGCTTGCTCATGCGTGAGGAGGAGGTGTATGAATATGTGGTGTTCTGGTAAGGGGAAGCGAGGAGGTGACAGATGATGGAGCACGAGGGAAGCAAATCCAACCCTGGATGTTTCCTGTGAGGGAATCACTCACTGGAGACATGAAAATGAACACCAAAAGATTCTTCTCACGGTGAATTGCAAAAGCAAATGTCAGATAAAAGGCAGATGATCTGGTGTGGCCAGAGAGATGAGTGTGTTAACATGTGCAACCCAAGCAACACAGCGGTGGAGAGCATCTATATTAACTTATATAATTCTTAACAGCATATTGAGACATTTGTCTTTATTCTGCGTTTTTCATTAGTTTTGAGTTGAGTTTTCATAGATATTCATTTGGCTGTAGTGGAAATTAGTCATTCACTGAGTGATGGAAAGATAAATTTACTGGAAAATAAAGTGTCAGAAGGTGTCATATCGACATATTTCCTTCTTTTATTTAGGCAATAAGGAGGGAAAATTGAGATGCACTAGTGAATGAATTTACTTGATGGTATAATTAACAGTCAGTTAGTTAAAGAAGGACTTGAAAAAGCATTGATGTGTGAATGTGAAAACAGTTTTTGCAACAGTAAGAGAGCAATTAATGTCCTGCAATGATGCATGCTAATACCCACAGATCAGATTTTAATGGATGAATGCAACAGATGACTATCTCCTCACAGATAAGAAGATACAGCTTTGTTATCATTTCATCCGATTACACAGCTTTTATTGAAATGACACATGCAGCCATGTAATGCAGCGTGCAAAAAAAAAAAAAAAAATCTGAATCTGTGAGGGAGGTGTGTGCGTCACCTATCTGTGCAGCATGGGGCCTGCGGAACGGATTGCGAGCCCTCATCACATCTTTGATGCGCTCCACTTCCTGCTGGTAGCGGCGGCGGTCCTTCATGGCTCCTTCCTTCGCCTCCTTCAGCGCACCCTCCAGCGCCTTGACTCGCTCAGCTGTAGAGCGAAGACGTTTCTCCAGTTTTGGAAGCTCACAGCGAAGATCTGCATTGTCACGCACCAGCTGTCACACACACACACACACACACACACACACAGGAACATATATATATATATATATATATATATATATATATATCACATACATCCCCCATATAAAAAAAATTTAAAGAAAGATTAGTATTATATATTATATATATATAATACTGTGATCTTTTGTTTGGAAAGTTTAATTCTTTTAATACAAGTTATTGACTTGAGCCCCTTAAAATAGTTACATGTACCATTTAGAGTCCTGGGTAATTTGCTGCACTTTGTTGCTCTTTGTTTTGTTTTGAAGACCAAGAATTAATGCCATTTTCATTTTTTTATTTGTTTGTCCACTGTGTGAGTGACACCCCCCCCCCCCCCCCCNGGTGGTGGATGGGATGGCGTCTCCCAGCAGCCACTTCAGGATTGGTTTTCTGCCTGACAAACTGCTGCAGTGCAGATCTCACCAATCTGCCAGCCCCAGTGTATGTGCCAGTCTGCACAGCGTTTAGCACATCGACACTTAGTCCACCGCTGCGCTCCAGTTAGGAATCTTACAGAAGGATGTGAAGTGTGTGTGTGTTTACGTTGAATCTTTTTTGCTTTTCGAGAGGTTGTGCGGGTCAGCCAGAGAGAGGAGGATCCGGCGTGTTCGTGTGCACCTGCGTGATGAATTCATTTGTGTTTATCGAATGTGAGTAAGTGTTCTGTGCCGAGCGGCTCCTTTTTCCCGAAGGCGGTGTGGTTTAACCCCCCCACCCCACCCCCCACCCCCCCGCTGCTCTGTTCTCAAGGAGACTTTCATGTGAAGTTGCTCTAGTGAGATGATTGATGGCACAAGCATTACTTTTACCCATAGGACAGCAGTGACAAACAGCACACACGGCTCTGTATTAATTTGGCTTGCTCCTGTTGCCCCCCCCCTCGTATTCTACCCAGCCAAGATGTTGCTGCCTTATAGCTGTGCCACAGTGAGAATCAGGCTTCCAGACCAAAAGGAAACCCAGATGATTTGTCCTATTTTTTGTTTTTTTCTCTCCTTGCTTGTGTTACCTGTTTGTGAACCTTCGTAAGCTGGTCCAGGTTGTTTTCAAGAAAGGAAATCTTCTGTTTCTGGGTGATGTATCCTCCACTATCATCAGGCTCCATCCCTGCACTCTGTCAGCAGAAACAGCAGAGAGCCTTCAGTGTTTCAGTGCGAAAAATAAAAAAAAACACTGCCATTGCAAATATTGTAGTTCCAGAAAAACACAGTCGAGGTAAAACCACTCGTACTCTAAAAGCTTTTAAGTGTGTTTTGTACTTAAGTTGCGTCTGCCTTACTTTTCTAACTCGAGTCGTGAGGTCTTGAACGAAAAGCTTGCGGAGGTTGTGGAGGGTGTGGAGCTCACGAGCCTTTGGTAGGAAGGAAGAGACAGAGACAAAATATAGTGCTATCCCAGCAGTTAGACCGTATTTAGTGGAGCCAAGTGAATCATGAGAGCAAATAATGACTTACAACAGTCTCTTCCAGGCCTTTGAGGTCCTGCTTCGACTGCTCGTGTCGCTCATGGAGAAACCTATGGATAGACAGATATATTGAGGCAGACAGAGATAAAATTGAAACTGAAAATCTCTTTACCCCAAATGAGCGTCACATTTTTGTCAGAATAAATCATGAATAAAGAATAAAGGCAGCATAGAGCGGCTGCCCCACTCGTGGGCTGTTACCCATCTGCCAATCTGATGCAACATGCTGCAAAGGTCAGTGCAGAAAGAGGCCTATCAGCAGCCAGCTGCTACCTGATCCCAAAACTACATATTAGGGATGCAAAAACAGGACACAGACAGAAAGAGTGAAAGAGGCAAAGAGAGGGTTAAAGGGTTAGTCTCCAGGTAATTTTAGCCTCGAGCTGTATGACTCCAAAAACACACACACACTGTAAATAGGGTGACAATCAGAGCAGTGGAGCGAGAGGAAAACAAACAGACAGAAGTGAGACAAACGACAGAGAGAAATGGAAGACGTGAATCAAAAGAGGCAGCTCGCCCCCCCAGGCCTCCATATGGTGAAGTGTTTGAAAGGCGGCCAGGACAGGAAAGCAGAGACTCACGTCAGTTCCTCCAGCTGCCGGCTCTTGTGATGCTCTCGGCTCCTGAGACGTTCAAAGTCACAGTGCAGTTGCTCCAACTCCAGCTGCTGCTTCTGGTTACAACTGGAAGAGGAGAACAACGGCTCAGTCGAAGGTTCAAGGGACAGGGTGGGAATATTTCAGTGGATAAGAGATGTCTTGTTTCTCTCTTCTCAAGGAGTCTAAGAATTTATTGGTGAAATACCAAAATGATTGCTTGTGTTGTGATGTTTTTTATCTCACTGTCACATGTGAGTAATAAACTGTCAATAAATCAAGTGAAGCTCCAGCTCGGTGGCAAACACAGACTTTAATAATGATGAGGAGGCACCATGTCTGCATGCAGGATTAGGGTTTATTTTTCCCTAAAGTCACATCAGACGTACTGTCAAGACAAGCATTTTGGCTGATCACAGGGGTGCTTGAGTGGCCCAAGGTCAAAACTGAAGCATGGAAGTGTCTCATTAAGGTCCAGATTTTTGAAGTAGGTCACCTGGCATGAAGCTGCACACCTGTACATGCCACTGTATGGACACTAGATTTGGACCATTTTAGATTTTGCTCTCCTTGAATCTCGGAGCAACACTTGTTATGTACATCCGGTTTTCCTACTCTTCTCTGATCTGAAGGGCCACTCTGCTCTGACATCCATCCATTCATCCATTTCAAGCTGCTTATCCAAATCAGGCTACGCCAGCAGGACAAGCAGAGCAGCCCCAAATGTCTTTTCATTCATAACTCTGTGCAGCTGCTCCCAGGCCAGCTGGGAAACGCACTTTGCCCCCTCAGGAGGGATTGCCCTGCAGTCTGCTCCCACACGGTCACGCCTGTTAGTGAACATCTTCAAAACGAGGCACCTGAGGACGGGGGGCCGTATTTTCAAGGAGCCCCATCCAGCCCAGTAGCTCCTCACACGGTGGTTCAGCAGCAGCTCGACTCTAAAGTCCTCCCACGCTGCGGTTTCCTCACCATGTCCACCACCCACACATATTGATTTCAACCCATCTTGCAGGAAGAGCGCGGCTTAGACTTTTGTGAGGACTCAACTACTGAAACCATGTATCCCCAATTTTAGCATTTCCACACTGCTTAAAAGGGCAGAATTGAATTTCAGATTCGAGCCCACAGACGGCTGGCAGAGTGGGTCTGATAGAGGTAAATATGGCTTCTCCATGACATGTTTAGAATTTCTTATACTTTGGTGCATTTGCTTTAAAATACTTGTGCACTTTTTTCTTTGTATACTCCCACACAAGTTGAGAGTGGACTCCTGATTAAGAAAGCCTGGCTTAGTGTGTCAGAGAAGGTGAAGAATAACAATGAAGCACTGACTCAGTTAAGTCGTCGATGATCTTCTGCTTCTCATTGATCTCGTCTCGCAGGCGGCCAAGCTGTTTGCTGTGCGCCTCACGGTGTGACTCCATCTGCCGCTCCAGAGCCCTCTGAGGTGCAGGCAACAAGGGTGGGGTGGGGGGGTGAGAGACATACATTAATAATGAGAAAGAGGAGAGAAACGGTACCAAGAGGTGGGAACAAAAGGAAAACAAAATGACTAAACAACAGACGAGGATACAATTACACACACCAGTGCACATGTGGACACAGGGGGCCACATGGGCACAGAACACATACACACTGCAGACAGGCACTGAGTACAAACTGAGACACGGCTAATGAGTCTGGAGCATGTCAGAAACACACAAGCACACTGACATGCACACACACAAGTACAGGCGGATCAAAAACAACGACTTCCAGGTGTACAGGAGTGTGTAGCTGCTGAATGTGTTGCATGTTTACTGTGAGGGCCCCAGATGTCCAGGGGCCTCAGGAACCCCAAGTTCACTTTGTGTAAGTTACTTTTTGTTCACTTGATTGAATTTATGGTAACACTTTATTTGACGCCTATCTCTATAACGCATTGTAAATGTATTTATAATGCGTTATAATGACATTATAGCACTGTATAACTATAGTTATAAACACTCATAAATGATCATAATGCTTTATAGCAATAATCATAACACACTATAAAGCATTTTATCATCACTTATAAGTTATATGTTTTGTGTTGTTCTCGCATAGATTAAAAGATGTGTATTTTTCTTCGAGCAAACCACTTATAGAGAATTATGACCAGCTTGTATGTGTTATATCAGCCTATATATGAGCAGTTTCATCACTTTACTGGAAGCGCCCAATGACCATTTAGAGTAGTTTATAATCACATTATAATGCATTATACCAGTGATTATAATGCATTATAAAGAGTTTTAATATATGACAACTATGATAATCGTAATACCCTTTGATCCTTGCAACAAAAATCAGTTAGCAAGGGACCAACAATCATGAAGTATTATAATACCTGACCTTATAAGCCATTATAAAATGCTCTATAATGTGTTATGCTCATTGTTATAAAGCCTTATGATCATTTATGAGTGTTTATAACTAGTTATACAGTGCTATAATGTCATTATAACGCATTATAAATATATTTATAATGCGTTTTAGAGATAGGCGTCAAATAAAGTGTTTCTGAATTTGTTTGTAAATTTGAACCAGTAAAGAACAATATTAAAATGGATCCTGCATTAGTGCATAATCTTGAGACCATATCTTTACAAGGGTCCTGTCTTGTATCAAAATATGGTTGTAACACTTTCATGAATTCAGATTGTATGGGGCTCACATGGCCTGCTAGTACTCCAGGAGCTCTGTGCAGAATATAATGAAGCGGCCATATTTAGTGTGCTGTTTGCACTGTATGTAATGAGAATGAGTTAACAGAAGCCAGATAGCAAATGGGTGCAGTCAGTGCTGAAACGACTTGTCGATTAAGTCGTTCATCAAAGAAAAATGGCAAAACCGTTTACAGCATCTCAAATGAGGATTTGCTGTGTTCGTCTGATTAGTTTCATTCTAAATTGAATATCTTTGGATTCAATTTGACACAATCTCTTTGAAGAGATCACGTTAAGCATTTGGAAATGGTGACATGCATTTTTCGAAATTTTCTAATGTTAAAGGAATAGCTTTGTTTTCTTGTCTTAGATGAAAAACTAATAGCACAAGAGAGAAATGTGTAGGTGGAGCCAGCAGCCGGTGAGCTTACCTCAGCATAAGACATGAAGAAACAAGGTGAAAAGGTTAACTTGGCTCTGTCCAAAGATAACGCCTACCCACTTACCTCTGAAGCACAATAACATTTCATATCTTGCATGATGAATCCACATAAAGACAGTAGCAGTAAAATTATTTGCCCTTTTACAGGTGATCATGTGACAAACAATTTGTTGGCTGGTGTCAGGTCAAGACAAGCAATGGAGGCTACAGAAGTTACTCCCTGTAATACAGCAAACTTTGGACAGAGCCAGGCAAGCAGTTCTCTCTCTCTCTCTCTCACACACACACACACACACACACATACACACACATTTACAGACACAACAGTGGTATGGATCTTCTCATCTAAAGATTTGGAGAAAAGCAAATACGTAGGATGTTTCCCAAGATGTCAAACTATTCCTTTAACAGATTGCACAAACACTCACCATCCCATGCGCAAGCACAGGCACAATATACTGAAGGCACACCTACATAACACCCACCTGTGCACACATGCACACCTGCAGTTAGCTGAGTGCTGAGGTGGTGCCATAAAGGTCATAACACTATGTTGCTGTTCTCATGATTACCTTTATATCAGAGGAGCCCTGGACAGATGTGTGATGCTGTGCTCTAGTCACCTGTGACATACTCTCTGAAACACACACGCACACACACACACACACACACACACACACACACACACACACACACATTTAGGAGAAAAGGCAGAAAGAGGGTGACAGAAACCAAGACAGACGAGGAGAGGAGAACAAAGAAGAGGAAGAGAAAAAAGAAAGTCACAGATTGAAGTGGATGAAAGAGGTGACAGTGACCTGACTTTGACAGCACAGCAGGACCCAGGCTTGACGTCGACAGCGAGGTCAGTGTGATCTAAGTTGTGCCTTGGGTGTAATAATATCTATTATTGAAAATGAATGATCTGATGTGTTGTTAGCACACTGCTCTTCCTGGTGTGTGATGATGAAATTACCTCACAGCACACGGTGTGATGGACATGACCTGCAGCTCTGTGTATTTATCTGCTCCTGTAATGAGTCGAGGACCGCCTGGCTCGGGTGTGGATTATGGCCACAATTGATTTACCTGCCCTTAAATCCACTTGTTATTTAATGCAATTCAGCGGGACTCCTCGGGAAGAATGACTTACATTGCCTTTGGCCTGATTTGTGAATTGTGCCAGTGTCTTGGGAGAATCTGCTGTTCGCTGGACTTCGCACAAATTTCAAATGTACCATTAATCTATTGGTGCTGTGAAATGTTTCTGGAGCCTAAGCAGTTCATCTGTGTTTACTCTTGTGTTTCTCTTTCTTGACAGGATAGAAAGGCCTCTGGCACAGACCAAAACTCTCCATTGAAGTCAATAAAATTGTTTTAAGCGCGGAGGCACTTCCTTTCAGTTCGAGTTCGGTGGAGCTGAAACGCAGTCACAGAAAGGCTTGTTGTCTTTTTTATGTTTTCCTCTAACCTGACATGATCTCGTTTGACTGTGTCAGAACATTAACCTTACATTGTCCTTAACTGTGCAGTGAGTGCTGATGTCACGCAGGACTGAGGAGATCACTGTTTATTATTTCAATCCCTTCATCACAATGTCACCTTAAAACGTGTGCCTCTGTTGGACAAATATTCCACTTTAAACCTGCAGGGTTTTTGGATTTAAGACCTGGTTTGTTGACTGATTGAACATGTTGATTGGATTTGTTCCTGGAGCCTTGTATTTTGCCTGATTTATCAAGCATGAATCTGTTGTTTTGCTTGTCTGACCACATTGGTATTTTCACCTGCTTCACCTTCGGAATAAATGTTAAACTCTTTGCTCCTGGTTTGTAAATTCGATCTCACCCTGAGCCTGCGGCACATGTTGTGTATCTGTAATACAAATACACAACCTGTACATTTTATACGTACTGCACTGAGTGTGTTTGTGAAGTATTGATCCTTGGACCTCAGGTTTGGCGAGTTTTTTTAGATTTCACCTCAAAAGCTTGATTCATGTACTGTAACAAATGTGCTCCTCAAACTGACTGTGTATTTCAGCAAGTATTTCTGAGTAGCATACTGAGAATATACACATTTTATGGTCCAGACTGAAAGATCTCCAACTATCAAAAGACAGTCATGGTGCCCAGAGGATGAATCCTGATGAGGTCCCCTGACCTTTCCTCTAGCACCGCCAGCAGGTCAAAATTTAAATTCTGTCCAGTAATGTGGGTTATTTGTTGTTGTTCTAGGGAAATCTACTATTCTACTTAAAGTATGATGATTTTTTTTTTTTTTTTTTTACTGTAATGATATAACGTTGCATTCGTGTACCTTGAGCTTTGAGTTTGGCCAGCTCCTCGCTCAGGGAGTCATAGCTGTCCTCCAAGTGTCTCTTTTTCAGCTCCACATTCTGCATGTAGTCCGTTAGAGAGCGGATCTTTGCCTCATGCTGAAAGCCAGAAAGAACACAGTGTCTCAGATGCAGAGAGTTTACTGATGAGCAAAGGACCTCTACCCGAGACAAGACTTTACACAGCAAAGACAAAATGTACTTTTTACTCTCTGAGGACTGACTATAATGTATTATAATACATTACAATATCAAAGATAGTGAAACCCACAACAATAAAATACACACAATCCTTTAAGAATCCGGATGGTATGATGCAGAAATGTGTTACTGCTACAAACATTTGAGTGACACTCTGAGCACACTAATCCTCGTCAGAGTGAATTAACATCACACGAAGGCCTGCATAAGTATGATGTTAATTAATGTGATGAAGAGGAGTGCGTTCGAAATATCACTCAACTGTTTGTGATGATAATGAATATTATGGGGCAGGAAGATTTCAGTGGCTACTTTCCTAAATTTTCCAACAACAAAATCAAAACATTTCCTCCTGGATTAACAGTTTTACAAACTTCTTTTTGCTGCATTACATTTTTTCAGACGGTCATTCACCTGCGAAACGAGGAGGTGACACGAGGACAGCTCTCTGCCCGTCTCCTCCATCTTGCGGTGGCACTCCATCTGAAGGTTTTCCAGCTGGCGGCAGCGTTTCACCATGGACTTCACCTCTGACTTTATCTTACTGATGTAGAGGCGAGCCACTGTGAACTCCTCCTCGATCACACCGGTGATCTCCATGGGCTGCAGATAAATGAGGCGCAGAGGAGGAGGGATAGTTAAAAGAGCAGCAGAGACCTTTGGTTAAGATTAAGTGGGGACAATTTAAAGACAGCTGGGATGTTAAAGAGGGAGGGAGACCTCTTAGAAACCCTTTCTGCCATTTTATACGCACATCCATTAGGTTAACGGCATCATTCAGCAGATGCAGTGACTCAGGTGCTCTGATATAAACTGCGGAGGATAGAGTACACATCCACATATCAAAATCCATCTAAATATAAGAGCTGAGATATATGCCTATAAGCTATCCTCAGGTGTTACACAGAAAACTTGATTTGACTTGCCAAGGAAAATACATGACTACACTGTATAATGTATAGCTCTTCTGCTGATGCATCATTATGAGGACAGCCACGAACAGCCTTGGACCTTTTAAACCAAGTATTGTTAACGGCAACATCTGCTCAATGAAAAGTCTTTTTGAATAAATTTGATAATCATCGGAGCAAATCTGACGTCATGAGTAACAGCTTTTTAATATGGCTTTAAGCATCTGTGTGGACATTTATCCTCGGACATGGGGTCTTCAATGGAGAGAACAAAATGCACTGATCACTAGAAGATATGATTTTTTTGTGTAATTTGCATCAAAATGTTGCCAAAATGTTTCTTTGTTGTGACGTAGGGATTCGAATCAATATCACTATTTCATTTTAAACATCTCTAATAAGTGAATGCAAAGTCTCAAAATCTGTATTTTGTGACCTGCTCACCAGCTTTATGTCTCTGTTTCCAACGATGGTGCTGAACTCGCTCAGATCCCTCATCAGCCCGTTGAGAATCTCAGCAATGCGTTTCCTTTGGTGGCTGCTGACTTCCTGGATACGGGAGAGCTCCGCCTCTAAAGCCATGAGGTGAGCCTGTGGGAGGAGAGGATGAAACGAGGGAGTGAACACAGGGGAAGACAGAAATCCAAGAAGAGAGAAGAAGGAAAAGAACAGAGGAAGGCAGAGGATTGGGGGGGGGTGGGGGGGTGAGAGTCCTTTCACCTGAGAGCACACACATCTGCGAGACAGATTTTAACCCCTGACCCCATTCTCATCCAAGAAATCCAAACAGCAAAACATAATGGCCGCTAAATTACAAATCAATAAACTACAGAGATTGGGTTTGATGGTATTGACGCTGGATGAAAGCATCTGGGAGAGTGAATCATGGAGCTTACTTTATCCTTTTCCATTATGTGCAGCGGGCAGCGTCTTTACAATGCTATAGCCCCAATGGCTGGAGCACAATTAAACAATTTGGGTTCAATCGATACTGGACAGGTCTGATGAAATAAAGTGTAAGAAGTGTGGTGCAGTCTACCTTGGAAGCAATTTCTTTGATCTTGCAAAACGGTGCCTCAATTATTTCAACATTATTAGCATGAGCAACACATGAATGAGACCTGGAAGACTTTTGATGCTGGTCAAGGTCTTAGCAAGGATTTTAGAAGTCATGAACTCAAATTACCTCAGTACAACCCAACAAGAAAACTTGCACCAGCCACCAAAAACCTTAAAGTTAATCATTGTCCTTTATTCATGTCATTAAATATATTATTACATATTAGTATAGATTTCTTCTCCTTAGTTTCAGGATAAAAGTCTGGTGGAGAAATACTACACCCCGTTTCATTTTCTTATTAATATTTTTTGCCTAGAAATCAAAATCAAATTTCCAGCAACATTATTGAGTAATGACCTCAATGTTAGCTACATTTAGTTGAGTGTGACCATGAGCAACAATAATACCTTCATTTCAAATCTAATCTTTTCTGGTCTTTTTCCACAGTGATGCCGCACACAGTGAAAGTGTTTCATTTTATACCAAGCAGGTCGTCTAATCTCACATCAATAACGTAATTGAGCTCTTTTTTAATGACGCATTTTAGGTTATTGCCCCCATGGATCATCAGTCAATTGGAAGCACCATTAACCGCTTTCTTAAATACAGTAACGTTTACTCCTTTACCCACCTCTCCATCTTCATCTCCTTCATTAACTTCAAGCCATGGGATCATTTTCCAGGTCACTTCCCACGTCAAAACATTAACTTAGCGAGAATGGTGGTAAATAATTAACTGAAATCGATTCTCTTATGAATGAGTGAAAAGCAGAGGAGAATAGAGGTTGATGAAAAATGGTGAGTTTAGCTGTAGCATGTAGCTGCTATGTAGAGAGATATTGAAGAGATGGTTGAATGATGAATGGGGTTAATCATAATGAGAGAGAGGAGATTAAGTGGATGGACGTATGAGAGAAGGAGGAAATGGGCTGACAGTGAGTGATGGCCTGGCCTCCTGCAGAAGAAGACAGGGGCTTCCACTGAAAGCAGAGATGAAGACAGCTGAGGAGACGCTGGGGTGAAGACAGTGATGAATGTTCTCCGTTGCACCATTTTTCTCGGTCAATGCTGCCCCATTTCTACTGTAGATATGGAAAACTGAAAAAAAATCTGCATCAGTGCATATTTGCATAACAGCTGGGAAGCAGTAAGTGGAGAATTGGTAATAAAGAGCCTGGGGGGATGAGGCCGGAAAAAGCCCTGAGAGGCTGGAATAATGGGATTTTTTTAGATCACTGTGTGGTTCCTTGTATTCAGTTTCACATGTTGTCAGACTGCCAGGCGTCAGGTGAGAGGTCAGGGCAGGACAGAGCGAAGAGGCCACAGAGAAGGCGAGTGAAGTGAATGACTGAGGGAGACAAAGAGGGTTCAGCTGGACTAAACTGTGCTGTGAGTTGTTACACTGTCAAATCCTTTCATCAATTTCTGAACCCGCTCCTGAGAAAGACAGAGAGAGTGGGAAGGACGCTGTGGCAGATTGTAAAGTGGTGCATGAAATATTGAAGAGGTTTTAAGAAGGTGAATAATGGTCCACTCTGTCCAGCCAGCCAGTCACAATAACTTTATTAAGGACTGACCAGCCCTGCCAAAGGTCTCTCTTCTACTTTTATCGCTGTTTCAAAAGTACTTTCCTGTGAATCCGGTCACATACAAACCTTTAAAACCATTAATACATGTAGAGCTGGACTATCTGCTTCACTGACAAACTCATCTCACATTTTAAAGCCCCTGCTTCAAATACTGAGTATTTCTCAATAACATTAATATAAGCAACAATTACAGATTAGTAAAGTTTACACATTTAGATATAATTGATTAAGAGTATAACACTCAAAAATGCAGATGATCTAGTTGGTGTAGTTTGATTGGCAGTGACCGAACAACTAATCATCATCAAAATTCGATTCAATTTTGCTCTGATTGGTGCATGCGAGTAAATGACTTTACTTTTTGTAACTGAGCCCCGCCCACTTCAAACCCAAAGAAATAAAATCATAATTCAAGAAATTTCTATTCCAAATAACCAAAACTGCAGAAAATAGTTAATGCAAGATCATAACACTCATATTAAGAAGCTGATTGAGAAAAAAAGTTTTCTCAGGGCATTTAAGTTCTCATGAGTCCAGAATAAAACATCTTCAGACCATCACTGATTGAAAATGCAGTTCCTCAGACCTTTCAAAGCCTCCTCAAAAACTTACATGAATGTGTCTGACTATAAATACACAGTCACGAAATGAAACTTTTTAATAAAAGCGGAATATCATTAATAAGTTGCCAGGCTTGGCAGACGAACTGTGCCAGATTGAATTAAATTAGTCTTTGGCAACACTGATCGCTGCCCTCAACCATGACCTCAAACAGGCTATTCAGTGAACAGCTTCTGAAGGAATATGAGATATACTTTGAATACTGACCTTAATCAAGAAAAGTCAGGATATCTCTCAGTGTTTATTTGTGGTCAAAGCACAAAGCACCCGGCCAGGAGGAAATTCAGGGTCGAGAAACACCAGTGCTCACAGTGATAAGAATAATATTCATGATGTTTTATATGAAGTTGTTGATCACTGACTAGAATTACAAAAAAAAAAAGGTTTCTTTGACTCTTTCCCCACTCTTCATATATATACTTTCCTAATACTTTTTCCTACATGGATCTGTTCATAACGAATTTATCAGAATTCTCCCTCTTATCTTTGGCTCCATGCAGCTTCCTAATTCCACTCATTATCTCTCTAATTGCATTTTAAGCCAGTAGTTCGACATATTCTTGAAAGACAGGGACTTAAAAGGAGAGATGGACGGATTAAAAATGCTCCTTTTTCTATCTTTTTTTCTAAATATACTCTCTTACTTTACATATCTGAGCACAGCACAGCACCGCCTCCATCAGTTAATGCTTGGACAGTCATGTACAAATCTCTCTGTGCTTCTGCCTCATTTTTAAATTTTCCTCTTCATTAATCTTTCCCTTATTTCCTGTTTACCCAGTTTTTGCTGAAATGTAAAGTGTATTCGCCTTGATGGTAGCCAAACCTACCATTTTCTTTGCGAGCTCTTCAGCCAGCAGCTTGTTCTGCACACTCTTCTCCTCCACCTCCAGGCTCTTCTGGTCGTAGTTGACTGCCAGCTCCTCCAGGGCCTGGAGGACCTCATTCACCTCGGCCTTAGCTGATTCATTCTCTGTCTGCAGCCTGCCCAGCTCCGACTGCACCTTCTCGCTGTCACCCCTGGATGAGGCCAGAAGCTGAGGGACGCAGAGATTTAACAAGTGAATATATACTGTCAAACAACTGTCCATATAGAAAGATGTTTGAAAAAGGAGCAGAGAACTACATCTGTGTTGTGTGCAAGACAGAGCTGCAGTGTTTTAATAAAACATTGCAGCTTCTTCTCTTGCTATCAGCAGATATGCATGTGTACAATCCCTGCTACAGAACACAAGAGCAATTTAGCAGATGAAATGTGTTTAAACCATAAGACACCATAAGAGCTGATGTTATTCTGCCAGCACAGTGTGCCTGTGCTCTGCTGGAGCCCACTGTGGGTCATTTCACTGAATGGATGCCATTAAATGTAGATGTGGCTCTACCCAGGGTGCCTGCACTGCACTGTGCCATGCACACTCTGCCTGGCTAAATGGATGTAACATCATGTCACTGTACACAAGCTAAAGTTGGGTACTTACCATCATGTCAGCTCAACCCACAGCACGACCATTTTGGGATACAAATGAAGTAATTTTGCAAATGTGGAGTCTTTTACTCGGCAGTGTACTACATGCCAAAGCTTGGTTCAGGCTTTTTGGCTCACTGGTTTAGCTACTGTTATGAATACGTGCTGTAAATACTCTTTTTAATTACCTTTTAATGGAGTGTTTTAATTGCTGTTCTCCCAACAAGTAGTATATACAGGCTGGCAGACCTGTTTACTGTTGATTTATGTGAGAGAAGAGCTGTAAACTCTTCGACATAAAAAGCGTCTAAATTCAAACAGTCACGCTCATCCACAGCATATTAAATCACATATCAGATCGTTGGAGAGCATTTGTTTGTTTGCTCATCATGTTTCAATCCTTCATCAATCTTTGGGTTGATCCGTTCCTCCAGTCATTTGTGTGTGTGTTAGCAGTTCCTGATTCCTATTTTAAACTGCTGTTAACACATAAGTACACTTGTGATCAAGCAGTAATGCTTTGTGTTCTTAAGTAAGAGCTTTCTGGAACCTGAAAAGTGTTTTTTTTCCCTCATTCACCTCAAGGGCAAGATAATAAACCTCTCATGGCTGTGTTCTATTCAATGTGTGGGTTTTGATTGCCACCTTTGCAGGTGCTGCCTACTGTGGGCCATTTAACCAAACTGATGAAGGGATGTAAAAGCGAGCTCTTTTACCTCCTCCTGGTCGAGCATCTGCTCCTTCAGCTTCTCCACCATCTGGCTCTGGTGGTTGATCTCGTCATCCTTCGGTAACAAAGAGACACATGGAGTCGAAGCAGGTCACTTACAGCATTATGTTTTACACACAGTGGTGCAGTACAGATACTTTAGAAACTGCTGAATGACTGATACACATGCAGTAGTTTCAATACATCAATACAGAATAGCCATAAACAAAAGAGCAGTTTATTAATATGGATAAGCTTAAAGTGAGGATACTGGTCAAAAAGCAGCTATTTGATGGTCTGTGGTCAACTGATTAGGCAAATCATAATGGAGAAAGCAAGCTCTCAGGATAGTGAAAAACTGTATGTACACGCATAAATACTGCAGCTCTACTGTAGCTGGTGCACCATATAAGCAGAGAAAAAATCAAATGTATGCATCCCCATGGATTAGCCTGTACATGTGCAACCAAACACCTGGATATGCCTGCATGTGTGAAAACATCAAAAGGCTTATATATTGTATGTTTTCTCATATGAATTGTAAAGGGAATACAAACTATGCCACTGCATAGACACAAGTGGCTGTTTAATGTAATATATGTTGATAAAAGCAATAATATTTCACAGCAGCACAAACACACATGCATAAATGACGTGTTAAATAAATTAAGCTTTAACGCTTTCTGATGTTAAAAATTACTCAAATTACCCCCACCCCCACCCCGACATCTATTTCTAATAGTTGCTACATTAGTCACTACTATGTGTCTGATCCTGAACTGATTAACATGAATAATACATGCATGATACACTCTCTATATTCATGTGTGAATACCATTACTGAAATCTCTGCCATGGTGTGTGCACAGCTCTGACTCCATGCACACCAGCAGTCCTCATGTGGAATACACTCATCACCTTATCATCCAGCTGTTTGTAAAGCTTGCGGATCTCTTCCTCGTACTTCTGCCGCTCCTCATCAGATATGTGAACCACAATGGAGGAGGCGAGTGAGCAGGGGCTGCAGGGGCTGCAGATGTCCAGAAGCGGCTCCTCAGATTCGGGAGGCGCCAGGGGGACCTCCTCTGATCCTCGGCTCAGTGGCTCTAACACAACAACATCCTCACCTGAAGACGAGGGACAACATTAGATTGTTTTGTAAATCAGTTCATCATCAGTTATTCTTCAGCATGTGTCCTTACTCATGCATGCATTTAAATCTCAGGGTTGAGATATTTCTCTGCTATGAATGAGCTTCCTTTTCTCGAGACCCGACAGCAAATTACCAGACCTATAGAACATTAACATGTCAGATGTCTTTTGTCTGGCCTTGGCTCAGACTCCTCCAGTATTCACAGAGAAAAAGGCTGTTGAATGCAGAAAAGTGAGAATATTCAGTATGATAATTGTGCACGAGTGCAGACACTTCATGCCATGAAGAAGGCTGAAAGAGGCTTGGACTGGTTCTGGATCGTAATGTGTTTCTGGGATGAGGGTCTTCTTCATCAAGAGGTTTACGCTGGTGTGTCACTTGGAACAGGACAAATACAGGATGTGATGCAATAAATACTACGCAGCACAAAACCATATGTACAACACAACAATGGGAGACTTACACTATTGGCAAAGAGTATGATCCCTTCATATAAGTGAAATACATTTACTAGATAAACATTCAAGGATAGACATGCGACCCCTGTTTCCAAGCAATTACATTTATATTTTAGTACACTGCTTTCCTAATGGGATACAAAGAGCAGGACTTCAGTTCAGGCAAGCACTTAAAGTCAGGGGCGGATCATGGTTTCCATTAAATTTTAAAAAACGTGTTGTGTCTCAATTCACTGTGGATTTTTTCTGTATTAAACCGCATCAGAATATTTTTTCTAATTTTAACCTTAGACACAATCATAAAAAAGTATAGCATATTATATTTTGGAGGCAAAAAAAAAATGCTAACAAACATTTTACTGATAAGTTCAAGATCAACATTTTGGTCCTTGCCAGATAATTACTCAATATTTCCTCACTTTGTCAACAGGAAATGTAATCCAGTCTGCCTTACATTTCCTTTGAGTGACGTTTGCAGTTGCAGATTAGCTGTATATAAATGTAATTTTGTAGGAGACAAGTTTGATGCTGCATTCACAGTTTTGTGTTATGTTATGTAAAGTATAGCTTTTTCCCTGTTTCTAAAGACACGTCAGTGTAAACCTCTTGATGCTGCCTGAGGAAGACGGCTAAGCTTGAAACATCTGCCAGTGCAAGCCTGTCTTTGTGCTCCTTATGTGATTAAGTGTCTGTATTTGTGCACATATTTTGTGTATGAAACGTTCTCATTTTTCTGCATTCAGCTTTGCGTTATAAAAACCTTCCTCCACTGTTTTTGTGCGGCTCCAGTATTTCACAGCACTGATTTGACTTTTATAATGTAGCTGGAAAGAGGATCAATTGAGTGACTTTGCCATTTAAAGACAAGGTCAAAGTGATCCATAGTTGACATAATACACCTTGCTGACACCTCTCACTGATTAGGCCTTCTTTTCCAGTTGAAGGTGTGCCGATCAATAAAAACAGCTGCCTGGTTAAAGGCGACAAGAACCTGAAAAGATGTAATTGCACACTAGAGGAGATCCTCACTCTGGACTGTAGAGGAGAGGAGATGGGGTGGAATTTACTGTAAGAGACAGCTGTTCCTGTCTTTGGGCCATCCTTGACTAAAGAGTCGAGTAATGTGGTACAAGATGGAGGTCAACCGCATTCGTCTCAGGGAGTTCCTGGCCTGAGGTGGACAACAATATAGTGAGCAGTGAGGAGGGGAATGGGGGCAACGATGTTGTCAGAATGATCCATTAGGAAATTAAAAGCACTAAATTGCGAGATAGACAAGGCGGAAGAGAGTGGAGGGAGAGATTGTGTGTGTGTGTGTGTGTGTGTATGTGTTTGTGTGTGTGTGCGGAGGAGAGCGAGAGGAAGTGAGGGGGTTGAAACAATAATGGAATCATTTTCACTGATAGGAGTTCAATGAAGATGTGCTACGCCGTTTTTAAAATTCAGGTCAAGCAGTGAGGGGAATGATCTTCAAGAAAAACATCGGACAGGATTCATTACATGGCTTGAATGTCAACCGATCACTACCATTGAGAGCCATGACATTTAAATTGACCTACAGGAGGGGATGCTTAGAAATGTGTGTGTGTGTGTGTGTGTGTATGTGCACTGACATGGGAGAGGGTGAGCGTAAGTTCTGACTTTTCTGTAGATATGATTAGCCCTTGCTGCTGTAAAGATTATTAATACATAAAGATACATAAAACATAAAGGTACCAGCGTGTCCTCCATGCAGCACAATGTGAAGGGAATCATCTTATACTAAATGGGAGAGTCTGAATAATATGAAATAGAAAAAGGCAAACAGGAATTTTTAAGTGTTTTGGGCCGAGGTCCAGCGAGTCTGTTTGGCTGCTCTCCTCCCATATCACCACTGGCATGTATTCAGGAATCAAATGAGGTTAAATCTGCTCTTATGCAGACTGAAAAATAATATCTGCAGGCAAGCAGGTGGGAAAAATGTGCATTCCTGTAAGTACTTCTCCATGCATGAGTGGACAACTGGACAAAAGGAGATGTGGTGTTGAGATTTTTCCATAGTCCAGGTATTCTCTGCTCATCACACTTTCAATTTTTTCACTGGATAGTCGCAAGAAAAAAGGACTTAGGGTCCTGATGTTCTGATGAATCCTGATGAATCATTTTCTGCACTGAAATTCTTTGTGATTCATTAGAATAATTTAGCAAAACTAAGCCATGTTGGCAGCTGTGTGAGGTTGTTCTTAGACACAGCTGTGCTTTGAACTAAACGTTAACTCAGCATGATGTTCACAGTGACAATGTTGATTTGCTGAAGCTTAGTTGGAATTATGTTTACCATGTTCACCCTCTTAGTTGAGCAGGCCTGATTAGTATTAGGCACAAGCTGCAGTATGAAATCTTGGTAACACTTTATTTGACGCCTATCTCAATAACGCATTAGAAATGTATTTATAATGCGTTATAATGACATTATAGCACTGTATAACTATAGTTATAAACACTCATAAATGATCATAATGCTTTATAGCAATAATCATAACACACTATAAAGCATTTTATCATCACCTATAAGGTCAGGTATTATAATACATTATAACTGTTGGCAACTCACTGACAATTCCCACATAGATAATGCATTATACATATATTTATGATATGCTTATAAATGTGTATAACTATCATTAGTGTTACCGAAATATTATTAGTTTTGCAGACATTTGGTCATACTTGTCAATTTAATAATTTTACTTGGTGGTGGAAGATAAATATGGTGGATATAAATGTGCATATCAAATTTCATGCCAACCCACCCAACAGTTGTCAATTCACTCAAAACCACAACAATGGTGGTTAGATGAAAGGTGATAGGATTAATTACATCATTAGGATTCATCCACTCAGGATCAAGAATCTCTGTACTACATTTCATCGTAATCCATCCAATAATAGTTGAGATATTTCAGTCAGGAGCAAAGTGGTGAGCTTGTGTGGCTAAAAATATAAACTTATTCTGACATTAATAGAAAAAGTTTTCATAATGTCAAAATGCCTGGGCAACAATTTTCACAGTTTGAAGATATGCTGTGTTTGTGTGAACCGTCAGCGTGATAACACGCGAGTATTACCGTTCCTCCAGCGGTTCAGCTCAGCCTCCAGCCTTTGAACAGTCTCCTTCATTGACCTGTTCTTCTCCTTTTCCTTCTCGTACTTCTTCTTCCACTGCTCTGCTGTGAGCTCCAGGTTCACTGTTACAGTATTTCTGATGGTCTTGGCTCTAATTGGAGGGAGAAAGCGAGAGAGAGAGGAGCAAAGGGAAGGAGTGGAGGGAGAGCGGTGTGAAGGCCAGAGGAAGAGATATAGAAAAGAGGAAAAGGAAGAAAGCGTGAGAGAAGAGCAGAGAATAGAGGAACTGTCAACAAGGGTATTTCAGCCCTGGCTGCTCAATGAAAATGGGCATGCATCTCATTAATTGGTATGCAAATTGGCTTTCTGCCAACTGTGTTTGATGGTGCATGTAGGGAGAGGGAGGTATACGTGAGGCAAGAAATTCAGAATGTAGAAAGGCTTCTTCACTCGCAACACATCAAAATATAGCAATCATGCAGTTCATGAGAGGATAGAGTACTGTACTGTACACGGCTATGAATTATTGCTCAATTATGACGCAAGTAAGTGGCGTCACAAGAGCTGAAACATTCATGACGCTACAGCTGCAGCACTCAGCTCCCGACTGTGAATCTCACATAAGTGGCTATCACTTAATTTCACGACCCGGGGAGAAAACACTGCTGTGCTTATTCATTTATTCCCTGATATTAGCGATAAACAAACAGCCCTCTCTAAAGTTGTCTCATCACATCAGAGTTTAGAGAACGCTTTATTTAGATGGTGCTGATAGTCAAACATCAGAGAGCAATAAAGTTCATGTTGAACACGGTGGTAATGGATCATTTATATACTGAACCTATACATTATATACCCGAACAATTCAACCATGAAATCTGTATTTCTAACACTAACAAAAACCCTGAAATAAACGTTAATGTTGTAGCTTCCCCTCAAACCTTTCTGAGCCTCTTTCTGAAACAATGCAGTCACTTGATATGTTGATAACGTCGAAACCATACAGTCTATGGTCGAAACATCCAAATAAGGTGTCACAGAAATTTGTCTAATATAATCTCGCAGTATTTTATTGGTGTTACATTTATTTGAAGAAAGAGATTAATCACGGTTTTCAGCAGCCACCGTGGCTGACAGAGGGAGATAAGAGACCAAATTTTCTGCTCAGTAAAATTCAAATGTCGGCTGTGGATTCTGTCGCTCCCTTTGCTCGGTCATACATTATTTATTTCAGCCAACTCTCGTGTCAGTCTCTATTCAAGGAACTCATTGGTCGGGGAAAACGGCTTGAGATGCATAAGGAGGCTTTTTTGGGGATCTTTCTTTCCATCTGTGCGTCTCTTTGACTTGACAGTGAGCAATAGGCGTGGAAAGCTGGCGAGCAAACCAAATCTCTGCTTCTATGAGTGCAGCTTACTCGTAAGATTAAAAAAGAAAAGATGCTCTTTAAGCAATCCCGGCACGAGCAGAAATCAAACTGCACCACAGGCCCTGCTGCAGGTTGCGGTTTGTCTGAAGCGAAGTTCGAGGCAGTGATATGTGAACAGCATCTTTGAGTCGAGCGCATTTCAGCAGAGAAACATCACCAACAGCTGCAGCTGAGCGAGGCAGAGACGCGTGTCGTGCAGCAGCCCGTGGCCACTTAGCATGGAAGCTAGTTACCGTTGGCCGAACATCAAGGTGGATTTGGTCTCCGTCTCGTTGTAGCTGGAGGGAGAGCAACAGATGAACATGGTGGTGCGACAGTTCCCGCCCAGCGAGTCCTGTAAGATGCGAGTCATTTTGCTGTCACGGTACGGCACGTGGGATTTCTGCACAGAGATAAAAAAAAAAAAAAAAAGGCAAATGGAAGAGGATTAAAAGATTGTGGAAGACATTCTGAATTGCTGTACCACCATGCACATTCCTTTCTTTTTCAAAATGAGAAATTTGGTGATGTGAGCATCAGCACAGAACAAAGGAAGAGGAGCTTTCTCTCCGTCTGCACCATCACTCACAGTGTAACCTTTAGGACCTTTGGAAAGTCTGTGTCCTTGCTCGATGAATAAAAAATGAATGCGAGTAGATCTTATGAAAGATTTGTGTGGCATTTACAACCTGTGAGCCGCTCCATCATAACAATCATAGAGAGTTTTATAATAAGAGATGGTGAATGTTTTAATTAGCATGATGAAGCTTGGAGGGACCACAGAGTGGATGGGGTGGGTGATTTTGCGGTTATATGGAAATAAGTTAGCAGCTGTGGCAGCTCTGGGATTATGGATGAGGGGACAGAAAAGTAGCTAGCATGTAACTGCAGCATTCATCCGATCCAACCGCACGACGAGAATGTCAGCATGGGAGGATTCAGCAAAACCCTGGATTACGTTCGGCGGCAACATTGTCTTTATCTCTAGTGCAAACCTTTTCAGGATTCTTGCTTTCTACAGTTTCTGTGCATGGCTATTATGGGATGGAAGATGGAGAGTATGGTTAAATTAATAGTTTCGGGAACAGACGTTTTCTGGAGTCGACCTGACCTCAACATTAATCACACAGGTATGAGAGCAGTGTCGATGTTCTGATCTACCTCTATCTCAAATAATGATATTTCCCAAAATGCTGAACTATTCCTTTAAATTAGCGTTATGATTATGGATGTAATTCCTCAGGATATTGGGCTATTCCACTCTTCGATCAGGCTTTAGGTGACTGTTGAAATCATCTAACACTGAGCAAACTAAAGACATTTAGGCTGTTCTAATCTAATAAGTTCAACTCATTCACTGCACCCGAAACTCAATTTTGTAAAGTATTTTACTTTGGCAGCAAGTTTCAGGTATCTGTTAAACACAAAGAATTACGAGGAAAAGCATTTGGCAGCTATGCTACACTAGAAGCCTGATAGATAAAAAAAAAAAAATTGTGCAGAGCGTTTCTCCACCGCACCGTTCCCTCGGCCAAGGCTGAGATGACGTTGCCCAGGGCCGACAGAGACTTGTTGATGTTCTTGGCCTCATCCAGCACTGCTCCCTCTGCACCTGTCTTACTGACCTGACACAGATACACACACATAGGAGGAATTAGTTCATAAAGTTCACTATCAGCATAAAACAATTGTATTTTTCTGCAATGCTTTATTTTACCGGCACAGTTTTTAATTTCATTGAAACCAAGCCTAACTGTGTATATTTATGAGAGGGTTCCTGGAGAGGGCTGTGGACTAATTATAGGAAAAATACAAACAGAGTTCAATTGGTACCAATTAATAATGAATAATTAATCAACAAACAATTCATTAATTATAATTAATTGTTAGCTTCAGCAAGAAAGTCTTTTAATCAGCACACAGCAGGCCAGCTGAGCACGCAAACATGTGAAACTTGTACACAAGCCAGTATATGATACAAACATATCCAATGAGTGAAGTTTTCAATAGCACAGAAATAATGAATCAGTATTGACTCAGGTGCTTTCTGGAAACCAACAACTGCCTATAAACTATATAAGACAACTGAATGAACCAAAAAAGAAGAAGAAACACGCCTTTCTTTTCCCTTAATGAGCCAAAATATAATTTTTTTTTTGTGAACTTGCAAGAAAATTAAGTGGAAATGACAGACCTGTAAAATAAAACATTTATGCACTGTACTATCAAAAAGAGATAGGAAACCTTTCCAGAGGGTTTATGAAAGGAATTTCACTTTAATAGGAAAGGCACACCATATTGTGTCATAATCGTCATGGGAACCAATTATTTACAGCGAGATAATGAGGAGCTTAATTATAGAGGAGAGCAAGTTGTCCTGTCAGAGCTTTCTGTGGAGCATGCACCAGCTTCCTGTTCAACAATATTTGGTGTAAATGTCTAAGAAGTTGTCGGAGCAGAACCATTTCCTTCGTCGCCCCCCCTCCCCCCTGGGATGACCACGACAACAGACGCAGCATCAGCACTTACTAACTACAAACCACGGCCGTCAGCATCTATCTCCACTGTACGGCCATCTACTACTCTAAGCACACACCAGTCTATATTTTGCATCGATACTTGCAACAAAAGACGGCACCCACAAGCCTAGGGTCCTGTTCAACTCTGCCTTTAATGTATTTTCTATCTGCTTGCCAGAGTATGACCTACGTCCTGCAGATTAATGGTTTTACTGCAGGTGTCATGAGGCGAGCTGACTCAGATTCCACCTTAAAGGCCTTGAAACAGGACAACAATTAGCTGTTTGTGGCTCCCCTCAATTTGACCTCTGTCTTGGCTGAAACCTCTTTAGAAGCCGAGTTGAAAAAAAAAATCTTTTTGAGAGTTATTATTTCTCAGAAAACGATTTTTGGCCTCCATCAGCGGAACCAATTGGATTCCTCAAAATGAGCAAACACTCGCCCTGATATTGCATCAGCGACGGACTAATCAGAGCCCTCAAAATAAGACTCAGCCCTCGGCCTCCAAGACAGATTCTATATAAGGTAGAATTGAATAAAAATGTAGTACAGTGCCATAAAGTGAGTGCTTTGAAATGTTTTAAGGGTAAAGTTCAGGCCTTTAATACATTGTTTTTCTGCTTCTTTGACACAATAGAAGAAAGAAAAAAAAGTGTCCCAGTGCCACAAGATCCTGCAGTAAAGTGACTGTTGAGAGGTTAAAGCCCCGTCCTACCTTCTCACTGCCAGCCAGGTCGACCAGGTACAGCTTCCCACTCAGCTTCTGCTCTGTCTCAACGTGTTCCTGTTTGATGTTTATCAGGAAGATGCTGTGACTGCGGGAGCTGTGTTCGTTCATGTCTGAAGAACAGAGTGAGGAGAGGAGAGGCTGTAATTCAGGCTCCTTACATAAAACATCATTCAGTTCATTATTCCTCATCGCCTAAGCTGAGCGAGATTTGCACCTCGTCATGCATTTCTCACCTTTACACCTTAACATTGTTATGAAAAAAAACTCTGATGTGAATAGTTTGACAGTGTGAGAGTCATCGCAGAGATCAACAGTGTGACTCACTGGTGACAGCAACGTGACGGTTGGCCTTCCCTTCATCTATCACATCCATCACCTCCTCGGGGCTCGTGACAAAACGCTCCGTGCAGCCCTTAGTGACAGAAAGTATATATGTACTGAAAACAAATACACAAACAAACAAACACACATGCACAAGAAACACTGTCTCTGCAAATGAACACTCCTGTATACACATAGAAATGCACAAGTATGTCTGCACAAACACAGACACAAGCTGAGAAGACGGATGTGAACTGACAACTCATGAGCTCAGTTTAGCACATAAGACTGAGATCAGTAACAAAATCCACCTTCTAGCAAATTATAGCTTGTTTGTTTGTGAGTATTTCTTGGCTCTGAACAGTTGCAACCAGCAGAGACTGCAGGAAGGTCGTGGGATGAAATAGCTTAGCACATAACCCCATGACACCCCAAACACCCCAGATTAAACAAACCACATGCGATGTGTTAATTAATGATTGACTTGGAGGCACTGGTAGGTGGATTTTGACTGAGCCAGGCTGCTCCTCTGCTAAACTCATGTTATCACTCACTGGCTGCAGCCTTCGTTATATTCAAAACACAGGTATGAAAGTAGCATCAATCATTTCATCTAACTCTCCACCACAGAGTGAATTAGCGTATTTCCCAAAATGTCGGATTATTATCTTAACATTCACCCATAACAGCACCTATATCTTCATAATAAAGGGGTGAAAATATTGAATCATATCAAACTGCTTATGACTCACCTTCACATAAGGAACTCTGTATTTGTCTTCATGCACTGACAGGTTGGTTTTTGTCACTGTGATGTGAGAGGAAATAAGGAGAGAGGTCATTGCGTTACCCAATGCATCAGGCTATTTTTCATTTATGTGTGTGTGTGTGTGTGTGTACAAATGAGCATCCAATGTGTGTTTTTAATCCCGCCGCTACTATAATCAGACTCTGTTCCCTTCATGTATGTGAATCAGACTCTCCATACGAATGTTTTTAATGGGAGTGAATTATTTTGGTCAAAGTCATCGAGAGGTTAAGCAGATGCCTCCGCTAATGTCAACGAACAAAATACAAATTTTTGGCAAAGTCTCTAATTGGCCCCAATTCCTGCATTAGTCATTTCACATTTGAAAGTCCTATCTTGTCGATGATAATTAAATTTCACCGGCTTGTGGAGGCTGTTTTTTCCTTGGAGACTATGTGTGTGTGTGTGTGTGTGTGCTTGTGTGTGTGTGTGTGTGTTTTACCACCCTACAGCCACGTTTTCTCTGTGGAAGAGCCTCCACGGAGTGTGTTGTTCTCTGCGCTGCCTTGATTCATCTCGCTTGTTGTTGAGTTGTTGTTTTTTTTTTTTGTTCATAGCTTAAATGTCCCTCAGCTGCTGAGCGCTCGCCTGCATACAGATGGGGGCTTTCACTACTGTCTCTGGCTCGATTAAAGATGTAATCACAAGGATGCTGCCTACTTCTCCCCTGTCCGGGCCTCTCCATCATTTTACACTGCTTATATATCTCGGTGGTAAGACTATAAACTGTAATGTCGTGGTACTTCTGTGTGGATAATGTGCAACACCGAGCTTTATAGTGTGAAGCAGAAAAGGATAGAGAAAGGCATCCTGGCTGTTTTTCGCTTTGACTTTATCAATAAAAGCTTCTTGAGTTTTTATACCGTTATCATAACTCATAATTATTAGCACAACAACCAAGGGCATAGCTTTTACTTCAGATGTGTGTGTTTCAGAAGTGTATACATAGAAATATTATTTTTTTTCAGGCCCGAGTTATGTCTACAGTCGTCCTCTCAGGCTGTATACGGCCTCCATCAATAATAATTCAATAGTAATGGAGACCCCCCCCATCCCCAGTGGAAATTACGCCCTTGATGACACAGTTTATTTTTATGTACCAAGGTGTAGCTATATGAGTTTGAATTTCCAACTGTGTACAAAAGGAACCTGTGCAGTATTAACAAATATGACATGTGTTGTGTGTGTTTTAAAGCCACGTGTTCAGTGCATAAACACACCATCCAGCAGGTCCCGGATTTTATCCATGTAGATCTCGAAGTAGGAAACCTGCAGCGAAACAATAAAAAAACAAAAAAAACACGGGACAGCTGAGCTTGGGAAAAAGAAAGTGACAGAGACAGAGAGAGGACGCTCATTGTGCAAATATGCAAAATGATGCAGCAGTAATCTCTGCTCCTCTGGGTCTGACGAGGTATTATCCTCTATTAGAAGACTGTAGTGCAAAAGACAAAAAGGCACAAAAAATATTGCAGGATTATCATGGTTTATATATCATGATTTATTGATGCTTGGCTGACTCCACTCAGCCCGTCCATGTGAGGATTACATCAGAGGCCAGAGTTGAATTCCCACTGAGTGTATCACAGCCTGTAAGACCCAAGCGTGTATACGTTCCTGACATCTGCACAAATGGACGCACGGACATACACACGTGGAAAGTCACACCGACCTTTATGTGGAATTCCAGGTTCTCATCCATTGCAAATATGTGTTCGAAAATGTCCTCCGAGATCCGGGGGATGATTCCCATTCCCTGGGGGTCATGAAGGTTCCCCTGTGAGGAGGAAGAGACAAGATAAGAGCACGAGTGAAGAGCGGGATAAATGCTGACCCTGGGACGAATTAAGCAGAGAGAACAGGGGGGGGGGTTACATGAAAAGGAACAGGGTGATTTCCCAGAGTGAGTTGTAAGGGAGGTTGGAGGTGTAAGAGAGATAGTGAGTGATGACAGTGATTGAGGGAGATGTACTGTCAGAGTGAGCACAGGGGGAGATACTCTATAAAAAAGTGTGTGTGAGAGAGAGAGAGAGAGAGAGAGTGTGTGTGTGTGTGAGAGTGTGTGTGTGTGTGTGTGGGTGTGTGTGTGTGTGTGTGTGTGTGTGTGTGTGTGTGTGCCACAGCAAGACGTCTGCCTTTTGAATTATTTAGCAATACTGTACCTCCATGGTGTGTGTTTTTCCAGAGGACGTCTGCCCATAGGCAAAGATGGTCCCATTATATCCACCCAGTACATCTATAATGAGGAAAGAAAAAAATCATGTTAGACAAAGAAAAAAAGAAAGAAAGACAATGTGAAACTGAAGAATGGCAGCGAGAAAGAAAAAAAAAATCTAACATAATTACAGATTTCTGCCAGACAGTCAAAAAGACAGAAGGCAGACAAGCACGCAGACAAAGACAAATATCTTTGACCTTTGCTCCAAAGACAAATCCAACTGTGCCTCTGAAAGCCTGTGTTCACTCAGAGGAGCGTGGTATTTCAGCTTGGTTAGGTGCTGAATGACCTCGGTGGCTGCGCACAATAAACAGCATCTACCTGAAGTGTTAAAGTCACCTGGAGGCACTCAGTGAAGTACTGAGCCAGTATATATATATATATATTATTCTCTCCATTCTCCCAGGAGGAGCCGCAGCAAAAACATCATCTCCACCGCCTGTTGAGGTTATAAAAGCAGCGCCTGGCTGAATGTCACATTGCTGACACAGTCTAATAAACCTTTGTGGTAAAAGTCAAACATGGATAAAGAAAAAACACATCACCCTGAAAGGCCGCCCGTCCGCCACAGGTCAGCTGACCACAGACTAATCACAAAGCCTCTCAGCCTTTACCTCGCCCCCCTCTCCTCCCTCTCCTGTGCTGCCTAAACTCTGGCAGCTCTCAGCTCAACATCGTGCCCCCCCCGCCTCCCACGCCGCTCATAGTGAGACCAAAACAGAGCGCCACACGTAAGAGAAGAAAGAGTAAAGAATCTGTCGCTGTAAGGAAATAAAGACGGCGGGAGGATAAGATCGCTGGACCACCAGAGACAGAAAAACACAGAGGAGACAAACAGGAAAGACAGCATGAAGACAGGGAAAAGGGCAAAGAAAGAAGCAGCAAAGCAGAGAGAAACAGACAGCTGGAGAAGGAGAGAAAGAGTAAACAGGAATCTGTGTCCAAACGTCTCTCTGCTCTTGTTTGCCCTCTCTATTCCCCTTTTCCCCTGACACAGTTCAAGTCTCACTTCTCATCTCAGTCCTTCATTTCGCTAAATCCCTAACCTTGAATTTTTCCAGCTCTGCAATTCATCTTGCCTTTTTTTTTCTTCTAATATCTCCATCTTTCCTCAGCCTACAAGGTGCTTTCTCACCGAATCAATCCCTGTTTCATGCTCCATCTAGAACTAGTTCAATGGAGTTACACTCACTCACTTTGAAGGGGGCACAAAAACGAAGCCCTGACGGAGGGGAAGGGGGATTCAGATGGAGGGAGGGGCGAAGGAAGATTTGACTCTTGGGGGCTTTGGTTTCGTTTGATCTCGAGCCTCCTGGATATGTAACTCCCGCTGTGCTGTGATGAGCATGTATCTTGTTAATCAAAGAATCTGGACGCTCATACCTGGAGGTCATGTGACTACATGGCATCATGGAAATTGGTTTTCTCACTGCTTTTAAAAGAGCCGCTAATGCATGCAGTCCGTGAATAGAGCGTAAACTGACAGGGCAGTTAAGGGGAAGCCAAGGATACGGTGATTCGAGGTGTATCGGCTTTCTGCCTTTTGTGTCACTCAAAAGAAAAAAGAAAGAGAGGAAACTGTGCTCATGACTCACCTTTAACAATCTGCTTGGCGCAGGCGTCGTAGACCTGTTCCTGGGAGGTGTTGGTGGGGAACACCTGGTCAAACACGTACGACTTCCCCTGTGAAGGCCAACACAAACACAGACAGTTTAAAGAGTGCTTTAGATTAATGTCAACGCCTCATCCTCCCCTGCCACTGGCTGTGAAATGCAGCCCTGTGAAAGGTGTGTGTGTCAGTGTGTGTGGGAGACAGGGAGGCTTCACACATCATGTTTATCACTAAAACATTATGTAAAGCCATATTGCCACTATGAAAAGTGCAACATCAATATTTCCTTTACGCACAGCGAACATGCTTTATGGATGCTGTGTCCATCTGTGTGTGTTGGGCCCGAACAGCAGCACATATATCACATCAAGAAGCCCATCTGTTTCTTCTGAGCAGTGTGCATCCTGAGTACGACTCTGTCTCTGATTTTATTCTGTGCTGCTAAAAGACAGTGGGTGTTTTGCATGAGTGCAGTGCAGCATGAAGCAAAAAAAAAAAAAAAAAAAGTCTGCGTGACCCCAAGAGAGACAGAGAAAGGGATCACGTCTGTGGCTGAGGCCATTAGAGGCAGCGTTCAAGGACCTGAAGAGTGAAGTGATGGAGTGGAGAGAAGAGATGGAGTGGAGGAGGAGAGCAGAGGAGTGGAGATGCAGAGAAGGGCAGAAGAAAGTAGATGACCTGAAACTAGTGAGTGCATGTGAGAAGGACAGTATAAGAGAAAAACACACAAAGAGTGAAAAGAAGAGAGGCTTTTTTTCTGACTGATGAAGGAGTCAGTTAACCAGCCTGTTCGTTACTTAGCCAGGAAGCAAAAACGAGTTGGACAGCCAACCAGAGATGTGCTAATTCGACACACAGGCTCGGATTCCCACTCGACCAATTAATTAGCAAGGTAGCGTCATTGAGCTGAAAAGCCAGTTCACCCAGATATTCAGTCAGTCTCTCACATCGGCTAAGTTCAGGTGGGGGGGGGGAGTGACTGAGAGCAGCACAGTCTCCTTAATCAATCATGCCTGGCTGCTAATAGGCCTCATTTGTACAGGGTGTGTATGAATGTATGGGTGTAGGGAAGCATAAACACAGTGTGTGTATCATACTAGCAGTGTGTGAAATTGTACAAGGCGACCTGGACCACGAGACGCAGACACTGCAGAGAGGCTGTTTCACTCACACACCTGTGTTTACTCTGCTCAGTGTGTAGTAATGGTTGCATGACTAACATTTTGAACACTAATAGTATTTACTGCATTCTATATGTGTGTATCCTGACTTCAATGGTTTAATATTTAACTTTATTCATGAAAGTCAGTGACATGTATTTAACTCTTTTCTTTCCTTAAATGTCATTTTGGTTTTTGTGTCTTGACAGTATAAAGAGATAAAAAGAAACATGATAATAACATGCAACAAAGGTCCCCAGCTCGATTCAGACCGGGACTGTTGTATCTCGAGCCACTTAACCACCCAGACCCGTGATTTTCTTTGCATTGCATCAAATTACATAATGTTGGTTCAAGTGCTGTTCATTTAAAGTGCAGAGGAGCAAACATGCCTGCAGAAAGAGTACATCATCTTATGACTGACAATAAAGGTTTCTTATGCAATCTGGATGCACTGTATAATGGACAGGATTTACACTGGCCACAAACCAGCAGCTCCACATTCAGTCGTTATTCTCCTGAGGGTTGTGTCATGAGTGGGAGAGCGTCTTGTTCTATTCATCCCCCTGTACGAGGAAAGAGAAGATCATTTTTTGCTACGAGGGAAACACATTATTATTGCTATCATTATTCAGATAAAATAAAGTTTATTGATGCCACAGGGAGGAAGATTAAGAAAAAACAAAAGTCAGGGATTTGCACTGTTATGACTTGGAAAAAAGAGAGAGGATGTGAGAGCTGGTGCAACAAGCTGCCACACGCTGGGCACCACCTCGCATGCTATTATTTTAGACTGGTCTTAATACACTCACCAATTGCCATGCTGATGCTTTTCACTGTTACATAATCTACTATAAAGAAAATGACATTTTTGTAAGTACACGTGTTGTACTGCCCTTTACATAAAAGCCATACAACTCGGGAGGATGCTCTAAACCACGATTATGTCTGCACCAGCAGTCTGGGATAAAATACACCAATAATCCCCTGAACCTCCAAGTATTACATATGGGCCCTGCTGCCTCTCAGCCTTTTAAATGACACGTTCAACAGCAAGCCAGACACAAAATCCCAATGCATACAAATTTATCAGTGGCTTGAATAATGAGCTCTGTTCCAGGCTTTCAGGGATGGATTCATTTGTGGTTTAACTCACAATTGATCGTGTTTCTTTTCGGATAACAAGCATGTTGGTTTTCATGTACCCCCCCAATAAAATTCCACGATTTTATGGCCTAATACTCTTCAACTGTAAAAAGTAATGCCAAATAGTCAGATTAGCTCAATTTGATCAACAATTGGGCTTGTGGGGCAACATGCATAATTTTATTGGACTAACCACAGCATTTTTATCTGGTTTATTAAGATGGAAATTAGATATAGATACTGTTCTACACAGTGGCTGTGTTGCCATAAGATGCTGCCTGGTGTATTGCTCGAGACAGCAAAGGAAAAAGTATTTTAATTTCAGTCAAAAACAGAAAACTTTTTTTTCTTAAGTAAATATTTCGAGACCAAAATGTTGAGTTGAAATAGTGAGATTAGATCAGACTTGCTGTTTCCTTCTGCCAAGATGAAACAGCCAGAAGATCTAACGGTCTCACTGCTTCTGTTCTAACCTATTTTATGAAGAAAAGCCACTAAGGAAGGGGGAAAAAATGCAATTTGTGCCACTCCCAAGAGCTATAGCTCAAAATCAGGCAGCATTACTGTGGAGTAAGTTGAGTTGAGTGGGAACATTTCCACAATGAACTCCCACTTTACAGTTCTCGCTTTGCATAAACTAACTTCTCTGTGACAGAGGGTGGAGACAGTTTGGCAGAATCCAAGCTTCAATTCTGCGTATTGCTCTTCCACTTCTTAATAAGCTGAAGCGCTGTTGTGATCGAGTGCTGTAATCACAGCTGCAGGTACAAACAAGCTTCCCATCAGGACTGATTAGGGCTGACTCTGTTCCCCATGTGACATTTGTAATGTTACACAGTACACACATACAGAGCGGGGGGGTGGGGGGGTGTTCATGATGTGGTCTTCATTGGGGTGAATAAAATGAGTCTGTTATATAAGCTGGATGAAAAACAAGCCTCCGATCATTTGTTCTGCTGGATCCACTGATTAGTGGTTACAAACCCCAGTCTCCTATAAAGCCCTGTGTTTGACCCCGTCATCCTCCCCGGCCTCCTTTTACCTACTCTGTCGCTCTTTAGGCCTATATTTGTCCTTTACTCCCGTCATTATTGGTCCTGCACCTTCATACTAACATGTACTTTTCACGCCTAGTCGTGGTAAAACGTGACTCTGACAGGCTTTCCTCGAGTGGAGTGGTGGGTCTGTTACAGACTTTGGTGTGGGACTTAGCTGCTGCATGTCCATTTCTCAGCCTGTCAGTCCGGCTAGGTATAAAAACACTTACTTGTTTGTCTGTTTGCATAATTTAACGGATGCCTGTTCAATTATGTGCATGGACGCTGATGTGGAGCGCTGGAAGGGGAAGCAAAGTGTTTGTGCATATGTGAGTCTGTGTGTGTGTGTGTGTATATATATTTGTGTGTGTATATGTGCCGATAAAATATCAAATTATGCTTGTACATGCAGACGTTCATGGCTCTCGGCTTTGTGGGCGATGTCAAACACCCACATGCCCTGTCCAGTCTGCAATCTGCCGCTGTCTGCCAGGAGACAAAGAGGCGGTGGGTTGGGGGCAGAGAGAGAGAGAGACAGAGAGAGACAGAGAGAAGGAGAGAGAAAGAGAGAGACAGAGGCAGAGGGAGACAGAAGAAGAGAGGGGGTGGGTGGGGAGAGAGAGAGAGAGAGAGAGAGAGAGAGAGAGAGGAGACAGAGAGAGAGAGGGTGGGGGGGCAGAAATGAGACAGACAGACAGAGAGGGAGGAGGGGGAGTGAGTGAGAGAGAGAGAGAGAGAGAGAGAGAGAGAGAGAGAGAGAGACAGAAAAGAGACAGACCAACACAAAGAGAGAGTAAGACATATATATATATATATATATATATATATATATATATATATATATATATGTATATATATATATATGTATATATGTATGTATATATATATATATGTATATATATATATGTATATATGTATGTGTATATATATATATATATATATAAATGTATATATATATGTATGTATATATATAGCGAGAGAGAGAGCATTAAAACTACAATAATCAACAGAAACTTTGAGCATCATTGGCAGTGGGCAAGAAAAGCTAAAGAAAACAAGACTGAGCTGAACAGAACCCAGACAAGGAGAAAATAATCAATGAGGGGCAGTGATGTAGAAAAATAAAGACATATAATCAGCATAAACAGGAGCGAAAAGAAAGACCGGGAGAGTGAAACACAATCAAGATTGAACATGACAAGAGGAGGAAGGTGGAGAACACACAGCGAGGCCGGCAACAGACTGAAGGCAAGAGAATGAGTTAACATGAAGCAGGGAAAGAAAAAAGAGAAAGATGAAGGATTGTGGCAGCAGCTGCTGAATTTAGATGGAGGTCTTCTGGTACACAGGGTTTAAGGCCCTCGGGACCAAAGAGGGGCCTCTCCTGCCAGAGGGCTTGGACTGGGTCTCACACACACGTTCATACAGCATGCAGACAAATTGGAATATTGTACTACATATCTAAAGTCAGTAGGATACATCCAAGGGGACCAAATAAAAAAGTCATCTTGATCTGTCTGATGTTCAGTCTGGACCAAAGTGAGGCAGGCATTGATGAAAATGATTCATGTGGATGTCCATTTGCCACCTATATTATTAAGGTCTGTTCAGGCTGAGGCAACTAGAACTACCTGATTAAAGGTGCCTTGTGAGGTTTTTGACCAGTAGTGGCGCTATAGAGCACTGTTTTGATGAGCAGGTCCCCATTTTGTTTGTATCCTGTGCACGAGTGAAACACTCCCTGCTGCCAATTTCATGCTATTCCATCGCTTTGATGGAGGCAATGTGCCAAGAAAGGCGAGGTAGAAGACGACTGGACGAACATGAATATAAACAACACAGGTTTCAAAATATTCAAATCAATCTAGTTTCACACCATCGAAGCCAGAATTCTCCCTGAGAGGTTTTGCATAATTACCTCATGCTACATCCACCTTTGCTTCATGGCAGAAGACAGGTATTACTCAGGCCGCCACGAAAGGTCACCTGTCAGGGAAACGTAGCTCATTTTAAGTGTTTGAACAATTGACCAATGCCTCGAGGCTCTGAGGTACCCTTAACAAAATCCACAAGACTGACACACGAACGACACCCTCTGCACATGGCAAATATCTGGCGCCTGCCAAAGCTCACTGCGAAGAAACAATACCTTCCACGCACTGTTAGCTCTCATTCAGGGAGGTGCAATTCTTGTCACATCCTTCCCAAAAGTGTCCCTCCCACTAACCAGGAGATACATGGGCAAACATTTTAAAGGCAGAGCTGGATGAGATGATAAGCAGATTAAGCATGTGTTCCTCCTCCTCCTACACATTGGTGGGCTGACAGGCAGGCGGCTGCTCATTCTTTGCTCCACGGCTCCTTTGCAGTTTGGTGTTGGTGTGTACTGGAGGCAAAGGAGGAAACAGAGAGGGGGTCCTATTTTCTCTCATAAGACTCACTGTGTGCAAGAGTGTGTGTGTGTGTGTGTGTGTGTGTGTGTGTGTGTGTGTGTGTGTGTGTGTGCCGGCCTGTCAGTCTCTGTATCAGTCTCCCCCCACCAGACAAACTCATCAACTCACCTCTTCCTCCTCGCGCACTTAAACACACACACACACACGAGCAGACTGACAGAGGAGAGGAGCTGAGGCTGCCAATGTCTCCTCCATCCGTCAAACTAATCAGGCTTCCAGTCCCAGATAACAGCATCATTAGCGATTCCTTCGACAACAGAAAAACCCATCACAACTGCAAAGGCTTCCGTCACACGATATTACTAAACATTGCTATATTTCCTAATTCACCCTGCTGACAAGCCTGAGCGGAGTCGACTGGCAGAATGCCTCCAGGGCAGAGCAGTGCCTCAGATGTACAATAGTAAAGACTGAAGGCCGAGATGTAACGCTTGTGTTATTTTTGACTTGTCTTGTACTTATCACAGCAAATTTTTTTAGCTGTTTTACTTAATCACCAGCTTGGGGAGCCACCCAGCATTAACATTGTTACACTTAACTGATAATTTCACTTATTTTCCAGCGTCAAGTTGTTTATAAAAGATCCACACATTGAAGTGGAGCAATTAGTCCCCCATCAAAGTGGAATACTCTGCATAATTTATCATTCTGAGTGAGGGAGGCAGGAGCACGAGGTTGTGGAGAAAAGAGGGAGGATTACGCTCCCTTCGCTGAGTTTCAGACCAGAAACCCCCCCCGCCCCCTCTCTCTCTTTCTGTCTCTCTCTCTCTCTCTCCCTCTCTGTCTCTCCCTCTCTTTCTCTCTGTCCCTCTCTCTCTCTCTCTATCCCTCTCTCTCTTTCTCTCTGTCCCTCTCTCTCTCTCTCTATCCCTCTCTCTCTTTCTCTCTGTCCCTCTCTCTCTCTCCCTCTCTCTCTCTATCCCTCTCTCTCTTTCTCTCTGTCCCTCTCTCTCTCTCCCTCTCTCTCTCTGTCCCTCTCTCTCTCTCTGTCTCTCTCTCTCTCTGTCTCTCCCTCTCTCTCTCTCTGTCCCTCTCTCTCTCTGTCTCTCCCTCTCCCTCTCTCTGTCTCTCTCTCTCTCTCTCCCTCCCTGTCTCTCCCTCTCTCTCTCTGTCCCTCTCTCTTTCTCTCTGTCCCTCTCCCTCTCTCTCTGTCTCTCCCTCTCTCTCTGTCCCTCTCTCTTTCTCTCTGTCTCTCCCTCTTTCTCTCTGTCTCTCCCTCTCTCTGTCTCTCCCTCTCTCTGTCTCTCCCTCCCTGTCTCTCCCTCCCTCTCTCTCTCTGTCCCTCTCTCTCTCTGTCTCTCCCTCCCTGTCTCTCCCTCCCTGTCTCTCCCTCTCTCTCTCTGTCTCTCTCTGTCTCTCCCTCTCTCTCCGTTGGGTCTCTATATGTTGTCAGGTCTCTTGACCTGCTCTGTATGTAAAGTGCCTATATAAATAAAATTGAATTGAATTGAATTGAAAATAGAAGCAACCTCTTTAGAGGAGTGAGGGGAAAAAAAAGATTTTGGAACCACATCAACATGCGTTTGAGGCGACTGAGACAGACAGAGTAACTGATCGTGAGAACCGAGACAGATGAACTGAGATGACAGCCAGAAAATTACAGAAAAGGGAGACACGGATGAAGAAAAGACAGCAATAAACATGCTGGATATTCTTTTATTCCATTCTCAGTGTGTGTGGAAAATGACACATCCTACTCCTGAAGTGCCACCGCTGCTCGACTCGCTTGTCTTCTAGGGTTTGATATTAAAGCTCAATGCTTCTTTTGGTACACACCAAGATGTGTCAGAGAACAGTATCAGAAGTGTCAAGTACTGAAATCTGGCATCAGTTCATGTTCATAATCTTGTTTGCTTATTTTGGATGAGGTAGTTCCTGATTTAAATCCATTCATCCATCCATTATCGTTCAACTGCAAACGCAAAAGATTCTGTTTTTGGGCTCCACCAGTTCCTGAGGGAAATATCCAACTCACTCCAACTCCAACTCATGAAACTCACTATGAAGCCTGGTAAAGACTGTAGGTCCATCACAATAAACAACCCCTTTCAGATTTTCACATTGTCACTTGGTGCATTGTTCTGATACAAAGAGCTGTTTTAAAAAAATAGTTGGACATTTGGTGGAAACTGGTTTATTGCTTTCTTGCCCAGAGTTAGATGATGTGCACTAAATCGACAGCAGCTGCTTCGCTTAGTGTGGCAACAAGGACCGTGAACGCAGCACAACAGCTCGACTTCTAAAGCTGACTAATTAACATGTGTTGTCTTGTTGGTTTAATTCATACAAACACCATGAGGTTTCCAGACAACCAGCAACATATAATGTGCTAATTAATGAGCAATAGAGGTGCTGGTAAGTAGATTTTGTTGCTTTTGGAAATAGTCATGCTGTTTCTCTGTTTCCAGTCTTTATGCCAAGTTAATCTAAGTATTGGCTTTAGTATTCCAGCGAAGTATAAAATGAAAGTGTCAGAAGTAATTTACAATCCAATGAGAACACAGAAATCTGCTGATGAAGATTGCAAAAAGACTGAGAGCATCTACTAAATGGACTTTGAGGCAAGATTATTTTATCAAGTGAAATTTCAACAATTTTTGACTGTATTAGTTCTAGTACACCTGCACATTTAAGAACTACTTATACTTCTTAAAGTGAGGTATTGAAATAAGTATCATCTGGTATCTGCATTGAAGCTCAGGTATTATAATCAAGACAAGGATCCCAAAATATTAAATTCTTCAGCCTTGTCTTTATTATGTGGAAAAGAGCTCGAGCACACACCCAGGAGAGCTCAGACCAGCCTCTAACAGCAAAGCACACAGAAAACGACACCCAGTTCAAATAGACTGGCAATGAAGACACTGCAGAGACCGAGAGAATATAAGAGGCTGAAAGAGAGGGAGAGTGAGGAAAACACTGGTGAGTGACGGTGGAGACGCCTCATCACCTAAGTGACACTTCGACTATTCCAGCGCTCGCCTGCGATGTCGCATGCGATTGAACCTCCACTAGGCCTCCCACGTCTTCACCACGCAGATCTATAGAAATCCTACAAAACACAGAATGGAGCCTTGAGAAGGATATTGTCTAACG
Organism: Centropyge bicolor; assembly: GCA_037975185.1. Classification (NCBI taxonomy): domain Eukaryota; kingdom Metazoa; phylum Chordata; class Actinopteri; family Pomacanthidae; genus Centropyge; species Centropyge bicolor. The sequence goes on along the minus strand of JBBMOC010000012.1, from coordinate 3,805,285 downwards.
TGAACTGGGATCAGCAACCTCAGCCTGAGCTTCAGTTACCACCTGAGCCAGTCTGAGAGCCGAGCTGTCCTCCCTCTCAAAGGGAATCTTTGACGTCAAAGCAAATATCGAAGGTCTTAGGGACCTGAAGTCATTATCTCTATTTTAGCCAACAGCCACCTGCATTCAGCTCCATCTGCGTAGAAGTAATTCCAGTCAAAATTAATTCACGCAAAACGTACGCAAGCTTACTCCTGACAGCAGCTTTGTCTCTGTCTGTGCTGCTTCAGCACAACAGGGAAAGAAGCCAAACACGTTTTGCATTTAATACTGAGGAAATCTTGTTTTTCAGGCGACAAGCTTACCTTCAAAACGCATCGTGCCTCAGTGCTGATATTGTGGCTCTGGATGTGTAAAATAATCCAATCAACACTTTCTAACACTGTGTGAAAAGTCCATGCATCAATTTATCACAGGTATAATTTTATCTGAATGTTGTCTTGTTAAAAAGGAATATCGTGACTTCCCCTCACAAAAGAGGAGAAGCAGCGATATTCCACAGAAACGTGCACTGACGGCTCGCGCTTTATGAGAGCGAAGCCCTGCTAAGAATGAAAGCTCTTAACAGAGCCATCAATCCCTCTCAACCAGTAATTCAATTTGTACACAACACCGTGAGCCAACTGCATTGACTGAATTTAGACAAGATGTACTGGTCCAAAGAAAATAACGCAGGGAACTTATAATGCAACAACTGCAGACGTCTCCAGCTCTGTGCCAAATTGAAATAGAGGTTTCTTGTGGTCCTGGGCCACTGTTTCAATTAAATCTGAACCCAGAGCCCGGACACTGTGACTGATCCTCAAAAGCACAAGAGCCAGAGGACGACACATGCATTAATCCACCAAGCATCCCAACGATCTGCGTCACCATTAGTATGAGTCCTGTTAATGAGCACATGTGCCCGAGAAAGAGTAATAAATCAGACCATAAGAGGGGAGGATGGAAGCAGCCGAAGAAACGCAGAAACATAAGCACACATTTCTATCAACTTGTGTACGCTGGCAGCAATTACTAAACCCAGTGAAGCTAGAGGAATAGCTCCAGGGGAAATGAAGCAATCCAAGAACTAGCAGTAGCAAGAACTAGTGAGCGATGATTGCTGGAAAAGTCAACAACATTGTTCTTGGGATTCTCTTTGTAATCCAGGCGCAACTAATGACAGAGCTGTGCAGCGAGGTAATCTGGATAATAAAAGGCCTCGAGAAAAAAGTATGAATGGTGTTCAGGGTTTGCATGAAATGTAATTAATTGGAAACTCAGAATGGTAGAAGAGGTTTAAAAAAAAGAGCAAAAAAAAAAAAATCAGTGTTGTGACAAAGAAACAGCATCACAGCACTATGGCCTGGTGTTTCTTTAAGTCTGGGCTGGGACCAATCCAAGGCCGTGCAAAGATTAAAATAAGATTAAAATGCAGTCTGAAATTGACCTAAATCGAAAACCATAAAGGAGAAAGTGCTTTAAAGCGTCACTCCCTTGGGAAACAAAGAAAAAAAACTGTGACCTAGAGGTGGACGCCGATGTTCTCGAGTGTCCGGTCGATACACTGAGCTGTGATTAATTGAAGGAAACAGATGTTCAAGAAGAGCAGGGATGCTCCTCTTGTAACCTTGGGGTTTCCTCTCTGTCCTACTATCATGCAAATAGAGCGCCAACCGCTCGGGGTCTTGGCGTGCGCACACACGTGTGTTAACATGTGCAGTTAGTTACAGTGTGCTGCCCACAGTCACCCAGGGCAGACATGGGGACCGGGCAGCTTCCTGGGCAGGGCCGTGGATAATGAGGAGAGGATGCTCCATTAACGCTTCCCGCAGCTAAAAGCCTAGTAGTCACAGCCCACTTCTGTCATAAAGGGAGAGGCAGGGAAAGTGTTGACGAACTGGCACGAGCTTATCTAACCCTGGCATGTGTGCGTGCTGAGTAAAAATAAAGATGAGCAGAAGGAACTGGCAGTTAATGTGATGTTGAGTGCAGCTGCTGGTGAAATTGGTGTCGGTATAATGTTAATATTAGGGAAAAAATGAGAGGGAGAGCTGGCAGCCCTTATTGGTATGGGCTGTGGGTAGACAGGTTAAGTCCGTAAGGTCCATAAAGTAGTGTTGATTAGAATATTGACTTCACTCTTGAAATACAGCAAAATTAATCTCGGCGAGTCTGTTTTTTCATCATGGGGTTTCACATCTCTCAGCCGACTGCAGCAAAGTAAACCTCACCAAAGTCACTTGATCCCTTAATGTTTAGACTCTCGATTGACAGGAGCTCGAAGCCTCGGCCTAACTTAATGAGACGACAGCCTGAGCTGAGCTTCTCCTCTCACATCTTCCCCAAACTGCTGCTGAGTCATGAGGAAACGAGCAGCAGGATCATTACACCATGAAATACAGCCAGACAGAGAAAAATACCATGGAGCGCGTATTAAGGAAGAGAGGGACAAAAAGGGAGAAAGAGGGGGAGACAATGAGATCTGATCCCAAGTGGTTGCTGCTCTGATGGTGGTTTCCAACAAGGAGAGATGAGCGCAGATCTTGACCCTACACAGCAATCCCATTACGCTGCCTAATTGGATAGGGTGTGTTCACTGCAGTGATAGAATTAGAGCACTAAAGCGTGCGCCGGTGCGGAGAGGACGGGAACCCTTTTGGACCTCCATTTTTGATGCTGTTTGCTTTGCAGACAGTTATAGCCATTGCAAAGAAATATCCTTGAGGAGAAACGGCTCTGGCGGAACTATAAATAACAAAAGGTTGAAGACAGGTAGACGACTTTACGCTTTGCCCGACATGCACTGTCAACAGTTTGTTTCAACAGCAGCTGCTTTCCCCTCCTATTTTCCATCTCGACGCCTAATCTAGAAAGGGATGAAGAGAAGAGAAGAGAATCAGCTCTCAGGCAAGCACGACATCAGAAATCAGGCATCCTAGAAAGTGGCGACTGATGAATAATTGGTTAATTTTTAACGACATTACATGCCTATTTTCTGCAACAGTGGCACACCATATGATCCTAATTCATTTTTATGAATCCCAGAAAACGCTTTCAGGAGTGCTTTCTTGCGAAAAGAGCAAAGCCCAGATGAAAACTGTGAGCTTTCGAGCAGAATATAAATGTGAACCCTTTGACAAGATTGTTCTAATGCTCCATTCTTCCCTAAAGATGTAAACAAGGTGTATTTCGCAGCTGTGAATAAAGCAGCCTTTAACACCCTGGGGTTTCTATAGTAGACTTGTAAGCACACGAGAGAACAGCAGCCAGGGAAAGGTAATCCATAGAATTATAAATGGTGTGCAGAAAATAGAGAATCAATAATTCGTTAATGCGCACATTTCAATTGGACTTGGGTGGAGGGACCCGTTTCATCAGAAATACACCCTCCTCGCTATCTATCATGGTCAACGAAAGCCAAGAGAAAAATCAAACGGCTCCATATGACAATGACAACGAGGTCAGCGAGGTTCGAGACTTGATATAGTGTTTGGTTTAAAACCTAGTCAACACAAGCACTCAGCATATACAAACACAGACAGGCTCACAGCGTGGGGTGGAGGCTGACAGGATAATGGCTGACACTGTGGGTAACAAGCATGAACAGGAGACTTTACTCCATGTTTGTGTGCAGTATTTTGGTCTAAAACTAAATCAGTCTGGTCTTTCTCTGTGATGCAGGCTCATTAAAATTGTGCCTCTAATCTTGTTAGTAATGGCCAGTGATAAAATGGATTTAAAGTTTCAGAGACACAATGACCTACAGTTGAAGAGACACTGCAGAGGAAAATCCACTGTGGAGATTTTAGGCATCTCATCTTGCTGCCTGAAAATTGTTAGGAATGGAGAGGGTTCTTATAATCTGTGTTAACAAGTTATGTCATTCTACCATAACCCCTTAAGTTAAACTCAACCCAAGCGTGCAGCTAAAAATAATCACAAGGGTTTGCGACAACAGCGGCCAAATGAAGCATAAAATTATTTCGTTTTGGACAAAGGGAATGAAAGAGATGCTGTTCATCCTCCTCAGTACTGGGGACACTCTAAAAGCAGCTTAAGTAGATAAGACAACAAACAATTATGGAGTAAATAGCACAGGTCTGAAACAGCAGTTATTTCTAACAGCTCGTATTTTATCATCACCTACAGCCGCTGGTGGGATGCATGTGCATACGATCCATTTTTAATGATCCCAGCCTGCGTACAGCTCATATGGCGCTGGCATGTGACATATATGTGATAGCCTGCGAGCAAGAAAAAAAAATTCCATATCTTCCTGCCTCCGAGGCGGCCATGATCATTTATTTATTCATAGAAGTGAATCCAAAGCGTGATTCATCGTGGCAGTCTTTTTGCCTGCCAGAAGATTAGGAGGGACAATCTGGCCCCTGTGACGCCGCATTATTCCAGACAGTGAAATACTAGAGACAGCTGTGTCACTCCACTGTGGAGCAAACACACGAGCCGTGCCTTGGGGCAGTACAGACTGAGTATGGTTATTACTGTCACTAGGCTACTCAGGCCTGCGGAGCTCCACAGGTGGCCATGCATGTGAGATGAAAAAAAGACATAGAAAGAAACTAATGATAATGTGGGACGTGACATATTGCTGTTGTCATCAAAATTACCCATGGGAAAAAAATGAAAGTGCTTCAAGGAACTGCTAAGACACCTGACTGGCTCACTCAAGGATGTGCAGCAAAAGGTTTGCTTATTCTACATACACACATCTATTCCTTTTATGAATGAGCGACTCTGTTCTGTGCTGGTTCTCTTCACTTCAGAGAAAGAGCAGTGACGGCAATGACTCACTACTGATGTCAAGTAGGATGCAACACAGGACGTCCTCCCTTATGACAGCGAGGGTCAGCAAACGTGAAGCTCAAGTCAAGTCCCAAGTGCTCGAGGTGAAATACAAGTCAAGTCTTCCTCGTACTCAGGTCAACGGCTGAATAACCAGCTTGAGTTTAGAGATCCCATTTTTGTATTAGTTATGGATCAAATGACAGTATAATGTGAGAGAGGTTTTCTCATAGATAAACCCACAGATAACTATCACTAGACCAGGCAGTTCCCCTCAGTTCTGTGCAGCGTTTTAGCATCTTTCAGCTCAATATTTTGGCTTTATGGTCCGCAACTTTACTGCTTTAATTCCGTTTCACTGCTCTCATCAACCTTGATTCCAGCCGCAGAGGGCAGCTGTTTTAAGTCAAAAGCCTCTCATAAACTGGCTGTCGGCTACCTGTCAAGCATCAGACAGCAGACAGACAAAGGTAGCGACGAGCTGGTGATCACACTGCAGCGTTTAGCAGCTGAAGAGCCAGATATTTCCCTCAGGAGTCAGAGGGGTACAAAACATATTGGACTTATGTGCATGGGCGTTAGATGAAGCAACAAATAAAACGTCAGCGTTGTCACAGCAGAAAAATCAATTATTGCTGCTTTTAAGCAAGATTATGTAACTGTGAAAAGGAAGAAAACACAATCATGCTCTTCCAAATTAAAAGTTGAATTCACGTTTTATACACTTTATTTTGGTAAAATTTTTTTCACATTGCAATTCTCACAGCAAATGCCGACTTTTTTTTTTATGATGACAGACATTCATATGAAAGTTTAGGGTGAAGCTTAAGAGGATGCATAGCTGATGCATTAGCTGTCAGGTTCAAACAGAAGTTCAACTCATGAAAATTCACATCAAAGTTGATTCAGCAGTCTTCAGTTTTTGACTCTGGTATGAAAATGCTGCACATTTTACCAGTCAGATGTCACAAGCTCCCCTGAGACATTCCTTCATCAATTCAGAGCACACCAACACAACACCTGGCCTGATCTTTAATCTCTCCGAGTTTCCTCCTGCCTGCCACCCAGATGCAGCCCAACCATCACTCAACAACTCAAATCATTGCTTCTGTCAGTTAACAAGTTCTGGAAGGAGCAGACAAATGTGGGGCCATCAGCGCTGCCCAGATGTGAATTGTTTTTTATCAACCGTCAGAATGTGAGCGCTTAGTTGTCGCTGCACGGTCCCAGCAGAACGCCTGCCTGCCTGCCGGCCTCATATTTTCAAGCCTGATCCAATCTGACGGTCGCAGCATTTAAACTCTCAGAAGACTTTTTTTTTCAACTTCCTCTCAGAGTACTCCACAGCTACAAGGAAAATACTTTAAAAAAATCTGAATAAATCTGCACATGTAAAAAAAAACCTTCCCATCCTACACGCCCCCAAAGAAATGAAAACTGCATGCCTGCTTTTGTGATTGCAGCCTTCTGAACAGAAGGAATTTGAGGGGCGGTTAGTGCATGAAAAGACTGGAAATATAAGTAGAGAACAGCTTCTGTTTCAAGACATTATCAGCTTTGAAGGCTCCTGCTGCCTTACAGGGAAGGAAGGGAGCGACAGCACTACAGTGTGTATGCTGTCTTTGCACTGTGACAGAACACAGTTCCCTTAATTAGCTAATATGATTTTACATCCTTTCTGCACATGCTGCTTCCAACTCTCATCATCTGGAGATTAATATGAAGCATGCATTCCCTCAACACACTATACAGCCTGAATGACACAAGCACTGACATCCCATAAATAATTTAACTGATTCAAAATAGTTTGTAGACTTTCATACTGAAATGCAGATGTTCACTATAAGCTCATAATGTACATTTTTTTATTCTTCTGATGCCTCAAACACACCTAGAATATCATGTAAGTATAGTTGCCAAGACAGACGCAGGAATGAATGATCTCAAGCTGTTGTTATACCAACCTGCCATTCCCAAAGAGCATCAAAATAATGTGATAACGAGCATTCAATCTGCTTGTGGAAAACATCCTGCTGATACAACCTGGATATACAAGACAGTCGCACAGGGATATCTATCCCAACAATGCTGTCTTGAATTTTAATGTGGGTGCGTGTGTGTGTGTGTGTATGTGTGTGACAACAGGGTAAGCCGATAGGGATTTTCTGCTGTCTTCATCATCACTTGAAGTCAAGCCTCAGGCCAAATGGGTGTGGATCTCTCTCTTTCTCTCTCTCACACTGTATGTGTGTGTGTGTGTGTGTGTGTGTGTATTGCTGTGGGAAGCACAGGCTGTGTTATGGATGTTAAAGGCATGCACATATACAGTACATGTGCATGTTTCAGCACTCACTGCTGTGCCCATTCCTATATGCATGCTGGTATATGTATTTGTATGTGTGTGCATGTGTGTGTTAGCCTTGGCCCAAATATGCTTTACATCTAAACAACAAGAACATTTGCATTTAAGCACTCTAATCTTCCATTGTTGACCACAGCATTAGATTGACAAACATTTTATTGCTTGCTTCATTTTCATTGCTGCTCCAAAGCAGTGACAGTGATCATCAGCTGATACTCAGTTTGCAGTGAGACAAAAAGCCAAAATCTATTCACTGGAAAGAAACATCCCCCAGAGCATAATTATGACTCTTAGTAGATTTGCAGCACCTGATAAATCAACCTTGCATCAAAGGCTGACTATGCAAGATGCATCACCAACTATCACTCATTCCTGCATAATTTCCTGAGACAGGAAAAAGACCAAAATCCAGCAGATCAATACCAGAAAAAAAGGAAATAATGAGGCACACTGTGGGATCACAAAGGTGGGGTGGAGGTCCAAGTTCTTTTTTTTTTTTTTTAAATGACAAGCTCAGGATTATGGAGTTTACTGATCTTGGGCTTGAATTTCAAAAAAGGAAATGGCTGATGTCTGGCAAATCATCTAAAAGCATGACATGAGATGCAATTCATCAGTTTGATCTAGCATTTTCTTCCTGCGGGGCTCAACAGAATAAATGACACATATCAGGAAGCTGCTGCTCCTTGATGGCAGCAGCACACACCTGTAAGATGCAGCATGCTGATCAGACTATTGATAGAAGCTATACTTAGTTTGATTCCTGTCAGGAGCCTGGAAGCCTCCAGCCCTGTCTGTCTGTCTGCCCAGTATTTGATGTGTTTAACCTCTGGCGTCCATCGAATACATGCAAAAATGACAAATAAGGAAATGACGATGAGAAATAACTTACCCCGAGGATGACAGTGTCCTCCCTCTGAAATATTGGGATGAACTTATCTCCGCGGATAATTTCAGACTTGTTCAAAGGACGAAATCGACACAGCACCTTGATATTGCATTCAGAATTCGCATCAGCCATTGTGGGGGGAAAATAAAGAGTAGACGCGCTTGCAAAAGATAAAGAAGGGCTTTCTTTATCTGGGTGGAAAATAAAAATATCTCCCCCCTCTGTGCGACCTTTTTCCCGTCAAGCACCTGCACCTATGCCCACATGCAAAGCGAGACTTGCAGGCGGAGCATTTGCAAGAAGAAGCAACTACGAGTTTTGGGGAGAGACTACAGCCAAATTCATGAAAGAAACACGAAAGAAGAAGAAAAAAATAAGAAGCCGATTGAGAGAGTTTGAAATAGAGTCAAAGTAGGTGCAGGTGAGATTTCAGAGTTGTAAACGCTCGGAGTATATTCCAAACTGGTCCGGTCGGCTGTGTGGACGGGCTGCAACCTCCTCACAAGCATCACTGTCATCCTCTCTCTCTCTCTCTCTCTCTCTGTCTCTCTCTCTCTCTCTCTCTCTCACTGTGGGCGGGGCGACCACGTCCTCCCTCATCAGCACCACTGAGCACAGGGACCGAGGAGCAGAGAGAGGAGCTCCGACTCTGCTTCTTATTCCTGCAACCACATCCCCGCTGGCCTCTGCTCAAAAGTTCACTTTAAGTTGCACAGAAAGCTAAAGGCGGTGCATTCAGCTGATGAGATATTTTATGTGCTCAGTAGTTTGTTTAGCAGCGTGTCTCGGTTTTTTTTCCCATGTCTGCACCAGACTGGTCGTCATGGCAATGCTGTTTTGCATGACAAACTGGGCTGGGTAGTCATGTGGGAACCAGAGGCTCCATCATTTTTGCCCTGAGATTTAAAGGGGTACTCCAGTGATGCATCACTGCACTTTAGTCAAATTGGAAGACTTGAGAGAGACACAAAAGAAGGCAGAATGAAGCATCCTGATATTTTAGTCCCTAGAGGTCTGGATACTACATTTCCTAAAATGCTACTCAGGTGTCCCTTTCATTAGACCCTCTCTTACTGGTAAATGCCCACAACTCCCAGTTTTTACCCCAGACTTTCTGTTATGAATTTCAAGTCCACTCTTAAAAGCTTCTCAAGAGCCACAGAATACATTATAATGTTTTCATGGCTAATTACCACTCATGATGAGTAAACAAACCTTCATGTGTTAAATTGGCGAAGTGCCTCTTCAAATCTGGGTTTGGCCATCCTCTAAAATATACAAGACAAGGCAAGAAAAGCAGAATGAAGGTGAACAACATGAAAGTAGGCTTTCATTATAAAGAATGGAGTTATATTTAATGAGTATAATGAAATAATCAAAGGCAGGCCGGTGACAAATTAAAGAGAAAAACAACATGAAGTGTCTTAGGAAGGTGTTGGGCCACCATGTGCTGTCAGAGCAACTTCACTGTGTCTTGGCATGGTTATCTTGGTGGAGCCACACACGCACTCGCCCACTTGTTTAGAATATGGTGGTGGACTCGTGACTCATTTGACCGTATCACTTTTTTTCACATCTCTGTAGACCGGTGCCTGGTTTTTGCACCACTGAGCTCTCAAATGTGTATTCATTATTGTAATGAGGGGTTTATGCACTGCCACCCTACAATATTACCCCTCTCCATATAATTGTCAATGAGCTGTTCTTGCTTATAATCTGATCACGTCATGCATTGTGGTTCTCAGTCACCTGAGTCAAAATTGCTCTTCTGTTTTTCCCACATGCTGCACAAATGCACAAGCATCAATCAAATGTACACTGTTCACCAGAACTACTGACCCTATTGACTGATGTCTTTCCATTAATTTGAATGCAGATGACACTTAAGTCACAGTTCCTTTTGAAACAAAAACCAGTGGAGCAGTCTTTGGGACTGAAGCTTCCCTCTCTCAAAGTTACATAGATTTTCACCTAAAAATGTATGAAATATGAAAAACAAACATTCATTACTTGAACATACTCTTATGATTTGTATTTATTAATCTTTTCACTTTTGCCTTTTTATTTAGCATATGAAAAATCAATCCCTGCACTGTGCATTTTACTTTCTGTATTTAATGATTAATATTATCTAGTGTGAGTTACACAGGGAGCAGAATACGATGATAAAACATTTTTTAATGTGAGTGAGTTATTATTTTATTATACAGCGCTTCAGGATTTTTCCCAAATTTGGAAAAAAAAAGTTATTTATCCAGAATTCATACCTTATGTGCAGTGGTAAACAAAAAGTAGAAAAAAACATTGTTACACAAATGACTATTCATTTGTTTAATTTGGAAAAATACAGCATATCATCATCTTTATATCACTTATTTTTGGATTTACAACCAAGGTCTCTCGTTTTTCCCAGCAGAGTGAATCATCTGTTTAATCGACTATCTTTGGCCCATTGATTGCGTTGTTTGCTCGTACCTTTAGCGCCACCGTGTGACGCATTTTCCACTATTCACCCACATACCTTTTGAAAATAAAGAATTTTGTTGTGAAAGCAGGTAAGTGGTTAAACATATTATGAATGCGACCGCAAATAATGCATTTGATAGAAAAATCAATGAAAACGATGCTAAACAACAGAAATGGGTTCAATCATATTGGTAAAACGATGCGCATGCGTAGTGACGCCCCATTTTGTCAGGTATGTTTGTTTCGTTGGTTTTGACATGCCGTTAACGTCTCGCAATTGATGTAGCGAACACGTCACCGCCCGTTCGCCTGCGCTTAACAAAAACCCAACGCACGCGCTGTCAACTCAAGCTAGTGACCACATCAGCCTGGAGACGTCCACCGGCTGAAAGACTGCTGGCTCATCTGTCGTTAGCTTTTGTTTCAATTCGTTTCGCTTTATCGATAATTTACACTTTTTAACAACTGTTATTATCTTCTGTCGCGATTTGTTGGTCTAGTCTTTGCTTCCCTTTGACAATGGCTGATCCTAAATACGCAAACTTGCCGGGAATTGTAAGTGGCTAACGCTAGCTTACAGATTAGCTAGAATGCTATTTAGCTAAGTGACAGCTAAGATAGCTAACATCCCTGCTGTTTACTCTGTGCATTATTAGCAATTAAAATACAGCATTAATAATTGTGACTTCTTAGTTGCAACTTTTCAGCTAATGTGTCCCGTGCTAAACACCACCAGAAAGAATGGCTAAGCAAATCCGTGTTGTTGAATGGGCCGGGGCGTTGGCCAGGCTAGTGACAATAAACTGGATAACTGAGTTCATGTTCATATGGATTTCTTTTATAGGCCTTTAACGAGCCGGACGTGTACGAGACCGGTGACCTTCCAGAAGATGATCAGGCTCAGTTTGAGTCGGTAAGTGAACGTTTTCTGTGCACTGGATGTGCAGCTTAGTGGCTGTATACTAGGCTAACGTAGCAAGCTAACTAGTGTTTACACTCTAGTGATCAATCTACATCATTCCTACTCTGAATAAACATCTAACCACGCAATTACTTTACTTACTATTACTACTTATTTTGCAATGTGCTGACTGTAGCTCATCTTTACTCTATTAATGCGCGTAAGTAATGTGATGTCCCTCAATGTTATCTGCTGAGCTGTTATTTATGAAATTTAAATTTAACTGGGTCACTATTTATGTGCTGTTTTTTCTAACTCTGTTGGGCAAATAAACAGGGCTTTTTTTGTTGGCTAGCAAAAATTGTACGATGACTTCTTCATTTTACTGATGTAAAGTAAATAATTTATATGACAAGTTTAGTCTTCAAAAAAAAAGTCGTTGTATGCATTCCATTCAAAAGTCCTTGCTGCCTTTTTCAGCTTACTATTTAACTTAAAAATATTGTTATATTTGCTTATTTATACATGGAGAGGCATAAGGAAGAGAAGATGAATAGATGAAGCACTTGTAAATAAAAAAGTTTTTCTCACAGTCACGCCCAAGCACCATGATCTATTAAAATGTCAAGGAACAAAGTGTGCTGTAGATGTTTTCAACTTTATGACAATGATGGCCTTGTGACTCTCAAAAATGTCTCTTCTCACTGTCACCTAACTGCAATGTAAAGGAGTCACCTAGACTTAGTGGTCGCACTACTTGAGTACAATATTGTTTAAATTGTAAAATTGGTAAGCACTTTGTAATAATTGAGCGATGCCGGTCTGACATTGATTTTAAACATGTCTGACTGTTTACTGACCAGCTGAGTGAAACCTAATTGGCATTTTCCCTTCCATGTTTCCACATTCGTTCTTCCCATACCCCTTGCCCTTGTTTTGACTCTTCCCCACCCCTCCTGGGACCCTAGTTTGTACAAGTAAGACTGGCTCCATTTTACTCTCAGTGAGCTTAATGCCATGCTTTTTATGCATGTTTTTTGATCTCATGTCCACTTTTCCTACCTCTACTGATTGGGATGATGAAATGTGAAACAGATCGATGAAGTGACCTTTTTGTGCTCTTTAATTCATAAATTTTTGATTGTTTTGAAGTGCAAGGAATTGATTCTTTTCCTCCTATTTGTGTTGCTCATTTAAACTACTATAAGGGAATAATGATGTTAATGAGTCTTCAGCAGCGCTTTAATTTGCTCTCTCACTGGGTCATGCTTTGACAAAGCAATGAAGACTCAAGTATGAGTCCGTGTGAGTGTGAAGCGCAGACAGGAGAAAGAAAATTGTTTATTTGTGTTAGATCTTTCCCTTTTTAACCTGTCATCATGTTCTAACAGTTGCTTCTTGGCTAATAACACTTCTCTGACTAACTGTACATTTTAAAGGCTCCTATACACTGTGCAATGACATCTGGCAGGTTCGTAGCATTATCTCAATTTGTTAGGTGGATAATGTATAATAAAATCTGTGCAGGACTGTACATTATCATATTTGATATGACAGACTGTTTGATGAATCCCTGGTGAGTCATGGCACTAGGGATGCTGAGATGACAGTTTCTTTGTCAGTGGAATTAGAAAATTTAGTGTTAGTGTTCTGCTGTCGCTTACATTTGTTTAGTCACAGCAAGCTGCAAACTCACTCTTTAGTGCCACAGCTATCCCTGTCCTCATGTTACTTTTTTCAAATAAAAGGAGTTGGATCAGTGTATCAGACTTCTGTGTATCAGATCACTGTCAGACCTTTGACGCAGACTTTCTTTGGCCATCAGTGCTCTAAATCAACCATTGGTTGACTCTTGCAGAGTGATCCAAGATGTCCATCTTAGATTGATGACCAAAGATATCATTACATTAATCTTGGACAGCCCAAGATCACACAGTGTATAGGGACCTTGACTTGGATATACTTCATTAACCTCTTTGGTTTAGCCTAGCAGATTCATGTAGGGTGCATGATATTAAGAAATAACTCTCCCTGACTGAATGATTTATGATAGATATCAATTTCTGTAACACAATGCATTTTAGGGTTTTCAGACTGTTTTCAGAAGTTTCTTGACTTTTATCAGACACCCTCAAACCACCCTGTGCCCTTCATTCTGACTCATGGATTGTTTTTTAAAACGCCAATCCCTTCATCCATAGCATAATGTTGTGAGACCTATAATGTCCTCCATGAGAGCATATGGTCCCACTGCATTATACAGTACTGTATGGTGTCAAAGAAGAAAGTAACTTGTTCGTGTTAGTGGACCATCTTACCACCCTGAATTGGGGAAGAGAGAAAGAATTGGAGGCATCAGAAGCAATCTGAACAGTGTGTCTCCGGGGTTTTTAGCAGCAACTCTCAGAACACTGCTTTCTTTCTTATCTTTCCCCGACCCTGGCCAACTGTTCCTGTTGTGTGCATGGCATGTGATAACCACATTAATCTGTGTTGTCTCTCTCTTTCTCTCTCTCTCTCTGTCTTTCTCTCTCTCTATCTCTCCCCCCTATTTTTTCTCACCCTCTGCTCTTCCGTTACTTTCTCTAACTCTTTGGAAACCCAAGGAGCTGGTAAGAGCCTGACTAACTCTCCTCACCCCTCCTCCTCACCCCTCCTCCCTACATCTGTGTAACTGTCTTGTGTTCAGTGTGTTTTCTTGGTCTGCCTTTTTATCTGAATCTGTGTGTGAGCCTGGACTCATATCATCTATCTGTATGTGTCAGTGGTGTTTTAATCTTACCCGTAGCTTCTAGTTCATCATAATTGATCACTAGGAAGTTTTGATCAAATGATCCACATTTTTTGTTTTTGTGCTCCCCAGAATGACTAATCAGAAAAACATCATTTAGAAAAGAAAGTGGTAGTGGCTTTCAGCTTTGGCTCTGCTTTTTTCATTCACATAACACTGATTTACTATTGTAGACTTCTACCACACGGATGGTCTTAAGAGTCTACAGTCAGGCCTAGGTAAAGCTATGGCTGTGATATACTTAATTTTGCACATTTGTGTCACCTTGCCTGCTGGTATTCTAAATTTTGTTGAAATATCGGAATAATCTGGTTATCCGGAAAATGGCTCTAAATATTGGCTGTGAAGCTCTTGCAAATTTTCATGATTCATGGCTTTTAATTTCCGAGGGCATCTGACCTTGGTAAGCAATAATACACTTGTTGACTTAACCACGTAATTCATTATCTTTTTAATCATGTTTCGGGGGAATGATCAAGCAGAGAATTTCCTCTCCGATCTCACCAACCTATCAACATATTTCAAGTCTACCTTGGCCTTTGAGATTTTGGCTCACTGACTCACTAAGCCAAGGCTCATTTTTAAGTCTCTGCTGTCTGTATAGTCTTACACGGCCTTTGTGATTTTGTATATGCTTACCTGACTCTATTTCCTGGTGTTTCAATGGCAGGAGGAGCTCTGCAGTGACAGCGTGGAGAGGATTGTGGTCAACCCCAACGCAGCCTATGACAAGTTCAAAGACAAGCACGTCACTACCAAGGGACTTGGTCAGTTCGTAGTGGATGATGAATTACCCTTTACTTGTCTTTTTATACTATTAGGAAGGACATGGATCGAGATGTTTTGCATTATGTTGTAATGCAAAACATCTTTATTATGAACAAATGTTCATGCAAATGCTCTTGCAAAATGCAAGGCTGGTAGACAAAGTTAACAGGTGGCATTGTGGTTGTTGTTTGTTGATTTCAAACCCCAAATCTTGTTCTGGCTCAGACTGGACTTCATACCGAAAGCCAGTCTGCTTTCTCTGTTTGTGCTTCGACTTCTCTAACAACCCATTTGTCTTCTTTTATACAGACTTCTCAGACAGAATCAGTAAAAGCAGAAGAGTGGGCTATGAGTCAGGAGAATTTGAAATTGTGAGTACATGCTGTTCAGCAGAAATTCATTACTTCACTCGTTATTCTTTTTGAACATGTTCTGTTTTGAGGGTAACAACACCATTTTGATTTTTATATCACTCACTACATGTGTTTTCTAGTAAAGAGTCTGACATGGCGTTGTTGTGTGATAGTTCGTCTCAGGGCTGCTCCCTCTGGACTATACTTATTTTACTGTAATATTCATTCCACTGTCTGCTCTCTCCTCTTTCTTTAGCTTGGAGAGGGCTGTGGAGTGAAGGAAACGCCCCAGCAGAAGTACCAACGCCTGGTGAACGAGATCCAGGAACTCACTCAGGAGGTGGATACCATCCAGGTGAACTGACAGCGACACACNTGTGTGTGTGTGTGTGTGTGTGTGTGTGTGTGTGTGTGTGTGTGTGTGTGTGTGTGTGTGTGTGTGTGTGTGTGTGAACAAGTTGGCTCCATTAGCTGACTTCTTTAAATGACCGTTGGGAGCTAGCTTCCTTCTCAGGGCTCATTATTCTTTTTCTTTTTTTTAAATAAATTGATAAAATGATAGGATAGCTGCCCACTAAAGTAACGGTAAGGAAACTACAGCAAGAATGTGTGGCCTGCCTATGGGGAACAAGCTGCTTCTCTAGTACAGCCTCTTAATGAAAGACCTTCATGAGCAGTTGCTCCGAGTTATATGTGTCCATTGATTAGTGTGAACGCAGTGAATGGAAAGAGTCAGATGCTGTATGCTTGGGTGAAAGCATACTGCAATTCACTTAGACCCGATTAACTGATAATTAATGGCATAGTTTGATGATGTTGTACTAAGTCATCATGCAGGGAGCACCCCAGAAATCTGACTGTGCGCATCCAAAGTAGTGCCTGATGACTATAGATCATTAGGTCATGAACTGTGCTTTGCTATTATCAGTGTTAAAGAAAGATTCTGCTCTTTTCTTTCTTCTTTTTTTAATGTACAGCTTAATCTCATAATTGTGGGTGTTGTGACTCTGGGTCAAAATAATTTTACACCTGCCACTTCTTTAATGCTCTTTTAACTGAAATAGAAAGCCAAAATAAATCAATTTACATACCTAGTGCAAGCATGATCTTGATGTTCCTCTGCTTCTAGGCTGCCACAAAGGAAAGCAATGCAGAGGAGCGCCTGACCCCTGTGGTGCTGGCCCAGCAGGCTGCCCAGCTCAAACAGCAGCTGGTCGCTGCCCATCTCGACTCACTGCTGGGACCACAGGCACACATCAACCTGGCTGACCCAGATGGAGCGCTGGCCAGGTGAGCTGAGGAGAGGGAGGGTGATAAGAAAATTAAGCAAGAGGACAAGTATTTGGAATCTGAATCCTGAAGCTGCAATGTATCAGACCTTGACAGAGTAATGAGCCAGTAGGCAGGGAACGGATAGAAAGAGGGAGAGGAGCAAGAGTAGTTTGAAGAATTAGTCCACAATAGATAGTTGGAGAGAAGAGCAGGGGATTCATTTTACCAAGCCTTAGACTAAAACCCAAATATAAAGAGTGTGAAACCAATAAGGGCAAGGTGTTACATCAATGGCTCACATAAAACCTGCTGATCTCTGTAGTACTATCTGGGGAGGAGCACAGGAACTGATGAAGAGATGATTAAGGACAGGAAATAAAAACTGGAGAAGGTGAGAGAAGGCATATAGAGAATAAAACCATACTGCTGCGACATGCCAGACCAGAACTCGAGGAAAGGAACTGAAGATAGTGAGGGAATAAAACAGTGACACAAGTGAGAGACGGGGAAGAAAAAGTGATGAAATCTGTTTTAAAAAGATCCAAGCTCACCTTGACCTTGCAATTTACAACGGAGCTTGAAAAGATACGGCACCAGGAGAGAGGGAGGGCACAGCAGCACATGGGCTTGATAACAATATTGAACATATAATCCTTTTGTGTCTACTCTTCCTTCCTTCCCGCAGGCGTCTGCTCACCCAGCTGGAAGCGGCCAAGGGCAGCCGTGGCAGCGCCGCAGGAGACAGCAAGTCGACGGCTTCAGCTAAAGGCCCAGATGGAGTGGTCCTCTACGAGCTGCACAGCCGACCAGAGCAGGAAAAATTCAATGAGTCTGCCAAGGTAAAGAGGAAAGAGAGGTGGATGAATGTCTGGGATCAAGGCGCGAGCAAATGTTTCTGAATTATGATCAGCTCCACGTGTTGTGTTTTCATTCTCGTGAGAAGAATGTCAGAATATTTGATGGCAATGAGCGGGACAAAAGGCAAGAAGGTATGCGCGTGGGTGTTTGTGTCTTGTGGGATGCTGTTGTCACTGCCAGCCATGTGTTGCCTTGTTCCGTCCCTGTAGATGGCGGAATTGGAGAAGCGTCTTGCTGAGCTGGAGATCGCTGTTGGCTCAGGATCAGACAAGCAGGTACACACAGTCTTTACACACACACACATACACACACACATATATCCTCTCTAATGCTTTTCTCTTTCATTCACACTAATTCTGTTTATTTCCTTCTCTCTTTCACTTTCACACCAGCTGAATTTTCATACTCCTGTTGCTCTGTAACCATCCACAAAGAGAAATTGAAATAAAATCTTCCACTTGCTTTATGTAAATTACCGGGGGGGCTTTATTGCTTCTTGTTAAAATGTATTTTCCCTCTTTCTGTTTATTTTGCAGGGACCTCTGAGTGCTGGCGTACAAGGAGGCAGTTTGATGGTGAGACGGCAACTACTTTCTTTTGGAACACACTGTATGGAGTTGGTGTCTGTATTCACAAGTCTGTGTATCTGATGTGCAGCCAGAGAACTGGGTCACACTTCAAAGATGACATGAGTTGCTCCAAGTTCGTCTGTTGCTACTGTGCCAGTAGTAAAAGCAGGAAGACAAAGTTTTGTCTGCGAGCTTCTATATAACTTTGCGTGTGTTTTTGTGCTTGTTTGTTTCAGGACACCATAGAGCTCCTGCAGGCCAGAGTCAGCGCACTGGACTCTGCTACTCTGGATCAAGTGGAGGCCAGACTGCAGGTATCTAATCCAAGTGCACTATACAGAACAGGGTTAACTACTAGCCTTTCTCTGGCAAAGGTGCCTCCCAGCAAATCCAAAGCTTATTAAAAAACCTATATACACATTGTACACAAATGTAAACATATAAAAGGAGACACAAAACTGTCTCCTCTTCTGCATGATCTTAGCCCTTCTTCTGACTGCTCCATGTATTGGTGTCTACTGTAACTTGCCTGCTAAAAAGAATCAAATGGTAAAAAAAAAGGCCTTATCAAATCAACCACAGAATTGACATCAACTCAATCAGTGCTTGTCTTTTTTTTTTTTGTATCTGAATGCGTCTTAAATGGTACTTCTCACACAGAAGAAATAAATAAGTTTTCTTTTTCTCTCCCATTTAGAGTGTCCTGGGGAAGATGAATGAGATTGCTAAACACAAGGCAGCCATTGAGGACGCTGATACACAAAACAAGGTTTGTATACTCTGTACATCCATCAGTGCACACAAAGTGCAGTAATCATCTCACCAGCATATATGTTAAATTTAAATTTAGTGCCTCCTTTATCAAACAGCTTTTGGTAGTTTGTCAGTAATGAATCAAACTTTTTCAGGTTTTCATGTTTTATTCAGATATGAGATCTGCATGATTTCCAGGCAATATTCTTGTACATCTAAGGCGTGTTCTGTTCTGAGGTGTTATACCCTCATATGGCCAATAGAGGGCAGGGCATGACAATTAAATCATTATGATGCATTATAAAGTCAGTTTTTTCTTTTTGATTTGTTGAATTAATGTAATGTAACTGATTTAGAAGTCACAAACTTAATTTAGTTAAGTTTGTGACTTCATTACTCGTAAAGATACGAATTTAAAAAGACAAGAATAAATATATAATAATAACAAATGCAGGCATGTTTGCAAGATTGACAGAAAAGACAAAGTAGACACACTGCACACTTGTAGACTACACAGCAAAATGACACAATAACACCTCATGATTATATATATTATAAGTTGCATGCCTCGGTTCATTAGTGTGCATTTTTATCATTCACACTGAAGTAATTATTACATCAGAAAACCAAGAACAAATCTGTGACCTTCTGTAAAACACACATGTTCTTCCAGCTGTTAAATGTACCTGCTTGTGTTTACCTGTCAGGTGTCGCAGCTTTACGACGTGGTGCAGAAGTGGGATGCCATGTCCACTTCTATACCTCAGGTGGTGCAGAGGCTTGTCGCTGTCAAGGAGTTGCATGAACAAGGTAACACACAGGAACTGAAACTGCTTTACAGTGGTGCAGCTCACCACCTGCTTTGTGTCCTCACATGAATCTCTAAGCCACAAGAGCATATTATTTTGTGAGGTAGAGCAGTTTACTGCCACATCGCTTTACCCCCTAAGATTATATGAACATACTGGTGTTGAGTGATTGGTTTGTATTGCAAATATTGTAATAATATTGCTGTAGGGGCAGATTTCACCCCAGTAAGGGTAATAATAATGAAAACTTTGATAATTTATGCTCTGTTCTTTTATGTGGGGGAAGAACCTTGAAATGACACCCATGAGAGTTCAAGGAGAGGATGTATGTAGGTTAGTGGGGGTGGGGAGGGGCATTAAAGATTCAAAATATGTAGGATGTAGCCACAGACCGTAACAGGGTGTAAACCCAGATCACATTTCAGGAAGCGTCTGTGCTTGAGAAGTAATACTTGCTCTGAAAGATTTGCATGTGCAATGGGAGCGTCTGTGTGCGAGACCGAAGCTGAAAACTAAGCGAAAATGGGATTCAAACAGATAATGGAATTAGCCAAAACCATGCGATTCTATTATAACAAAGGGCAAAAAATCACTGAAAGAGAGTCTCAAAATGGTAATAGAATTAGACTAAATCTAGCAATACTGTTAAACAGCCCCTCGGGGAGAAAGAGATGCATGATATTATATATCACATTATCATCTTTTTATTATTTAGCACATGAAAGCAGAACCTTGGCATTAATAGATTATATTGATAATTCATTTCTGAGAGCTGAAAGAGGTCATTTATCATCCAGACTCTCTTCGCACCAATCTGTCACAGTTCTTCGCTCAATAGGGTTTAGCTGTGCTGCCACTTTATTTTTCTCTGTTTTTCTTTCCTGATCTTTCTTTACTGATGAAGGCAAACAAGCATAGAAAATACTGTTTAATCTGTCAGACAGTCATTCATCCGTCTCAGATTACATTTGCCTCTATTTCACTGCGGCTGAGAGCTAAGACAGCATTGCATTTTTTAAGCAAGTTTGTTATGAACAGATTTGTACATGATACTCCATCTTACCTTCTCTTTCTCTCCATCTCTTTGCTCTTGCCTCCTGATTTCACCTCATCCAACCCCACTGTGTCACAGCCATGCAGTTTGGCCAGCTGCTGACCCACCTGGACACCACTCAGCAGATGATCAACAACTCTCTGAAGGACAACAACACCCTGCTAACACAGGTAGGAAGTTCAAATCAATCGTTTTTAACACTCCTGAATGTAGATCTTAACTTGAGCAATTTTGGCCACTTAAATGTTCAGTTACTAGAATCCTGGGACCATTGGCATGAGGCCAGTAGATGTGGATATTTGTCTCAGTGGTAGGTCCTCACAGAAAGATGAAGAACAATGAACCCATTGCTATCATCTTACAGGAGCTGATCTTTTCCTGTAGTCAGTGATTGAAATGCATCTTGGCAAAGCCCTGCTCTAGTTTTTGTCTGCAGAGGCTTTTTGACAGTAAGACTGAAAATGTTGGATCCATTTTTTAAAAAAAGGTGAAACTCAACCACATGCCAATAGCCTCTTTGTGTGCAGAATAAATGAGTGTAAAAAGTGTCCTCTAATACACTTTCAATTCTGCTGTGAAGCCAAAAGTAACAAAGTGCAGTAGAAGGACAGGAGCTCTCTGAAGCCTCTTCTTGGCTCAGTTAATACTCAACCTGTGCTCTCACAGTTCAAGGCCTCTGGCTAGATGGATAAAGCAGAGCCTTGTCAAGCAAAGCATTTCTTTTTTGATAGTGTTTGTTGAAACTCAGAATACCAAATCATGAAAGTTCTGCTCTTACTTTTCCTAGACTTGCATTGTATTGAAGTGTTGTCGTAAGGCTTTCGAAGGTTATTGACGTAAACAGGCAGAATTTCTTTTCTTTTGAAGCAGGTTATTCAGCAGTTATTTTATGTCTCTATGAACAAAAGAGCCCTGTAATGATGGCTTTCAATAACATTTTCAGGTAGTTTCAACAACCTGTCAAATTCACCCTGCACATCCGTGACAGAGTTATGTAAATATGTTAAATAGGGCTTTTGTACGTTTGGTTAATTAAACTATTGGAACAATGAATTGATTCTAAATTGTTGATCAACTCATTGATTCATTTCAGCTCTCATATTTCAGTAACCTGCAATGTCTTGTATTGTCCAACCACCTTTCCAAAACTAGATATTCAGTTTATTTAAAAAAAAAAAAAGAAAAAAAAAAGTGGTGAATGTCTGGGCTTAGTTTTCTGTTGACCAATTAATTGACTAATCATTTTCCAGCATGTGTAACCAGGTTCTCCCTTCTGTAAGCACCTTTGCTTGTTGTCTCTTACTGCCTCCTATAATGCTTCCTTTTTTCACTATTCCTCCTCCTACACCTTCTCTATATCTGCATTATTCCTGCCTCACCTCAAGTCATTAGAACTTCTCTCCACCACAGCCTCTTTCCTGACACTTCTCTCTACTCTGCCCATCAATATGTCTCTCTTATACACCTTTACATCGAACTTTCCCTTCCAACGCTACTTCCTTCTCTCTCACCTAACTCAGCTTTTTCCCCCCTCTCTTCCCACCAGGTCCAACAGACAATGAAGGAGAACCTGGTGGCTGTAGAAGAGAACTTTGCTGCACTAGATCA
Source organism: Centropyge bicolor (assembly GCA_037975185.1). Classification (NCBI taxonomy): domain Eukaryota; kingdom Metazoa; phylum Chordata; class Actinopteri; family Pomacanthidae; genus Centropyge; species Centropyge bicolor. The sequence continues at coordinate 3,783,008 of JBBMOC010000012.1, read as the reverse complement.
GAGGATTAAGAAGCTCTCCAAATAAACGGCGGCAGAGTTTGGACCGGTGTGTCCCAGAGTGTGTAGAACATGGACACATAAGAGTTGGCTAGAGAGCACAGAGGAGGGATTTGGGGTTTAACTCTGTCCTTTCTGGCCATTCCTCTCTTGCTCTCTACTTTGCCTCTGCCTTTTTTTCACGAAGTGGAATGTTTAGAAAGTTGGAAAAGACGGAATAACAAAAAAAAAAAAAAACACAAAACAAAACAAAGGAGACCAAATGTTCTTGTCCACCCACCTTTCCTCTTCCTTTCTCTTGCATCAAATTGATATCAACTGAATACACATTTGTCCACTCTACATGCCACTGATTGCAGTCCCCTGTTAAGCTCATAATTTTAGACCGGATTGTTTTTATAATTATTGGTATTAAATATAAGAAATTCCTCCATTCCTCTCTGAACCTCACACTAATACTGCATTTGTACTGTATACTCTGGTCGGATTAAATGGATCACAGTAGCGTGGGGTTGATAGGTGACACATTAAAGATGTCACCAGCTGTGTAAAAAGAAAAATCAAGATCTCTTGTCTCATAGTTGTAGCAGGAGCACGTCTATGCGAGTGTCAGGGCCAAGTCGAAGAAGGAAAGCTTGTAAATATGCCTGTGTACCTTATTGTTTCTTCACGCTCGGTCGCTTGTAACTATATTATTATGACTGAGACCAGACACCACGGACAAACTTTTAATCTGCTTTGTCATTGCCTACAAGTCAACTGTATTGTACATCTGTGGTCATGGAAACTGATCAATAAAACAAAGTGCGATAAGCCTGGCTCTTGGCTCCAGTTATTCCATGAGGTGAAGATCGCTTTCTAATATTTAACTGTTGACATAACTGCCCCTCTTAATACCTTAATACTATTAATCTTAGCAAATAACTAAATGTACTGGAACAGGTTAAAGTCCAGTCTCTAGTTAAAGGCTGCCAGATGCCTGGATGATGCAAGATGACATGTAAGTTAATGAGTCATCAGCCGTTGGGGTTAGAAAATCCAGCCATGATACTTTGTCAAGTGAATTACTTTATAGAAAGGAAAGGATCTGAAAATCGTTTTTGCCTTCTTAATTAAGCTCTAATCTGGTGAACGTACAGATCTTTAAAATCTTTTCTTTTTTTTTCAAATGGTGTTTTCTTTGTTGTAAGGAATTGCAGTCCCCCGATATGAACACTAGGTGGCAGCAAAACATCTAATAAAAGTCAATCTCGCATTATGCACTTGTTCAGATTTTTACAGATTTCAAAGATACTACAAAATAGACTCTAAGTTTATTAATATTCTGCTATACATTAAGGTATTTCTGTCCTTGTAGGAATACATTATTTCACTAACAATCGAAGTTTTGTATTTACACTGGTTAACTTGAAATTCTTGTCCAACTGGATTTGAAATGGCTGAAAAGAAGAGCTAATTTTAGACACTGCCTACAATGTAATAAGTCAAGAAGTGTTTGAAAAGTTGAGGTGGCCAGGAGCTTTAAGGGCCTGACCATTAGCAGCCCCATCCCCATTTTTCTTTCTCTCCTAATTCCTGTCATCACTCTACTGTCGACTATTGATGCTCGTAAGACCGGAGTCCTAAAGGATTAAAAGGCAAATGTTCTTTTCCCCATTGTGAGCACAGCCGCAGTGATACTTGACAGTGAATGAAGACATACAGCGGAGGGAAAGAGTAAATTATCACAAGGCACTCTGTGAATTTCTCTGTGAGGTCAACCTCAAATCCAGCTGGCATTAGTCGGTTTAGAAGGGGCATTAAAACAAACGGCTCGCTCATGTTTGATGTCAGGTGATGGCATTAGTGACAAAGGCAGACAGGTTAGGATCAGGTGTTTCTGATGAGTCATTCAGACCGAGCGCACTGTGGTCCAGAGGTCAGTTTATTCAGCTGGATAAAAGCTTTCTGGGGCATGTGTTCTTCTGGCTAACGTAGTTCTGAATTGAACCTCTGTTACTGAGCCTTTAATTTAATTCTCCTTTGATTTAATTTCACAGCTGCATCACATCTTTCTATTAGTTCAGACGTCAAGTGCTGAGTAGCTTCCTGTTTCTCCTACATGTTGGGGGACTTCGACACTGGCCTACTTGGACGGGACATATCAAGTGTGAGTTGCGAGGGAATTAGATCCAGAGCTCCAACTTAGAAGGGAATGCCCCAGATGAACAGAGAGACATACCATGTACTGTATATCATGTTATACTACATTTGTCCTTCTATTCTGGGTGTGCTTGAGTGGCTCAGCCCAGCCCCGTCTGTCAAGACACATGTATACACAAGAACAAAATGAAGACTGCCAAGAGGTCAGCCCAAAATGTTAACAAGTATGATTTTATTTCAGACTCTCTATGTGTCTGAAAATGAGGATACAAGGACAATGAATGACTATGAAAACAGAATTCAGAGTCCAAAACAAGGCTTTTAGTAACATTTTGTCTCTGCAATGAAAAGGCACCTACTTAATATGTCAGCAGCCCACTCCAACCTTTTCTCCACTGGACAAAGTAAATATTGAGGTCCTCGGGCGGCACGGCGCTGCCGAGCACAGGGGAGGCCGTCGGGAGCAGCAATTGCTCCAAAATCTCTGTTTCTGGTGCTGATATGGGGGAACCTGAGAGGAGAGGAAGAAAAGCATGGAGTGAGAGCCTGAAGTGTGTGCCTCGCTGCCAGTATACCCACCTGTTCAGACAGGCTTTTAAACTTTAATGCCTCACAGTCTCATGCTTGGGCTTGTTTTTTATGCCTTTTCCTTTTTTCTTATGTCTCATCTTTGGCACATATGTCGGTGCCAAGAAATGAAGAAATCAAGCCTGTCTGCGCTGTGCTGTACTGTACTGAGATTTTTGAGTAATCAAAATCAAGAGAATGACGAATGACAACGAGGCTGGCTGTTCTGAGCAATTTAAAGGTTGTGGAAATTGAGTATTGATGGAATTAACACATTGATAATTTATTACCTTTACTGTATCGATAACATTAATATTTCCTGTAGTTTGACAAACAGCAGTAAAATTATTATAAAAGACATTCTGAAAATAAAATGGAGGCAGGGAAAAGTAGAAGCAGACAAAGACCAGCCGACATCAGAAAGCAAAAATATGCTACGGAGAAGAGAAAGCTAATCACACAGGGGGCCTCTCCATCAGTTTGTCAAAATTTCCTGAATGAGTGTGGACAGGTGAGGAGCCGGCGATGAAGCGCAGAGAAGGACGGACGAAGTGGGTGGAGGTAAGCAGAGCAAAATAGGATGACTACTGTTGTGGGGCAGAATGAGGCTCGTGGCGAATGAAAAAGAAAAGAGAAGGAGACGGCGAGGTAAAGAGAGGTGAGGCTCACAGGTAAACAGGGTTTTAAAGCTACTAACAAGATTGTCTGCAAAGTCGTCCTAAAGCTCCAAACAGCCAAGTCTCAACAAGTGGATGTGACATTTAGCTGTTAAATCTGGACGGGACGAGATGGGATTGAGTGGATGTATTGAAAACTCTCAAAAATAAACCTGAAAAGATTTCTAACTCTGTGGGCATGAAGGGAGTTTTCCGCTGCGTGTGAAGGCTGGACGTCTTACTTGTAAGGGAGATGATAGATGGGGGAATAAAATGTAAATGAGTTGATTAATGGGTGTCATCAGACAATAGAGTAAAGCAATATTGGCCGCAGCTGAGACACCCATTGGCAAAAGAGATGAATGTAGTATCAGCTTAAAGACAAAACAATGTTAGTAATAAATGCTGGCAAAATTTAAGTGTCGGTTGTCTTAGATTCTCACGCATGTATCACTGTCAAGTTGGGTTTTTTTTTAAAGAAAGACATTTTATTACACACAAACACACACACACACACACACACACACACACACACACATCCAGAGATTTTCTGGAATATTTCTTTCCCGGTTCTCGTCAACGGGCCAGACTTTGTGATAAGGTGAGGAGGTCTTTCTGCTGGTTTAGTCTGGGACCAAGAAAAAGAGTCAGAACAAACAAACAAACAATGAGAGTGGGCAAAGCAAGAGAGAGAGAGAAAGGATTTAGTGTATCGCCAGTACATGTTAACAGCTGTATCAGTTGGTCTCAGTTCAGAGAGGGGAAGGATTCCGACAGCTGGTGTGTGTGTGTGTGTGTGTGTGTGTGTGTGTGTGTGTGTGCGTGTGTGAGTGTGTGAGTGTGTGACAGGGGGAACTGGGTGTGGAGCTTTGACCAAGGGCACAGGACAGAAAGAAGGGTGGCTGGAAATTCCCCAGACTCGTTCTGCCTGTAAAACAAAAGAAAACAATAGTCACAATCTGATTTGGGGAAGATGATAACTCAAAACATTAACAGCCAACACTGTCTTTGTTTTTGTTGTTGTTTTTTTCCATTGTTGAACGTTGGTTAAATTTCCAACACCACAATTTGCTCTAAATCAGCGAGGCAGCACGACAAAGAGCGGGCACATGAGAAAAATATCTTCTCTGTCTACACTTAAAGACCAATTTTTCCCCTCCGTCATTATCATTATAAATTTTGTCTGGTTTCACTTGTTTGTCATGTTTTACAGTGTGGTGAAGTTATGTGAGCATAAGTGGACTTTCTCATGTTGTTTTTCTTGTTTAGAAATGTATGATGTAACACATGACAGTTGTGTAGGAATTCTAAAACAAATGTATTAAAAAAAAGAATTACATTGAGTTATTTATGACTAGAAAAAACAAAAAAGAAAGCATTACAGCAACACTATAGCAAATGATGTCTGCAAAAACAAGCATCAGTAATGCCTAAATCTCATCTCAAAGCTGAGCCACATGACCAGACTATTATCAGTCTGAGCGCTTGTTTACACTCAGTTCACGAGTGACATAAAAAATGACAAGTGAATATCAGAATAGAGGGTGATTCATATATCTAATCAATAACATGTGCATTTACTTTTTTATCATTTGAAAAGACAAATCAATCAATAATAATAAATTAAAAAAAAACAAACAAGGATCACACTATGTTGAAGAAGTGAAAAAGGAGGCAACCTCGATCTGGGCTTGTAAAGAGTGTTTTTGTAATGAACACAAGACACAGACGACGGGACTGACAGGATAAACAGACGGCAGGGTGCAGGGGTGCAGAGGGAGGGCTGCAGAGAAAACTATGCTCAACTACTCAGCAACAGCCACTCAGGTCGTGACGTGTTCACGGTGCTTCCTGCAGCGCTTTAACTCGGGTCCTAGAGACAGTATGTGAGCTTTCTATTCGCTGCTTGGCGCTGTTGCTATGGGGCTGTGCATGTCGAGGCGTGCACGTTCGTGGGCCGTGCGCGTGGAGCCGTGCGTGGAAAACAGTTTTGCGTGTGCTGAGTTTGGGATTAAGTGTCAAGAGTCCGCGTCAACATGATGAAACGTGGTTTTATTTCATTGTCACTCTGCTTGTTGTTGTTGTTGTGGTTGTTTACTTTATTAATGGTCATCGTCCAACACTATAACAATCATATGAGAATAATTACTTGTGCGTGTGAGATGATGACCTTGTTGAACTGTGTGTGTTTTAATCCAATATTACATCACTTAGGGACTTTTATGTGAGTTAATTTTGACTTTATCAATTCTATTCGTCACAGTCTGAACAGAACATTTATGTAATCTCTCATATATATGTCTGTTAATATGACATTAAAAAGGCTAAAGTGAGTCTAAAAGCTTCTTCCATCATACAAATAACATTTTAATATGGACATATTAGAGATTGTAATATAAAACAATGGTGACTTCACAAAGCCATGCTGTACAAACATCAGTCTATCATAGGTTGTTTGTATGGCCTAAACTTATTAGTGCGAATCATACTATAGTGGAATGGAGTATTTCAATGTGGATTTAAAAAAAATAAAATAAAATAAAATATATATATATATGTCTGTTGTGAACATATTGCACAGCGTGGCTTTATTGCTCATTGTTTGTATCAGCCATTAACTATCAAAACTAGTCCTATAAAATTATTGCTTTGGAGTGATTATTCTAGTGAGATTCAACATAGTATTTGTAGTTAAAAAAAGAGTCAAATAAATAATAATTTACAGGATGAAATGATAATAATAATAAAACAGATAGCAAGAGATAATAAGATGTAATAAAAGTTTTTTATCACAGACCAATTTAGCTGGATGCCATCACAGACAGTGGAGGCTGTAGTGAACAGTGGGGGACAGTGAACTGGATCACACCCAGCTCCGCCACAGACGCTCCACAGACGCTCCGCCGCGCGCCGAGCTGCGACAGAGCGGGCGCTACGAAATGACTGAGACTCCACTGAACATGTGAGCCTCACTCCTACTCCCGAACAAACAGTTTCAGGAAGAGAAATGTTTTTTTCCAATTCCTCTTCCTGAATGACTGTGATCTAGAGGGGAAAGTGTCCATCAAGGGGAGGGACTGTTTTTTTTTCTTTATTATGGAGTGAAGGAGTGTCAGGTCAATGTCAAACTTTAGATTAACACCTGTAATTAAAAGCCAGGTGAAACAAGCTGTAACACAATTAATTTAAAAAAAGAAAGAAAGAAAGAAAAACGACAAACAAGATTTTTTTTTTCAATTCATGAGAAAAATCGATCCAGCTCGTGCGTCCCGGAAACAAACAATTCTTCGACATTAGATATCCATGCATATATGTATATTTTTAGATTTTAGTGAGAGCCAACACTGTTTAATAAAACATGTTCAGATTCTGCTGGTGTTATCCCCAGCTAGAAATTGGTTGCCAAGCATTGCATCATTCCTTTCATGTGACTCCCATACGCCCCAAATTCGTCCTGGCCGTCTTATGACTGCATCACATTTGCTGCTCGCACAAACTATACAGACCTGAGAGCGAACAACCAGCGAGTAGCGACCCCTCAGAGCCCCGCCCCGGCGCTGATTCGGAGCCGCCTTATTGGATGTCGCCAAGGAAAACATCTCAACTCCGCTGTCGTGATTGGACGCTCTGATTGTTAGTCACCCCCCGTTCTGCTAGGTTGCGCTGAAACTAGCTTCCCATGCATAGTTAGGTTGGCCGCTCCCTCCATATAAACACCGCCGGGAGTTTCCGAAAAATCACATTCAGCCGTCAAGACTGAACAATGGTTAACATGAGCTATCACCAATTTTTACTAAAATATCCACATTCGAGTTCAAGACAGTCGAGAAGGCGAGCGAATAGAAGAAAAAGGGTAAGTGGAGATTCTTGTTAATAGTTTTGGCTGTAAGTTGATCGATGTTTTTCAGTGTTTCGGGGAGTGACTGCGACTTAAAAAGTGCTCTGGAAATAAACAAGAATTCATGTTTTGGCAAACATCCCGGAGCCATTTTTAGAAGAACAGCTGTCTTAATCAATCCCATTTTAGTTGTTTTCACGTGTTGTCTGCTTCGTTTTGATAAGTTGTCATACGGACTTAAAGCCAGGAAGTTTTGACTCTCGAGCTTGTCAAACGTTTTCAGATGATTTTGTGAATTTTGAAGCCACGACAGTTAATATAAACATATTTCCAAATGTTGTTTCATTTGAAGAAAACAACAGACATGAGCCGACTCCGTGTGACGTCTGACATTAATTGGTGGGGCTGTTGACTTGAAACTGAACGGCTTTTTATTTTTGACAGCTGTGTTTGTTTGTTTGTTTGTTGTTTTTAAAGTAATTGTTTACCACGGAACTAAGGGATATTTGTTTTGTTTGGTCTGATTTTTCACTCTTTTCCCGTCTCTGTTCGTTTCCTTTTGTTTCGCCCATTTCTCCTGCTGGACTTGCATTTCCATGACGTAATTGTCTTGGCTCACAGTGGACATGAAGCTCAAGTGAAAAATAAATTGATTTTTTTTTTTAGAATATTGAATAATTATAAAAGAAAATAAAAATTGTTTTATTCTATTTTACCAATCTAAAGTTTTAAAGCCGGTATGGTGGCGCTACAATCAGGTGATGAACAATTGACATCAAGTTAATGAGGATTTATTTTTTCTTTATCACTTCATAATTTAGTAATTCACATCCCTCTTCATTTATATATAAATTATTTTTTTCTCTGCACATCAACCAAATCCTTGTTTATAAGAAATAAGACACTTCATGCTTTTGCTACAAGCTTTGTCTATAATAATGATAGTAATTATGAAGGCTTTTATTTTGCAATTTTAGCTTTGGACAGCTGTAAGTAATTAATAATAGTGGATCTGAATGTCAGAGCAGGCAAGATCAATATAAGGATTTACTCGTCGTTTTTAACCACTTGTTTATCGATCCCAACCTGTTTTGAGGACCGTAGAAAGCAGGGGGCGCAATAGAGAACATTTTGGTCTTTGTTTACAAGAATTAAGTGACAAGAATTTGATTTTCTCCCTCCTTGTTTATAATTTTAATTATTGACAACTTATTAATCATTATTTTAATTTTTCATAATTCTACAATCCATTCAATAATGTTTCATTTAAGGAACCCTTTGTTCTCTTGTTATCTTGCTTGTATTTGTGCAAATCATCATTTTGATTCTGAAATCTCAGCAAATTTCAGCCTTAAGAAGAAACATTTTTCACATTATTCACAACTAACCTATTACATTTTTTTTTCTTTCAGAATTGTTGGGACAAGTTATCTCCAACAAATTGGCAGACTTGATTAACAGAGACTTTCTAAAGGTAAATTGGTTTTCTTATATTTGACATTCTGAATGCTGCATGCGAAGCTAAGATTTAGATCAAATCCATTTTCTTACTTTGATATTAAACATTTCAGTTTAATTTTTTACATATTTTGAATCCTCAAATTCCTCTCATCAGCAATTTTAGTGCAGTACAGTCAATTGTTCACTTAGGGTCACTGTTATTCCATTTCACAATTAAGTGGATTACACAATACACTGTACTTTGGTCTAGTTTTTGTTCTCATGATGGAAATAATTACACAGATTGTCACTCGCAGTATTCCCAGTAATGATACACACCCTCTTTTATACCTGCATACCTACAGACTACAACTCTCAACCAGTTGCATAACGGTAAAGAAACGAACAAGGCAGAGTTTTTGGGACGTGTCAGTCATCTAACATGTGGCTGCTCTGCACTCCTCCCTTAATCTTTCTCATTTTCCCAACCTTTCTGTTTGTGATTGCCAACCCCCGCCCCCCTCCCTCAGGTCCAGTGTGATCCGTGTGGCCGAGTACCTGTGAGTTGTGACTGACTGGCGAGATGACTGCCGAGTGGCTACACCTGCCCCCGCCGTACCCCCCTGGCGTGGGGCCGTTGTGTGGTGCAGAGTTGGAGGCGTGGTATGAGGACCTGCAGGATATTCTGGGCTCCGACACGGGAGGGGCAAAACTGGCACGTGCCCCCACATGCACCGAGGTCAGTAGCTTGAAGAATGAAATGGCTATCACACCCATGATGAGTGTGAGTGTTTCCGTCATTTGTATTTTCATCAATATTTCTCTTTTTTTAGATTTGTTTTCGTTTTATACAAAAAAACTCTATTACACGTTAAGCGATGTGAAATGTACTTCTATTGTTATATTTGAGATGTTTTATCGATGTTAACGTTTCCGTTTTGTGCTTGCAGAAGGAGCCGGAGTTTCTGGATGTTCTGGAGAGTTGTTCTCTGACGTGGCTGACGGACGGAAGCCAGACGTGGGGCGAAGGTGTTCAGAGGGCAACAGAGGAGATCCACAGCACCCAGCCTCTGCATCACACCTCATCATCATCATCCTCTTCCTCCTCCTCCTGCATGAGTCCAGCGGTTGCAGAAGAGCGGCGGGCGGAGGCTGAGAGTGGGAGAAGTGGAGATAGCTCAGCAGGAGGCGGCAGTGATCTGCTGCCTCCTGAGTTCTTCGAGTTGCTGAGTGATGGAGGAGTGGGAATGGTAGATCCGAGCGGAGCGGTGATCAGTGGCGGCTACTATTACCACCACCATCAACACCACCAGTCTAACAACGTCCATCCTTCGTCCCCCTCAGCCAGCGAGGAGGAACTGCCCTGTGTCCCCGATTCTCCGTCCTGCTCCTCCTCAGCCTCCCAGTCGCCATCTCAAAATTGTTCTTCTCCTTGCTCACCTGTCTCTTCTCCCTCTGTCTACCCGTCCTCCCGCCTGGGAAAACGCAAGAGGACCACCAGCGAGGGGGCCAATGGTGCCTTGTCCTCTTTCGCCTCCTCCACGCAACGAACATCCTCATCATACTCATCTGCCAAAAAGAGTCGCAAAGAAAGAGAGCAGGAGAACGAGAGGAAGGTACAGGAGCTGACGGAGCAGAATGAGCGTTTGAAGGCAGAGATCGAAAGGCTGGGAGAGGAGGTACAGAGGACACGCAGAGCCCTGATAGAGAGACTAGTCAACACCAGGAAATGAGGGGAAAAAAATGAGAGACAGGATGGAAGACAGGAATATGAGATGACAGGTCCTTAAGAATTGGAATAAGCAGTGGTGGGGAAAGGTGTAACATGGTGGTCATGAAATGCCTCTTAGACAAGAAAGGATGGAAACCAAAGATATTTTATAAGCAAGATAATTTTTGGGAAAGACAAAGAGCTTCAGATGGCAAGAAGTAGGAAAGTGATGAAAGTCCAGACAAGAGAAGGCACAGAGAGAAAGGGCTGCAACAGCATTGCGGCAAATAAAAAGACACAGCATGTATAAAGGAAAAGGAGGAACAGACAGCTCGAAGTGCAAATGATACAATGGTTTTGATGAATGTTTGTCATTTTAAAGGATGCCTAACTCTAAATTTCACCAAATAGGATGGCAGAAATAACGGTTATGAGCATTTGATGATTTGTATGTTTGACAGAAAGGAACAATTCAGAGAGTGCATTTCATTGTCATCCGTTCCCACCATTTTGCAATAATTGTAACTCCTACGTTAAGGGCTGCAATCCGGCTAGCAGAGATTATTTGCCCCAATTTGTGGAGAGTTAAGGAGCTCAGGAAAAGTTTGAAAGTGCCCAGTGCAGTATGAGTATGAGAGAATGAGTTTTTCTTTTTTGGGAGAGAATTCATACTCTTTCTTACTTTTTTATAACCCATGGCTTGTGTGTATGTGTATTTAGATAAAGTAAGTAGGACCCGGCTATACTTTCTAAGCTGACCTTTTCTATCAATATGGGAGTTTGTGCTACCACAACTTGTACTACCCTGATTTACTATTTTTATATATCACTGTAATATATATATACACAATTGTACTGTAATGGCTTGTACTGTAAAATGCCAACATACCCACTGTTATTTTCTCACTGTAGTCACATAATGTTAATTGTAGAATTATATGCATGGCTTTCATCATCGACGGCATCATATACATGTATTTTACCATACCGTTATTTTATCCTACATTGTAATCCTTAATTTGCAATAAAAGAAAAAAATGTGCAACTTTTCTTGTCATGTATTGTTTATTGGTTTTCCTTTTTGAATGACCTGAGTATGAATGATTTTTTTTTGTAAAAATAGTGTAAATCAGAGGTAATTGAGAAGGAGGGAGGGGTAGATTACAGATTTTTTTTTGCTTAACTTAATCAATAAATTTTCTGGATCCAAAATGTGTATTTGTAGTAAATGACAAAACAACAATTTTCCGGAGGATATAAAAACATCTTTAAATGCGCAACACACCTTCCAATGCTAATATCGTATGCCGACTTTATCACAGGGAGAGTATAAAATCAGTTTCTTTTGGTGTAGGGATTTGGAAAAATCCCTCCATTCTGTAGATGTATTCATTTGACTCTCTCTTTGTGTGTTTTCGTTTCCCCGTCGGCCTATCCAGCATTTCATTAGTCCTCAGTGCCAATACCACATTGTCTTAGATCCTGTCACGGCTTTGCCTTAAGCTAATACCCTCATCTCTCTCCTCTGACTAACCTCCATCATTTTGCTTTCACTTTTTTTTCCCGCCTCACTTCTTCTTGCCCTTCTGAGGTGCAGGCTCAGGGCTCTTCCCCTCAGCCAGAGCCAGCTGTTTCTTAAGGTCCAACAGTTTGGCCACTTCTGCTGTGATCACGGCCTTCTCTGCCTTCTGGGCTTTCAGGGCTCGTACCTTCTCCCCCTGTGATAGATAAAATGAGGTTTTAATACATTTCCCACACTCATATTTTGGACAAATAAAGGTTGACAGCTTTCCAGTCAAACAGTGCACAATTAACTAAGGCAGCAGTTTATGAGTTTGTAATTATACGCGTCAGTCTGGGTTTGCAAATACTGAGAATTTAAACAAATTTAACCGGCACATTTATAGTAAAAATTCTAACAGAAAATTCAAAAATCTAAATTGCAGATAAAACAAATTTGATCACTTACAAACTCAAGAGAAACTGAAAAATTTCCAAATGGAGATACGAATAAAATGTTTTAAAATCAGACGCAATTTTTTTCAGTGGTTTGTTCCGTGTGCAATTTGATTTTTGGAGAGATCGTTTTCATTCTTTACGGGAATTGACAACCGTTGCGTTTGTCCTGTTCTAAGAAGATTATTTTAAAGACAAAACAATGCAGTTAAAACGATCTTCTGGCAAAACAAAAATCTTTTCCAACAACAGACGATAGATTACAAAATGTCCAAAAATTTAAGAATCGGGTTTACGGTTGATAGCCCAACAGTGTGTTGCCACTAGGCAGCGATCTCACCTGCTCAGCCACAGCCTGAGTGAGCTGCTTGGCTTTTTCTGGGTCCACTCCGTTCACCGTCGCCACCTCAGCAGCAGCAGCAGCAGCAGCAGCAGCAGGAGCTGGCACAGCGGCAGGCTGAGTGTTGGCAGCGTTCTGAGCTGTCGTCTGAGGGAGGAAGCGGACAGATGACGATGTTTGAATGTGAGGCGTTTTGATGGTTATTATTCCAACAGATTACTTACTTCATTTCAGACAATAACACTCATCACTCAAAATGTCGAGGGGATTTTATGAGTCACGAAGTGTGAACGGACAGTGAATCACACCGGACGTACGGGATAAGTCAAACTAAAAAAATGTTAGATGAGGTGCGAGTGTTAGTGAAGGCGTGCGGTAACCAACATTGACACAACAGTGTGACTCTTTAACACACAGATACCGTTCGATACCTTTTTTTTAGGTGGTTCATCTTCAGGCTAGAGGCAGGCGGTTGAGGAGAAGGTTTAGAGAGGGATTATTTTTATCTGTATGATGGATGCTTAATACATAATTTAAACATTCATAGTGTGTTTGCTCTGCATCATGTTTCAAAAGACAGATAAGTCTTAAATTCTTATTCATGACGGCAGTCTGACAGAGGCCCATGAACGGCTGCGCATTATCGATTCTTTCTTATTTCATTATTCATAAATAGTCAACCTATATTACCACAAGACCAGACTGAACCCATGCACAGCCCATTAGGCATTATAAACATCAAATACCTGCTGTCCACCAAATCTCTTCTTCAAAGCTTCGATCTGGTCCACCTCCAGTTTCTGGAACAACGGGCTGACCTGGGAATAAAACGGGTGGAGAAAGGGAACAAAAAGGTAGAAATTCAAAAAAAAATGCACGCACGAATATTTAAAAACTTTGCGATTGTGGATCCAGCCCAAGGCCAGTGCAGCTGGAAAATTTAACCTGGAGGCTCTGCGTTCGTCTTTGAATAAAGAGGATTATGCGAGTAAGTAAGTAACTATATACGAGAAATTTGCAAAGACTCGATCATGATCACCACTCTTCAATTCAGAGTTACAGTTAAGACAAAAGACGAAAGATGATTTTTCAGAGGAGTTGTGTGTACATGACTGCCCTGTCTGGTGCATTAGTATGACATTAGAACAGTCACGTCTGCCATGGAGGCTGCTGCAGACACAGGTCACCACAATTAGGCCTGAAGGGACAAGTGGCCTGAGAGAAACTTGCTCTTCGAAAGGCTGAAGCCTCGAAACACCGTCGAGGCTATAATTCTTCAGCCTGTGTGTGTATGTGCGTTCATGCGACTATGATGTCCTCCAGAGCACTGAAATATTGACAGACTGTTGCATCCTCATTGTATCACCCTGCGCCAACTTACAGGAGGTTCCACAGGTTTGTGTGTGTGCACATGTATGAAGTGTGTGCGTGGACTTTTTCACATCGTACTCACAGTGCCAATGCGGTGGCCGGCACTCAGGGCACACACAAATGTGCCGGTGCCTTGCAACATGGTACTGATGCAAGACTGAGGGGCGTTGAGTTGATCTCTGATGGTCTGGCTGACCGCTGGCATGTATGGCAACAGCATCACTGACAGCAGGCAGGCAACGTTAACGGACACACCCGTCACTGTGCCCGCACGCTGTCTGAAGAGGAGAAACAGAAATCAGGTTCATCTTAAAATTGACTGAAATTAAATCAGCTACTTGTCCTCTAGTTAGCTGTACATACAAATATCAATTTTTTTCTGAGAAATGATTTTATGAAATGAGTCTGTGCTGAATCAAATTAAATGTTCCTGTACTCAGAGACGCACAACTGAATGAAGGAGTCCTTCTTCCGTCTCCGTGCAACACAGATGTATCTACTTTGTATGAAACTAAAGAGGTACCGACTGTATAAAGCTGGTCACCTTTCTGCGTCTCCTCCCTTGATCTTCTTCCAGGGTTCGTTGACCTGAATGTATTGGTTGCCATGCCGAGAGATGTTGAGGATGTGTTTGAGAGCATCACGAATTCTGGTGGAACATTTGAGAGAAGATTTGATGATGACAGATCAATGTTAATTGAAACTGAAGTCTGTGTGACCACAACCTATTATACAAATTATGGCTTTATCTACTAGTATGTTTTATCTTTAATGTCAAGATATATCCCAATATGATACAATTACCAATATAATGGTAGTAATGTAAAACAATTTAATTTAATCAATTTGAATCATTTTAAATCACTGAAGTAAACCAATTAAAGACCAGCAGAATTTCACTTCTTAAAAGTAATTTCACATTTCTGTCTCAAAATTCCAGCATCAACCTTTTGACTGGTTTTTGACTCGAATAGTCTTACTTGACTTTGTCCATGAGCTGGATGTACTGCTGCAGCTCCCAGCCCACCAGAGCCAGGAGCTTCTTATCTTCCTGCTGTAGCTCCATCGCAGGCACACAACCCTCAAAGAACTTAGCGACAAACATGCCAGCTCTGAAGGAGAGAGGAAAAGGAGGTTTTAATGAGATGGATAAATGAAAAAAAAAAAATGAAAAAAAGAAAGGGGGGGGGATGTGGGAACAGAGAGAGAAAGGCAGCAAAAGAAAGCGTGAAAGACAGAGAGAGAAAAATGAGAGAAGGGCACTTTACTTGACTTGCTAATTGTTTATAAATTATAGATTTTGTTGCCACATGTAATACAGGGCTCCGCTGGTGTAAACTAACACAACAGTGCTGCATCGAGCCTCTTCACAGCTCCTTTATCGCCTCTGCATTGTAGCTGTGTCTAGAGCGAGTCATTTTTAAAATGAGTTTTATGTGTACATCAGGAGGATGTTCATAGTGACAAGGTTTTTGTCATGACTGATGCAACAGATCGTTCTACATTTTACACATCTCTCAGCCTCTGAGGAAGGTCTGCCAAACCAAAATGCTTTGACACGACCGTCAAAATTACAATGAGCTGCGATTCTGATGTGTGCGCATGAACTTTGTGTGACCTGCATTCTTAATTTGCTTTAGTCTTTTGATTAGTGAAACTGCCAAGCCCTGAGGGTTTTTTTCACCCTTGGAAAATAAAGAACAATATTCTTATTGTTACAATAACAAAAACATCCTAATCTATGAAGTAATATTTGCTGTTGGTAAATATTAAGGAGGCATTTACCCATTTTGGTTTGTCAAGCTGAAATTCCCAGTCTTTAAACTGAAAAGCAATTAGCTGAAACACCACAGCCCAGAATCAATTATGAATTCGAAAAAGCGGCATAAGATGGACACACTGTCGCTAATGATGTAGTGATTTAGTAACTGGATCCAGGCAAGGACAGAATTTCTTTTCTGAAGCAGAATACTTTCTACCTCCAACACCTCAGGCTGGATGCAATCTACAAGATATTTTGGAACCAATTAGGCATCAACGTTGCTGCCCGAGACCAATTTTGAAGATCAAGGTACTTTGAAAAAAAGCTGCTGAGAAAAATCTTTGATGTGGGATTTAACCCTGATCTTTTAAAAATCATTTGAGGCGATGTAATTGGGGCTAAATTACGCCATCCCAAACAAATTTAGAAAACTAGGGTGAGCCTCTTGTAATAGTTACTGCTCTAACAGACGTTTTTTCAATGAGTACAACAATTTGAAAACTTAGTTGTTAATTGGACCGGATGACAGTTGCTGCAGATTTACTTTTTGAGTGAAACTTAATATGTGCAAAATGTGAGCAACTTGAGGCGGATTGCTCCATTTTTTATTTCACTGGTGACTGATCTCAACTGATCAAAACACTTAAAGTAGGGGGGGAAAGTAAGAGAAAGAAAATGTCCAATGGCAGGGAAGTACTGTGGGGAGATTGGTGTAGGTTCCCTTGATGGGGAAAGTTGAATTCTGACATTTCTCAGTAAATTCTACTATTTGCTTATCACATGTAGACAGCAGGAATTCATTTTATAACATGTGACATACACACTATTACCAACCTGTTGATGAAGTTGCCCAGGTTGTTGAGCAGCTCAGAGTTGTTCTTTGTAGCCATGTCAACCCATGAGAAGGCTGAGTCCTGTCCCTCTGGGCGCACGTACAGGAGGTAGAAGCGCCACACATCAGACGGGATGCCCGTGTCCTTGGCCATGTCTCCAAACACACCCACGCCTCGGCTCTTGGAGAACTTAGTGTCCTCATAATTCAGATATTCTGTGGGGAAGTTACAGAATGAGTTAACGTCAAAGCTGAACCTTGATTTGTAGATTGAATATGATTTATCATGATGTTCGTGTTGCATAACTGTCAAACAGAGTGAATAGGTCATTACGGTGTTTTCCAAAACCACATTTCTGTTGTGAATCCCAATTAGTCTAATGATGTAACATATAAATAATGAATTAACTGGTGAAACTGTTCAGTCTTACCAGTGGCAATGAGGTGGCTGACCAGAGTGTAGTTGTCCTGAGCTCCCAGTAGGGAGCAGGGAAACACCACACTGTGGAATGGCACATTGTCTTTGGCCATGAAGTTGTACAGCTCCACCTGGTGACCGAGACATAACATTGCACAGTGAGGATGACATCATATTAGATCATCATGAGATCATCCAGTTCAAAGAGGACTTATCAGCTCTCCCCAACCCCCATCGCTCTCTCTTCCTCTGCAAACACAGGCCATCTCACACACACACACACACACACACACACACACACACACACACACACACACACACACACACTCTCACACACTCTCACACACTCTCACACACTCTCACACACTCTCACACACACACACAACAGGAGCTCAGTCCTAGGGTTTTAGATGGAGATGAGATGAGTCAGTGAGAGTGACGAAGATATGTTAGCTTTTTTATCTATGGGATTTTAAGTCTCTTTTTAAAGAACTTGCAGTGAAATAAAGTCCACATGTAAATGAACTTGCAAACGAACTGGTCTGTTTTTGCAGCTCGACACTTGTCACTCTGTGTGTGAGAAGCTGAGTGGTGTGAAAACTTAAAATATCATCTCATAGTCGCACACAAAATGTCAAACACTTCCTTCTTTCTAAGTCAAGTCTGTGAATTTCCCCACACAACAAAAATCAAGAAAACCTATGCTAGACTGATCATGCAGACACTTTTATCTTTTAGGGGAGGACTCTAGAAGAGGAGCTGTATTACCTTCTAAACATTATACTTTGTTGGTACATTGTAGCTGTGGGTGCGGAATGAAATGTGTATTTTATTCATAAGTAGGTTATGTCTTCATCTGTTTCACATTAGGGTTATATGGAGCTAGGAATTGCACTGGGTTCTAATGGAGAGTGCAAAAGACCAGATGGGACCATGAAAAAAAGCAATCAGAGCCATTCTGTGTTGTAAAGAGGACAAAAATCTGTGCCAAGCTTGTGCATCAGTGCTCTGCTCGGCTCATAAATTCTGACAGCATGTGTGTCAGGGTGGGGATACCTGATGTGGATTCTTCCACCACTTTTCCCATTTGTCGGTGTAGTTGGCGGTAATGGACAGATAACCAATGGGGGCATCAAACCACACATAGAACACCTGCAGAGACAGGAAGAGTCATGAGTGACAAAGAATCCATTGTTTTGCATTGTTTTGTGTTAGAGAAATGAATTCTGGATCACATTAATCACACAAAAAAAGGAATCCTTACAATGCACATTGATCTGGATACAAACTTTGATTACAATTGTGCAAATGTGTTCAGTTAAATTTTTCAATGCTTTAATGAAAGTTTTAAAAATTTGTACTAAAAGAAGTGGCCAGTGTTTCAACATGTTTAGACACGCCAGGCCGAGACTCTCCCTGTGAGGCACAAGAGCGCTATTAGCACTGCAGTATCATCAGTCACTGCAGCATTTGAAAAAAGTTAATGAATTGCACAGTTATTTTCAGTGTTTAATTAGGAACCTGACCTTAGATATTAAGTGTTTGCATTCATTATCTTCTCAGCAGGTCATTTAGCTCAGCAGTAGGGCTTTATCATACTTCAATAAAAGAGGAAAAACAGTAGTGTGTGCATCTTTTCTATTGCATTATAATCCATGAAGAAGAAAATGCTACCAAACAGGCAAGTTTCTACGAGAAAAAGTTTTTTTTACTAGAGGCAACAATAGCGAACCTTCTCTTTAAAGTCAGGATGAGGTACTGGTGTTCCCCACTTCAGGTCTCTGGTGATGCATCGAGGTTTGAGTCCGTCTCTCAGCCAGGAGCGAGTGATCTGTTTGGCATTTGGTGTCCAGTCTCCTGTGCTAGTTGACTTGTCCAGCCACTGCTCCAACTGACTCTCAAGCTGCATGAGAGAAAGAGAGAGAATGACAATGCTGATGAAACCAGTCGAATGTCTTACCTGTTCAACTTCAAATTCTATTTTACACGTAATGGTTTTACTTTCAAAAGTTTCTAAAGTAGTTCTGTTTCGAGAATGGACAACATGGGCCATGACAATGTGTAGTGTGAAAAGCATACCTTTGGCAGGTCCAGGAAAAGATGTTTGGAGGAGCGGATGACTGGAGTCTGCCTGCAGACCTTACACTGGGGTTCCTGGAGAGGACAGGGGTCAACAATGATCAACACTGAAATTGCAATTTAAAAGGAATATTTGTCATCTATTAGAGCAGAAACACAGATTAAAAAGAGTATGGCGAACTCTACTGCCATTGCTCTCAGTCTAATAGTTAATGAATGGCAATAATGGACATAGATTCATCATGAGCAGCCACCTCTTGCATTGCTCCTTCTGACTCACCCTGAGCTCCACAGCATTGATGAGCCGCCCACACTTGTCACACTGGTCACCGCGAGCTTCTGGGTAGCTGCAGTGGGGACAGATGCCTTCTACGAAGCGGTCGGCAAGGAAGCGCTGGCAGTTTTCACAACGCAGCTGCTCCACCGTGTCTTCCACTAGGAAACCACGCTCGTGGAGTCGCCAGAATATATTCTGGGATATCCTGAAAAGATGAGGGAGGACAACATTTTTTGAAAGATATTTCAGGGCTGTGCTGGGGATACAAGGAAAAAGCGTTTCTTTTGACCGGAGTTAAAGATGTATGATCACACTGATGTTTGTGTTATGCAGAAAACGCCATTAAACTCTGACTCCATTTTTGTTCTCCAACTCAGATTAATACTGTTCTTCCCTTTGATGTAAACTTTATGGATCAATGTGGCATCATAGATATGGAGTAATATAAGAAAATAAAAGATGAAGAGAGTTTGTGTTATTGATCTGTTAAGAAAAACATGAAGTAAAAAGGTACAAAAACAAAGCTGACTGTAATCTTTGGTGGTGGATAGTAAGACTAAAATGTAAGAACAACCAAAGCACTTTTCATGAATCCAGTCAAAAGTCTTTAATCTTCGGGCTGTTTCCAAAGCACATAGTTCTGATACCTTTTATGTTGTACTTCAAATGCCCCAAACAAGTTTTCATTTTTGTAATCCTTTTCTATGTACAGGATCATAGATTAAATTCTCTCCTTTACTGAAGAAAAGTGGTTTCCTTTAGTATCCCATTTCCACATGTAAGTAGGTAAACCCACCAAAACCCATCTTTCTATGTCTTTATTTGAACACAGATATAAACAAAAAAGAGGCTGACACCTGATCCATGCACACACTGAAGAAGACATCACTCCCACTCCATCGTTGTCTTTGTTTCAATACTTCTTTAAGGCAACAATTCATGACTCTGAGGTAATTAATTTAATCACCAGACTAATTTTATAAAATGAATTATTTAACTTATTATTTTTCCTAGAGTGACTCTGCCAATGCCTTTCCCTTTAGCTGACATTTTAAAAAGTAGTGAAACGTGATACTGTTTCTTGAATATTTGAACATTTGACTAATTAACAGGGTTTACACATTGGAACTGTAATTCTAGACACAATGCTGCTTAGAATTAAAAAATTTAAACTAATGTTTTTTAATAGGATTCCTTGTATTTGCTAAACCTCAAAAATATAAGGAATAACCTACATTCTACAATCATGCTCGATAATCTGAGATTAAGTAGAGGAGAATTTATGCTTGAGAGGGCTAGACATCCACACCAGGATCTACTGCAAGATTAAAGTAATCCTATGTTGCGTAATCGTATAGTAATCGTATGGAAACGTGCCCTTTCATACCAAGGCCAGGCGGTGTCAGAACCACATGCAACCCAGGAGACAACCAGCGTTGTGAAGTAGATTTTTTTAGAGTAGATTCCAGCCATCTCCCCTGCTTCCACTTACTCTGTCTGCTTCTCTGTGGTGGTTCTGCCAAAAAAGTCGAAGTCGATCTGGAACCACTTGTAGATGCTGGAGTGAACGGCATGGTACTTGTCGCAGATCTGCTGCGGCGTCAGACCCTCCTCTCTGGCCTTGTTCTCTGTAGCTGTGCCATACTCATCTGTGCCACACACATACAGCAAGTTCCAGCCTCGCAAACGGCCGTACCTTAGGGAAGGAGACGTGCAGGGTCAGTACAGTAAGACATAAGATACACTCAGAGAGAGAAGGATGGGAAATGAGGGAGGTGTAGAGAAGAAGAAACAAATGGTGGAAGAAAGATGACACTGGAGAGTTACAGAATGAAAAACAGTGAGGGTGAGTGAAGAAGAAAGAGCAGGATGTGGTGCCTTTACTGTCCATTATATAGACATAAAATCATGTATATATTCATGTAAATGTTTTTTAAAATGAGGTCAATATTTTATTCATGATTATCAGCATTTTGTTGGTACATGTGTAGACAAAAAAAGATATGAACCTACCTGCAGAAGACGTCAGCACTTAGGACGCAGCCAATGATGTTGCCCAGGTGGGGGACATTGTTGACGTAAGGCAAGGCACTGGTCACCAGTAGGTTTCGCTTCCCCTCCTGTGGCAAACTGGGGGGGGGGGAAACAAAAAACATATCTGGTTTTTAATCTGCCAATCTCTTAACTCCTCAAGAGATCACTTGACAAATGCACTTTTCAGGAGTTTAGAAAATTATGTTGCTTTTCTTAAGACAATACATTATGCTTTCTGAGTAACATTTTAGTTTGTAGGACTGACTCACAGGAAGATGAACTTCAACTTCAACACAACATCATATATCATCCTTAACTGAAACATTCACACGCATGCTGCAAGTCACTCTGAGCATCTGGTTAATGCTTGGAATGGCAAATGGCACTTGTAATTACTTACATGGGGTGTTGTCTGTCTGTAGCCATGGAGCAGGCGTTCAAACCTTTACTCCAGGTGAGAGCAGCTGCCTCCATCTCCTCTTCTGAAACCGCACGCTCACCTTCCTCAGCCTTAGCAAACATTTAGAAATAAAATATCATTAATCTACAGGATTAGATATTTGTATTTTAATCCTGCTTTTTCCTTAACCTTAATTTGTTAAATATTTTCAAAAAATCTTCTGTTCTGCGTAATTATAGAAACTTTTAAACGCCCTCTCGTTAAACTACCATTTTAAAAAGACAAACAAAAAAAAAATTCTCAACCGTTCAGTTCTTGACCTTTTCCACTTGGCCTCTTGACCTCTAACCCCGAGCTAAAGCTTTTAGCAATCTGAGACACACACACACACACTCTGCAACTTCGTCTGACAGGACGCCATAACTGCTGGCTGCTATATTTGATTGGCACCTGTTCAAATCCCCCCATGCTCACATGAGAAAGAAAGAAAGAGGATAAAGAAAATAGTGATGTAACCTCTGCATGCTGCACGTTCTATATCCTAACACGGGTGTTAATTTAACTTTCATAAAGCCAGGTTAACTCTCATAGGCAGACTGCACCTGCTTTACAAGAGCGCCCTGCTTAGTTTAAGCGAAGTGAATTCAAGCCTTGCAAACCTTTTGAATGCTTGAACTTTTTTCCCAAGTAGAAGAGCGACAGTCAAAAGACAGAAAAAATGTGGGAAAGGAAGAGTGTGACAGTACAAGAGTCTTGCAAGGTGTTGTTTGTGCATCTATAGCTTGAAGAAAATAAAATAAAAGACAATACATTTTCTTGGAAACCTCACATGGCTTACATGTATCCTGAGGCATAAGTACAAGGGTAGTTAGGCGCTGAAGCACCTCTGAATGTTTCTTGTTCAGGGAGAAAGCTTTAAGTCTAATAGTTATGCTGATGATCCGGCTGATACCTCAGCAGGGTTGCTGTTGCATGGCTGTGTGTCTCTGCGCTGGCTGCTCTGAGGGGCAGGCTGCCTCTGCATGTAGCTCTTCATGCCCTCCAGGCCTTTTCCCTGCAGCACTTTCTGAGCAGCAGACTGGAAACTGTGCATAACAGCCCCACGGTCAAACCAAGTCTTCACAGACTTGTGTTCACCTGAAAAAGAAAAGCGAAGGGTTGCAGTAAGGACCGAGAGAACAAGAAATTGCTTAATAATAACAAGGAAAAGACTTGAGGTATATCAATTTAAATGCATGGATAAGTCATACATGGCAAATAACAAAGAGCTTGGCAGTTTATTAGAACTTACCCAAAGCTAATGTAGAGTCAGATAAAACAGGGTACAGCGCAGCCCACAAAACAACATCAGCAACTGAAACGGCTTCCTGAAACACAGAACAATTTCATTTAACTATTCCTGAATTTGCCAATTGTCCTTTGCTGTCACCCCATCAAACACGTAAATGCTGCCCTAATCAATGCAGAAGAAGGAACCAACTTCTGGTTACATTATACACACGGAAAAAACATGAGCAAGACTACTTTCAGCATGATTGTTTAGTGTGCTTGCATCTCACTAAATATAGATTTTGTGTTCCTACTCACTGTGTGCTTACAACATTTTTTTTTCCTTTCGCTTTACAGAGGGCTCCTCCAAGCCATGCCAATCACCAAGAGACTTAACAAAATATATTTCTGTACACATGAAATATATGACAGACGCAGATGACTGGTTGCCACAGGGGCTGCAAATAGCACAGAGAACTGATCCCCTCCTCCCCTGCACTCAGGCACATCTGCAACATAAGGGACCTCCTCCCCAGATAAATCGTTTCAACTTAAAAATGCATCACTAGCTCAGCATCAGCAGCTGAAAAAAGAAAAGAAGGAAAAGAAATGTTGCCGGAGGACCCTGATGTGGCACAGAGGAGATGCTCAGTTGAGCTCAGCTGAGCTTCCAAAAAGGGATCGTGAACTTTTGACTTGCTCATATATTATATAGAGTGAAAGGGCTTTGTGTGAGTGAGTATGTTTGGCTGTATCTTTTAAACGCACTACACGCAGCAAAGAAATGGGCAGTGAAAAATGTGAAGTGCAGCAGCTAAACAGGAGGCGTTAATGTAGTACCCCAGTTAAATATGGCGTGTTCCCCTTGCTCAAGCTTTGGTCCAAGTGGTTCAGAGGCCCCTGGAGGACCTTGGACACCTCTGATCCTTTTCCCTGCAGTACTGCCATGTGAAGGGCCTGTAGCAGTAAGGGCTGCACAAAAAAGAGATTAATTAGAATTGATTGAATGACATTAGATCAAGCACTGAAACAAAGAAACTTGACTGAGGTTAAACAATTCATTTCCTTAAACACAACAGAGCATGCTGATGGATTTCTTCCATATATTGTTCCTTTAAGAGGATGAGTTTTAATCATTTAGCTGCATGGATTAATGTCCCTGCTGGCTTGACTTTGCATCTTACAGAGGTTTAGCGTTTTGTATAATAGATTACCAACAAACCAAAAGGTCTGTTTTCATGTCAAGCTCACCTGAAGATCTGTGGCCTCCCATTCAAGCCACTGATTGCAAAGTTCACTTGAGTCTTGTCCATTTATTTCAAACAGGTATCTATGGTGTTAAAAAGTAGAAAACAGAAGAAAGGCGTGTTGAAAAAGAATTTCATCTGATATGTGCCAAACAAACACTCCTAAAATATAGATGTCTGCTCCTGGAGTTAGTTACAGTGTGCCTCAAAATTATATAGGAATACAATACAACAATAGGAAAGAACACTGCTTTGGCTGCCAACAGTGCTAAAGGATCAGTTCATCCAAACTACAAAAATACATTTTCTCATTTACCTCTAGTGTTATACAGCCATTCACTTTTTGCTTTATTTGAAAAGGTTTTATCAAAATATTTATCTCAGAGATTTCTGCTGCTGCCCCAATACAATGGTAGTGATTGAAATTTAATTTGCTCACAGCATTGAAACCTGATGACTTACAGCTAAAGCCTTCTGCATGACTAGACACTGATTGAAGTGAAAATATATTTTTGTCATTGAACTGGCCCTTTAGGATTTTGGTTGTTTGAAAAGTAAAACAGATGCAGTGATTAATAGCCTCCACATTTGTGCCAACTTAGCATTCATAAAAAAACAAGCAGGAAGGACTATAATCTACTGACCGGCAGATGGCATTGGAGCTAAAAAGGTGCAGTCCACTAGGCAGGAGCAGAGCTGGCAAGGCTGGACGGCTAAGGAAGGGCACCACTCTCTCTGGAGAAAAAAAAAAAGATAATGTTTGATCAGATAACACTAAATAGAATGCACATAAAAGCAGACAAGCTTGTTATGCAGATGAGCATCTTTATAGACTTGTTAGACTAGATTTTTCACCTTGTTGAAACATGTTTATTCAAATCATCTCTCTAATGGCTGTGAGAGGAAAGAAAAATCTACACTCACTGGATCTAATTCAATTCAGCACTTCAGCACGACATAATGCTGCATCTTCAAGGAGAAGTAATAACACAAGACTCCACAAATGTTTCATGGATAATCCTTTGATCAAATTCTCAGCCTCAGTACTTACCAGATAAATTACCAGAACAGTTGATGAAGAACACAAAGGTCATGTGGAAGGTCAAGGATTTGATCATCTTAATCTATCAGATTTACCTCAGGGCAGATCACCACATGAGGGGGTTCTGATAATACATTATTACTGATGTCTTGACTTCTACAATATACTTTAATATGTTATGGTGGCTTTTGGATTCAATACAGTAGAAATCAAATAATATCTTAATAAATGTGCAATATTTCAGACTAAAAAAAAAATCAATTGATAGATAACAAAACTATAACTGAATGTATTGTGATTTGTAAGATAATGTTCTCCCACATCTCTAATGCTGTTTATATAAATAATATAGTTCATATACTCTGGCAAGAATTTCTCACATGTCTGAGACAGATCACATGCCTGAAGTTTAGGGTGTATTACTGTTTAATTGAGAATCTATTTCCTTTGCACAGCAGCATTCAAATGATGTTCTACTGAAAATGCATCTAGTGAGAAACAGCTCAAGTCACAGAAGCATGATTTTAACATCTAGCTCAGATGCTCCAGCCGAATTCTGTGGTGAACAGGATTCAACGCAAATCAGTCCATGATGTGAAACTCATTGTTGAACTTAGGGGGGGGACTTCTTCTTTTAAGACATTTTCTACTGTGGGTTGCATGACCATGGCATTGTGTTGTCACATGACCATTAACAGCCATCCATCCAAAAGAGGGAGGACTTTTTTGGATGAAATCAATATGAAGATCATCACAGAGGCTTTTATTACCAATACACAATACATGTTGTGTCATGACTTAGATGGGTGAATTCTAAAGTCAGAGTCTAATCTGGATTTTGGCCATGTTGGCCTCTCCTCTCTCTGCAGGTAAACCAGCCTCACCTGTTTTGTTCAAATATGTTGTTAAGTTATCTAATCAAAGTTTTCTGCTGGGTGCAGCCTGAGCAGCCTGGCAGGATTTAACACCATGACACCGTATGCCAGTTCAGATTTTCTTGCATTTGCACAAACATTGACAATGATTTCTGAAAAACATACACTCACAACTTTACAATACAGGTGTAGCTATAGCCTTGTTCAGGTGTACTGCGCAGGTGAGAGATTGACGCCTGTTAAACAAAGGTTACATGAAACTACACAAACAAACACCACTGGAAAAAAAAAAACAAAGCAGTGATGTGCACTAAGAGACTTTTCTAGCTGCTTCTCAGATGCAGATACAGGTGGACAGTTAGCTTTGACAGCTAGCTTAATTTCTCACAGCTACAACCGTCAGTTAAAGGACAAACTCGACTCAAACTTCACCAAAACAGCATATAATGATTACTCACATTTAACAAACAGCAGCTTTTTCTTAGTCTCATTATAGTCACACTCACAATGTTAAGCTAACCATGCTGTCTTTACCTTCGTGGTTGACATACTGGACGTCGCACTGAACGCCGGTCACTTCTAAGGCAGCTAACACTTTGAGGCAGTGCGGGTTGCCTTCACTGACAAACAGCTTCATCTGGCCGCCGGTAGCTGCTAACTTGGTGACTGATGGTCGACTCTGATGGTGGCGATATTTTATACTTTAAAAACCAGACAGGTAGCTGCTGGTAGAAAGTTTGCCAGTGAGTGCCGTCCACACGCTGATGCAAGCACCGCTCGTCCGGTTAAAAATGGTGGAGTTGTAGTTTTAGAGCGGCAGTTGCGTCGTTCGGAGGTATGGTAGCTGCCTGTTACATTAACTACAACTCCCGTGAGCAATTTGAAGAGTGGAACGTTCGACGTGCTCAAAGTTTGCTTGTTTTAGTTTATACTGTAGCACCAGCGGGAGGGATACGTCTCTCGCGATTTGGATATTATACCGGGCGACGCCATATAACTAACCGTGCGCACCCCAGCTCCACCCGTTCACTGCTCTTATTGGTTCAATGTAAAACCATATCGGAGGGTTGTAGCCAATGTTCAACCAGCAAACCCACACAGCGAAAGCTATTTTTCATCCACTTAAAGCGCCCGGAGGATGTATCACTCATCATGGGCTGCAGCAGGCAACTTAGTGCTCATGCATGACTGTTAATTTGCAAAAGTGCAACACTGGAGTTCGTGTCTGTGATTCAAGTCATCGATTTTTTTAAATTCCTCCCACCAGAACAGACGCAACTCCTGCTCTGTGTCTGCAGTTCACTCCTGAAAACACAACCTGAGCTGTCATCACGTCGCTGCAGGTGAGTGATGCTCTGTCCCTCGAATGCAAAGAGCAGATTTCAGATTAATTATTCAGTAGTAAACATATTTTTTGTTGTCAAATATCATATTGCAGGACATGTTTTTTGCAGGATAAAGCCTTTCTCTTGTTTACTTACCGTCGGTATTTTAATCTACTGTGGCAGGACAATCAGTGCAATTACATAAAGTATGAACTGTTATACATTATGCACTAAAATATAATGCAGATTTTACTTTGCAAGTTGTTAGATCACATTATTTCATCACCTGTCACATCTGACTACAGGTTGAAAAAAATATCCTATGCTCTCTCAAACTCATTCACAGAAGCAGCTCTTGTCAGTATGAATAAGATTGTCACAATATTTCTTGTAACAACAAAAACAACAACAATAATAATTATAATCACATTTATGTTATGTTGTTTATGCTTTTATTTTGAAAAATGCATTTCCATTTTAAAGCTGATTTATGTGAGCATCAGTGGACAAAAGTACTACACATT
The DNA here is from genome assembly GCA_037975185.1 of Centropyge bicolor. Taxonomy (NCBI): domain Eukaryota; kingdom Metazoa; phylum Chordata; class Actinopteri; family Pomacanthidae; genus Centropyge; species Centropyge bicolor. The sequence continues at coordinate 3,754,906 of JBBMOC010000012.1, read as the reverse complement.
TATTATAGTGCTGTCATGCACTGTAAAGTTTGTGACCAGTGCTGCAACTGTAATATTCAGCAACATATAGTAAGTCCTGCCTCAGTAATTAGGTCATACATTTTGCACTTACTAAAATAGCCAGCCTGCTTTTTCCAACACAACTTAATTTTCCACATTGCACTGTCAAACCACATGTAGCCCATACAGTCACAACCGCTACAGGACAGCCACAAAGGGCCAGCCCCTACAGACATGTAAAACACTTTAACCTCCAAGCACTTTGTTGAGTTTCCTGTACAGTCCTTCCTCCTATACACACGCACACACGCACCTTTTGACATCTAATGCTTTGTTTAAATTTATGCACACGTGTTCTTTCAGGCAGTGAAGCACACACGCAATCTGTACATCACCACAGCCACAGTGCTGACTCCATGGCTTCATTTTCAGTCATTTCTATTTCCCAGCCACTAAAAGTCAAACTGATAGGAGTCATTTGTATTTCAGCACTTTATATATGACAGGCCTCTTTTCATCCGGAAACACTCGCATGCTACTGCGAGTCTCAGCCTTGACATGCTTCACAGAAAGTGCATGGATGGGTTAACCACAGGGTGTGATGGAAACAGTTTGACTGACGCATTGCATTTTTGGTGTTTCATAATCTTTCTTAAGTCCATGCAAAGCAGGAGATTTGCTCCCCTTTTCGCCAGCCTGTGACGACACGGGCTTGAAAGATTATTCTCCAGTTGCAACATTGACTGATTAAAAGTGCTCTGAACCATGTGCAGTATTAGCAGGGGGGTTACAAGTTCGCTGTAATTGCTAGTGTGCTTCACTGTTGTGGATGCAGTGTCAAAGGCTGATTGAGGGACTGAAGCGCTTTACATTGTGGTGTGTTACTAGTCAGATTATTCTTGCTGCTTTTGGATATTTGAGCAAGTCTGGCGTCTGTCTCTCGTTTTTTTTTTCTCCAAGTGTGATATGGGTGTCTACTTGCATGCATGCTTTCAGCTGTGAAGCAAAATTATACAGTGCCAGATTACAAAGTGAAGCAAAACCTTATCTGCTTTGTGCTATACACACCAAGTGACAGCCACAACACAACTGTGTCCCTGCATGCACTCCCACATCTGACAGATGGACAGTTAGGTTTTCAGTATTCATGTGCTGGGCTGTCTCTTCAGATCACATTGGTCTGCTGAAGGTTCTGTGGGTCTGATTACCTCGTCGCCATTTTAAACTTTCTGTCAATGAAATCTGGTCTCACAAGGGTTTCTCAAGGTTTTGTAACCCATGACCCCATTTCTCACAAAAACCTCAAATGTCCTAAAACCGTCACTTGCCATCTGACATACTTTCATGAGCAAGTGGGAACCTCAGAGTGTCATCAAAACTCAACTGGTGCATCATCAGAGCTGAATCTTGTATAATAGAGGTTTGGCTCAGATATGATATGTGTCTGGATTCTGACACTTCAAACTTCAGTCAGAACAAACCAGGTCTTCTATTCGCTCTCTATACTGTGTTTATGTGAAAGCAGCTTCCCATGTCACAGCTACTGTAAAATATAGTAGCTCCAACTGCATTCACATCTGTGCTCTGCTTTAATCCACTTTAATCCTGCATTTGCTTTGAGTATCTGTGCAATAGTTTGTGCTTTCACTAGCTTGTATTATAAATAGGTGCAACTCTGTAAACAACAGAAACTGAAAAGGTGATAAATATAATTGTCAAACAGGACTGAAACGCCACCACCTTGTTTCATACGCTGGCACGACATTTAAAATGAGACAATATTGGCTTTAGAGCTGAAAAGAGTAGATGATCATCAGCATATTTTCATAATCGATTAACCATTTAAATCAGGCAGGAGTAGGGCTGCACATTCTCTGGTTTCAACTTCTCAAATGGGAGGATATCCTGCTTTTCTTTATCATACACTATTGTAAAGTGAATAACTTTGGGTTTTGGACTTTTGGTTGAACAAAATAAGACATTCGAAGATGCCACTTTGGACTCTTGTAGTGGACATTCTTTCACTGTTTTTGACGTTTTGCAGGCCTCAGTTTTTATGTTAGTTTTTTGGTCGGCCTTAGTTTTGTTCTGTTCATTCTGCCTGACATGTTTTTTGTTCTGCTCTGGTTGTGTCTTGGTTCTCTGTCTTGGTTCTTTGTCCTGGTTCTTTGTCCTGGTTCTCTGTCCTGGTTCTCTAGCTTGTTTCTGTCTTAGCTCTGTCTTAGTTTTCTGCCTTAGTCTCAGTCTCCGTTTTAGTTTGGTCAGTTTGGTATAGTTCATGGCTTTATTCTTTCAGTCCTGTCAGTCATGTCATGGTTTTGTCATGTCGTAGTCTTGTCACATTGTGGTCTTGTCACGTTGTGGTCTTGTCATGCCCTTGTCATCTTGTCGTAGTCTTGTCTAAGTTCTGTCACTATTCACCTGCCATAGCTTCTCACCTCAGGTCTCTGTTCTTTCCTATTCACCCGGCCTCTGCCTCACCTCATCTCCCAGCCACACCCACCTCATCACCTGTGTTCTCAGCTGCAGTTAATCACTTATCAGGACTCTATATTGGCCAGTTCATTGCAGTTTGCGCTTGCTGGATTGTTCTCTCGTCTTGTTCATGTTTCTCGTCTTTCTCACTTCATGTTGCCATGTCATGCCATGCCTGTTCCTGATGTTTTGTGTTTGCATTTTTGACGCACTCGGACCCGACCTTGCCGTGAGTTTTTGTTCAATTTTCTTCTATTTTCATTAAAGACTTGCCCTAGCATTGGTTTTTAGTGTGTTGCATTTGAGTCCTGAACCTCCCTACCTGAACACTAAATGATCAGTGTAATAATTAGAATGACAATAATCGTTAGTTGCCTGTGAAACTTGCACCATGTCGACCTGAAGGCACCACTGGTAAACACTCCTCTAATGATTGACACGTCCAAACCCCTTATTGTTATATGTACGGTGTTCCTTTACTTAACAAATAGCCCCTTTAACCCTGTGAAGGAATCAAAGTTGTGTGCCTATGTGTCTCTGCTCTACAGAGTTTGCCTTGGGAGGTTAAGCTGCTCTTCCTTGTGCCCTGACAGTATCATGCTCACTTCAGCTGCACAGGGCTGAAAGTGGGTCTTTGACTTGCCTGATAGCTTTTGACAGCTCACTCTCATCCCCGGTGGATCAATGGAGCTCAGAGCTCTTCATTAGAAACATCAATGTACCGCACATTCCCACAGGCTCGGCAACAAACCCATGAGCCCAGTCAGAGTGGAGGTTATTTTGTTATTCTCTAAAGGTTATTCTTGACTTCTGTGTGACATTTTATTCTCTTCAGTTGAAGAATATTGTGGGAATTTGGTGAAAGAGGAATACCTCATTTGTTTGCGATCAATTTATGAATATTAGCCACAATGTGCACAATGTATGAGTATTGTTTAGAGATGATTTTGATAATAACAAATCGTTTAAACAGTGCTTATTCTGTTTGAAATCAGCAGACACAAATCAGTGCACAGCCGAATCCACATCTTGTCAACTTTAGTCTGATACTGAAATAGTCTTTAGCAAGGAAATAAGTCAGTGTGGCTGGACATCTTTACAGTGCTACAGTTCAGTTTTACAGCTTTTGAAGACAGCATGAAGGACGAAATCCTGAAATAATGAACCATTTCTAGTGCTGGAACAATTGTTCTAACATGTTCCACATTTTGAAATGAGTAGACTGAATATGTTCCGGACAAAACAAGCACTTTGGGTTCTGGCAAATCATTATGAAAATTTCTCACTATTTTCTGATGTTTATTAGTAAATGATTTATCTAATGTACCACCCCAGTTCCCTTGCTGTAATATTAATACATTCACGAGGAGCAAAATCATGTCATTGTATTGTCTGAAACATATGATTTATACCTCAATTTTCCAAAGTAAAATCATAAGGTGACAGATGTTATGCTGTATTTCTCATACATAAGAAAAGCTGCTTATTGGAATAGGGAGCATTTTTCAGAAGCTTATTTCTCTTGCTGGAATAAGCTTATTACCATTTAACTAGAAGTATACCAGCAGTGTGTTTTTCACTTTCCATAAAATGCATGAGCTAATTAAAAATGTGACGCTGGAATTAATTCTTTCAAGAGTTTAAAATGGCCCCTGAGCAATCCTGCACTACTTTGCCTAACTGGCAGACTCTGTTCTGCCTGGCTGTTGTTTAAATTGAAATGGGGTAAACGAGAACTTGAATATTATTCAAGTGAAGCCTCTGAAGAAGTTTGCTATGTGTCGATGCAGGCTGCAGGGTTCATTGTAAACACAAGCATTGCGTCAGCAAACGCTTCAAATGATGGCATCACACATATGAAATGTTGTTATGTGCAACAAGAAACAAATAACACACATAGTGGAGACACTGGAGATGGTCGTTGGTCACAGAGGTTGTTGTCATGATGATAGTAGAGAGAATGAGCCAATGGCTGCTTTACTGTCATCATCCGCTTTTTGATTGGCTCTCTGACAATTTACACAGCTAATCACTGAAAGAATCCAGCCCACCTGTTTAGCACACACACACACTCTCACAAGCATGCCTTCATACACACATTCATAAAGCCAGCCGTCACACTGGGAAACACAGTGTGTGTTTCAGTGTCTCTCTCTGGTCTGATCATCAATAATGCATGGCTTTGGGAGGATGAAAGGCTGTTTTGGCTTGAGGCATGTGTCTCATATGGAGAGAGAGACATCAGCACTCGTAGTTTTAACTGTACATCCATAGACAAAGTGAATGCTCCTTCTCGTGGCTGTCCTCAGTATATCTGCTCATCAGGCCCAGAGTGGACTGATTTGAGGCTAAATGTTTAAATTCGTTATTAATAACATGAAACTGATTTTTTTATTATTATTATTCAGGGGTTGTGGAGTTTTTGTTGTTTCAGCTGAGGATCTAATGTCTGAGTGGTGTGTATGTTGTTCATAGTGTAAAGCCTTCTGAGACAAAGATGTTTGTTGACTGTGTGATGTGTTGGCAGCCAATGTTTGTATTAAATTAATGTTAATGGCCTTAAGTTGTTGAAGTTTAAGATTTCACTTTGTGATCATTTAATCTGTTTCAGGTGTAGTTTAAGTAAAGTCCTGTAACTCATGGTGCGGTTTAGCATTGATTTTAGGGAAAATTCAAGGCGCTTCTGTGCTCATTCAAAGATACACTGCTGCGTTACAACTAAGTTTACCCATAATGCATGATGTGAATACATGATGCAATATTTCACCTCACACAGTCTCACCTGACTCCGAGCTGGGACTCAAACAGCCAGTTATGTAGACGAATCTCTGGATGCTTGTTTGCATGAGAAACATAGATCATGCACAGGCAGCATGACACTGTAAAGAACTAATAGCAGCTGTTTGGCTGACACAGATATTAAATCAGCAGCCATGTTAACTTTAAGCGCCATAGTTTTTTTTTTTTAGTGGTGATTAAAGTTACTGAACAGTGTGTATCATGTGGAGCAACTTGCTCTTCTTTCTTATTTTCCTGTGAACCCTTTGGTTATAGACATTCGTATGTAAATACTGCACAGTCTACGTGCAAGTGTGCATGTGTGTCTGTTAGCTGTGTGTGTACGGATGTGGGAGAGCATGCAAAAAGCCTTTGAAGTTCCTCATTCACTCTATACTCCTCTTCCCCATGTCTCATCTCTCTTTGAAGACCATGTAGCCATGATTATTAAAGCCGCCCTTTTTCAACTTCAAACGTATGGAATGAATATGGATATGATATGACACCAAACTTTCCACCAGCACGCTTCACTCCACCGCCGTCCTGCCGGGTGCCGCGTGGTGAAGTGTGATCGGCCCTGCCTTCAACAGTCTCTGTGGGAGCTGAACTTGTCATTTAGCAGCTTGTTCTTGCAACATTGCAACTTCTCATCCACACAGTTTGTAGTGCTGTGCGTTTGTGACATCATCTCAGGTGCTCTGCGTCCTTATTGTTTTAGACGTTTATCTGCTTAATTCATCCCTCCACTATATAATTCATCAGATAGTAATTTGCATTCCTCGTCTCTCTCTCTCTCTGCTCCAGCCTCAGGGTGTTTTCAAGGTTGTCATGATAACATTATCCTCAGGTGGTTTTGCATGCACGACTTACCCCATAAACTACATATTGTTTAGACGTTACACTGCTTTTTTCAGAGAGCACCATATGTTTTATACCTCCCTCAGATCGCAGTGTGTCCTTGAATAACACCAACAAAGAAAGTTTCTTGATGCTAATTTAACAAAAAGATTTAAAGCACCCTCGACCTTGTTTTGTTTTTTCTTATCATTACTTCACTCGGGTGTTTAGCCTTCGTTCACTGTGCAGAATGATGCCTGTGCAGAGTCTGAGCTGTCCGAGCTGCTGAAGGCTGAAAGTTTCTCTGTGCTTATCTGAAATCTAAGTTTAACATGTGCACGTAGACAAGCGTGATTTCGTGTGTGATGTGCAAACTTGAGAGTGAGCAATATTTTCACTTTCATTTATTTTGCAAGTACTAAGAAGAATGTGTAACATGTGAAAACCTTGCATGTCTGGAGGAGTTCTTTTATCTTTTAAGCAATTAAATGTTGGCTGTGCCGGACTATTAATGTCAAGCAAACTGTTGCGTACCTTTGTGGCAAGAGCTGAAATCCATGAAATTGGGAAGTAAATATAAAAAATCATGTATGTTTTGGAAGATGCTTCCCTATAACATGCAAACCCACCAAGGGGGCTATTGATCCTTGCAGTATTTAATCCCATGGCCTTTCAGGATTGTCGATTCTACGGCTTATCACATCCTTTGTACTGATGATTACATCTGTCATGTGAAAACATTTTATGATAGAACTTGTATCTTCCCTTAAAAGTAGCAGTAAACAAATCCTGAGGTGATCTGCATGAACATAATGTCCTCTGCTCCACATCCGTTTGGTGGACGTGCTTCACTGTGCGTCGGCTCTCTGATGTCCAGTGACACTGTTGACCAGTCAGCTCTGTGTATGGATCAATAGCTCAATCCATAAACTAGGCTGTTGGTTGCTTTTGTTTGGTCACCACAGATCCTCGCTCGATCTGTCTCTCTCTCTCTCTCTCTCTCTCTCTCTCTCTCTCTCTCTCTCTGTCTCTCTCTCTCTCTCTCTCTCTCTCTCTCTCTCTCTGTTTCAAAAATGGTGTATTTGCATGAATGGGTAATAGCCAGCCTGCTGACGCTCTCGCTGTCACTTCCCTGTTTTTATCTCTTAGGCAATATGCTGGCTAAATGGGGGAAGGAGGGGTCAGCAGGGGTTCAATGAGTGGAGGGAGGATCATTTTGCTGCACAGGATTAACAGCATGTGTGTTTGTGTGTCTGAAGCTTGTGTCACTTTCACTGGTTTGCCATCCCACCTTTTTTGTAACCTCGAATCCCTGTCGGATCAGAAAGCCTCAACTCCTCTGTTTGCTCAGTTGTTTTAACATATTTCAACACTTTTCTCAAGTAGATTTTTTTTGTTGTTTTTAAGGATGTAAGTCTTAGCTGAACATTTAAATTGTAAATTGCACATTATTGAAGCCATGCAGCAGGATTGTCAAGTCATAAACAACTACTACCCCCTGTGTGACGGCTCAGCTTGGTAGTAATTAGTAATGCACAGTAGTCGAATGGGGCGACTGGGCAACACGGCATCACTTACTGTGTTTAAACTCTGGTGAATGCAGCTCAGCAGACTCTCCTGCCTGCCTGCACTTACAGGCTGTGACTAAAAGATGTTTCTTGTCAGAAAAACAAATGGTAAGATGGAGAGGATATGACCCAAACTGTGGTTTACCTTCATGTGTCTATGCAGTTTCCTGTTTGCTTGCTAGCCTTGTACTTCTGACTTTTGCCTGCAAGTCAAGTGGGGCATTTCCAGAAATGAAGAAGAGGCTTGCTGCACACATAGAAGAATCAGCAGTGGACCAGCTCAACACTTCTTTGAAGTGTAAAAGCCAGCAACGCATTTCACGTGTTGTTCATCAGGCTCACTTGTGGGAGTTGCAGGAAAATGACTCACAGGTGTTTCATAGGTGCCTTAAAATGAGTCTATAGAAGATTTGGAAAAAACACATTCTTGCTTGATTTTAAACACTCACAGGTTTTGCTGCAGCAGCCTGAGCAAACTGAAGATGCATATTGCTGCTTAACTGACATCACTGATCAGTCCATTGACTCTTCTTGTGCAACTGTTCCACTACATTTTATCCTGTGAATGTCACTGTGCACATAGTCTTGATTTCAATCATGCAACCATAAGCTTCACATACATTATTGTGATATATATATCTAAGAACTTTTATTCTCTCATTGATCGTGGCTCCCTTTTAGTTTTTTACCTTATCGAGTGTTTGTCCTACATAATATTTCATCCAGCGCACTGACATGAAACTAACTTGTGGACAGACGACATGTTTGATTTGTGAGTTTATTCATTCATGCTCAGTTACCTTACAGCCTATAAGCCGGTTGTCTCTTGCTTGTGTAATATGGGTAAAGAGATCTCAGCAGAAGCCAGCTAAATCTTACCATATTTTCCTCATGTGGAATACTATTTATTCTGAGTCATTCCATTTTGATGGAGTGCCTTGGAGATGCTCCTCTGCGAGCCGCCTGCCAGTGTTGGATAGCCAGGCAGGCAGGCAGTCCCTCTGCCCATATGCTGGTGTGAAGGGATTTTACTGTAATTCTCTGTAGCGGTGGGGGTCACAGATTCATTCCTGTGCTTTAATAACAGTAGGATTATCAAGGTTCAGCCAGCTAACCCTGTCCTCCGTTTCATCGCCTGCACAGGGCTCACAGCTCCATCCACTCCTCCATCGCTCACTTTCTCTGTATTTTTCCCATCTATGTGTTATCTTCACTCTTTTTTGGTAAATCCATTTTTGTCTTGTTTGTCTTGTCCCAATCCCAGTGTCCCAGCCCCTCTACATCCTCATCATCCTCATCATTAATAACATGCATGCGTCTATAAATTTCCTGTGATCTCTCTTGTTTGCCTCTCCTCTTTTCACCCAGACTGAGATGGGTTGGGCCTGACTGTGACTGAAGCACTGTTGCTAGGTGCCTAGGGATGTTCCCCTTTCTGTGTGTGTGTGTGCGCGTGCATGTGTGGGTGGGTGGGTGCGTGCACTCTGTGAGGCTGTATTGCTATGTGTCTGGCAGAAAGTTGGATGTTCTCTTATGTAAGCAGGTCTTGGCTGGGTAGAGCAGGGGTGTAGCTTGGGGATGCTGGCTCAGGTGGAGAGACGGAGACAGATGCTATTTTGGGTAAACCACGCTCCTTACATCCTCCAAACACATGAGTTATTCACTCACACGTGTCTCTTAGTTCTGCCGGGATGAAAGGACAATAGGAAAGCGGTGTACCGTGGTGGTGTGGAAATATCTGCATTCACATTAATCCTCATCCGTGTCTGTCAAGTAGATTAGAGATGGAAGTGGAAACATATGTAATTTTATTCATTTATATTTACAAATATTGGCAATAGCAGTTACTTCTGTTTACTGCTGAAATGATTATTCACTTAATCGATTAGTTGATCAGCAGAAAATAATTGTGGTAATCCACTGATTATTCAACGGAAAATACCAGATTCACATGTTCCAGCATCTCAAATTTGAGGATTTTCTCTGTTTTATATTATTGTTAATGTAATATTGTTTTGAGTTTTAATTTATAGACAAAATTATAACACGGATGATGAAAATATAATGCTTATCAACAGGTAGATCAATAATGAAAATGTAAACCAAAGTTCTACGCTTTGGTAGTACACTTATTTGCCTTCATGTGGAGAGTTAGTGTTTGGTCAGAAGATTGAAACCACTCCCATATGTTTGCTGAAAATAAAGCAAGCAGCTGGTCAGTCAAAGTGTCCTTTAGTTTCCAGCCTTTGTGCAAAGCGAAGTTAGCCAGCTGGCGAGTGTAAAATTGTATTTAACGAACAGATATGGCAGTGTTACTCTCCAGCAGAAAGCCACAATCCAAAACTCCAAGATATTCAATTTGCAATGATATGAAAAAGCAGACAGTCTGATAGGATGTACTCAAAACCCACTCAAAACAGGCATTTAATGAAGGTAAAAGACACAGAGAAGAATTGAGAATTGTTTCCTAATGCTGTCATACATATCTGTGATTTTCCCCAGATTAAGCCAGACTTCCATTTTTAGCACAGAAGGGTTGAACGTTCTCTCCCTTTGAACCTGCACACAGCCGCTCACATGTTGTCATTGTTCCCTGACAGCCTCAGTAATCTCCCCTCTCTGTATCTCCCTGTCTGTTTTCTTCTGTTTCAGAGCATGGCACTGGCCCGGCCCCAGTCTCACCTGCCCTGTGCTAACCCGACCAGCGTCACCGGTGTCAACCAGCACGCTTCCAGCAGAGCTCGCTGAACATCACTGTGTGTGGAGCCATGCTGTCTGGGACTTGGCGACGATCTGTGGGGCACCAGCAGTCTGCTGCAGCGCCTGTGGTGGCCTCCAGGGGGCTGACGGTGTGTGGGGTCCCCAGCGGCACGGTGGTCCTCGAGGCCCAGTATGACTACAACTACCGGGGGGCTGATGGTCGGCAGGTCTGCATCAGGGAGGGCGAACGGTTTGTTCTCCTCAAGAAGACCAACGCTGACTGGTGGCAGGTGAGAAAACAGCTCATCTGCTGTTTGTCTTTAGAAAAGCATGGACATTTACATCATCTACAGATTCCCATGGGTTTCTGAGATGAGGTTTAAATGTGAAATGAAGAATGACATGGTGTAGACAAACCAACAATGCCATAGCTCATCTTTCAATACTTGTTTGTGGCTCTTGTTAAAAAAATGTTATTTATTTATTTTTTGCAAAAAGCTAACTTCCTCAAACAGCTGGCCACTGCAGTTTTTATCAAACATTACTCAAACAGGAATAAATCTATGTCTATGTTCCTCCTAATGAAGAAACATGTGAAGTAGTGCAACATGTTAGCTACACAGGAAGCACTTGTTTGTAGGATCAATTCAATCAATTATTGGTCCCCTTTTAATAGAATAAAGTATAAATGTGTTAATCCTTTAAAACCATCTTACGACTTACTGGAGTCACATAATTCATCATTTGCATCACAGCTTTATGGATGACAATCTGAGGCATCTGTCAGTCAAGTCAGCTCCCAAATAATAAATTCTTCGATCAAACTTTCATACCTCAGTTCAAATTGATAAGGGTTTTAAGGATCAAATAATCAGATGGTAGTGTCTGTTTTTTGTTTTTGTTTTTTTTACAGTTTTTTTACTTAATCACATAAATGTAAAAATCTCCAAAAGCAGTCCACATTAGAAAAAAATGACATTAGAAACTGAAGCGTCCAGTAAAAAAAAAAAAATTAACTTTGTGTTTCAAAAGAGAAGTTGTGGGTGTTGTGTCATTGAACACCACAGGAACTGCAGCACAGAGTTTCCGCACAGTGTTCAGGTCTCCGCAGCATCGGTCGACGCTCACTTGAACTAAGTGGATCAACGTGGAAGAATATTAAAGGAAATCTGTATGTTCTTCGACAGGTGCGGAGGATTGGAGCAGCCAGTAAAACGAAGCCGCTGTATGTTCCTGCCACGTATGTGACAGAGGTGCCTATTGCACCGATGCCCTCGCCGCAGCGCCTGGTCATGTCTGCCTCACTCAACTCCAACCTCAGGATACTGCCCAGGGTGTCGCTCTCTCCCAGCCCATCAGCAACGACCTATAGTGAGCAGCGTCAAGGTAAAGTGCAAGAGGAAGAGAGTGTGTGTCTGCTGTGTGTTTCTCATTTGCTATGACTGTTGAATTCTGTTTTATTTATTATTCTGTGTAAATGAGCTTTTATTTTATCTTCCTCCCTCAGTGAACAAGCCCATCTACCGATCCATGGAAAACCTCAACTCCAACAGTGCCTTCCAGGGGCTGGACAACCACACCAGCACAGGTGGCGGTCGCTTCCCCACCCTGCCCCTTTCTGGATTCACCTTTACCCCCAACTCCCCCACCTCCCCGTCAGGCCACCTCATGGTCCCTGGGTCGTCCTCTGCTTCCACGGACCACACGGCACCGCGGAACCCCAGGGTGGTCCCCATGATCACCCGGAGCCAGAGCTCCAGCAACCTGCCTGAAAACCTGGCGGAGAACCCGTACGATGAGGTGGGCGGCGGCTTCAGCAGCCGCGTCAACCACAGGATACCCAAGAAGTCTTGTAGCCAGTGGGACATGGTGGGAGCTCCGGGCAAGAACAACCATCTGCAGGTAGGAAAAGGCTTAAATTGATATTCTTTGGGAAGCTGCATGAGGCTCACGCTTACTTCCTCAATCAATGTCTTTATGGCCGGAATCCATGTTTCCACAGTCTGTGCAACAAAGGTGTTGAGTTAAAGTTAGAAGTTAGCTTTAACGGACAAACATGTGTGAACAAGGTGGACAAATACCAGAACTTCCCTGCTATTAAGCCAAAGGAGAACATGTTCATGTCAGTTTCAGTAAAGCTGAAAGTTATCTTGTTCTGTAACATGTTGTTCATCAGACAAATACGAGTCAAGGCAACAAACAAAGCAAAGTTTTTACAAATACTGTAACTGTCATCATCTATCAAAGTTTTGCAGATTTTAGTCCATGGATATTTTCATTTGATAGCCAACAGTTAATCATGAGAAAATGAGCAGAGACCAGGCCAGAGTCTGAACTGTAAAGTCAGCCGTTTCTTGATGTTTTCTCTGATCCCAATTATCATGGAGAATAGTGAATGAATGAAAATGGGTCAAACAAATCCATCACATGAAGCTGGCGCCGAAGGAAATATGGGATTAGATTAATTTTGACTTCCTCTCATTGTCAAAATCTCTAATCTGATGGATTTTCAGGTCATAACTGTAATAAACCAGCTGGTGGTTTTTAGCCTTGTGACTGTGCAGGATAAACTGTAAGAAATGATTTTTCATTTATGGTAAATTAAAAGTAAACTTTAAATATTTTTTTTTTATTTCATTCAATTGGAGAAGCTTTTTCAGGTGGAAACAAATAATTCTATTATAATTTTTTCTACAAAACTGATTAAAATAGACAACTGAGTCCAGCCACAGCAGCAGAGGTTGTGTTTGATCGACGTCTGTACTTGACCTTAATAATCCTCCTAGAGCAGCAATCAAGTTAGCATTGTCGTGACGTCAGAGCCTCCCTCTATTACATCAGAGGGGATTACACAAGGCGCTGTTGTTGAGAGAAGTATTGAAGGTTATCCGTCCCTCAGCTGAGGGAAGCTCCCACAGCCTGTCGCTCCAACAGGAGTTCTGCTTCCATTGAACAACACGTGCACCGGTTACCTCCGTCTTTGGATCGCTGTGATCTCAGTGGAAATGACAGTGCTCTTTTTTTCTACATCTCTCATACTCCCATCCTCCCTGTCTGTTTCTCTATCTGTCCCTCTCTCTGTCTCTCCCTGAGGACCTTCTTTGTACGAGCCTTTAATACCAGTAAGCAGGATTATTGCAGACACATTCAGGTCATTACTGCCTGTGTTTCATGCAGAAAACACACTCCCATCATGCATCAGCCACACTGATGCTGAATTTGAATTTAATTTAATTTTTGCCCTCCAGGGGGCGAAGTTTCCATTTGAATTGGAAGAGATAAGGCTGATAATTATTTAAAGGTAAAAGGCATTTTGGCCTTAATTTATTAGACTACAGAGGCCAAAAGTCTGTGGACACCTGCACATTATTCCCTTGAGTAACAAGTGAACATCTCATCCCAAAACTATGAGCATTAATATGCTGATCTACTGCCATTTAGCCATGAAAGCAAAGGTGATATTGTCAAATTTATCCTTAAGGTCGACCTCGCCTTGTACACATCCACATGTTGAAGCAGGAAAGGGTGCTCACCAAAATAAGTTGGAAGCACGCTGCCGTCTAAAATATCATTGTTTCCTGTAACATTAAGATCAATAGGTACAAATGTCCACATAATTTTGATTGATACATAGGTAGAACATGTATGTATTTAAGACCATGAAACCATTTCCTCCTTACTATCTGAATTACATGAGGTTTTATGACTTGCTTCTCACTCACTGAATAAGCACTTGATCATAGCTCTGATGAGAATGAGATCAGACCTGAAGAAGAAGAGGTGGAAGTGTCTCAAATAAAAGTCAGTACTGAGTAAGACCAAGGACTCTATTATTATTATATTATTCTGGAGAACAACCCCATGAAAATGCTGTTCGCACACACACAAACACACACAGACGACCAAATGTGTTCATTGTTCTGGAAACATATGGGCGTTATTTCCTACTCTACAACCATAATAAAGCTTTATAACAGAATGTATTAACAGGCCTTTCTCATGGCAGTTATTCTGACTTGTCATCGCAGGTGTAATTAATAACATTAATGATGGTTCCGTTCTTTTTAAGTGTACAAATAAGCTGTGCCAGTGAGACTACACACACACACACACACACACACACACACACACACACACACACACACACATTTCCACAGGTAATCTGACACAAATTCTCATTCATATTGTAGCCAAAATATAAATCGCAAAAATGTTTGGAAAAAAATATGGACAAAACACATTCACGCAAAAAGACTGCAGATTCTTTCCATTGGCCCATTACTCTCTGTAAAGTAAAGAGTTTATTGTAATTGTGGAAGTTTGCGAAACCATTTTTTTATTTGCTCTTCTCCATATGTACATTCACATGATTTTGCACAGTGTAAAAGGTTTTGCAGTGCAGTACATCATTGTGCTGTGGGTATGGAATTAGGTAACAAGTTGTCAGTCATCAAAAATATACTATATCCTGGACTGTCATTAATTAAACTATCGAAGTGATTTCTCTCCAATGATTTGTTTAAATGTTAGAGTGCTTTGCTTGGCATGTTTTTAATCAGCTGTGGCCCCATTTGACCCTGTCCAGAGACACTTGGTTTTAGATTTAACCACTGAGGAATAGTAGGAAACAGTAGGACAGGAAGCTTCTGGTGAGCTCAAGACTCAGTGCTGCCCCCTGCAGGAAACCACAATGTACATCACATGCACACCCATGCATCCACACACACCATGTTCCCTCAGTCATTATCTGAAACAACTATGTGTTATGCAACAGGGATCAAGCAGCTTGCCAGTCAATCAGTTAGTGAGTTATGTCTCAGCTACTGTATGTTTCATGGAAAGATGATCTTCTATGTATATCTTTCAATTCATTCCATTGGATTTGTTGAAGTCCTCTCTTATCTAGTTGAGGGCATCTATAAGCTTTGCCATAATCCAAAAGCTGATGGGTTATTCTATAGTAAGAGGCGGTGGGATTCATTTATTCCTCTTTGTGATTTCTCTGTCTTCTTCTCATTTGTGGTATTTGTTATGTGCCCCTGTTCTAAATACACACACACTCTTGTGCACATGATGTGGTCAAGTCAATCAGGTCTTATCTGGACTGTATACTGTACAATGTCTATAGCATACAACATCAATAGTGCTCTTTCCTTGAGTGTGTTTTCGTGTAGCCAGAGCCTCATATAGCATGTTCTTCTGTGCCATAACACTCAGCTTTTGTCCAAAAACTGAGTCAGTTTCAGCTTACACTGGCTGTCATGTTCCTTCGTTACAATGAATGTGTTATTTCAGTCAGAAACATACAGCGACCTGCTGCTGTAAACAACCACTATCACACCAAATGTGTATCAATCTGCAGCTGAAAACAGTCTCCAACAAATGCACTATTTCCTCCTGTTGGAGTGACTTTAACTGTTTCAGGAAATTGTTTTGACATTCCTAAAAATATGATTTTTCTGTCCTTTGAAAAGGCAGAAAGGACACAAAGCACTGAGAGACACGCAGTGCCCATATTCACTGTAATGAAGGAACATGTCAACCATTGAAATGATGAGGCTCATTTATGTGTTTTTGGACAACAAAGGAGCTCTATGGCGCTGATGGATATGCTATATTAGGCTTTGGCCACACAGACAAAACTCATTAGTTTGTAAAAATGAATTGCTTGTTTTGGTCTTTTCATTGGATTTGAAGAAAAATGCATGAACATGTGTCCAAATAGTATCAATCTTTTTGTCCCTCATTTTCTTTCTCTTTCCTCCCCCTCTGTTCTTTCTGCTTACAAGGTCCCAACAGAGTCCTACCTGTCCCAGCTGTCCTGGCAGGACTCGCCTCTTTACACTGAGATGCAGCAGGAGAAACGTCCATCGCAGCCAGAGCCACCCAGTCCGGCCCCAGGTCAGCAGCCTCTTCAGGTCATGGACCTGTGGGAGCGCTATGTGGACCAGTCCACAGGGAGAAGCTACTACGTCAACAGCATCACCAAGGAGAGGTCCTGGAAACCCCCGCGCCGGGCCCGTGGACGCACCACCGACAAGGTAGAGCACCCAACATTTTCATTCACTGTTTTTCTTTCACTGAATTTGCTTTAAATGTGAAAAGGTGGACAGATTCAGAGCTGGATGAAAGCTGCTTCTTTTCTCAGAGGAGAGGATAGAAAAGGGTCAGGGAGTAAAAGAGTGTGCTCATTTATATGCTCACATAGTTTCACTGTATCAGCACTAAAAGGGACCTTTTCAGCCAAAGAACTTCATAAGACCTAAAGGAGAGCAGCCTGTCTTGCATATTTTCCCTTTACTTAGACGTGAAGCGATGCAGAGAGGGTTGCACATGCAGTGATCACAGGACACGTTTCCACAGCTGGAAACTGAAGGCCAGTGCACGTGGGGAGACTCACATATGAGTGACAGTTATTCTGAATATTCTCACTTTGGCATAGGGTCACATTGAACTTAACACTTAGAGAGTTGTTGAATGTTGCACAGTAAGTGGGCAAGTTCACTATTATGGACAAAGGAGTGGTTTGACATTTTGGAAAATATGCTTATTTGTAGAGCGAGACGAGAAGAATGGTGCCACTTTCAAACGGGCCCATCACAATATACGGCTTAGTTAAGCACATTAAGACATTAAATAGTGGAAAACAGCTGACAGAATCTCTCTACCAGCACCTCTGAAGCTCACCATTTAACACACTGTATCTCATCTGTGAAAAAAACGAGGTGTAGAAACAGCTGAGGCTCTGAGCAGCTGCTATCTCAAAGGAAGTTGGGCGGGTACATAACCACCTGTGAAACGTTGCTCAGAGGTTCTGGTAGGTTGATTTTCTTACTTTAAGGAGAGTGCCAGGCTAGTTGTTTCCCTCTGTTTGCAGTCTTTGTGCTAAGCTACCTGGCTGCTGGTTGCATATAAAACAGACAGATATGATCTTCTCATTTAACTCTTGGCACGAAAGCGATTAAGCACACAGTGTATTCTTTTAAAACTCGGAGAGTATATGAATATTAGTACTATACTATATTAGTACAATACTAGTAATATTATATTCAATGTGGCTAAACAAAATTACACAAACCTACAGTATAGTGCATTTTAATTTAGTGTAGAGTATAGTATAGTTTGAGGCTGTAAATCATAGCTACTATTCCATCTAAGACTCTTCCTGTATTTCTTCTTCTGTTTCTCTGGCAGGGCAGTCCAGTACAACCTCAGACTTTACCCAGGGAAACCAACCACCTGTCACTACCACTTCCTGAAGCTGGCAACGGAACCATGCACAGGGTAAGACGACTGTCCTGCTGAACTTTGGCCAAGTTCAGCCTCCCTCATGACAACTTGCGTGATAGTAGATTCTGAATTGCTTCAACTATAGTGACAAAATGAATACTAGCAGTCATTGCATAAGGCTGGCACGTTCACTTTGCCACAACGGTTGTGGTCTTCTTCACCTTGTCTATAAATAACCACAGAGAGCAACACGTGCACACCCAAGAAAAAAAGCCCCTTGAACTTTTGAGTGAGTTCTGTTTCCCTTCTTCAGTCTCTTCTTTCTGGTGTGCTTCACCGCTGCGCCGTCACTCACACTGAATCACCTGTGTTGTATTTAAAGTGCCAATATGGATAAAGTCGATTTGTCTTGGGTTCTTGGAACATGAGTGTTATACACATTTATAGGTTTAAAGTTTTAGTTTTAGGTGAACTCAGGTGTGTTGCTGTGTATTCCTGTTTGCACCTTTGACGCTTTTATTCATTTGCTAATTTATATATTTGTGTGTTTCAAAATCCGCCCACACGTTGGCTTTGCACGTAAGGTTTTATTGAATGATCCGTGTCACAAGGAAGTTTGCACTGATGAGGGGGTGAGGAATGTGTTTATGACACTATGTGCCAAGCCAGTAATTAGTCTAAGTGGTTGGTTTAGTTTTTTGTTTTTAGTTTTGTTTTTTTATGATCATTTAATTTGGTTCTTCATAACTGTCAAGCTCTTGACATATTGTCCTGTCCTGTGATGTTAATAATTACTAGGAGTCTTAAATAATCATTCTTATGTGACATTTTTTAAAGTGCAAACAGCTGTGCTTTGGCATCAGTGAACACAGACAGTCTCAACAAACCACAGCGACACACAGGGAAAAAAAACAAACACACACCCACTGCTCTTTTCTGTACATATGACTCTATTGTCCAGACCAGGACTGTGGTCCAGATTAAAGCAGGGAGAAATGCTGACCAAGGGCCAAATTAAAAAGGGGCTTACATCTTTGTAGCTGCCCCGTCGCTCACTGACTGACTCGCTGCCCTATATCTTTATTTATTAACTGCCGCCTGACACACACTTCCTCTCAAACGGTGTGTTCGTTGGGCTAATCCCTGAAGGGAATAACAAGGTAATGCCTCTTGATCTGATGCAGATGAGCAGAAGCCATTAGAGGCACACAGAGGGAGACAGAGGACTCTTTCAAATCCCAAACATTGCGAAACATTGCTAAATTTAAACCACTCGCCGAAACCTCTCGTCGGCCTCTCTGACCTCACAGAGGCCGTCACAGTCAAATCTTCCACTCTTTCCTTCATCTCACCTTTTTTCTGCTCATACGCTCCTAATAAGGAAGTGCATCTGCTGTTGTAGACGTGACGGGAATCCATGCTGCCAGTGACTGAACCCAGCTTGATTGAATTCACTGTCCACTGAATCAGGGGCCACATCTCTGCGCTGAAGCGACGCGAGCCGCCTGATCCAGATTGTTAGAGATAAGCATTTTGCATCTCAAGGTTGCATTGCCTCAGTGTTGCGTCAGTGTTTCAAATTTAATGTTGCTCATCAAAAAAATACCCCCGTGATCAAAGCAGTGATTCCCCCATCAAGTCAGCGTGAGATGCATTCTGTTGACCTATATGTGTCGCTTTGTATTCTGTGCTACATGTGTTACCAAACAGGAACTTCACCAATGATATATGATGCATGTTGCCTGTCATAAGAGTTAATGGCCCAGGTGTTCAAACCTGAGTGACCCATATTACTTGTTTGCACACTGTGCTCTTTATTCTAGATTTTCATTTTTAAAAGCCACTTTAACCCTTACCATGCTGGCTCCGTCCTGGCCTTTGTGAGCTCACCAAGAGCACTTACTCAACTACTGTTTTTCTAATTCAAACTCGTATTCTACTGCATTTAAAAGCAATATTTTATGCTTTTCAACAGATTCTGTACATTTGACAGTCAAACTGAAACAAATGATGATCTTGAACAGTTAATCGACAAATCAAAGTTATTTTTCCGTTGGTCCACTCAGTCGATCTTTGAGCAAAAATCTTCACTCATTCTCTGGTTCCAGCTTCTGTCATGTGAGGATTTGCGACTTTTCTCTGTTTTGTTTTATTGTAAATTTGGTCCATGAACTGTTTGACATTTGAACACATCACCATCAGCTCTGGGAAATAGTGATAAGATGAGATATACCTTTATTCGTCCCACAGTGGGGAACGTTTTTCACCGTTTTCTGATGTCTTACTGATTAAGTGACGATTAAATATGTGGAACAAATCATGTTCCATATGTGTTCTTTCCATATATTGATTTATTTAATACTATTAATTATAAAGACATGGACATTGATACAAGACCTAGTGATCCTGGCATTGATTTTAAGGCTTGGTCCCTTTCAGTAGAATTGGTCATTTTCATTTGTACGTCTGCTATGTGGATTATTTCTACCACGATCTGTTACCTTTAGGCATCTATTTTAACTTCCATGTTCGCGTGCTCACTTCTTTCCCCACACTGTCGACAGCTGCAGGCGTTATTAAGGTGGTAGCACTGACTCATCTCGGTGGGAGGTGTGTCTTGCGGTGTAGTAGCCGGTGGTGTGCTGGTTGTTGCGACAATAACAAAATGTACTCAGTCCAATCCTAAATGTGTGTGTTTATGTTCCTCCTAGATGCAAATATGCCTCGAAATTCTTTTCTCAAATCTGAATTTCTGTGTCGCTGGACACTGCTAAGCAGTTTATGAAGTATGTATAACAGCATAAAATGTGCTCATTCATTTGGAGTTATTATAAAGACTAAACTTTGTTAATGTTATGGCGTTGTTGCTTTTACTGAATTAAAGAAAGCCCATTGTGTTTGCCTGCATACTTGCAAACAGAAACAAGTCAGACGTGATGAAGTGGTTACTGTGGTCATGGATAGGTAGTTATGTTCTGGTGTGATTGTTCTGAGCTGCTTTACATGGGGCTTGATTGCACTGACTGATAAAGTCAGCTTCCCTCCTGAATGGGGAAGTAGACGCAGGCTGAGAAAGGAGGGAGTGATGAATGACTTTTTTACATTTTGACACCCAGACGTTAAAGTGTCACACATGAAACGACAGAGGACTTAAACTCGACAGAAACAAAACGCTCTCGGTAACAGCAGTTGGACTGGATCGTATATCTGAGTGATCAGTGACAATGAGCACCTACGCTGTAAGTTCACTTTCATTTTATAGACGGTATGATTGACTGAATTGTATTGTTGTTTTCAGTCATGGTTGGTGTGCTGTTTTGTGAAATGTCTTGTCTTTGAAATGAAACTGAATGTGCTTATTTTAAAATACTGAACTTATTTTCCTTTTCCTTGTCAGAGCGGTTGGTTCTGACTTTGCCTTTGTGTGATATGACTGTGCTGAAGTTGATGTATGTGATTCAGATCAACTACTTAAAATCAGCATGCTTGAGTCAAACCAGTACTATGCAGTGTGTGTTTCAGTCTCGCTGAGCAACGGCAGCAACTGCCTCTCATTGATTTCAGTTGATTGTGATCACAAGTGTGTGTGTGTGTGCGTGTGTGGGTCTGCGCTGTGGTGGTGAATCAAAGAGCATTTTTAGCTGGCAGGATGTCAGCAGGGCAGAGGAGTAGTTTTGGTGTTGGCGTGAGCGTTATGCTGGACCTCATGGATGATTTGAACACGTGTCAACATCCTGTTTTTTACACACTGGTGTAAAATTTACACAAACTGCTGTCATTTTGGAGCAAAAATTGTCACACAAGTCGAATTTTTTAACACAAAAACTGAAACATTCTTTAATCTTTTTTTCACAGGCCAATTGAAAACAATAGTTCAGTAACTCATCGTCTGTGTTGCCTGTCTTTGTCTTCCTGTCTCTGTCTCTCTGTTCTTTCTCTCAAGCTGTCACCTGATTTCCTCTTCGGGAGTCACCAGAGGAAAACTGACAGTGGCTGGCAAATGAAACAGGTGAATCTCTACCTGCTGCACGCTTTCATCACCAGAGGTCATGTGATGCATTTCCCTCCTGACTTGCACCTTGTAAAACAGCTTTTTACATGTTCTGTCTGTACAACAGGATGCAATTACTTAACAAAACAACGTCATACTATTGTGGTGACGTAGCTTCCACCTTTACTCATATTTGCTCATCGACCATCAGAACCAGTAATTGTATGTCTGCACATAAATATCTGTAGATTACTTGGACTGCCTGTTCTTCTTTTAAAAAACGTTTTGCTGACAAGTCTTTCCTTGTTATTCGGGTTTGCATGCCTGACTGGGAAGGTAATCCTAAGTGTTTTATCAGTGCTTAAAGGGCTTTTGATGGAGGGTATTTTCCTCATGAAAATCAATGAACTCGAGTCATTAGATTTGCAAAAACTGCATCTCCACTGTATTACTGTAGAATACATTAAAGTAATGCCAGCTATGCTCTTTAGATTCTCAGAGATCAGCATTTATGCATATTAAGGTGGTGAAATAGCAACTCATGGTGTAAAGAGAGAGGCTGTTACCCAAGCAGTTCTTACTGCAACATGTTGCATCACAGTGGGGTGTGGGTACGCTTGCTTTAAAGCCCTTTTAAAGGCCTCCTCTTAGCAAAGGAGCAGATTTGGCTCTTAGTGCTAATCCTCCTTGCATGAAAGATGGCAAACATTAAGAGGGATATTTAGTCTGATTGTTGAAACTGGGTTACAGGGATTGGGAAAGGTACTTAATTATTGCTGTTGCTGCATTAAAAGTTTAGGTTGAGTGAATTTGTGAGCAGCCATGCACATTTGTATATGTGCATGTGTGGAATTGTAAGCATGGATATTTTGCATGTTCAGTACAAAATGTGCATACATGCATTGGTTGCCTCTCATCTTCCGGTAGAGTTAAGCAAAACAATTCGAACTTCTTTGCCAATGTGTGAAGTTCTCCGGAAAGGCACTCATGCTTGTTGTTTCAGTGACAGAATGCCTCAGTTCATAAATGATGTAGCATCCTCCTTCTTTTGTTCATTGTCGTTCAGCTTAATCCGGAATTGATCTGACACGGAAGAATGTTTCATAATGACTGTCAGTGTATGGCATGCAACTGTGAGAGGAGAAAGATAAGACAACCTGTTGAAACACTGATAATGAGGCAGTGCGCTCTGCTGTTGGCCAAAGTGAGTGAGGCGACATTTTACACAGACGGAGGAATGATTTGCAAGCCAGCCTTTAGCGCCCTGGTTGTGGCACTTTCTAATCTAAACTAATTATTTAAGAACTTTTTATCGACCCTGCTGTCCGTCAGTCAGAGAAACAAAGCTATCATCTAAGTCTCTGTCAGTAGCAAATACATCCACTGGAGCAAAATGAGTCTCGCTGCTGAGCAAAGGTCCTCATGTGAGGTAGAACATGAAATGAAAAGTTGAAGGAACGTATGGGCATTGTATGGTTGAAAATCAAAATCAGAAGTTCTGCACGATTGTTTGCATAACTTTTATTTAAAGTGCAAAGGAAATTGACTATATAAAATATTTTTACCAACAATAGCTCCTACAGGAAGTGAAGAAATTGAGAGAAACTGTGTGCTTAATTTTCAGAAAGACCCTGACCTTTCTACTGTTTATTTAATTGTTTAAGAATTTATGCTCATTGTAATGTTGAACTCATTCAAGGTTGCTCGAAGCAAGAGCATCAGCTAAACACTTAAATATACAGTAAAAATTATATAATGAAAAATAAACATATCAGCATTCACGAAGTCTACAGACATAAGAACAGTGGGAGCGTTTTTCAGTTCTCACACATTAAACTGGTGATTTTCCCTTGTTTGTCTGTTCCACCCCTCACCTCTGACCCAAACATTTGACCCTGACCTTTAAACCCCTGTGAAGAGCATGCAGCGTGCCGCCTCCTCTGACACCCTGAGCACAATGGCGTTCAGCAATGCCGACGCCCAGTTCCATAACTCTGGCCCCCAGCATGACGTCAAGCAGCATCTCAGCCATTCCCAGTCTATGGTCCTGCCTGAGAACGGCAAGGTACTCACCTCCGGAGCACTGACACACGGGCTCATGAACTGCGTGTGCACGACTCAGAGAAGAGGAAATGCAAATCAACAGTTTTCACATAAAACTCTTGGCACATGCACATATACACATGAAGACAGAAGAACACACTGATGATGTCCACTTCCTGTCTTTCAGCTGGTCCAGCAGTGCAGAGATTACTCCTGTAATGTGACCAACATCGTGGTGGAGCCTCCGTCTCCTCAGAGCTCTCCGGACAGCGACGGCTGCACACCGGTGAGAAAACACTGCCTCTTACTTTGGAACTGAAAATAAGCCTATATCAGCCCATACCTGAGCAGTTTCATCACTTTACTTGAAGCGCCCAATGAGCATTTAGAGTAACTTATAATCACATTATAATGCATTATACCAGTGATTATAATGCATTATACATATATATTATAAAGAGTTTTAATATGACAACTATGATAATTATAATACCCTTTGATCCTTGCAACAAAAATCAGTTAGCAAGGGACCAGCAATCATGAAGTATTATAATACTTGACCTTATAAGCAATTATAAAATGCTCTATAATGTGTTATGCTCATTGTTATAAAGCTTTATGATGATTTATGAGTGTTTATAATGATAGTTATACACGTTTATAAGCATATCATAAATATATGTATAATGCATTATCTATGTGGGAATTGTCAGTGAGTTGCCAACAGTTATACTGTATTATAATACCTGACCTTATAAGTGATGATAAAATGCTTTATAGTGTGTTATGATTATTGCTATAAAGCATTATGATCATTTGAGTGTTTATAACTATAGTTATACAGTGCTATAATGTCATTATAACGCATTATAAATCCATTTATAATGCGTTATAGAGATAGGCGTCAAATAAAGTGTTACCAATATTTATTATTGATTTGATATTGTACATTGGCACTCAGTACTTTCTAAAACAATCTAATAAGCATCGTCAATAGGTCACTCTTTTGGAACTACTAAAACCATCGTACAGACAGTGTTTACACTTCAAACTGTAAAATGTTTTGAACTCTCCTTCTGGTTTTTCAAATGAATTCTGAGTAAATCCAATTACACAACCACTTTTTAATAAACCTATTAAACCTGTGTCTGTTCTTGGCTGTAATGCAGTTACCACAACATAAAACAGCAAACAACTAGTCAGTGGCCATAAAGCTCTGCTAGCTCTGGCTTTTATACTGGCAATAATCCACTTTTGACATAATAGTAATTTTCAGAATTCATGTGATTTTCCAAACAGTGACAGGCCAAGAGAAAAGTTGTAAATAATCTCTGAGTGTATCACTTTATTTGCAGATGTTGTGAGATATCTGTAGGTGACCATGCCAGTGAAAATGCATCATGTCTTTACAGCAAAAAATGGAACAGTTACTCAGGATGAACCACAGACATCACTGTGAACTATTCATACTGACATTGGAAAATTGAGAAGACTGTCCACAGTGATGTCTTTATTAATCTAAGTAACTGTGTTTGGAAAAATATGTCATTTCTTTTTTTGTTTGAATTCTTTGATTATGACAAATAAGTCATAATGAATGTCATAATGAATGCTGATAAACGGAATACTACTAACTCTGTTCTCTCTTTAAAACAGTCATGGTTCTTCCTCTCGGTTCGTTCCTCGCTGTCTTTATATACTGTGCTTCATAGTTAGTATTAATTCTCTTGCACCTTAAACGGGGCCACACCGCAGTGAGGGATTTTTAGAGCAGCTTCCCCCTCCTGCTATTTTTTGAATGATGCAAGAGTCAAGTTAAATGGGTTCGCTCAGGATGCAGTATATATTACACAGTGGAAAAGCCCTCCGCTGTACTTTACTGTTAACATTTCAACTTCTCCTCACATACATCCAAGCCTGTTCTGACTCATAATATCACTGTGACAGTATCAGTATTATTGAATATTGGAGATTTTAATGTTCGTATAATGTGTTCTCAGGAGCTGGAGAAAGCCGGCCTCTTGAACAAGACAAAAATCGCAGAAGGAGGTCGGAAACTGAGGTGAGGCTGCTCCCATTAAACACAAAAATCTGTTTGTGTGAATCCAGTTTTTGAATAAATGGAGACAAGTATGATTTCTCGGGCTGAGCGCCATCTGAACAGAAAACATATGTTTGTTGTTTTGCAGGAAAAATTGGAGCCCTTCCTGGGTGGTGTTGGTGGGGAACAGTCTCGTTTTCTTCAAAGATCCCAAAGCACAGACACCTTCCAGCTGGGTAAGAGCTGCCTTTTCAGAAATATAAATCACTTTCTTTTTCCAGTATATAATAAAAAACTCGGTTGAACTTCATTACATGAAACAAATTTTGCAAAATCTTGATTTCAAAATCGTCAACCGAACCTTGTGAGTCATTTTTTTGAAGTGCAGATGTTTTTCTGCATGGTGGATTTTTTTTGAAAATCATCATTTTCAACTCTGCTCCGATGCACAAAGATCAGTAGCTTTCAACAAACCCAAAAAGAGACCACACAGCTGAATATTTCTGTCCAACATGTTAAACACATTTCTCTTCATGGGACCTCGCAGGTGTTGTGTGTGAAAGTTGTTCAAAATGTAAGAGTCAGTCAAAACGGGCAAGAAGTGGTTTCCCACAAATTCTGTGCAGCAAAAAACTGCACAAAAACCCAAACTCAATTTTTAGTAACACATATGGGTCGACTCAGCCTGAGAAGAGAAAATTGAACAAAACACGATTTGTGTGTGTGTGTTTATTGCAAACAGAAACCAGGAAACAGTCGCCCTGAGAGCAGCGTGGATTTAAGAGGAGCACAGCTTCACTGGGCCAACGAGCTGTCCAGCAAGAAGAACGTATTCAAGGTAAGAGACAATGAAATATAAAAAATCCAGTGAAGAGAAAAATAACATGATCTCAAGCTATCAAATATCCTCAATCATGCAGAAAATCAACAAAGTGTTAAAAGTGTGAAGATAATGTTGAGACTTGAATTTTTCATTTGAATTGTTGCTGTGAGCTGATCTTCAGTTCAGACAGTGTAACACAGCATCATATCTCTGTCAGTACAGGATCCTTATCAGTGAGGGAAGTGAGAGTAGGAAGCTGTTTTCACCCGGTCACTCCACAGTGACCCTCAGTGCAAAGAGGAAGCAGTAAAAATTATTTTCCAATTCAATTTTTTTTTATTGTCTTTAAAATGCTCCAGATGAGCTTAACACACATCAGCTTGTGTGTGTGAAGTGAAAAATGTTGCCTTAACATGCTCACATGGTTTGTGATGGTGCGTTGTAGCTGAGGACGGTGACAGGAAACGAGTTCCTGCTGCAGTCGGAGACAGACTCTCTGATCAAAGAGTGGTACAAGACCATCCAGAGTGTCATCGACCGGCTGGTGAGTCATCAAACACACAAGACACGCAGACTTTTACTTTCACTGCACCACTTCTCTATCAACAATGTTTTCTCATTGGGATCGAAGTCCTGAGAGGCAAATTAGAAAAAAATGTGATCAATTTTTTAAGCTTGATTTAAGTCAATTTTAGGTGGAAAAAAAAAGGTTTTCAGTTCACTTTTTTAATGTAGCTACTGTTGGCTTACAAGTTTCCCCATACACTCCTTTATCTGTACTGTAATGATTATGTAACGATTTTTTAAAATGTCAGGTTTAACACCCATTTTGAAGTGATTCTCATGTAGACTGTTTCAAAAAGATCAAAACAGCCCATGTATTATAAGCAGATGTCGGCTTTTCAAGCTCTCATGTATCAATATCAGTCCAGTCAGAAACTCTAAATTGAATCATAATTTTGGTTTCCTACACAAATTGTCGGCTCTCGTCTCGTCAGTTTACACATGTTTAACTGAACTTCTGAGAAACTGGTTTGAATAGATGCTTTCAGTGAACACAACGAGCACGATGATTTCCCTCTGCCTGCCCTCCAGGACCGTGAAAACCCCTTAGACAACGTCCTGCTGTACTCTCTGAGGCGAGCGGGCAGCGTGGAGATGCTGGACCACAGCGGAGACGAGGACGACAGGAGGACGTCGCGTAAGTCCTCAGCATCGCTCCGTCCTCACCCCCCTCCTCCCTCCACCTCACTGTACTCTCATTCCATCATCATCACTCTTTTCATCTCTCCAAACTTCCACACAGGCTTCTTACACCCCTCCATCCTCTCCTCCATCCTCTCCTCCATACAGCCCACTTACATTTTCACGCGGCCCCCGTGGCAAATAATCCCCCCGTCAGTCCTCTCTCACCTGCGCCGTCGCCCGGCCCTGCCGCTCTTCATCCTCACCACCATCCCCTCTCATCTGCTCTCCTGTCCCGCAGCTGACCACCCAGCACTGACCTCCTCCTCCTCCTCCCTCTCCACCTCCACCTCCTCCCTACCCCCCTCTGCAGTCCCCCGCTCGTCGTCCAACCTGGAGAACACGGAGAGGAAGAGGGTGAAGACGCGGCTGAAGAAGCTGATCCTGAAGAGGCCTCCTCTGCAGGCGCTGCAGGAGAAAGGCCTCATTAAAGGTGAGAATTTCCTTTTGAAGTTTCATTTCAGTGCATGGATCCTTTATTCAGCAGTGATGAATCATGGAGGTGTGTCGTTAATATTACAAGACCACACTTCCGCAGCTAAAACTATCCACTGGACTTTTGTTGGGAAGCTGAAAATATTTTTCCCTTTCATCTGAGCTGCATCACTTGTTGTGATGGCTGGCAGGAAATCTCAGCGTTTATCCTGCGGTGACGCCACATCCCAGAGTGAATGTGCGTCGCAATCCTCCGCACCTGTTAAGTAAGAGCTTCTTCAAAATGATGGCAGTTTTTCACACTGCGCGTTGGCTGATTACAACTCTGTTATAACAGTTTTTATAGAGCTTTTTTAGATCTGGGTTGAGACATTGCCATCGCTCCGTCCTCAGTGATAACACTTTAGCAAAGCAGATTGCAGCGAATATCTCCACAACACTGTTCCAGCCAATCAGCAACTGGTGTTTTCCCCCCTATTCCAAGTAAAAGACTTCTTTTAAAAGACACAAATAGGTGACAGTTTAATGGGAAAACCTGAAAAAATGACTGGAGAAACACAAGAATGATGCTTTTATTTTGAAAATACTGCATCAAAATTATATGTCATGGCCTTCACAGTCACCAGATCTCAATCCAATTGAACATTTATGGGAGGTTTTGGTTCGATGTCTGCTCGGCATCATCAGCCCATTCGCTCACAAAGACACTTTATGTTGGTGTTGAGCTTTTCTCTATACTCATAGTACTTTAACAATGGTAGAATAATAATGTTGTTAGCCTTCAGCCTCAAGATTCGTCTTGGAGGTCGATGGCGACAAAACATTTAGACAAAGCAACATCCTGAAAAAGAGGAAACATGTTCCATATTCTAAATTTTAAAAATGTAGTTTTTTTTCTTTATTTCATAGTGAACACTAGAGAGGTGACATGTAGCAAAGACTTAAACTGGGTATGTTGCATTTAGACGGTCAGACCCCCCCTCAAAGACCACCAGGACGTTTCAACACCTCATAATATTAGCAAAGATGAAACAGTTCTTTGGTTACTATTGAAGAGC
The DNA here is from genome assembly GCA_037975185.1 of Centropyge bicolor. NCBI lineage: Eukaryota > Metazoa > Chordata > Actinopteri > Pomacanthidae > Centropyge > Centropyge bicolor. Next base: position 3,725,682 of record JBBMOC010000012.1, on the reverse strand, counting down.
TGCAGCTTCCTTAATCCTCTGACAGGAAGCCAAATGGGCGTGTAAGCTCTACTCCACACGTCCTCGTCCACTAGGAGGCGTCACATGCATTCATTTAGAATTAAAGAAGCTGTTCGGATGATTCGAAGCATCTGCAGATTTATAACAGAATGATGACTCTACAGTTGTTTTCACAGCTTTGAAAGACTGGTTGAAAAAAAAAAAGACGCTTGTCTGGTTAATTATGGTTTTTGGATGACAAGTTCACCACAGTCCTTATCAGAGATGACGCTCTCTGAGCATGCAGCAGTATAATATATATAATATAATATAATGCTGGCACACTGTGGATGAAAGGGTTGCCCGTGATTTTTTTTTTTCACCCTATAGTATATACAGTACAGTACAGTACGTACGTTTGCATTGCATCATCAAGGGTGAGCTTACAACTCTACTGGGAACATGGAGGTTTTCTTCCATACTGAGCAGTAAATCTATCACTAGATTAACTTGAGCCTGTAGCTCTTACATCATATCTCGGCACAGTTGTGTGAGGAAAAAAAAACAACTTCTGAACCGACATAAAAAGCCTGTTTGCGTGTGTGTATGTGTGTGTGTGTGTTTGTCTGTCATCCCCCTTCAGATCAGGTGTTCGGCTGTCGTCTGGAGATGCTCTGCGAGAGAGAGAAGAGCACCGTCCCTCGCTTCGTCAAACTTTGTACCGAGGCCGTGGAGAAGAGAGGTAGAGCCGCTGCAAACACACAGCCAGCTCCTGCTAATGTCATTCACCACTTAAAGCGGACACTTGAGAAAACACCCTCGATCCTGTTTTGAACATCAGGCGGTTCTGCCCCTACTGTTCAGCTCCGTGACATAAATCATCCAACAGAAATTTGCTGCGATTGCCCGACAGAGAGCAGAGGAAAAGGCTCAGAGAAGAAGTCAGACAGCTGCCAGGCAGAGAGAGATCCAAATGAGAGAAAATGAAGTTGTTTAGAAACAATGCTGAAAATAAATATTTAATACACACACAAAAAAAAAATGTGTTTTGATCACAACGGCTTTAAAAACCTGGTTTTGATGAATTAAATATTTCTGGGGAGTGTTTTCAGATCGAGACATCAAGGCTGTGACAGACTGAAAAACTTTCAGGACAAAGTAGCCTCTGCAGAAAGAGAAAGAAAAATTGTTTGGATATTTGTCAAAGTTCCAGTAAAAAGAAAGAATCCTTTGTTAATTCAAATTGCTACTAACAAGCTAACAATTAAATATGCTAACACAACTAGGAAATATTCACATTTAAGAAGCTGGAACCAACATTTTTTTTTTTTTTTTTTACCATTTTTGTTCAGAAAATTAATAAGAATGATTCTCAAAATTGATGCAGATTTATTTTCCTAATCAACTTGAATAATTAATTGATTTCTGTTCCTATACAGGTTATAAAGCCCTCGCAGATTTTGGCGCCAATACAGTTCATATTAACTTGCTCTTTGAAGATGTTTGAGCAACAAGAGAACAGATAAACAGATGATATCCACAATTCTTTTTAAATTAAAACTTCTGCAATTTGTTTTCCAAGTAGCCGAATGAGTGGCTGCTTGTCTCACTGTAGTATGATGACACATTAATCTTTATGAATGTGACGCTGTGTATTTTCTGATATCTGATGTTAAATATCAATGTATCACAAAAGTCTCGTTCTGTAACACAAGCAGAAACTGTGTCACACTAAAACTTTATACGCACTTCATCAAGTGATACATACACGAAACGTTAAGAAGAAGTTTAAAGCTACTCGTGAAGGTCATGTGATCGTTACAAAATATCACTTTAAATATTTATTGAAAATGTCAAAATGTGCTTTTTGCTTTACTTTATTCACACGTTTTTGGGCAACAAAACAAACGTCCCAATGCACAGTCTATTATTGATGTGCAGAAAATGTGGGGCAGAACAATTCTATCAGCTCTGACTGGCTTCAAATCTGAGGAAACATTTTTTTATTAATCGCTCATTAAGTGAAGCCTTGTTCAGTGTCAGCAGACAGTGGAGATCCCCACATGTAACCAGCTCTGTGGTATGTTGCAGGACTGGACACTGATGGCATCTACAGAGTATCAGGAAACCTGGCAGTGATTCAGAAACTCCGCTTCCTGGTGAACCATGGTGAGCATGACAGGGGAGGAGGGGGGTGGTGGACTGAACCTTTAATTTTGTCTGACAGCGAATGAAACCTGATGAAGTGGTGACAGATAGAAGTCGGAGTTTTCCTTGCAGTCATCACAAGTCTGTTCCTCTTTTTTTTAATCAAGTTAAATGTCATCTGTTGCTCTTTTGTTCCCTCTGTTATATGATGTTGTCAAACCACAACACACACACACACACACACACACACACACACACACACACAGTATACATGCTTGAAACCTGTGATTGTCCCGTCACATGACCGTGGAGAGGAAAGCCCACTGAGTGACTGTTGGTTTTTGCAGAGCGAGCGGTGACCACTGACGGCCGCTACATGTTCCCGGCGGGGCTGGTACAAGGTAGATTGAGACTGACGAGGAAAACAGCCGCTTTCACGCGTTACTCAGCCTGCTTGTTTTGTGCATGGTGTGTTGCGTAATGTGAAACACTTCAGTCAGAAACTCCTCAAAAAGCCCACCCACAGACTGACACGCCGAGCCGAGCTGCAGCGGCGCCGACGTGCACTCAACAGTTTGGTGCTTGTGCTACCATTTGCTTAATGTATGTGTGTCCCTTAGGCTTTTCTGCCTTAAGTTTTCTGATGTAATAACACGCAGCAGGTTGTACAGAGAGCTCTCACGCGGTCCACAGCTGCCACCAAGTGGGCGAAAAAGGACGTGCTCTGGTCCCACAGCAGTATCTCACTGACTAATGTTTCTCATCATTAGATTCTTGTTTGTGTCGTAAACACTGAACGACTTGACACTGAGGTCAAATCGAAGCTTTTTATTTCCCTCCCTTTGGTTCTCGTGATCCAGTTTGAGAAGCATTTGTCAGGCCTGGAGTTTTTAAGTGCTTTACGTGTGTTGGTGCTTCTGTGTCTTCTTCTACTTTTACAGAGCATCTCTATCTCCCTCCTGCAGCTCCAAGCCTCCTCGTTCCGCCTGAACACTGATGTGAATTCACACTCTCTCTCTCACTAAACCAGTGTGACTCCGCTTGTTTCTCTCTTAATTCCAGCTCTTTGTCGCTCTTTTTCACATTGCCTCTCCTTTTGTTCACCTCCTCTGACCCTGCCTGTGTGAATTTCTGCCCGTTCCCCCTCATCCCCTCATCCCCTCTCCCTCCTCGCCCTCTCTCAGAGGAGAAGCTGAATTTGGAAGAGAGCGACTGGGAGGACGTTCATGTCATCACAGGAGCTTTGAAACTTTTCTTCCGCGAGCTTCCCGAGCCCCTGGTGCCCTTCGGCTTCTTCACCGACATCGTGGAGACAGTCAGTGAGTGACCGGCTTCAGCCCCATTCAGACTCTCATTCTATAGAACTTCCCCATTGATATGACGTGTTTGAGTGTCACTTCAGACAAAGCTCTTCTTCAACAAAGTTTGTGAAAAACTCAATAAAATGCAACATTTATTTTCGAAAGCAGATAAAGACTTTTATAATTGAGGTGAGACATTTTTATACTGACATTTTTTCAAGTATTTCGGGGCCATCTTTTACCTTTTATTTGATTGTGTGTGGTGGAAAGAAAAGAGGAAATGAGGGAAAAGAAACAGACGAGGGATGAGATGCATGAAAGTCTAGACAATTCCATGATCGCTGTTGTAAACATGTCGGCCACCAGGACGCCCACACCGCATACTTTTTTAATCTCACCTTATTTTTTTATCCTCTGATGTGCTTTTATTTTGAATAGTCACAACACTGCTGTGGTTTTAATGAGTGAAAACCAGGGCAGTCTTGGTTAGAGAGTTGAACGCCCTCTTCACTTGGACACATTCACACTTGGACAAGCTGTGGTGGAAGTCATTTTCTTTATTGTAGAACATACGTAGTTTATTTACAGCACTTTGTTTCCAACTCTAGAAAACGTTGCACAAGGCCACATATAGAAAATCGTGAAAGATATATGGACAGAGTGAAATAAAACAGTGCTTCCCAAAAAGAAAATTGCACCAATTCCAAGGCAAGAGAAGAATAATTACATACTGACAAAACTTGAATTTAGTATTGAATTAAAACGAGGCGATGGGATTTACTGCAAAAAAAAAAAAGTCCTCACAGTGTAATTTTCACAAGTCCCATCATCCTTAACTCTGCGCAACAGCTAAATATTACATTTGAATTATATTCGATTTTGACAGTGTTATTTAAAGGATAGATGAGTCTGTGTTTTTCTATTCAACAAACAGCATGAAAAGACCAACAACGTGTTAGTTCATCTTTCACTACTTTACGACTTCCCTGCCCTGTCGTGGCAGTCCTTTCCTTCCTACTGTTAGACACAGGCCACAAATATATAATTTAATTTTTAAAAAGGCCAAATGTTTTTTCTGAAACAGCGGGACACTGTCGTTTTAAGTGACGGTTGCTCAAAAAGAAACAAGTAGTGCATTTTATAGGGACTATTTCAGCTTCAAATCAACACACGTTTGGCGCTGGAGTGAGTATTTACGGCAGCAGGATGGTGGAGGTAGAAATGACTGGAAATAAACTGCAGTGCCCATGTTCATCATAATAAAGGCACATGTCATGCAATGTAGCTCAGTGATGTTTTTAATAGTGTGTTTTGCACTGAGGAAGAAACCAAATCAGGCACTTTCACAGTAAAATCAATTCACTGATCGCAGTTTTCATTTCGTCATGGTGATATTGTTGATGGTTAAAAAAAAATGAAAATCACCAAACTTCTCCTTGTTCTCCATCAATTAATTAGCATGAACCTCTGTCTTACAGCAACGTATCATAACATCTCTTACTTATCCTAAAACAGGAGATAATCTTGCCTTTCAAAATAAATTATGTTCACTAAGAAAACATGCATAACATGAAGAAAAAATGATAACACATGTAAATGCATTCTTCTTATATTTTCCTGTTTCTTATCAATCCATGGGGCTTTTTTTTGTGTGATCATCAGTTCACTGTTCACTTCACACCACAGTGGTGATAGCTGATAATTACATGCTGCTGCGTCAGATTAGATAGTGGATGCTAACGGAGTACATGTGATATCAGTTTGTGGATGTAATCAGGTTCCCAGTGTTGATAAAGTACATGAAGTGGAAAGTAAATGATGATGTTTTTATTGTGGTCTGTGTTGCAGAGATGTCGGACTACATGGACAAAGTGGATCGTTTGAAGTGTCTGGTGCTCAACATGCCTCCTCCAAACCATGACACACTGCAGTTCATGTGTCGCCATCTCAGGCGGTGAGAGTGCACGAATAAAAACCATGAACGCATACAGTACTCTGTAATATCTCTGCTGACGTTTTTGTCTTCAGCTTGTTTCCATTTTGTCTGCTCTGAAAACGGGCACATTTCATAATGCAGAATATTCCCGCGGGGCATTTCGGCACGAAGGAGTGAACCAGATGCCCTTGTAGGAAAAATAAAATCTCCCCCTCATAACTTTTCTTTTTTAAAATCTGACCACAAGAGGGGGTAGTTTCCTTGTTGTTCTCAGTAATTTTCTGTCAGGGATTCTTTGGCCACGGCTCTCAAAGTATGCCACTGCTGTACCAGGATCACACTGTTGTTAAGTTTGGGTCCCTGTGAAGATGAAAAGGCTGGAGGAAGATGAATGGTGTACAATGTTCTGCGAGCCAGTTCCTTTTACAATACATAAAATGTGTGTTTTTTACCGCCTATGGTTTTTCCTTCCACTACAGGGGTGAGTGTTCGTGTTCTGAGGCCGATGTTTGTGCCAGGGTGTGGTGGGCCCCATGAATTTGTCAGCTCTGTGTCTTTCTCTCATTTTCTCCCCGCTGTCATTCCTCTCCCCCCTCGTTCTGGTTCTCATTTATTATCTCCTTACCCGATCAACCCCGTCCCCTCCTCTCTCTCCTCGCTCGCTACCTTTGTTTCCTTACTTCCTCTTCATTTTCTTCCTTCACTCCTTTATATTCTTCCTTTCCTCTTCCTCCCTTCTTCCTCCTCTTTTTATCCCTTTCTCCTTTTTGCTCTCCCTCCTCCTCCTCCCTCCGCCTTCCCCCCCCAGCTCTCCTCCTTGCCTCGAAGGTCCCATGGGAGCCTTGTGGTTCGTCTGCTGGAAGGCATACCAACACCACCGCCGCCACCGCTGGAACCTCTCTCTTTTCTCTCTCTTCGCCCTCTCCCTCGTTCGCTCCTTTTTTTCCTCTTCCCTCTCCTCTCTCTCTCCCTTTTTTCCTCCTCTCTTTTTAATGTGGAAGTTTTGAGCAATTGCTGGCTGCTTCTGTGGCTTGGTGGGAATGGCATTTTTAGAAGAATGCCTCATGCTGTGGCTTAAATCCATTCCTGAGTCCCCCCCAATCACACACACACTCGAGCACACCAACATAGGTGGACGCAGGCGGCGGATTGAGACACTTGTGTGCACAAATCGGGTTGTTAAATGTAGATCGACGGACATGAACATGAATGCAAAAACAAGATGTCACTGGTGGATGTACAAACTCTTATTGTTTTAGTTACTGTCCTGTATTATAAAGATGTCACATGCTGACCACAGGCACGAAGCCGTACGGGCAGTGAGTCGTCGTATAGAAGCCTCCAATCGCAAAGATTAATTCAAACAAGACTCATGAGTACAGACATGCCGGCGGCTCTGTGCAACTGTGCTGAGGCACAGTGGAGATTTGAGCAGAAGTCACCATGTTAACATGCTCATCTCTGTGAGAACATGCTGATGTTTAGCAGGTACAGTATGTATCATGTTCACTGTCTTAGCTTAGCGTGTTTGTCAGGTCATAACTCTAATTCAAATTTTGACCTCACGATGGCTCCAGCTGGAAAGATGAGCGGGCGTAGCAGTGTCATGGCATCCAAACGCTGTTGAGACATTTCACTTAAAACCACAAAATGCCAACCTCGTGATGCCACTTGAGGACACGATCACAAAACACATCAGGATATATAATCGGAAGACTGTGTGTGAAACTTAATAACAATCTATCAAGTAGCTGCTGAGATATTTCCATCAAGGCCAAAGTGGTGAACCGACCAATGAAAACCATCCTGCTAGTGTGACTTTTATCCGCAAGCTGCACTCATTCAAAATTCTTGATTTCCAATGCCACTCTTGTTGTTTTTATTTTTTTAATTTTTATTGATATTTCAGATGATACTAAACCCATCAGTTCCTCTCTGTCTCTCTGCAGAGTGTTGGAGCGTTCGGACACCAACCGAATGACCACCCAGAACATCGGCATCGTGTTCGGGCCGACCCTGATGCGCCCGGAGCGGGACAATGGCAACATGGCGGTGAATATGGTTTACCAGAACCAGGCAGTGGAGCTCATCCTCAGCGAGTTCGACCACATCTTTGGAACGAGAGGCCAGTCTTGATCTTTTCGGACAGCGGGGGGTTCAGAAAGGCTCCCTTCAGATCAGACGCGAGCACAAGTAGTGCAGCGTTTGTCCTCTTCGCCTGTTGACTCATGTGGTGTAAAATGGATTTCACATCAAAAGATAATTACGGGGTAAAAAGAACCAGGACAGAAAGCTGCTAATCATGACATCTGGCCTCCATATAAAGCCATGTTAAAACAATAATAGTAAAACAAACCAATTTTAGCTGCAATACTTGTGTCTTTAGCTGCAGATGTGGAGCCCAGCCCCGGTGTTCTTCACAGCTGGAACGGACGCCTCCACATCACTTTTCCTTGATGTTACAGACTCGATCAGGAAGAAATAAAAGCCATAAAAGTGATAGATCTCCTCCAGCTAGCTGAGTATTAATCAGTTACTTATCAAGGAAGGATGTGTCTTTGCGTAGCACTGAAACTTAGCAGAACCATCTCACTGTGAAAACACACGCACCAGCACCTCTTGCAGCAACGATAGACAGACCCCACCTGCGGTAGATGGCGTGGATATACTGTAAAATATGCAAACGAGCAGGAAGCGAGCTGGGTGTGTAAATGTGCCCACGTCTGAAGTTACGCCGTGTTCAGAAGAGAAGAGTTTTTAGGGTCATTTCAGGCTTCAGAGGTGAAGCTCAGCAGGAAACTCTTCATAGATAAAAAGCCTGATTTCAGTGATGGGATGAATGTGCCAAGAGGGCAGCAAATGTTCCTTTGTACCAAACAGTACTTTTTAGTGTGTGGACCTTTAAAGCTTCCCTTATTGTACAAATTTGGATCTGTCTTCTATTTTTATTAGTGCAAACTCCTCAGATTAAGTTAAAAAATATTGAATTGTAAATATGTGAAATACTGTATTTGTCAACTAGTAGCACTTTGCATACAGTGTGTAACCCATACGGTTATGTATTAGCTCAATTCAAACTGATGCATTTGCTTTGAAATTTACAGGGTGTCGTTAAGATATTGCTCAGACCTGATTGTTAACTCTCCTGCAATTAAAAAAAAAAAAAACGTGAACAAACTGATCTGCTGTCTGATATTTGATGCGTGTGTCAGGTTGTTTATACGGAGCGACGGTTTGCGTGAGAGATAGTAGAAGTGTGTGGAGGTATGTGGGCCTCTGAGAGAGGCAGCGGGCGGAGGCATCCCCTGTGATTGGTGCAAATGCTGCTTTTAATAACAGAACAAAAGAGGAACTGGAAATGCATATGTTTAAAAAATGTGGATTTTCCCCAAAACCCTCTCACTCTCTCACTCTGTGGCTTTGGTAATTTTATATTGACTGTGGGTTTGGCAAAAGACAAAAAAGAGCAGAAAGGAGGCACGGGGGCGAGAGTCGGGGGGGATCATAGCTCATAGAGTTTGCGAAGTTTTATTAGATGTATTTATTCATTTTTATGTTTGTATTATTTCAAGTCCTGTGAGCATGTGGGGAGGGGCCAGAATGATGTGCAGCTGATTGATCATGTGAACTTTTGATCATTGTGTGCATTTCCAAGGTCGTGCTTACATGTGATTGACACAGAAATATTTTCTACTTAAATAGACAACCGCATTTGTTTATTTGATCCAAATGCATGTATGCACATAGTCATCACAGTTTATACATGCATCCCTGAGTCAGTATGGCAGAGTCTCCGTTTCCTTCTGGTCTCCTGACAGCCGTCTACTCTAGAGTCTCCTCACATCAGATTGTGTCTTTCCATTTATTAAATTATGGAAGGAAAATGTAACACCTGGAAAACATTAATTTCATCAAGCATTTTTTACTGTATGTTTTGTTCTCTTTCATAATTCTGAAATCGAGGGGACTTTCTCTGTCAATAAAAAGCCAGTGGCATTAAACTGCTGTAGACTCTGGCCCTGTGATGTGTTTTTATTTCACATGGTGTGATGGTGCTAATCACTCCTTAAAATAGAATCCGTACATCAGAGACACAATCAAACACCCCTCCCTCTTAATCAGCAGTGTGTTGGCAGTGAAAGTCAAACACTATTACTTCATCTTTAAAGTGTGGCCTCTTTTTTTCCTTCTTCTCTTTCTTTCTTTCTTTTTTCTTTGACTCAGTAATGATCGGTGATTCAATAATGCCATTCTGAATATTCCTTAATAAATTTAAAACAATCCAAAAATATCAACTGTGCTTCTGTGTAATAAGCGTCATAGTCAAATACAGTCATCTAAAAGTGGACAAATGAGCAGAAATGCTGTAAACATATTCCTAAAACTTTGCTTACAGCCACAGATTTTTGATGCATGGACTGATGAAATGTAAGAGCCCGACATTAGTTCAAAACCATTTTGCATCTGTAGGTAGTTATTTTGTTTGCTGCAACACTAAAACAAAATGTTTCGCAGTGTGTGTAAGTATTTATTAAAAAATTCATGGAAGTAAGAAAATGAGAAGGTTGTGAAACGTTTTCATCTGTTACATGTTTTTCGTCCAAGTTACTCTCGAAACTGATTAGATTTCCACGGTTCAGATTTAAATGAGCCACTTTAGAAAGTATACTTTATACTTATTTGCTTGGCCAGATCTTTGTAATTGGAGCAGTACAGATTTTTCTAGCAAGAACAGATAGAACTGTGATGGCAGATTTTCTTACTGTATATCACAGTTTTGTCTTTTGTTTGGTTCATTTCCTTGGAGAAGAAAGGAGAGGGGAAAAAGTTTGTTAGTGGAGAATCACAACTGGATGGGAATGAGTGTCCTTCTCAAAGTGACCAGCAGGCACCTGGTTTCTCCACCCACCAGAGAAATGCGTCCGTAGCTGTTTTATTACAGGGAATCGAAAGTGAAATATGCTCGACACCCATTCTGACAAGCTGCTGCTCATGGATGGGACTGTTGCAAGTGATGCTGATGCAGAGTTGCCGTCTGACTGTGGAGATTTTTCTACGCCACAAATATAAGTCATGGCAATCAAATAAATGTCATCTTACTCACTGTTGAGGCCCAAAGCAGCCGAGCTGTCGGAAAACACCATAACATCAGCCTTTGTTGGTGCTAAGGTTGACTAAATGCTGCTGATGCGTGGCCCCCAAATCTGACCTACGTCACCCAGCGTGGTTTGTTAATGTTACGGTTAGCTGGTTGTTTACTCAACCTACTGGTTTCTCAGCCTCTGCATAGCATTTGATAGTTGAATAGTGATGGTTGAACTGCCCTTCTCTGAAAAATGAAAAATTTAACCCATTTCATTAAAAGAAAATTGGCATAACACATTGACATAATTCCACTTTAAATATCAGGCCGATATATGTCTTAAATTAACTGACGAGAAAATGCTGATTGATCGATATTTTTAATTAGAAAAATCAATCAAATACAAAATTCTGGTGACAAAATATGTACAATTGTATTACAAATATCCACAAACATGCAAAAAATATATATAAAAAGTTGATACAAAAGTTTGGTGCCAGTAAAAAGATGAAAAAAAAAAACACACACTGCTCAATGTAAAAAAGTGTGCAGGCTCTGAGTGAGAGTAAAGCTTTTTTTTTTGACCCAGAAATAACAGGTGAGGAACTATGCAAGAGCAGAGTGGCAGTTGGCGTGTCACATATGCATATCTTTGGCGATAAACACACACACACTCACACACACACACACATACATTATGACCAAGACGTGTCTTTGGCGCACAGTATGCATGAATGCCACAAGCTTAGTCACACCTCGTGCACCACCTTCTTATCTCCTCGTACCAAGGCTTTGTTGGATTACTCAGTGTCTGAGTACATCTGAGGCACTTTTCACGTTGACTACACTGCAGTCAGAAAGAGGAAGTCAAAAGCTGATGTATGTGTCCTGAGTCTTGACCTTCTCGCCACACCTCAACAGACAGCCCCAGCGTGTGACACATAATTGTTCCGGCGGTGTGAAAATAGGCTGCAGCACATGTAAATTATTCCAAGAAATATGAGATATTTTAGCAAAATAAAGCAGCTCCATGTGATTATTACACAAACAGCAAGACAGTGCAAGTTGTATTTGGTCCCTCAAAGGAAAAAAAAAAACCCAGGCTGACTTCATCGTTTGCCACCTTTAACCTCCCATACAGAAATGCAGAAATGACTGTCCTGTAGCCACACAGTTAAAAAGGTGCAGTCCACCGCTTTTCGTTGAAATAAATAAACCACCTTCCAGTTCTTCCTCTTTTCGCCGCCCGCGCTACACGACTGAATAGATCGCTGGTTAGTTAAAGCCACTGAGCACCATAGTTAACCTGAAGAGATGAGCTGGTTGTACCTTGTGATTTCACAGCATGAATGATAAAAAGTTCTGGCAGCAAATACTTCTCTATATATAGCCCTCACTGGCTTTTGGGACAAAGTAATAGCTGCATGTGTGTCTTTTCATTTAAAACATTTTACACGTTATTGTTCATTTCTTAAAATAGAGGTAAAGATTTGTGTCAAAAAAAATACCACAGGATAGTGAAAAATGAATGTTACTTGCACTTATTAGGAAGAATAAATATACTAAGTGAGCATCAGCTTGAGCATCTGATGGTTAAAGTAACAGGAGATGTCTTTCCATCCTACAAACACTGCCTTCTGGTCCTGCTTTCTTAGCCCTTCTCACTGGTGTGCATCTACTTGTGAACTTGTTTCAAGCAAAGTTTAAAAGAAAAAAAAAAATCAACTATATCCTGGATGTAAAAATACAAAGCCTCTGCTTTATGAGTTGTGCAACAGTCAGCGGCAGCAAGCATATAATAAATGAAACTTTTGCCATGCCACATATGTGACATCACCTCAGACGAGCCAATCCAAGTGTTTTGCTCGTCATGACATAAAAAAACAAACAATTAAAAGCACATAATAAATCAACACAACACGAAACACTTTAAGTACATCAAGTCTATGTTGCATGATAAAATACTGTACTTTGTATTATCACATATATTTTGTTGGTATGGCTTCATACACTTTAAGGCCAATGTATGCTTTGGTATATCTGTGCATTTTTTTTCATGTTGTAAAATGAGTGAAAAATCAGTGGAGCTGTTTTATATATAAGAGATAAAAAATGTATCAAAAGTCTTAATATAATTATATATATATAGTATATGCATTGTATTGGCTTGTTAAAGTCACCTTAAGTTTTTATTCTGGGTAAATCTGTTATATCCAGGCTCAGTTCACATTTGTCCAAGTCTCCGTTCTGGTCCTCAGTGTCTCCGTCCCAGAATTGCCTCTCTCCATTGTCAATATGGTTTCCCACGTCGTAACCGTTTCTGTCATCTTGCACCCCGTTCTCCCCCGTGGGTGATTCTTGGACAGGGCTACCCCCCAGCTCCTCTGCTGCCCCTGACAGACTCAGATGTGCCTCCTCCACATGACCATCACTAACTCCTGCCTCCTTCTCCTCCTCCGCTTCGTCCTCCTCCTTCAGGGCCTCGGCAGCTCCGTCCAGACTGGAGTCGCTGAGGAAGGAGTGCGGGGTTTGGGTGTCTTCCATCGACAGAGGGGTCTCCAGGTGGCCCCCGAGATTGTTGCCGGCCCCCGGGGTGAGGGGCATCTCCTCGTGGTCTTGGTCCGGGTCCTGGTCTTTGCTGCAGTAAGCGTAGCGGTGGTTCATGTGCTGGGAGTAGGAGCCGGAGTGAGAGAAGCGTTTGCCGCACTTGTCACATTGGTAGGGTTTCTCTCCAGAGTGCAGTCGGCTGTGCTCGATCAGATGGTGCTTATGCTTGAAGGCCTTGTTACAGATCTTGCACTCATGAGGGCGCTTGCCTGTAATGAATAGAGAATTTCCAATAATCTATTAATATATGATAATCGAATTTGAAAAATCTTATTTTATCTTATCTTATTCTGGAAATGACAGTGAAGTGTTTTTGCAGAAGATACACACCTGTGTGCTCGTATTTGTGTCGGAGCAGAGAGCTGCTCTTCTGAAAAGTTTTTTCACAAATGTCACAAGCGTAAAGCCCCTCGTCCGTCTTCTTCAGTCTCTTCCTCCCCGGTCCTCCGTCTCCGTCCAGTCCGTCATCCATGAGGGAGAGGTAGTCCAGAGCTCCACGGCTTAACACCTCGCCCTACAGAGAAAATACACACACTGTTAGAGCTTTTTAATACCTAAGATTTCTGTGTATATTTCACTCCTATTACACATAATTCTTTAACTCACCATGAGTGCTTGTCTCTCCTGGTGGATCTTTTTCAGCGTCGCCTCAGCATCTGCCTCCATCATGTAGGCCATAGGAGAGAGGAAGCCAGGGCTGTTGGCTGGCTGGCTGAAGGGAATCGCAGCAATGCCATCGTGCCCTGAAAGCCCTAAACCAGACTGGTTGAAGATGGGAAAACCATTGTATAAGGAGCCTGCGAACACAGGAGCCCCGGCCCCCCCGTAGACCGGATGGTGGTGAATGGGCAGATGTGAGGGGGGGCTCGGCCTCCTGAGCTCTCTCCTCTCTCCTCGCGCTGAGTTGCCATTTACAGTTTTGTGTCTCCCCTCTTGGTCGGACAGCTGCTTGGGCAGGGAGAGGTCCAGAGGTTCGCTCTGGGACCAGGGGCTGCCGGTCGGGTTTTGGGGGGAGGTGAGTTCGGGAGGACAGCTGGTGAGGTCGAGACAGACCGGAGAGCCGAATCCTGAGGAGGGGACTCTCCTCCTGGCTCGAGGCGATGACAGCTCTGGGGAGCGGTTGACTGCTTGGCTCGGGCTGCCCTTCTCCTGGCGGGACCAGTATGCCGGCGAGGGCAGGGCATCATGGTGGGGCTGTGGGGGGGAGTGCATTCGGAGCAGAAGCTGCTGGGGGACAGAATGCCAGCTGGGCTTCTGTAAAGGGGATTTGCTTCCAGAGAGGCCGTTGGTTACTTCACCTGGTTTGCTGTTTTCTGGCTGGAGAGCAGACCTGGGGAAGAACAAAGGTGGCGAGGGGTGGTCTTTGGTGCGAAGACCCTCGGGCACCTCCACGGCCTCTCGGTTCATCTTGCAGAGGTAGCGCTCGTGCTGCAGGAGCACGGCCACGTTGGGGAAAAGCTGGGAGCACCAGCGACACGTCACCCCGAGGACGCCTCTCTCCCCTTCACCTGCCCCCGCCGCCTCCCTTCTCCTGTCAGGAGACACCTTCCTGTCAGACCCCCCTCCGTTGTAAATCACCCTTCTTTCCTCCATGGCAGCTCCTCCTCCTCCTCCTCCTTCTCTGTCCATCTCCTCGTACTTCTTCACCTCCCTGTGAAGCATCTCCTGCAGCATCTGCTCAAACTTGGTCCCAGAGTGCAGGTAAGGCAGCAGGGTGGTCCCCTTCAGGATGCTGGCCCGCAGAGAGAGCTCGGCCGAGGGGTCCCAAAGCCGAGCCAGGTCTGAAGCTCTGGGGAAGCCTGTGAGGTTTTGGTGGGGGTCCTGCAGTGACAGCTGGTGAGGGTCCTCTGGCCCTCGACCCAGGGCTCTGCTGTTATCTTGGGTGTGCGAAGCCATCGGAGAGCCCTTGTCATTACTGTTTCTCCCCCCGCCTGCAGAGGGAGACGTTGGGAAGGAGTGGTGGTAGGAGCTTTGGCTGTGTCCGTTAAACGCACCGCTGGCTCCTCCTGTGGTTCCTCCTCCCATTCCTCCACCACTCAGGCACTTTTTGCTGCTTAAGTGTGAGCTATAGGAGCCGGAGTGAGAGAAACGCTTCTTGCAGTTGGAGCACTCATAAGGCTTCTCACCTAAAAGAGGACACACAGATATAAATATATATGTTAAAAGATGTCAAAGTAGGTTGAAAATACCTTCGACTTGGGCGTGAGTCTTTGACATTTTTCATAATTCTCTGGTCCTGTCGTGAATTATTTTAACTTGTTTTCTGTCAACACATCAAATTGGGTATAATTTCATACCACACTATAAGTGAGGGTTACGGATTCAGTGGAAACAATAGCAAATTGATGGGTGAGTACAGCTGTTTTGATGTTATTTTGTCTCACCGCTGTGGATGCGGAGATGCTCTTTGAGGTGGTGTTTGTACTTGAAGGCTTTCCCACACTGCAGACATTTGAACTTCCTGGTCTCCATGGCTTGATCCAAACTGATGGCACTCTAGGACGACAGGACATTGTTTGTTAGTTTCATAATACAACAAGCTCATTTTTAGAATATAGCAGTTGTGAACACCTCTCCTGCCGTCTGCGTCTGTGTGTCTCACCTTGTCCTGCATTTGGTTGTGAAGAGCCAGGTGCCGCTCCATCTGTGCCCTAAGGGTGGCAGTGTATCCACAGAGCGGGCAGGCCATGTGGCCCCCCTCCCTCTCCTGACAGTACTTGATGTGGTCCCGAAAAGAAGCTCCTCGCTGATACATCCTGTGGCAGAACGGACAGGCCTGCTGGGTTCTTCCTGCATCTGGAGTCCAGAGAGAGAGAGAGAGAGAGAGAGAGAGGCCACGTTTAAAATAGAGCACGGAAATTTTCACACGTTCATTAAATATATCCATCCATGCCTCCATTTTATAATTATCCTGTTCAGGGTTACGGGGGCAGGAGCTTGGATTCATTCTTACATTCCATTTAAATATAGCTGCCATAAACTATACTGACAAAGAAAATCCTTTGGGAACAAACATTTGATTCTACATTGAAAATCGTTTTGAGAATTACACACAGTTACGTATTGAACTGGATTTCATAAATCACCTGATCAATCAAGTAACACTGTTACACAGGATGAAAGACATGAACTCGTATGTCCTCTGGGTCAGAGATCAGATATAATTTAAATCTTGAATTTGAACCAAATGTCTTGAATTAATTGAGTATTATATGTTGGTATTCTGACAATTAACTCGATTAATTATTAATCTATGACACAACCTTTTATATAAAGTATATTTAAATAAAATGTTGAGCAGAATATGAAACTTGTGGGCCAGCGTTGTACTGCTACATGCACAAACTGCTTGCAAATGTCGTCTGTAAACGTTGGTCGTTATCAGACCCTGACGAAGGCTCTTTGTTGAACCAATAGTGGTCGATGAGCTGATATGTGAAAAGCCTCTGTTTTCCTTTCCATTTCCTCAGAATAACATTAGAATAATCTGATATGTGCTGTGTCTACTGTCAGTCTGCAGATGAGCGCTTCATCAGAAGCGACAACACGCTGCTGCTGCTGATTGTGAACCAACCTGCTCCCTCAGGTGAGCGGTGCTGAGCTCCCGGTGACCAGATGGCAGGCGGCAGCTCGTCGTGCCCGCCGCCCGGGTGGTACGCTGCTGCCGTCCCATTGTGGTTCAGATGGTCCAAGAGGCTGGCTGAGGTAGAGGCCTTCCTCAAATGGGCAAGAAATTCAAAGTGGGCCAGGTCCTCCAAGGCATTCTGGGAGTCTGAGTTCTTACCTGGGAACGGAGAAAAACATACAGCATGAAAAGCATGAACGTGTTGAGCAGTGTGTGGCATTTTGTAAAATTAAAACTTCATTTAATTAAGTGAAACATAATTCTGATATTTGCACACTCGCTAGAAAATAATTCTATAGCCACATGATTCTTTCCTTTATTTAATAAGTTAAAAGTTTCAATGAAGTGAAAATCGAGGCTGAGAAAGAAGCATGAAAGTCGTGTTGTGACAATAAATACAATACGGACAACAATGACTAATAAACATATGTGAAAAATTCATAAACATTATCCAGTAATTGTGCAGATTAATAAGACATGACGTCCCCTAGAATGAGTTTTGAATTCAGCATTCGCTCGTCGGCACTGTGGTTGAAACGCAAGTTACATTTCCTTCATTACGTGTGTAAATCAAATTCTTGAAATAGGGTTTGCTCTCTGGTTTTGTGTGAACGTACATGCCTCCTTCATATGTTCATATATGTGTGTGTGCAGAGGAAGTGGAGATAAACTGTAAAGTGACAATGTGCTAAATTGTTCACTTGAAGACCGACAGATAAAACAATATATTCAGGGAACCATTTGACCAGATATGAAAGTAGATTTGTAGAATTCCTTCTCGTCCGTGCCCTGAGAGCAGTGACAGGCAGGCAGAGAGAGAAAGCCACGAGAAGGAGGAGAAGAAGAAGAAGAGAGGGCGCCTCCTATCACGAATCGAGCCAGTCAGCTTACAGCGACTTTGAGGAAGATTTTTCAAATGTTTGCAGATGTTGGCATATTTTGAGCTGTTTTTTTATGTGGTGAAGGGAAGAGCCTGTGCGGTTGAGTGTTGTAAAAACTCAGCTTTGCCTTCATCAGGCAAGGCCAAATCACACAAGGCGAGGGAGCTAAGTGATTGTTAGTAGGCAAGCCGCGTGAGCCTTTGATCTCTCCTAAATAAAAGGGAAAGCCTCACGTCGCGCAGCGCTGATTTCAGTACCGTAACGTCACCTCTTTGATGCATGGAAATATTGTGACATTGTGTGGGATGAGTTCTTTTGTCATGCTTTCAGAAGGCTGCCTTTTCAAAGAGAGGAGTGAGAAAAAGGAACAGCTTGTAGGGAAGGCATGGTTTCACACGGAGCTGATATGAAGGTGTATCTAGAGGGCTCCGAGGAGCATCATGACACTCCAGGTGTGTTGCATCAGAAAAAAAAAAAAACTTGTTTACACATACAACACATCAGTCTCATCCTGTATTATATTTCACTTTCCTTCTCAGTCAGGCTTCAGCTCTTCAGAAAGGCTTGAAATAGCAAAACATTTTATAGTTTACTTCATTACAACTCACAGTACATCCTCAGTGCTTCCTGCTCTCCCTCCCTGTTAGCGGCAGATGCAGCGGCGGTGGCGGCGTCCTCCACCGCCTCGGCCTCGGCCTCCACCTGCCCGCAGTAGTTCCTGCCGCCGGGGCTGAGGCTGAGCGGGCGCGTGGAGCGGGCTGGGCTGCCAGGCTCCTCCGTCCCCTCGCTGGGCGTCAGGCTCGTCTTGTCCAGGCTCTCCTGGCAGTCCTGGGGCTCCAGGCTCCACAGGCCAACCTCATCCTCCCCCTCAGATCCCAGCGAACTCACTTGCTCAGCATCCACTGTGAGAAGGAGAGAGAATGAGTCAATTTGAGGAGGGGAAAAAAAAAAAGACTGGCTCAGGCTGATGAGTTTAAATGCCAAGCAGCAAACACACACTTTGCTCATTGGGGGATGGATTCTGTAATACTATATTGTATTTTTAAATATATTAAAAATCACACACAACAAAGCCTTTAACTTACAGTCAATGAGGTGGCTATTACTGTGTTGTGGTGTCCAAATATATATCATCATTTTTAGACATGATTCAAACAGACACGTGTCTCTTATCATTTCAGATGGCATTTAGGTGGTTGAGCTGTAGATAATGATCAAAAGAGGCGAGAGACGATGCTTTGTGATTTTAAAGAATATGTCAGGAACTGGCACAGAACAGGGGAAAAACCCAAGCAGAAATTCAAAAAAGTTTTGTGTCTCTATTTTACATGTTGTTTGAAGCAAAAAAACAACAACAAAAAAACATATAAAATACCAAAAAATACCCCAAAACAATTGCACTATTATTTGCTTTATTTTTTTCTATTCATTTGCATTTCAGTGTTGTTCCTTGGTGAGCAAGAGGAATCAATCATGTGAAGTTGTTCAATGTGTTTTTTATCATGAGGTATTTTTTATGTCTCTGTGTGAAGTATGATCAATACAAGCAGTCTCAGCATGTAACATACACTCAGAGAAGAAGAGCTCTGACCAGAATATTTCACTTTCTCCACAATATAAAACTTACAGAAACAGAAATACAAAGTATTAATAGTCATTTCTCACCAATTTCTGTGTAATTTCCAAAGAGATGGTTTTACTCTGATGGTTCTGAGAGTCAAATGTGGTTTTCATTTTAAAACTGAAAATTAAAAATGGATAAATTGAATTTGAAAAAAATATGTTTTTAATTAAAGTCATGACTAAAAAAAAGGTTTTTATGATTTGGTGATCAAACTTCAATCCAATAAATTACAACTCATTTTAATGTTAGTATTAATCACAGTAATTGATTTTTTCAAGTAAAGGATTTGCCATTTTTTAAAAGAAATCTTTTCATTTTTTTTAACAAAGAGTCAAACGTTTTATTTGAACTGAAACTGTTCAAATGCGTAATTGCTATTAAAGAGCACAATTTGCACGGCTGGAGAAAAATCTGTTTTTATGTCTAAACTCATATTTTCAGCACATGTGAGGCCTGCGAGTTGCGGAGCGGCAGGGCTACAGTGCAGCAGTAAGAAGAAAAGATAAATAACATATTGTAATTTGAAAGTGTACCCTCGGTGCCCAGACTGGAAAGGCGCATTACTTTTTCCCATGGCAAAGACAATAAATGACAATCACAAACACATGCCTGGGATTTCAGCTGTAGGCTCTTATTTCCAAGGCTTTTTTTTTTTTTTTTTTTTTTGAGGACGCTCTGTTTTCCTCTCGCTGATTGGCAATATCTAATCACAACCAAGTAATGACCATTTAAGAGCACAAACAGACTCCGTGCCAGCGCCTTTGAAATATAGCATGAGAGAAAGCCAAAGCATTGTCGAGGGGGGGGGGAGCGTGGCCTCTGCCAACATCCAGAGGACCACTTCTTTTAGTGTCGTTGTGAAAATAAGGTTTCTTATCAGTATCTGATGAAGGTTGTAGTTCAATATCGTCATGCTTCTTGTTACTTTTAAATACAATTTCCTCTTTGACCTTCGGAGCATTGTGCCTCTTTTCATGAGATCAGAGTGAAAATAAGGTTTCACAGTTCACTAAATTTCACCAAACACAAACAAAGTTTATTCATTAAACTGTCAAAACAAGTCTCAGTCACTCCGGAAAAAAATGTCATTTCTCTTTGAGCCGTTCCAAACGCACCCTCGCAGGCTGGTGGGCACAATAATTGATGAGTGTTTTTGCCTTCGGCTCCTATACACAGTCGGCTACGCCCCGCAGCTCGCAGAGACTGTACACTGGAGGAGACGTTTCAGCAAATCTGCCTCATCAACTCTACATCTAGAAGGCACAAAGCACAGATAACACACACTCACTCTGAAAGAGCAAAGGGGGGGCCACTGTTGCTGAGGGGGCCGGCCCGCAATCACAAACAAACACTTAAAAAGCCTCTGAGTGCGCCCATACAATTTACACACATTCCTCAGATGAGTCTATTAGCTTATCTCAAAATGCAACACCTACATGTGTATCTGTATGTATCAGCAGGTTGTGCATCCTGTCCCGGCTCCGTTACACCCCCTGTAAAAATGCAAAACTCTGATTCACCCGAGGCCAGTCATCCAGGCCTGTGCTCCATGCAGCGCTAAGGGGAGGAATGACTCGCTCTTATGGGGGGTGAAATTGCTCATCAAATGTGCTTCCTTACAGCAGACAGAGATGAAGTTCTATGATGTAGTTGAGGTCGACCTATCAGCCCTGCAGGAGTTTCCTGGGATGATAGGACATACCGCTGGGCCCAGAAAGAGAGAAATCTGCTCCGGATTAGCATTAAATTGGCTCTAATTTTCCCTCCCATGACATTGAGTGACACTGAGCCTATATGTGCTGTCATTAAAGCGGCACCGCGCTGGGATGGCTTTCATTATCTGGCCCGTTGATTTATTTATTTGGATAGCGACTGCATCCTTCAAATAGGTCTTTTATTTTCTTTTTTTTTTCTCGTTGGAGGACACTAAATCTCTGAACAGTGCAGGAGGTTCGCCTGCAAGTAGAGACTGTATATCAAGGTACAAAGGAGTTTGAGGGTGATGAATTCATGCGACGTGCAAGAAGTTTTTAGAATGTGTAATTTGTTGGAATACGGTGAACACGAAATAACACACACCACAGCACAGCAGAGAGCAGTCCACTGCTGGTGTGCATTCACTGGAGTGTGTGTGTGTGCGTGGGAAGAACGTGAGTCATATCCAGAGAGTGCTAACCGAACTGTGCTGCATCATGCTTGACAGTGTCGATCACTCGGTCTTTTGGGGACTGTTTCTGATGGTCTGACAACAACAATGTGTTCAGATCAAACGCTGCAGCACTATTTTAATCCATCTGTCGCTTTCCCTGCCTGACAGTGAGTGAACGTCTCAGAGATTGATGGTCTGCCTGCCATGTGAGGCCTCAAAACTGATGACCAACAGTAGTTCTTTTATTATTTACACAGTTCAAGTTTTCAAAGACAGACAGAGACGGACGCCTCAATGCATTCATGAGCACACATGTGTGTCACATGGAAACGCAGAATTTTTACACGGCCACACTGAAATGCAAACCACACCAAAAAAAAAAATAAAATAAAATCACGTAAGATAAAGAAAAATAAATGGTCTCAACATGTCTTTTGCAGCAGCTCACAACAGCACAGAGATAGTTCCAGTCTAAATCGGCACTGTTTATATCCCGGAGGGCATCCACTGTACAGCAACACGCTAAGCTGCAGTTTATTTTACGATGCACACATGTGATCTGGTATTGACTCAGTAATTATGTGGCTAAATGGTAAGCACGCAATAATTACCTAGAAATTACCTTGTTTGTTTCTTTTGGTTTTAAATGGCAACAAACGAGGACAGGCCCAATTTACTGTGCAATGTAATCGTTACCGTTCTGCTGATTTTTTTACAATTCGACATTGTCACATTAAAAACGCCAGAATAACGGTAACACAATATTATTAATGCTATTAAATAGATTTTCATTTCTCACACTAGATGACGACAACAATGAATAACTTTTCACGCAAATATAAGTTTAAGACATTTTGGTAACCTGCACAAATTGAAGTGTTTCTTTCATTTGTGTCAGAAACCATTAATGTTGAATTAAATGTGTCAGGGACAGGGTCGTACAGCTTTTATGATATGTCCAAATTAGAGCTATTAAAAATACACCATATGCACAGCCTGCCATCAAAATTACCATTAAATTTACATAGGAAATATAACGAAGTACTGTACAATTTAAATACATGTTTTAGGTTATGACTTTTCATTTTTCATGTCATCACTTTTTAAAGTTTTTTTTATCACATTGCTTCTTAAATATATCAATCAAAAGTTCTTGAATGAGCAGGAATAAATGAGCATTACTCTTCAGATGACATAACATTACACTAATATCTGACATTTCAAACAGCACAAAATGTAGGCGGCAAAACTGTCAGAGACAAGAAGGGAAACAGTAAACTGAATAAAAACTTACTGATGCATCATGTTTTTGTGACAGAGCTCCGTGTGATACATAAAAAAAAAGCGCTTTAAAAAATCATTTCAAAATTATTTAGTTCTAATTAACAATGCTCCTTCCATGCTGTTCGAACTGTGATGGCTTCACAGGTGTCGAAAGAACAACACTTGCTATTTTGAAAGCCAATAAAATTACCACATGAGGGTCACGGACGCCCACACGTCAAACACAAAGCAAGCGCAGGAAGATGTGTGTCTTGTCATTTTACAGTACCTATGCGAGCAGGTCAGAGGCGAGGTAAGTCCATATTCATCTGCAGAGCACGCTCATGTTGACAGCGACGGCCTCTCTTAAAATATGTAGTGAAGCATGTCATTTAAAAAAAAAAAAAAATTCTCACTGAGACAACTCTCCTATTCATACCTGCTCCTGCTGTGTGACAGTCATGCAATGAGTCAGGGGAGGACCGCAACCAAGAGCTAACACCTCCCACCTGATCTCCTTCATCTTAGCAGCAACTCACTCTCTCTGTCTCTAACTTTGGCACCTAGACCTGCTGGGGGTTTGGTTTGGTTTTGTTTGACCTGCCTAGACAAAAGTGAGAGAGGGGGGGAAAAAATCACACCATGACCATGTGCAAATTACATCTACCTGTGTTACTGCACATGCACCAAATACACAAGTGTCATTCCCTGCACATGCTCTGCTACAAGACAGGATTTGATAGATGTAATTCAAGTGTATGATAGCAGTGATATTCCCAAGTGAGTTTAACTTTACAGAAAACCCGGTGCTGAGTTTTGGTGGTTGCCTCATTCCGGAATGCAGCTCTTAATTTCAATTGATCCAAATGTTTTACAGATTATATCATGAATGCTGACAGCAAATTGAGGATTAAATGCTCCAAATTACATGTTAACCAATAGGAATGGTGGTAATGTGATGTTTTGCTGCACTTTTATTGCATTTCTGTGGCCAGAGAAGAGGAAGTGCAAACATTCTTGTCTAATGATGGTGAAAATAACCACAAACACATTGATATGAAAGCCCAAGTCTCACAGTCAACTTCTAGTTCAATTGATTACAGTCATTTCTGAGCTGGTTGGCAGCGGGCCACGGAGAAGTCTGCAAATGGATGCTGGCGAGAATAAATGAGAGTGAAACTGTGACGCGGTGGATGGGGACTGTAAAGGTCATATTAGTGTGACGGAAGAGATGCTGAAATGTGATGTGTGGTGCAATATGTGATGTTGCATTCTTGCAACGTGTTTGGTATACAGTGCTGTGGTGTGCATGTCAGAGAAAGGGGGTGACGAGAGTGAGAGTGCAGAGAGATGTGCACGGAGCAAGAAGTGCAGCGAGAGAGTGGGAAAGAAAGGCCGAGAGAACGAGCGATGGAGAAAGTGAGAGGTAAAAGAAAGAGAGAGGAGTGAGGAATTAGAGAAGGTGAGAAAGCAACGGTGTCAAACTGTCCCTGACACGAATCTTCCAAATGATGTCGAACTGTGAAAAACATGATACAGAGGGAAATCCCCTCAGCGCACACACACACACGCACACACACACACACAAACCAGGGTATAGAGAAATGCAGAAAAACAAACAAACACAGCTTGTATTGTCTGCACAAATGGGGAGTGAGCCCGGCCTGCAGCAAAGAAATACACGACTAAAACTGTGTGTGTGTGTGTGTGTGTGCGTGCGCTCTACTTCACCAATATGTGAAATGCAGTCAGATAGTAAAAGTCGAAGCCCATGTGGTGCCGCGGCAGCGAAGTCACGGCTCTGTGCCTTTAGATGTCCTGCTCATTAGGAGACACCACCCTGTCAGAGCATTTAAACCCCCACCACAGAATGTGCAGCCGAGGGGGCGACATCTGCACCGACAGAACGATCAGATCGAGACATAAACAGCAGGCTAATTTCTTCATATTGATCAAGTGTCCACGAAGGCAGCACAGCTCTGCAGTGAAGCAGTGGTCTCTGAATTGGTAACAAACACCGTATTGAAACTGCTTTGCCTTTGTTCAATGTGGCTTTTAATGATTCTCTTCAATTAGGGCCCTGGTGACACAAAAACAGAACCCCCCCCTCCAGGCATTTTACTAGCTTCAAAGCCACCCAGCCATTCACTGATACCACTCACAAAGTTGATTTGTCAACGAGTTGCGTTTTCAGTGTGACTGCGCTGGTGTTAGTTTCATTATTCACATATGGCTTCTCAGTACGATTTCAGAGGAGCCTCCGCGAATCAAAGCGCAGCCCCTGAGACACGGACTGTACCGCGCCACCCGGCCGCCCTGAACGGGCCCAGGCATCTGAACATCGATTGAGATCAGTAGCTACGATCTGTTATTCACTATCTCCATGTCACATCGCTGCATCAAACAGAGAACCACATGTGCTTTAGTGGAAACCTGCTCTCGTGTGACTTCAAACGACAGAAAGAAACTCACAGCAAATGAGCAGAAATAAGGTTCAGCAACAGCAAATAAATAGTGCAGAAAGCTGTACTTACTGTACAGTCCGTACGCTGCAGGGCCGGCTAATCTACATCATGATAGAAGTGACAGGATAAAGGCTTCGCTGCTATTGTCTTTATCTTTCACCTTCAATCCACAGCAGCTTTTTTTTCTCTATTTCAGATCTGATAGGTCTAATCTCCTCCTACTCATATTTGCACTTTACCCATGCGTACTGCACATCTCTCATCGGCCTCTAAACACAGCAGAGTACGTGTGAATTCGCTTTTTCTTCGCCAAACATGTGGGAATTCTAACAATGCGAATTGTGCGGAGATGAAAAAGGCGAAGCGCCGACGCGACATGATGGAGTGAGTGTTAAACAGGCTCCAAACAGCCTGGTCCATGCTGCCATGTCGGCGCGTGTTGGTGCATTTCACAGAGAGAAATAAGTGCAGTGAGACTCAATGTGAAGAAGAGAGGGGTCCCAAATAACTCGTGGCCTACATCAGTCATCACCCCCACCACAAAGGTGCATGTACGTGGGGGTGAAACAGTGAGAAAGCTATGAGTCACTTGAAGTACAGTACACTGATGTGTAGCTGCAGACACACACGGAGAGGCGGTGTGAAGAAGAAGAAGAAGGAGTAACACACTACAGGGTGTACTTTCATCCCCTCTTGTACATTCCCACCCCAGCTATGTATTCTTAGACTGTGGTGAGTCAACTCTAGACATCCATGACATATTTTTGTAGCCTATAATGATGATAACTTTCAACGTTGATAGCTGCCGCCGCATGAACGTCAAAATTAATAGCTTTGCATTTCTGGCAGGTAGAGCTCCGAGAGGCAATGACACAGCGGCTAGATAATGAGCTTATCATTCAGTTTATCATTATAACAACTGTTGTCTTCCACCATGAATACCAGCAGCTCGTTCTATAGGGTACGCTTTTTTTTCACATGCCGCATGTCGAGTATAGGAGGTCGCACAGATCACACAAAACAAACCACAGAGGGTTAAAAATGGACGAGCACCTCGGCCTCCTTTTCTATGGCTTCGTCTCCCTGTTTGTTTTCAGGGCGAATGCTGAAAATACAGAAAAAGAGTAGGAGGAAAATGAAAGAGATCACGTTCATATTTCAGTTCTGAATGTATCTGACTAGGTTCAAACGTTTCGACTGTCACACGAGCGCTGCCTTGCTTCTTTTTTCTTTTTTTCCTTTTACCTGTCTGCTGTGTTGTTCACTGTGGTTTTCCCATCAAGAGACAAAACTGAGAACTGAAAAGTATGAAAATAGTAATAATACTTGCTGCTGTGATGCTAAAGTGTGACTGTTTACCAAGTTTTTTTTTTTTTTGCTCCTTGCCAAACACAATAATACAGTTTGTGTGCAGAAAATTGCAGCAATCAGTTTTTTCTCTGTGCACAAACGACACAAGGTGTGAGTGAAGAGGTGCGCAGAGAGCTTCTGTGGTTGCCTGTGTTCTTCCTTTGGAGGTTTCCTGTATTCTGCTGCCTACATGTTTACCTGTCCTGTAGACCACCACAGTGACATTTGTCAAAAAAACAGTTTTACCTTGTTTGACACAGGCCTTTACCTTCAAAGCAGAGAAGTCATGAGTTAGATGGATAAGTTGTTTTATGACTGTGGGAAGATTTGAAAATATTCTTTAGTGTTTAGAGAGAAGATTTTTTTTGACAATTGATTTGCCTCTTCTGTTGCAAGGATATAACAAGTGTATATACATTTGGAGTTTAGTTGGATTCTCTCAATCGTAGCAAAATGCAAATCTGTTTCCAGCTTTATGATTTTTTAAAAGTCGAACATTCGCCTCATTCGTCGTCTCTTTCTCGCTTCCTCATTACACGTCTGTAATAAAAGTCACACGCAGAATCCCGTTTCCACTGACCTGTCACAGACAAAATAAAACACGCTGTTGATTTCATTCTGGACTTCCCGACTGTGTCATGCTGAGTTGTGTCACCCGAGTCATTTACCGTGCCAGTGACTCACCGGCAGTGTCGAGCTCCACTTCACTGTATCTGTACTGCGTGTGAGAGCTCGTATAGAAACGTCTCTGTGTCGGTGCCACCGTGAGCCTCGTGTGCATCTGCTGCGCTGCGAGCAGGGCTGATGTTGGTGAGAAAGGTTAGCTGGGTTAGAGGAACACGTTATTTCGAGTTGGCCCTCCGCCTCCTCCTGGTTTCCGTGTAGCAAGGGATCGGTGCTGGAATGCAGTAACGGTCACAGAGGGACCCACGCACTCACCACACTGTGAATCAAAACCCAAACTCCACTTCATTAGGCTCCTGTCATTGCAAAGACTCTCACACCACTCTATAAATACCCCTGTCTCCCCCCTCCAAATTTGTTTTCCCTCTTTTTTCTTTACACATGAAAATGCTCAGGGACCGTTCCAGCTTTCTGATGTGGCTCTTTATTTTGTACGTTGGCGCAAGAAACCACACAATAGTGGCTCCTTTTGAATATTAAAACATTCTCTGACGGAGCACAAAGGTTCTGAAGTTTTTTAATAGGGGTGCACGCTAAATAAAACTTCTCTTTGAGTTTAACAGCTACACACTGTGGGATCTGGTGAGTTCAACTGGAGCTGCGACTTTCAGTCACTTGCGACGGGAGATTTGTTTTGAGGGTGAAACAAATATGTCTGGTATCCCACTGACTTTGTCTGCTTCGTCTGTATATGAGATCTGTTATAGGTGTTTTGCAAGATGTGGTGTTCTTGAAAAGGACAATTTAACACATCTAACCACTCAAAGCAAATCTAAAACCCCAAGATGTGAGATTTCTGAGGAGGCCATGTTGCCATAGAAAAGATCAGAGCAGACAAAGACGGAGGTAGTCACGCTAGTATGGCTCTTCATGCCACTACAAGTGACATTAATAATAATCTTGGCCTGTTATTTATGTCCACTTTCAACCACAAAAAGTAAATAAATAGTCCTGATAGTCGACAAAGGAAAGACAAACTGCTGCTGGGGTCAAAGGTCATTCAGTGAAATTACAAAGGATGTAACTGTATCTAAATACACTTTGTTTTAAAATGACATATGTTCTAATAGATAGAGGCTATAGATGAGACAGTTCCTGCCTTGTTAACATACAGACGGGGCGCCATCCTCTGGCTCACACCGACATTGCATTCTCCAGGCAAAGAGATGATGCTGCACCAAAACATTTCGAGTGACCACATGTGACCTCCATGGCTTTGAAACATAGAAGACATGCCTTTCCACTGTGTCACTCTGCTTTTATTTTCTTTGTCTTTCACTCAGTTGTTCCTCACATGTCTGCAAACACTATCTACTCTCTCCTCTCCGTTCCTGCCTCTTTGTCTCTCCGCGCTCTTTCGTCACTTTTTCTGCCCTTTGAGCACACACACATAAAGAAACACACACACACACACGCAATTAAACTGGTCTTTTTGTGGTTGTGCCGTTCTGATTAAGAAGAAGTATGAGTCACATTGCATATTAATTTACACACATCCGTATGTTTGTTAGTTACAGCTTGATGGATTTGTGTGTGTGTGTGTGTGTGTGTGTGTGTGAGAGAGAGAGAGAGAGAGAGAGAGAGAATGTGTGTGCTGTGCATGTGAAGCCTGAACCAACGCCTTGAAAAAGAAACTAATTAAAGTCATGGAGAAAAATGCAAAGGCAGCAGAACCGCATAAGAGAGTGTGTGCATGTCATTACTGACCTGGCCCAGTTGGAGAAAAAAAAAATGATGGCAAGAAAAGAGAGAGAGACAGAGAGAGAGAGAGAGAGAGAGAGAGAGAGAGAGAGAGAGAGAATAAAAACCTCAACCAGTGAAATAATGTATATAAAAAAGATTCAACAAGAAGAAAGGTTTAAAAAGCAAACTTCGGGAGTTTAAGAGGATCTTTGATGTGTATCAGAAGAGGAAAGCAGCCTTGCGACTGGGACGACAGTAATTTTAAGTCGAAGCAGAAGGCTGGCTGGCTGGCTGACTGGCTGCCTGGCTGACTGACTGTGGGCTTTGATGGCGCTGGCTGTTTGAAGTGGTTTTCGGGGGATGGGAGCAGCGTGTGGTGTCAGTGGGACAGGGGAGGCGCACAGGGAGGAGGGGGGGGGGGACATGATGGCGACAGTGCAGGGCTCGGGGAACCCGGCCTGGGAGGAGCGGAGGATGGACGGAGAGGGGAAGAAAGCGGGAGAAGGAGTGGATAAAAATGGAAAAAGAGTGCAAGTGATAGGAGGCGGAGGAGCTGGAGTACAAGGAGATAAAAGTGAATCAAAGGGATGATAAAGACAAAGGAGAGAAATGGTAAAGAGAGAGCCACACAGAGAGAAAGAGAGGCAACAGATGACGGCCAGAAAAAGCTGCAAATCTGATCAGAGGAGGAAAAAACAGTGAGTGACAATGAAATACATGAAGTCAACTTTCCAGAAATGTGCCAGAAACCCAGAGCCCCGTCCCAATATCAGGCCTGGACACATTCACACCTAAGCATTACTTGTATCATTTAGGTAGATGACGTTACCTCCCTCTGATATGCTGCCAGGCTGCTGCGTATAATCATGACTGCACTGTTTCCCCAAGGTACCAAAGTCAACCAGGCGGCCAAGAAGGAAAAGTAAATCGATTCTGTACAACTTCAGAATGTTTTTTGTTCTCCCTGCCGCTTCAGTTTCTTTTATTAGTGACTGCAGTTTTCAGCTAAAAAATCTTCCCCACGGTCGAAAACAACTTGTGACAAACCATGAGAAGTCTATAAAAAAATTAGATAAGACTATCTAGCAGATTGTTACATGGTGATAAGTGACAGGGTGGACCAGCACATATTTGTGTGGCTTCCTTTCTAGCAAAAAATACATCCGGTGCAGGGATCCTGTTCCTTATCATACCTGAGCTACCAGAGATTAATTTGAGTGATCTAATAGTTCAAGCTTCTAGGAAACACATCAGCATCTCTGTTTGTCTGAGGAAGAGCTGATCAGTGTGTTTTGTCCTTAAAGGCTCTGAAAAAGACTCAATACATAAACCACTGAAAGGTACTTTTTTTTTTTTTGCAACACTACTAATAAGCACAACCAGAATTCTGTTGGGAAAAAGTTGTAAAACGTGAATTGGATATAGTAAAAGGAAATGTAATGTTTGACCTCATCAAGTTGATTTTTGTATTTATCTGCTTATTCTAAAATGTGATGGCATGTTTCAAACAAGCTGGGACAGGAGCAACAAAAGACTGTGATCCAAAAACACCTGAGTGGATCCTTCCACAGGTGAACAGGTTGATTGGTAACAGGTGATTGTGATTGTGTGTGATTGGGTATGAAAGGCTCAGTCGTTCACAAGTGAGGATGGAGAGAGGTTCAACACTTTGTGAACACAGGATTGTATAAAGGAGATTAGTACACGGGCTCAGGAAGACACAATTTGTTCAGAGATGTTGCCAGCAAAATAAACAGAGAGAGTGAGAGAATGAGGGAGCGGCAGAAAGGGAGTCAGATAGATGTTGTGATAGTGTGTAAAATATAAGCCCTGAAGCTTTGACTGTTACAGGTGGGCTGAAAAAATCAGTAAAGCATGTTCGCCCCTTGGTGGAATGTGTTTACTCCCTCCCAGGTAACTATGTGTGTGTGTGTGTGTGTGTGGACAGAGAGTGGGATGTGCAGGTCAGATGAAGGTGGTGGTGCCAGGTGATCACAGGTACAGGGAGACAGAGAGGAAGAGGGGGAGTCGGCTATCTGGCCTCTCCCATGCCTTCAAGTCCAAGTTTCACTTTTTTTCCTCACCTGGCCTGATGGAAGCACCAGCCCTCGTTTGCAGATTGAGGTTATGATGGTTGACAGAGCAGGTCGACAGGAGCATGTGCCTTTCTGATCATCGAGGAGAGAAGGTTTACACAGAAATTTTACATTTTAACATAATATCTATACTGTTGTTTGCCTTTAACATCTCTAGGTGTTTGTGGGCAATGAGCAAACCAAGGATTATCTTATGTTTAATTTTTTACAACTCTTGCATTATTGTCATGATCCTGCTTTATATGTCAGGTAAATCACTTTAGAGGCAACAATACAAACTATTGTCTGATCCCAGCTTCTGAAATCTGAATTTGGCTGCTCTGTTTTATATCACTGTACATCGAATAACTTTTGGTTTTGGCCTCTTAGTTGGACAAAAATAGCAGTTTGAAGTCACCACTACCAACTCTTGGAACCTATTTGATGACGCTTTAGAAGCCATAGAATTAGTCCAAGAGTAATGGATAACAAACAGCAACCCTGTTGTGATGATTCCATCCATAAGCAGTTCTTTAATCTTCTCTAATACTGTATTATAAAACTACATATACAGTAGAAGAAATATTAATCCACATCGCCCACTCCGACTGTCGACTCCCTGCTATTATCTCATATACAGCACATGTTTCATCCAGTGCCAAGAAACGATCCCTTTGTTTGTCACTCATCAGAAAGAAATGCCATGTCTCATTCCATACAGCTTATAATGTATTTACTTAAACTGCAGTGTTGGTGTACACAGTGAGAGAGAGGAACAAAGTGAAACACACAGACCAATATTTGGTCTTGGACTTGGATTCAGAGCACGAAATATAGGATGAGATAACGGGATGAGAAGATGAAAAAAACAAGTGTTAAACTGATAACAAAAAACACAAACAGTGCCGAGGTTGGTGAGGTTTCTGGCCTCAGAGATGATCAAGGCAGATCCTTAACAAATGCCACCCCTCCTTCCCCGTCTGATGCTGATACACACCACATATCAAACTGTTCCTCTTTCACTCCTGGCACGGCCTCAGCCAGCTGAGTGGGTCTGCCTGCCTGCCAGGCCGCCCCCCCCCCCATCTCTTTCTCGTTCTCTCCCCTCTCGCTCTCTGCCACCCATCTGGGCCTTGTAATACATGACAGCTGAAGCAGGGTTTCCAAATTTAATTTGAGGTGTGATAAAACAGCACATATCTATAAATTGTGTGCAGAGATCATTTTAACCTCTTTCTTCTGTCAAACATGTGCAGCATATCAAACGCATAATACCCGCGCTGTCTGCACAAAAGGAGGATCCACAAATAGACTTAATGGCGAGGAGTCTTTGCCAGAGCAATGACAAAGAATGTAATAATAACGCTGCAAATGGCAATATGTCAAAAAAAAACGAAAAGGGATCAATTTGCAACACGAAGCTCTACAGTATGTAAAGCTTCTCTATCAGATACAACGCCTTTGATGTGAAAACAGAAATGTCTGTATATCAGTGAGAAGCCACAAGAGCTACAGTTGGAGTTCAACGTGCGAAAAGTGCAAAGCTTGCCACCTACACAAAAATACACACACACACACACACACCTCATGAGCCTTGTGGTTATTAGCACTATCTTACAGTCTGAAGGAGTGTGATCCTCAGATGTACTGTCACGTCTCAAGTTTCTAATGAAGTTCACTGTGGTGCTGCTCCGGCACTGTTAGGACGACTCAAGTCTTCCTGATGATTTGACCGTCATCTGCTAATGGATCAGATCCTGATTGGGTTTCTGCGAGCGACCCACGTGGATTTGAAAATCAAATTCCACTCTTTGTTGCAATATGCAAGAAAAGGAAATTTAGCTGTAACATCTTGACAAAAGAGATCCTACAACTGGAGTCATGTGCAAGAGCTAATATGGCGGAAAAGCCCTCTGCGCGTATTAATGCTGCGAATGGCACTGCAATACTTTCCAAATAATTCCTCCTGGAGTGGATCAACGGCGTGGCAGCCACGCGGCAAGAACGTACAGTAAGACATGGGACTGCTTTGGCTACATGTGAAGCATCGGAATGAGCAGTAATCGAATAAACATGTGAAAAATACCAGAGGGACTCAATCAAGGGATTCCCCATTACTGCTGTGCAGATCTGGCATCAGACACGCAGAGCTGCGACGGGAGAAATCTGCGACACTCGCAGCTGTGGGAACGGTGAGGAGCAAATGAGGAAACACTTAGATTTTCCCACATTCTGTCGCCCGTCCCGTCTCTTCTGTCTCTACCCCTCACGCCCCCTCGTCCCCTCCATCTCTTGTCTTCTCACGCCGACGAGCTATTTTGGCTGTCTCCAGCCCTGTCAGCCCCATCAGCTCCCCACCTCTGTCATCCTCCTCTCTTTTCTTCTTCCTCTCTCCCTCCCACCCGCTGCTTCTGACGCCTGAGCTGAGCCCCTTGAAGAGTCCTGGTAATAAACTGTGGTGCCTGGGCTCTTCATTGCTGTCTCGCCCTCCCCACCCCTCATCCCAGAGTGCCGATACATCTGCCGTTAAAGCAGGCCCGGTCCAAACGGCCCGGCCCCTCTGCTCTGTACAGTACGAGCACGTCAGTCTTTAACGTTCAAATGCCCCCCCACCCACCCCCACCCCTCCATTCTCTCTCTCTCTATTTCTCTTTTTCCCTCTCTTTTTTGCTGCTCAAGTCCTTTGTGTACAGTGTGCTATGCTCAGTGTGGCAGCACTGTGCCAGAAAAACCCACACAAACACACACACACACACGCACACATGTATGCACACACACACACAGTCACAGACACACAGCTGGGGCCCAGCTGCATACAAAGACTGGGGTTTGGAAATCAATGAAGGAGAAAGAAGAAAAGGGGAAAGGAGTTTAAATAAATTGGCACTTGAAAAAAGAAGAAAAACGAGAACGAGGGAGCGAGGGAAACAGGGAGAGAGAAAGTTCCCTCTTAAAAAGGCACATCAACTCAACAACAGAGGGAGGTTTTTCACGGACTAACAAAACACAACGCGCAAAGCAACACGACTAAATATGTTTGCGAGGGCGCTCATGAAACGCAACCCTGCGTTTGATTCAAGTGTTTGAATGAGCCCGGTCGGTCGTGCCGATGTCGTTCTGTCAGAGCTGAGTCTGAAGGCAGGGAGAGAGCTCGAACATAACGTAACCAAAAGACTTTAAACAAATGACAGCATTTTCTGAGCCTCTGAGACCAACAGCACTGCACCGACAAGGTGGCACTGGTGCAATTCATTTAGATAGAGAACGGATGAGAAAATGTTGTTCTGGAAAAAAAAAAAACTGAAGTAAAGATTCAGCTGCTTTCTTCATTTTCTTCAATTTATTCAACTGTAAAAAATAATCAAGCTTACTTTTTTTTGTTGAGGGAAATAAACGTCATCGCCTCTTTTCTTCAAACGTCATCCAGTAACTTTAGAGATTTTTGGTTGAGTAAAAAAACACTTTTAATGATTAATAAATATGGGATGAATAAGTAGTAAAGAAAAAGGCGAATGACCCCATGGTGTCAGAAATCATTGGTTTAACTGACTGTGGCCTGAAGGGGGATGTTACACTGCTGACTATCAGCTAATTAATTCACACTCTTTGAAACTCAAATCTCTCTCACGCGCTCGGTAAATACAGGTCATCGCTTCACATGGATGTGTTTCCTTCCTTTGTCTCAGGGCTGTTTCCAATCTGCCAGGAATGAAGAGTAGTAATTTCGTCACGTTGCTTAAGATTGGTGAACATTGACAGTTTTATTGGGAGAGACAGAGACATAATCAATAGGCGCCTTGGAGAGAGAAGAAAAGTCAGCCTGTGTTTTTTTCTCTTTCTTCTGGTTTGGAAAGGATCCTCAAATCGCTGTCTTATGAGTCTGCTCTGCCAAATTCATTTGGTTTTATCAAGGACCTTTAACTCGCTGCTCACACGGCCGCCTCCAGCCCAGCACATTTCCAAACCCTGCACGCAGCTTTAATACGCACATTTCTACGCTGACATGAGGATGTAAACGCAGCTAGCAGACTTTTCACATGCACTGACGCACGTGCACACACATATGCTACGTATGAGCCTGTGTGCACATTCTCTAACTATTCAAAGTGCAGTTGGGGAAAAAACAAACTTGTGTCCGAACTGATGATGTGTTGTAAAAATCAATTTATAATCACTTTGCTTTACAATCACTTCAGAACAACTGTACTGGTAAACGTCCTGGAAATCAAACCAGAGGTGATGTTGATCTCTCCTCTGAGCTCACTGCAGGAATTAAAGGAGCTGGACTTTTTTCCCTGCCGTTCTGATAAGTGACAGGTCCTCGTCAGTCAGTGTGCCTGGTTGCAGATAGCTTTCACCGTAGTGTGATGGTGCTGATTTGTGAACTAGGGCGCAGTCAGTCGACAAACTGCTAGGTGACAGTCAAAGGTGTGTGTGTGTGTGTGTGTGTGTGTGTGTGTGTGTGTGTGTAAGCAGCCAGAGGGGATGTCACCCTGGTGACACTGGGGCTGAGCTTCACACCTCTCTGAATAAAATGAGGAAACACTTACAGCAAGCTACTAAACTATATCAGTAAACAGACTCCTCATAGCAAATAGGTTTAGAACAGCTGTGTGTCAGATCAGAGACAAACAAGCAGCCTGCATGCTTTGGTTTTCAGGAACCTCCACAGAGTTAAGAATAAAGCCAGCCATGTTTGTGTCTGCGTGTTTTTTCGAAGACAAAATATCCTCTCTGTGATAGCAAGACGAGGAAAAACCTTGGTGACCAGCTCGGCTCTGTGTTTTTTCCTGGGGTTACAGTTATGTTTGCATTCGGGGTAATGGTTAGGTTTGTTTAGGACACAGTATCTCATGGCTTTCCCTGCATCGCCCAACTATTCTGTGTTGAAGTCGGAGCCAGCAGCAGGATAGTGGCTGTCACGCATCACCCGGAGAAAACCCCAACAGCATTAAAGTCATTTAGAATAAGGTTTATTGAGGCTTATGGGTTTAAGGTTAGGTTTACTTTTTGGTTTATTCAGAAAAGGGTTTGGAGTTTAATTTAGGGTTAGAGAAGGATTCGATGTCACTTTTGTTTGTTTTGGTTTGGAGAAGGAGGATTTGTTTTTTTGCTCTTCATCAGCAGGACAGAAAGAAGGATGAGTGTTCAGTATGAGGATGCACAGGTGTGTGTATCCTGTCTTCTGTTCGACACGGCACCACCTGATGCACGGAGAACAAAAAGTCTCGACAGGGGTTTCTAAATTCAGAGTAAAGTTTTGTCTCCGCACCACTGCATGGAGCGATAACTGACATGCCCTGAAGCTTCAGGTCAGCTGGAGCTTTGCACTAATGTTCTGTAAGGTGATTAATAGTCAGGTAAGAATTACAGGAAAAAAGTGAAATGTGCAGTAGAATTAAATGCATATGCACATAAATGTCTATAAATAAATGCACCATGTTTTGTAACGTTTCTATTTGATAGAAAATTAGAAAGAAAGAAAAAGAGAGTGCATGTTTTCTAAGGCTGGTTTTCATGCAAGTATTCAAAGATTTGACCAAAAAAAAGAAGGTGTAGTTGAAGAAACGCCTCAGCTTCAGAAGATCAGTTGAAAATCCAGCTTTTTTTCTTTTTCTCATGCAGCCAACTTTCTACTCACAGAACAGCTGATAAAAACAGTATTAAATGGTAGCAAACTGAATAAAAGTCTGATTGGTTTGCAGGCAGAATAAAGGGAAGAAGATCCTGGAGAGTTTCACTGCTTTGAGTGTGAACAGACACAAAACTAAAAGCTTGCATGTTAGACAAAGTTGAGCAGGAGCAAAAAAACAAACTATTTCTCAGTTAAAATAAGAAAAAGTCTCACGACATAAGAAGATTTAAGAAAGTGTGGATCCTCATAAATTGTTGTTTCACCACTGATTTAGTAAATAACTCTCCCAGATAAGCTTTATAAAATATACAAGGGTCAAGAAATTTTACAGTTTTCCTCCTCCTCATCTGCCTCACTCAGGTGAAGTGTGCAGGTAGGAATAATCCCAGTGGCCGCCAACCTGACGAAAGCTGCCTGCTCATCCCTGCAATTTATGCTGCGAGGCAATCACGAGCCACGAGCGCCCAAAACATGTCTGAAATATGCATGTAGTCTCAGAGCTGTGCTGCAAAAATTGCTCCACGGTGATGATACAGTGTTTGAAGTGTGCGAGAAGAAACAAACACGGTCCGCTCCTGCAACATCTGCCTGCATCAATTCAGTTTAAAACAAGAGAAGAAAGACAGAAAAAAAAACTTTGGTGCGTGTTTCTTACCTCGGTTCCTCCTGGGGTTGGCTTGTTTCCTCCGTTTGCCCCTGTTTTCTTCTGTCATCTTTATGTGTAAAAAAGGGGTCCGGGTCCGAGGGAGCGCTGCGACTGTGTGCTGGTCCTGACTGGGAATGAATGGTGCTGAGGCATCGCCCTCGGTCACAGCGGGAGACTCGGAGCTTTGATGGGACTCCGAGCGCGAGGCGACGAGCCGTGAGGAGGAGTGGCGGAGGGTGGCCCTGAGGTCAGCCCCTGGCACCGGGAACACACACCTTCCTCATTTCACACACGCAGTGTCGTCGTGTTGAAAAGACCTGCACATGTAACGCACTTTATCACTTTGTTATGAGAGGGATTGTGCATGAATGCATGTGCAGATTTGCTCCATCTGAAAGTGACATGTGCAGAACACCAACAAGCGAATGACTGCATTTATCAGTATAACTTAGTGCAACTTGCGCAATTCGTTGCGCCTTTTAAAATGAGGAATCGCAAGATGATTAAAGAGTGGCTCGTCTGCTTTATGAGGCTGATTATGACAGTTTTTATTTGTGCAATATTGATGCTATATCTGATCAGAAACGCTCACCTCACACTTGTAAGCTCTCTCTCTCTCTCTCTCTCTCTCTCACACACACACACACACACACACACGCAGATTTTGGCTGGCACACTTAAATCTACACGCTTGTTCAACGAGGTGAAAATTGGCCTGTTAACTCCTCATCTCGCCACATTTTCACCTCCTGGAGTTGATCCTCTCTGCAGGTGAACGAGGACAGGTATGCCCGCGCGCGCACCCCCCCCCTCCCCTCCCCTCCCCTCCTCACTCTTGTTTTATGGCCTGACTGTTATGCGCGTCGCACCTGCGCTCGAGTACCCCGGAGTGGACCCCGTCCTGCGCCCCCATTCAGCCCTGGATGGCTGTAGGAAGTGGTGCATTGACGCTCCTTTGTGTTGCAATCTGGCCCGTAATCTGTTTTGCAACTGAAAAAAACATCCGAAATAAAACTGTGACGCTGCGTTCAGGACCCCCACCTTGGCTTTGCAGCGCCCCCCCACCACCACCTCTGAGCAGCTCTGCCTGATAATAAAAGCTTCACAGGGCGCATAATGTGTGTCCTCCAAAGAGAGTCTGTGTGGAGTAAACAAACTGGGATCTGACACAGTAAACAGATTAGAGAAGGTAAACACAGATTACCTGAATTCAACTCATAAAGCTAAATCAAGAAAATTGTAATTATAACATAACTTTGCAGGCTACTTTCAAAGCAAACGAAGATGAATAGGCCACTTCCGTATCAGATTAGTACACAAAAGTCACAACACAGTCATTGCTTATTGTCCCTATAGGGATGTTATGTAACAAGACTAATGCATCATTGTGTGTTTTATATAATAAACCAATTTAGTGCACAAGTTCATAACATATATTTCCTTAATAGTTTATGCAGCTTTCACCTTTTTTTGTGAATGATTAAAACCACCTCAACCTTTTCATGAGCTCAAGGTCACATTTTAACTAAAACCTTTTTTTCCCCCACATTATCAACTCATGGGGAAAAACAAAATGCATCCCCCCCCCCACCCCCGCTCTTCATTCCATCACCCATCACGACCGCTGGGGGCTCGTCCCTTAATGGATTCTGTAAGAGAAGGCATCCTGAAGGTGGGGAGGGAGCGGAGGGCCGAAGAAAGAGCAGGGACAGAAGGGTCATCACGGCCCTTTGTGGCAGGGATGGAGAGAGGAGAGGGAGGAGGAAAAAAGAGGGAGGAGAGGAGGTGGTGAGGAGGGGGCAATAAACTCTGCTGCAGATGAGGGTCACGGAGGTGCAGAGGTGCTTCAGGGGTCCTGGGAGCTGTTTTTTTTTTTAAAGTCATGCTTATATAGGTCCTAGTTAGTATATCAGTGCTTCAGGTTAAGTGGAAATGTTTTCTGTCAAAATTTCAATTTAGTCAATCACATTGTAAATTTCTGACTCAGGCCTGATTCGTTACCTGCTACCTGAAATTTAGAGCTAAATGTTTTGTGAGGTTTTGTTCGTCTTCCTTTTGACACATTTAACCACTCAACGATAAAACAAACCAACCCTCTTAGTTTGCTTTAAAGAACACACACTGTACTCTAATTCACTTCTTTAAGGTTTAATCACGCACAGTTTGATGGGTTTATTCATTTGATTACTGATGGACTAAGATTGGTATGTTCAACGTTTGTGCGCAGTCTTATTTTGGTTTAATAGTCGTGCGGTGTAAAATAAGAACACAGCAATGTCGAGGCGGTGGAGTTTGAGCTTTCTACTGTCTTGTTAAAACAACTACCTCTACACACACACACACATGCACACAAGGAGGAGCATGGAGGAAGCAGTCCCACTGGGGTTTTGTCCCTGACTGTGGTCTATGGGTTCAAAGCTTCTTGCATGGGGAGGAGAGCCCTTAAACAGCATATTAAGCAGGAGTTAATTATATGCCAACCTAAGTGACAAAGGAAAAGAAAAGCCTCCCTCTGAATGGCAAGACAAGAAAAGAGAAAAGTCATTATGCTGCCCACTTCTTTGCATTTGAAAAACTCCGTTCTTATTTTGGCATTTCCATTTGTAACTCTACAGAAAAGCAGAGATCACATTTTGTGGAGAGTCGACAGCACAATCGCTGCATCGGGGCTGCCCAAGTTTTTATATTCAACAATAACCTGTTCAAGAATATAGTTTAAAAACACACACACACACACACATGTGCACACACACATTCTCTAATTTGGTGGAAAAGAAGCTATGGTCATTTTGCATAATAATTACTTTGGTCTGAGGAAGGAGACAAGACAAAGTTTCTGAAATGCTCATTTTGAAGGGAGAACAAATCGGTGAAGGTCACTGATTTAACTCCGAAAATTATGTACTTGTGCCAAATAAGAAGTTACAATCACAGCGTTAATCCAATACAGCAGGCCCATTCAATATTTACGTCAATCACTCGAGGCTTCGCTTCTAAAAAGCTTCGTCTACCTCTGATGACGAGTGAACGTGACTTTTGATGTGTTGAATATATTTGTGACATACCTGTAATCTGGTACATCTAAATCCAAATTCACCAGGATGTATGAGCCTATAGCAGCTGTAACATTAGCTGTTTCTTGCACTAATATGTTCACATGTGTATTCAACAAGTAGTCATACAAGTATCGGCCGTAAAATGGTTTTTCTTTCCCCTTTTATCTCCCATCGCCCGTCCTTCCTTCAAACACCCTATTTGACCCTGTTGTGGAGATTCAGCTATTGTTTGAAATAACAAATCTGGATATGCCAGATTGCACATCAGTAGTCCGTCAGGAGAACTTCCCCTAGCCTTGGAGCAAATGAGTCAACTTCAGTGTCCCTGCCAGGCTGTAGCGGCTGCCCCGAGTCTAGTGTGCCATGCCACAACACCACAGTGCCAATATAGTCCAAGCACACTGGGGCCCCTGAACCAAAATGAGCCAGCGCTGTAAAAAGTAATGGTGGTGATATGGTTTTAAAAATATAACATTAAAAAGTTACTGTAAATCATCTTTCTAAGCTCAATAAACACGGCGTATTAAGTAGCGGCGTTAACACACACAGTGAGGTGTTAAACAAAGTGACAAAAATAACGAACAAGGTGGTGAAGTCTGTTTCTATAGGCTATCAGGATATTCTGATATTTGACTGTGTTGATAAGTGATCAAATCAATGTTTCAATATTTATAATCAAGTTTTCTTTTACTTTGTCAAACTCCTCATGTAGTTTAAGTGAGTGCACATGTGGTGGTTCTCAACCTGGTGGGACGCTTCTTTGGGTCCCAAAATATATCCAGGGGGTCACAAGGTGATTAAAGGGATGACAGAGGGAGCAAAAAAAATACATCTGTTACATAAAATTACTTTTATTTTTTCCGTCCTTAATTTTGCTTCAATGTGACGGAAAAATCCCTCTTTGGTTGCGCTGCTCATAACTCACATCCACACCACCAAATCCTGTGATGTGAGCTCACAAATAGACATGACTTCATTTGAAGGAGTCACAAGCCAAAAAGATTGGGAACCACTGGTGTCGAGTATCATATGAAACAGTATCACGAGTATGAGCCTCTTCACTTTTGTTTCTCCTCCAAAACGTCCCACCGCTCTCTTATTAGCTGTCTGTTAAGGCAGAGAGATGTCACGTTGATAATATTTTACGAGCGAGATTTGTGTAGTTTTTCTTTCTCACAGCACTGGGCAGCCCGCAGTGCCAGTCCCCGCTGACCACAGAGAGCCCGTCCAGGCGCTGATGTCACCAAGAGCAGCCATTTTTAATGCTAATTCACTTACTCACTGCAGCAGCCTTGCAGATGACTGTAGCTCATAATAGGCTGCCGTGACACGCGGGTCTAAATCATACTCATTTTAAGGGGTTTTCCAATTGGGACAAGGAGAAAAAAAGGATGATTTAGGATAAATGTGCTCTGCTTGGACACTTGGTTAGACTTTCAATAATTTTGGGGTCAAGCAATGTTGGATCATAATTATGCAGAATATGGATTGACTGCTAACAGGGGTGATAGACTACATAGCGTGTGCAGCATCCAATTTATGTTACAGGGGCTTCATTTGTAGTGAGTGAAAAAAAAATAGTGTTGGTTATCTGGGCTTGATCTCAGGCTGTGCTGCTCTCTATTGGAGGAATGTAGTCATTGCATTGAACTGGAAACATTTATGGTTTTACGGATGCGTGACCCCCTCATCCTGTCGTTAAAATGATATAAGACAGGCCGCACAAATATCCTTGACATATAAAATGTGCAGATATGCCTCATTACAACAACTGAGAATCAGCACGTGTTGTAATAAAACACAAAACCACTTTTGCAACAAGAGACATGAAAGGAAAAGTTTGACAAACATTCTGCATCCATCCCACTGAACATGTTTATTCATAAACTGGTAAAATATAGCACATTTGTATAAAAATGTAGAAAATTGTACACAAAATATAACACTTGGCTTTTGTCTATTATAGTTAATGCTACTATTATAGCTTTCTGTTGCTAAAGGTGATATTCTTTTGCCAGCAAAAAAGTCAGAATGAAGGATGACAGTTATAAAAAAAAAACAACAACAACACACACACACATAGAAGGCAACGTCCATAAAGTTCATTAATATAAAAAGATACTTTTATACAAAACATCTCATACATTCTAAAGAACAGCACTATCAGTCAATGTTCATGCCCTTATTGCTAGTGTTAGTGTCGTGTTAAAATAAAACTATTTGTGCATCTTTTTCTCAGCCATTTTAAGGTGTCTTTGGTAGGTTGTACACTTTTTCCAAAATGAAGAAATGTTCATTCCTGCTAATGCTTAGTAAACTTTGAAGTGAGGCTAAATTTTATTCTGAAAAGTCACACACACACACACACACACACACAAAAAAACACTTCGGAAATACTTTAACGTGGCCTTGTTGAGTCTAGCTGTGCTCAGATGTATTCTTGACTGACTGTTAAAAAAAACTACTGTGATGATTCCTTATCGCTAATATGAGGTTCATGTGAATAGTCATAAGAGATAGAGACCTTTCCACACAGTGCTGTAGTCAGTGCAAAGCCACAGTGTAAAATCAGTTCTCCTGCCAAGAGCTGCAGCCTTCTTGTATGATACAGCTCAATAATCGCACATAAGTACCTTAGTGTACACATAACAATATGGATATTAATACAGTGGTAGCGAGTGATACATTTCCTGCTTCTTTCTCTGTCCTGAATTAGTCGCATGTAATTTTCCAAATAACTCCTCTTTGGGATTAGAGCCAAAGTGCAGCAACACTGTACTATGAATGTACCTCAGTTTCTTAAACAGATACAAACCAACTGACTCGACTTTTATTCGAAATCACTCGAAGTCATCCTCAGCTGATGTACGAGTCGTGGGTCGGGTTAATGTCGAGCGAAGGCATTACGTTTGAATATATCAGACATAGTGTAATGTAGAGGGGATTATAACACACATATCATATCTGAGCTTTACTCATTATCCCCAATGTATGTACCTTAGAAAGAGCAAGGCCCTTCCTGTTTTATGGGTTAGACACACAACTGAAAAAAAGAAAAGTACACAGCTGCTTTAGGAACACTTACAGTAAACATGTGGAGTGCAAACTCTCTGTCTGGAAAGGCAATAACAACACACATGTAATCTTAACACCAAAGATTCAAACGCCAACAAGTCCTGAGTGTCTGTGTGGAGGCTAGTGTGTGTGTGTATGTCTGTGTGTGTGTGTGTGTGTTTGTGCATGTGTGGGAATACTGATATGCCACTATAGAGAGTGTGTTGTTCACGACAAGGAAGAAATCCCTAGCAATACAGATTAATATTTTGTAGCACCGAGAAATGATTTCTCCATCACTAAAAGCACATCTTCACTCAGCTCTTCCAACAACCACCTTACAAAACCCCTGTCTGAACATTGGCCTTCAGAATCCAAGCAGTCTATTGAGAGACAGGGGATGATTTATATCCACTGTCTCATTGTCATATACACAACATATATAAATGTATATAAAACCTATTTACATGCATCCTTCTCTGCTCCACTGTTGCCACAGCCCTACGTGACTGGAATGCCTGTTTGGAAAAAGGTTCAGTATCAGTTTCTTATCAGGCATGCGACTCTGTGTCTTATAGTAAGGCACAGAAAAATACAAAGTACCAAGGCAGCGAAGGAACAATACAGTGAGGGAGGTTGATCAGGCACCTTTGGTTTTAAGGTTTTGGGTGGGGATTGAATTTTGAAACCTGTGATGGGATCACATTAGTAGCTCAGCCTCAACACGCAATTAAGACATATCATTCTTCCTGTTACCTGCCCAGTAGCATTAGGCCCCCAGCCAGGTCGGGATCCTGGCTCGAACAAGGGTTAATGTGTTGGTATGTTACGTGTAAATGCTCAGACTAATGATCCATCATACGAAATGATAAGTTCAAAGTCTACCTCACCCTAACTGGGCTTTCTGGCAATGTACCAGGGAAAATCACTATAAGTGACAGGACTTGAGTGTTTCAACCTCCAGGCTGGTCACCTATGAGCTACAAACATTTCCATGTGGGATCTCAATGAAAGCATTAAGAACTGGCTAAGGCCTCTACTTGATTGTTAGTCTTAAAAAAGATGGCCCACAGTCTTCTAAGACAGCGTGTTCAGGTATTTATTCTCCCCAGCCAGCGAGGTAAGCATAGACGTCATGTCGCCCACAGCCATGTTGGACAGGCCGGAGCCTGCAGCAAGGCTGACAGAAGTCTGGGGGGTGGTGAGGCGGGACGAGGCCTGGGAGGAAGACCCTGGTTGACCCTGAAGGGGATTGTTGACTGGGCTGAACGAGGAGGACTCAGCATCATCGATGATGGAGGTAAAGTCTATGCGAGCGTTGTCCAGGTCCAGGTTTTCTAAGGCGTTGGAGATGGGGCCAGATTCAGGATAGGGAGCCAGGGGGGCAGGCTTCGTGCCACCTGCTGGGTCTAGATTGGACCCCATACTGTGCTGCTGGTTGAGACAAGGCCCGTTCTGGGGGTCCATGTGTTTCTCCATATCCATGTTTATCTGGCCCGAGTAGTACATGTTGTTGTTATTGGAAGGGGA
Organism: Centropyge bicolor; assembly: GCA_037975185.1. Taxonomy (NCBI): domain Eukaryota; kingdom Metazoa; phylum Chordata; class Actinopteri; family Pomacanthidae; genus Centropyge; species Centropyge bicolor. The sequence goes on along the minus strand of JBBMOC010000012.1, from coordinate 3,680,908 downwards.
GAACATTTCATTTTGCGGGTGCTGAGGATGCTGAACCGGAGGAAGCCGGACCCCTCGCCTGGGGCTGGAAGTGGAGTGGACAGGGCTGAGGTGGGGTGGGCTGCCCAAGTAGACTCCTCCTACCTGTGAAAGGCTGTTCTGACGGCTGAGAGGTTTCCGTCCCTGAGGAGGCCTGGGGACCACCATCTCCTGGCCGTAACACGAGCCCTGCAGACCTGTCAGCGCCTGGTCTTTAGGCGTCACGGAGCCGGGCCCTCGGCTGTGGGCTGGAGGGCTCATGACCAGGTTCTGGTTGGGGTAGGATGAATAGGACTGGTTGGAGTAAAGATTCTGGTTTTGGTGCTGTGGACTGTGCTGCATCATCGCTGTCTGTGAACTCATATCCATGTTATCAGATAGAGGAGGAGGTTTGATTCCGCTCTGCTGCTGCTGTTCTTGTTGCTGTTCCCACATGAGTGCCTGCTGGGACTGTACATAGTTCCTCACCATCATCTCCTTCACCTGCATCATGGGGGTTTCTGACCTCTGCCCATCTGCAAGTGCAGCACCAGCACAGCCCAAACTCAGGCCCCCTCCACTCGGGAAGGAGTTCTGGTTTTGACCCTGAAAGTCACAGCTGGGATTGTTAGAGTTCCTCATCATGACCTGGCCCGCCTGCTGTGGGTAACCCTGAGTCTGCTGGAGGAGCATCCGCTGCTGCTGGAGCTTCGCACTCTGACAGGCATCTCCCCCTCCCATTCCAGAGTGAAACTGCTCAGGCTTGATGATGAGTTTGTGGGTTCCATCAGGACTGTTGAAGAGGCCCGTCTGATTGTTAAAGTGGGCCTGTGTCTGCTGAGGCTGCAGGCTGGGATCTGAATACTGCATTCCTCGCTGGTTCTGGAGAGCATGGCTGGAAGTTTGGATTTGGCTGTGGGTATCACTCCAAGCACCTCCAGCATCACCCCCCTGGCCTACACCCGGGTAATGGGGGCCTGAGGGACTGAGCTGGCAAGTGCTCATACTGTACTCGGCCTGTTGGAGAAGTGTATTAGACATGCTCTCTGAGTGAATAGGCCTTGCTTGGCCTATTGGATTTCCACCAGCCCTGGAAGGGACCTCCCCTCCCTGGTTCTGGTAGTGCCCCTGCATGTAAGCCTGGTCAGGGCAGCTCAGAGAGTCATGGCTTGGAGACAGCTGGTTTGAAAGAGGACCTCCACCTCCAACTCCTCCGAGAGTTTGATGCTGCTGCTGGTATCCCATGAAGCCTCTCTCTCCTGGGGGCATCATCAAGGAACGGTCCCTGGCATCAACAGGGGCAAGGTGGGGCTCCATACCCATCGCCTCCATCATTACATTCTCTGTTATGCTCGGAGGCCGAGGGGAGTACATGTGGCGGGCAAGACTGGAGTCAGAGCCACGGTGTTGCAGCGCATTCCTCCGGCCCATCATGGCTACGTTGTTCAGGCTATTGAAGCGCTTGGGAAGAGCTTGTGGATCTGCTGCCGATCGAACCGGGTCACTGGCTCGCCTGCTGTTGTTACCTGGAGCCTGATGAGGGTAGATAACACCTGTGCCGTACTCTGTGTTGGCGCTGTGCCTTCGTGGGCCACCTTGTTGAAGGAAAGGAGGCAGAGGCTGCCCCTGGTATTCGCTCAGAACACCTCTTCTGCCTGGAGTACCTGTCTGCTCCATGTTGGGTAAAGGAGTGGGTGGTGGGCCGCCAGTTGCTGCAGCATATTTAGCCTTTAGGCTGTATTGCTGAGCAGGTGTTAAATTAGGAAGACCTGGTAAACCTCCTCCTCCAGGACATGGTGCTCCTCTACGATTGGTCTCAGGTGAGAGGGGGTCTGCCCCACTCTGCTCTGGGCCAAGGAGGTGACATCCTCCCCCTGCTGTTCCTCCCATTTGTGAGACGTCACTGGAGCGCCGGCTGGACAAATAAGGAGACACCATGGAGGAGCGACGGCTGACGGTATATGCAGAGCTCAGGCTGCTCGTGCCGCTTCCTCTCCTGTCGTTAGTGGAGCAGCTAATCGATGTGCCACCTCCTAACTCATGACTGGACAGCTCCATCACTCGTCGATTTGAGAGGAGCGGAGAAGGTGCACACATTCCCATGTTCTCCCCTGGACCTGAAACATGAACAGTTAGAAAGAGGAAATAGCTTAGAAACAATCAATATGAACCAAAGATGTTGATTCAGATTCGACCAAAACAATCCCTGAATCCTTTATCAGTCACAAGTTGGTCATTTTGTAACAATGCAATTTATTCAATATGCCCACAACAGAACAATCACAGAACGTACCAGGAAGTGCAGGTAGTTTGTTATTGGCACAGCGGGCAGGAGGGGTCGGCCTGCGGATTTGCTTCAGCTTGTCGATCTTCAGGTTTTCCAGCCTCTTCAAAGCCTGTGCTGACATCGCCATCGTTCCTCCTACACTTCCTGGCTCCCCTCCTCCCCCTCCCCCTGCAACTCCATCCTCCAGGGCTGTGAGGTCCTCCAGACTTCCTGCTGCATTCAGGTTCATCTCCACTCCGCTGTCGTTGTTGTTGGCGCTCCCTAGTGGAGAACGTTCGCTGCTGCAGGATGATTGACCACCAGGGCTTGGCTGAGATTTCTGAAAGAAGTCATGTATTGTCATGTTTACTTTAAACTCCTGACAGCAGATTCAAATGGCAGAAATATGTGTTTGTATCTAATGGGCTAAAAAAAACTATAGATGTGGTGCTTTTAATACTGGAGCTTTGTTTATTTTCTTTTCATTTAAAGGACAGTTTCACTCACCAAAGTGGACTCAGGAGCCAACAGTTTGCAGTCCTCCCTGCGAGTCTCCTCTTTCTCCAGCAGCAGTTCGGAGCTCTGGCCTCCAGGGGTCATAGCCGAACCAGGGGGTCGAGGTCCCGTGTCCCCACGATGCTTCTTGGTGATGTGGGCTTCGGGGCCGTGTACCGTCTTCACGTGTTTACGCAAAGAGCTCGGGTCTGTGTAGCGCTTAGTGCAGCCGGGGATCTTACATACATAGGGTTTCTGTGAAAGAGCACACAAAATCAATCTTGGCATACAAACTAGTATCAATGTATTTTTCCTGATTTGCTGTACCATTATGGACTTTTAGAAGTGTGAGCCTCTACAGGACTCCTAGATGAACTTTTTGAATTATTTTGATATTAACCTATGCAACAAAAACATCACTTATCTGCTAGCCTTCGAAAGATAAAGTACAACTTCACTGTTAATATAAGTCAGCTGTGGAGATATTGTTTAAGCTCAATGACTTTCAGCACGACAGTACCTCATTGGAGTGAGTTCGGTTCTGGTGCTTGGCCCGGTCTGAAGCGTTGGAGAAGGCCTTGTTGCAGCCTTCATGCTCACACACGTATGGTTTCTCTCCGGTGTGAGATCGCAGGTGGGTCTTTAAATTCTCCAGGCGAGAGTAGGCCTTGTTACAGCCTTCGAACTGCAACAGACATACACATTATGCTTTTATTACATCAGCCGTGTTGCAATAAAGAGGACACTTCCAATAGCCTTAACTAGCAGAAACAGCCAGTCTATGAGAGTGTGTCTACAGCCTGATACTACATTAAGAGCTTTATAAAGAATGATCTGTTTTTGCCTCATCATGCTCTTTGAACTTGAAAAAGAGGTTCAGCATACAGCATTGATTTGTGATAAATTAACCAGGTATTAACAAGGTAACCTTCCACCTGGTAGTGAAGATACACACAATGATCACAGTGAAAATATTAGTAAACTTGATATCAAATCTTAAATGTAAAAATCTCGATGACAGAGACACAGAAACAAAGTGCACGGACAGACAGACAGAAAGGACTGAACTCACAGTGCACTTGTGTGGCTTCTCTCCTGTGTGTCTGCGCATGTGAACCACCAGCATGTACTGGGCTTTGAAAGGCCTCTGCTCTCGAGAGCACTCCTGCCAGTGACACACAAACTCCTTCTTTTCTCCGTGGATATGCTCATTGTTGATGTGCTGTTGAGTAAATGGATGAATACAGATGAATATATTTTCCTTGATTTATTTTGTCTCTCCATTCTACACATACATGTGCCGATCTGTGGCTTACATGTACGAGCTGGTCTTGTGTGTCGAACTCCTTGTTGCAGCTCTCCCAGTGACAGTTGGTTTCGTAGATGGCCTCTTGTTCAGGTTTCCCGTCCTCCTTGTCCAGGTCATCTCTGCCATCCAGTAGACCCAGAAGAGGGTCCTGATGAAACACACAGAGCAGAAGTTCACGGCTTGTGTTTATGAAAATACAAAGATGATTTTTTATGAGCCAGTTGTGTTCTGTGGATATGATGGAGGTTCTTCACCAGCTACAGCTACAGAAACAGTGAAAGATGAGAAAATGTAATTTGTAATTTGTTTGTCCTTCACTCACTTCTCTTGACTCTATTTTATTTTGAAATAATCACACAGGCAAATGTTTTTATATCAATGCATTTGTATTTGATGGATCTTGTCATGCTTTAGTTGAGTTATGTCTGTCCTCAGGTGTGTTTCATTTGGGATTGCTGATTGGTTTCACCTGTGATCTGTGTGTGTCTGTCCCCTTCATTCTGTGCCAGTTCATCCTTGTGTTCCTGTCTTGTTCTCACAGTGTTTTTTTTTGGAATTTGCCTCTCGTTACCTGGATGCTGCCTGTTAATTGGATTTAGTTTTTTGCCTCTTCCCTTTTGGAATTGTTTGTTTGGATGCTCTTCCTGGTTTGGACCTGTGCCTGCCTAGTAAGTTTTTTGCACTTCCTCATTACATCACTGATCCTGTCTGTACGTCTTTGTATGCATTTGGTTCCTACCTCTTGTTTTCCTGCACCGTTGCAACAAATTTAAAAAAAATGTAAACGTGTGCGTATGAAGCAACTGCGAGAATAAGACCCTTTGTGTACCTGAGTGCCAGTGGAAGAAGGGCTGGCCACATCTCCCTCTGACCTTTCCTCCAGGCTCTTCACATTCAGGCCATCCATCACACCTCCCAGGCCTGGCTCTGTCTTCAGCTACAAGACACAACACACTCTCTGTTTCTGTCTCTCTAAGTCATTTACACTCATACAATTAACACAGAGTTTAATTTAATTGAATCATTAAGAATATTCTTTGCATTAGATGGTGCATTATGACACTGAATTGCTTTGAAAACTTTGTAAAGCGAACGTGAATGAGCCGTCTTACATGTCCATGCTTGGGTGGAGCGTGGAGCCGAGGATTGTGGGGAGGTAAGCGGGAAGCTTGGCAGGGACCTGGTGTGTGTCCACCCAGAGGCGTCCCCCCACCTCCTCCATACATCGAACCTTGTTGTCTGGACTGGCAGTTTATATTGCTGGAATAGCCAAGGGACGGACTGTGGTGTGATAGAAAAAACAGCAATAAGAAAATAATTAAAAATTCACTCCAGGCATTATAGAGATATCTGTTCACCAGAAGGTTCGTACAGACATAAAATATGAATGATAATGTAGCTGGTGAGGTATCTAAATCAATCAAAATGTATACAACCAGTGACTCTTTTGCTCAAATAGTAAAATACGTAGGTGAACACAGACATTTATCATGGGCTGATTGTTAATCCTGTTTTCTTTTAATACTAGAAAGTAAGTTTTTGCCAACCTTTTCTCATTATTTGCCTTTAATATTTTCCTCATTTACCGCTGTATATGTGTCTACCTGTTTGTAAATACCACAGTAATTTGCTGAGCTGCCTTGGAGCTAACAAGTTGGGCAAGAAACACTGAACAGGTGAATTTTACCAAAGTTTTGATTCATTTTTTAAATTAATTTCATAGCAGTTCACCGACACTTGCTGTTTGTTTTCGCCCCATCATGGTGGCTTTAGGGATGCAATAATCTCATGCTCAGACTAGATGGTGTCTGTATGTAGAAGATAAATGTTTGGTGGTGTGGCAATGTGGCCAAATGAGGAGGAGAAGAGGAACTTTGTGACTCAGAGTAAAACGCAGCATGTTGTACAGCTATTTCTTTTGTCAGGGAATGTGCAACTTTGAATCCACTACCATGAGCTTACTAGTCTAAGGTAACAGATATGGATAGTGCTTTTAAATGTAGTTTCATGCTTCATAGAATATCTGACCTCATGGCGCTCACAGACAGATGGCCATAGGAACTGGCTCCGTTGGGGTTACAGCGAGAGTTGACAAAGGCCACCAGGGAGTTGGGCGACGTCCGGATGACTGTCTGCAGGTCAACGCTGGCATCAGACAGAGGAGAGATGGACAGAGCCCTCTTCTTACTGAGTTTCAGCATAGAGCGAGGTGTGGAGAACCTTGAACCTGAAGGGGAACGGAGGACAGTTAGCTTTGAATCTGACGGAGATATCACAGTTTACATTTACAGGAAACAGTAGGGAGTGCTGATTTACCGTCGCCTGAGCCGATCTGATCAGAGCCAGGCTGGATCTGGCAGAAGTTGTGATGCGAGGACATCATGTTGTTCTGGTTACAGTAGGGGGTGCTGTTGCCACCTGTTAGATATTAAGGACAGATGGAAACACTGAAACACACTGCAAACATCCACATTTACGTCTTTAAAGCTAGTGAGGTAGACAAGGGGTCTATGGGTTACTGTAACTCACAGTGTGACCAGCGTGCACATGCTCGAAGCCTCGACTACACATCACACTGAGCTGCTGTCGGTAACACTTTATTTGACGCCTAATGACATTATAGCACTGTATAACTATAGTTATAAACACTCATAAATGATCATAATGCTTTATAGCTCATTAACTTATAAGCCATTTTATAATAGCTTATATATAAGCCATTATAAAATGGTAAAATGGTTACCCTGTTGTCTGATGCATCTAACAAGTGGCATCTGGCATCTCTTCAGTGTTCATATTTACATTCACTATTTACATATTTTATGTTTACAGGGTGACATTTTTTAAATCTCTACTTCACCTCTCCTTACGTTAACTGAATAATTTAGGTTAGTCCAAGCTGCTGCAGAACGGGCCATCTGTCAAGTCCAGATCTTTCCTGTTGCAGAAATCTGGGTAGTCTCTCTGTCTTACTTTGTCTCTCAGGTAACTTTAAGTCCAAATCAACAGCAGCTGTGAGATTAAGGAGATGTAAAAAGATACTCTGACTCACCCTCCGTGGGCGGCATGCCCCTATGGCCCATCATACTGTGTGGCGGTGGGGCCTGAGGGGGCCTCATATATTGATCCATGCAGTGGCCAATCCCCTGTCCTGGTCCTGAGCCATGAGTCATACTGGGAGTCATGGGGTTATACATAGCGCGGCAGTCCTGGGGAGGGCCGTTGAGGAGCGGGGCACGCAGCGAGGACACATCACTGTAGGGAGACTGGTCTGATGGAACTAGGCTGCAAATATCAAAGAAACAGAGTCATGAAAATCTTAGCTGAATGTAAAAAATGACCACTGCAAAAAGTCAAGGCAGGAACATCTGTTTTGACCTGTATTTGTGATTACTGCCCCACAATGCTCAGTCTGTTTAAAATTCCTACTCGTTAATGCCTGATGAACACCCAACTTGAAACTTTATATTTTTTCTAATCTTATAAGTTGAAATCTTAGGCAGCGTTCAAGAGCATTGCAGTAACAGAGAGCTTGTTAGCTTAGTTGTAGGTGAGAAGATTCTGGGCCCTAAAGTTACACAGGGAATAATTAATATATAAATGACTATGCTAAATTAGAAATAAATCAATACAGATGTTACCAAAATTAAAGTATAAATAACCAAATGGGCAATAGAATATTTTTTTCTGTGCCACGTTTGGGCCAAGATAAGTCAGTCTTATTGGAAAGCTTCTATAAATGGCACCTTATCTATAAAGGATAGAACTTATTTTACACAGCCTGGAAACTCATCTGTGCCCAAATCTCCTGTGATAGCTCATCCTCACCACTAGATGGAGTATAGCACCTGCCTTGGTCTCCACTGTGGAAACTTACTCATTTGGGTTTTCCCCTTCCAAACTACAGAAGGGAAGCTTCATTGGAACTTTCCAGTCTTCTCATGAATTTCAATGTTTTCTCTGACCTTTCTTCACTCTCACTGGTTGGTTCAAAATCTGTCTCTCCTGTTCTCTTTCTCTCCGTCCCCCCTCGCTCCTCTCCTAAAGGGGCAGACTTCATCTATCCACCTTCTCCTAAGTCGTCCTTTCACTTCTTTAATTCTTTCAGCACGACGTGTATTCCACACAGGAGCTTAATCTGTCCCCTCTAATCCACTGTGCCGGTTCCCCCCCCCCGAACCTCCCTCCCTCCCATTCTCACTCCTTTCTCCCTTTCTCTTCTCCCATTCATCCCTTCTGTTCTACTTCTCTATCCCTCCCTCTCTCTCTCTCTTTCTCTCTCTCTCTTCACCCCCACTGTCCTTTCTGTCACTTTCTATCTCCTCTTCCTTTCTCCCTCCCTCCTCCTCCTCCTCCTGCTCCTCTGTCTTTCTCTGTCCTGCCTGGCCACCTTTCTCTCCATCCCTCTCTGTTTCTCCCTCTCTCTCTCTCTCTCTCTCTCTCTCTCTCTCTGGGTAACCTGAGCGGGGCGCGAGGCAGTCATGCAGAGCGCAGCAGGGCCTGGTCAGCCTGTAATTAGCAGCTGTCAGAGAGGCCGAGTCCACCCGCAACCTGGGTGGCATGAGGGAGGGAGGGAGGGAGGAGGGGGAGAGGGAGGAGAGGGGGAGGAGTGAGGGGCTGAGCTAGCACTGTGTCCATAACAATTGCGGCGAGACCTGGGCTTCTGCACCCTCAGAATATCTGTGTGATTAAAATAGGAACAGTTTCTGAGCCTCTAAATCGAGTGTCATCCCTGTTTTGTAGAGAGGAGCTGCTGTGATTTCTGGCTGTTATTGAAATGGCCTCTTGGCAAAAAAAACAGAGTGAAGTGAGAAGTGTGGTTGTAATGTGGTGAAATTAGAAAGACAAGTGGCCAACATATTAAGAAATATTCACATAATTGCTTTCTTTTAGAGTGTGAAATGAGAAGGTTGATACAGGTATCCTGGTTCTGTCTTAAGTTAAAAATATCCCCACCATAACCTTTAACCTTATTGTCACTCTGTGCAGGAATACAAAACAACAATTTGTGATTTGTTCTAATAGGTTGTGCTGAAGTCATTTCTTGGCGAGCGGCAACTTAAATACCTAGAGGTGCTGGGCGGATAATCAAGAAATAGCTCTGACATGTAAGCCTGCATTAATCTGCTGTGCCATTACAGACATACTGCTGGTATCATATATGTTAGCTGAGAAGTAAATAAATAATTGTGGTACAGAAATGATCATCTTTGTGCTGCCCTTACATAGTTTGTACCTAATGTAACTTCATATCTTGGTCATGGTTCTAAGTCACAAGTTTAAGGGATCCTTTTCGGAAATGTTTATGTGTTTATGTAAAAAGGAGGACTCTATTGGTCAACATACTGTATAATAATCGCAAATAATTGCCATAATAGTATCAGCCTCAAAAATCCAGTATTGATTCAGCTCGACTGGTTTCTATTCTGCATTTTTTTGTTCTTGTATAGATCGAACAAACATGTCAGCTTAAAGTCGTTGGCAGGACTATTTCTGAAGTTTGACCAGAGAAAGGCTGGCTTTCTCCCCTGCTCCCCTTATTTATGCGGAGTTAGAATAACCATGTCCTCAATCATTCAAAACATTCGGACACAAGAGTGGTATCAATCGTCACGTCATGCTCTGGGAAACAAAGCAAATCAGCGCATTTCCCAAAATGTTGAAATATTCTCTATACTTCTCTTATGTAAACAGTGGAATTCACCATGACGGACAGATTCAAACGCAGCCATGTAATGAGTGAGGACGTAGCACATGCTGTCCGCTGATGTCTTACCCTCTGGAGGGCTGGCTGGGTGAGGTCTCATAGTGATACAGCCCCTGGTGTGGCTGCATGTCCACTGGCATTGGAGCTCCGAGACCGACTGCTCCCCTTACACCCTGGACCTGACGCACAGAGACGACGACACGGTTAGGTTGGAGAGAGGAAAACCAAACAAACCAAACCAAACTAAAGCTACACCAGAAAGAAAAGGCAAACAGACAAAAACAATTGTGGTTGGGAGAGAAAAAAGAATATGGAGGATGTTAATAACAGAGCAAACCAAACCAAGGAAAACAGCTCAACGGCAAAATAAGCTCTCTTTGAAAAGCTGGAGTCAAACTTATTTTATACAGAGCTGGTACAAAGTACTAAATCCATTACTGAAGTAAAGATGGGTAGAAACTACAGAATACATCAAATTAAACATGTTGTAAAAATACATTATACCAAGGCCTGCGTTCAAAATTTAAAGTAAAATACAAAAGACTAGATGTCAAATTTGATTAAATCATCAAAAGGACACGTATTGAACAATGTTAATGGAGTTAAACTTTACATTTTGTTGAAGGTCCAGCTGCTACACCTGCTTCAATCCGTTCAATTTACAAAATCTTGCTATCAAAAATGTTTCATAACTACAGTCACATTTGAATAAAACAACACTTAACAAGGCTCACACACAATTGGAAATAACATAGAGAGCAACAACCCAAGGCCAATGATTATAGGTGAACTTCATTACAGGTATGTTGACAGTGCAGTTGTACGGTCGTTGAAGTGTTAATTTCAGTCGAAGAATTTGGGGCCTGTTTAACTTTTTTTTTTTTAACACTTTAAGACACAGACACGGTTAAATGTTTGTCTGGAGCAGAGAGAAATTACAATGCTGAGTTGCCCTTTGTAGGCACACATTTATAGTATAGTGTTTCATGAACGTATGATTATATACAGTTAACATGAATGTTCTCTAAATGGAGTCTGGACTATACGTTACAGAGACTTTAACAGCAGGTCATGTGAAGGTACTGATGTGCCCTGACACACTCCTACAGATTAGACAAAAACCCTGTGACACAAACAGCGGGCTTGGCTTTAATCTCCCTTCTCTAAACAGAGCCGTGCACCTCAAACACCGCTGACAGACGCCGAAAACCTGCCGCACCTTCCCGACCTGGAAAGTAACCATCAGCACGGGAAGAGACGCACAGAAGCCAAAGCTTAAAAGACACAAAAAAGGTTAAGGGATGTTAGCGACACAAACGGAGAAAAGCAAAACAAAGCAGCCTTTTGTAAGAAAACTCATATTGGGATGGCGTCTTTCAGCGAGAGCGCATGTGAAAGGTAATTCTAGCTGAGAGATGTGAGGAGCAAGCACCTGCTCATTACATCCAACCACATCACTGCAGGTACTAATAGTGGGGACTGTGGCTCTTACACGGTGAGAGAGGTAATTAGAACCAAAAAATTAGTGCACACACTGATGTTATAGCTAACCACAAATTGATAAAAAAGTCTTTATCATATGAGCCATGTGAACTAAATTAAATATATAATGCATGTGTATTTTTAAAAACCTGACACAATCATTTCCCTTTAATCCTTAACATGCTTGTCTTTATGTGTCTCTATTCCTGTATTTTCTTTCTTTTGAACATTGCAGTATTTAAAAAACAATTAATGTATATACACTGATTTTTCAGAGATCCTTCCACCGTGTCCTTTAACTCTTGCCGTCAGTGGAATCAAACTATCGCATTGCTGCTTTTCATGTGACAAGTGTTCGAGCCCAAACTGGGAAGCTCCTGTCAACTGCACATGAAAGCTCCGTGGTTGGAGTGTAACAGGTTGCCAGGCCTGTTATGTAGTAGCACAAGTGTTAAAAGGGCAGCAGGGACCTATTTAAGCCCACAAGCCACCAGGGGGATTTGGTACGCAAAGTTAGCGAGTGGCTAAATGATGTGGGCGGTCCGGGGCTAATTGCACATATTCAGCGCCGGCCTCGGATGTGTGTATGATAATTAGCCGGAAGTGCTAAATAGAGATCTCGCAGAGCACCTCAGCTGTCCAGAACTAATAAATACCGAGAAGGGGGTCGCCAGACAGCCTGACACACACATACACACATAGTGACACACACCTGTCAGTCTCGCCAGGGGGTAGCATAATAATCCAGTGGCCACCATGTCTACAGAGAGTGTGTGTGTGTGTGTGTGTGTGTGTGTGTGTGTGTGTGTGACAGAGTGTGACTGAATATACCAAAGCAGTTTGTACTGTGTAAGCCAAATGGCAGGTGTGTGTGAGAGTTTTAGAGACAAGTGTATTTGCAGTGCAGCGTGTGTGTGTGTGTGTGTGTGTGTGTTAGAGAGAGTGTGTTTGACATGATAAATGGCGGTGGATCTCCATGGCGGAGTATGAGTGAATAATGTATGAGACCATCTGCACATGAGCTGGAATGTTTTTTGAAAAATATGTTTGTGAGTGTCTCCAAGGAGCGAGGCAGCAAGTCAGTGTGTGAGTTTTACTGTTGTCCCTACATGTACACACTCAACTGTGTGTTATATAATTCAGTTACATGGTATGACATGGCTCGCATGGGTTACGCTCTTATCCAGTGATTTACTGTGAGGTGTAAATGTAGAATCAGTCTTCTGGAAATTATGTTTATTTGCAAAATTTGCACAGCAACTACATAAATATGCTACAATTTCTATCGTTGTAATAAGGAAGCATTTCTAATTAACTAAAAGGCAAACATTTTTGTACTGATATTTCACTCCAATATCGGCTCAACAACTAACAGCATTTTTTCTTGAATATCTGCTCGGCTCTGTTTCATTTTATTTCTGTTTTACAGTCTTCTGAAGGCCACATTTTGACTTTTGTCGTAGCTCAAAAACTGACGTCCACAGAAAAGTTTGGCCTCATCTTGCATCAAAGCATCTGCAGATTAATTCCAGATATGTTAAATAAATTCCCCCTCAATTGACAACCAAGGGAGACTGGACTCGTTGGGAGGGGAGGTAGAGAGAGGTTTCATTTTGTGTGGTGTGTTACAACAAAGTTTTCTAAATAAATAAGAAAAGTTCTAAATAAATAGCAAAATGTTCTAAAGAAATCATGTTTAAATTGAGGAGCTTGGCCTGAGCGCCATCTTCTAGTTACAGTCATGTTTAGACACCCACAGCAAGGGTTTGCATAAGATTAGAGAAAGTTTGTGATCTTTGATAAATGTTTAAAAGTCAGCAGTGACTTGAAGGACGAGTCGCAACTTCAAACATCTTTAGAAAAACAATTGAGCACATTCGCATAATACGTAAATTTATGAATAGTTTTCAACAAATATGTTTGGCAGAAAAATTTTTTCTTTGCACACCCAAGTCATGTACAATATCTATTATATTTCACAAGCATATATACTTACTAATGTGGATGTATGTATGAATGAATGGATGAATGTATTTCTGTACAGCATGTGAGTGAATTTAGAAGGACGGCTCCATATAAGCGTGGTGCTGACACAGGTGTCGTGGCATTGTGCTATTTTAGGTCAATATTTAGTGAGAAACTCTCAGGGACTTTGCTTCCCGGTGTAATTTTGTGGTGCTGGGTTTTGGAGGGATGGGGCAGAAACATATTAAAAACCCCAAGGCCATAAATCAAACGGCTAAATAAACAAGTCTGCTCCGCTGCGGCACAGAGAGCTGGGCAGGGACCAGGGAGCCGGGGATGAGGACAGGACGTCCAGCCACTTTCTACACCCAAAAACCTCTCCATTCAAACACTCCAGGCTCACAACCCAGCAGCACCAGCACATACAAGTAAGCCACACCTAAAGGCCAGACACCCCCAAAGTGACCTCTGCAATATCACCAATCAAGGCTTCGGGTCAATGTACTATTTTCCAAAGAGACAAAGTAGTGGCTGCTTTTTTAAAGTCCCTGCTTCGAGTTGAATTTGTCCTGGTTGGATAATATTAGCTGGCAATTACTAGATATTTCTAAACAAGCCCAGGCAGTCCTGACTGTGGTCTAGACTAATACATTTCCATGCCGGCTTACCTACTTACTCACCAAACCAACACGGCTTACCACCAATAAATAAAAAATGGGTTTGTATCCCTAATGGATGATTATTGCTCGTTCCCTGTCACAATCCCAACCACTGCACTGTACAGACCCAGCGTCCAGTAAAAACTGATCCTAACTACAGCAGCAGATCCAACACATGCTGCCACTTACAAATTCAAATTGGATTCAAACAATAAAACATTCAGCGGTTTTGTTGCTAGAGCCCGTCTGGTATGACCACACATTTATAATGGCTAATGTTCGTTAGCCAGGAAACCTTAGCTACATACACGCTGTTCACACTATGGCCTGTTTACACATGGCAGTAACATGTGTCTTGGATGAGCTGATTACCAGAGGACAGCCCTCAGCTCCCACAATGCATTGAGGATGCATAAAAACCTGGGGGTCTGGGTCACATATGGCCACTTTCTTTTAGCAGTGTCAATGTGTCCTGGACCACATTGAAGGACCACCTATTTAACTGATGTCCTCTGCATAAGGATTGATGTTCCAGGTTAGCTGTGAACTGGCAAACTGAAAGTTGTTGCTCACCTAAGACACATGTTAATGCCAGGTATAAGCAGGTCCAATGTTTTTATGCTTGACTGTCATCCACAACTGTCACTGTCAACTCTCAACTTCCTGTTTATATAAATGCTAAAACACAGAGCAACAGCGGCACAAATAGAAAACAGCCAGTAAGTCAACCAAATCTATCAAATAGTTCATGTTTTTAGTGCTTTCTGATGACACTTGTTGCAGCGGCTGCATTTGAAGACTTTTTTTTCTCCAGTGGCCTTTGGTGTGTATTTGTCCCACACACTTCACTTCTCAGGTGATAGTTTGTATTTGCGTGTAAACAAAGACAAACATTGTTTAGTCTTGCTCGGTTTGCCCATTTGTGACATTCCCATAAAGGCCCGGTCCTCCCTCCTCTCAGGACGTCTCCAGGGAGGACAGACATTTCCACAGGTCACTGCTCGTGTCAGACAAAAGAGCTGATCCTGCCCTGCTCCGCTCGGCCTCCTCGACTCCTTGGTGTAACACTAAACTGGGGCTCACGCAACCTGCCCCCCCCCCCCTTCCCCGACCAATGCAAAAAGCAGCTTTTAATGACAGCCCCTCTCCTCTTAAGCTCATTTCTCCTCTGCTATCAGATGGGAATGTGAGCATGCAGTGTGTTCTCGTTTGTGTGTTTGCTGGATAATCTATTACTTATCCAACACAGAACAGCCGAAATAAAACTGAACACACATCTGCAGTGTAAACACCCATCTGAGAGTATTTTGTCCCTGTCTCTCTCCCCCACCCTCTCCCTCATTCCCTCCTCTCATTCTGCCTTTTCCTTTGCTCTGTATCTCTGACTATCTCCTGCTCTCTCTCTCTCTCTCCCTCTCTCTTCTCCCCCGCTGCCTCCACCCTCTCCCTCATTCCCTCTCTCTCTCTCCCTCTCTCATTCCTGCTCTTGCGACCTCTCCCTCGCCCCTCCCCCTCCTGGCGGGGCTGCAGTCGAGGTGGGTGTTCTCTGGCTGTTATGACTTGAGAGACGATAATGGCAGCTATAATGTAGCCAGCCGTTCCTGATGTGGCTGGGCTTGTGGGGGATTCTGTTGTGCTAGGGCTGGAGACTGAGTGAGCAAGGGAGGAGGGGGGGGGGGCGGAGGGGGGGGCCCGGGCCCTCGGCCAACCACAGTCCAGATTCTACCTCATTTTCTTCTTCGTTTTTTTTTTTCCCTTTTCTTTCTTTCTCTCCTCACCCACCGACTTTTTCTGGCCCTGTTGTTTTCCTTCGGTGGTAAACTTTGTTTTTAAATTCTGGCTTTGTTTTTGTAACCCTTCCACCCAACACAGACTCTCCTCCTTCCCTTCTTTTCTCCCCCTCCTCCCGCCCTCCCCCTGTGTTTTCTACCCCTTTTACCCAGAGTCTGTGAATTCCTCACAGCTGCTGTAATGTGATGGGGGCCAATGGTGTGACCACCGAACGGCCACAGGGCCGGAGACATCACTGTAAAGTACAATAAGCCTTATACTCACTGACCTGCAGCAGGGAAGATTAATATCATATCAGCTCGAACAGCTACCTCGAGGTTTTCTGTTAAACCAGAACTGACATTTTCAGAAGATACCAAACAAAAATAACCATGATTGTGAAGCACATATTTACTGAGCAATATTTCATGATTGTTTTGACTTTCAGTGGTTTTGTGATGATGTTATCAAGCGTGTACAGAATTCAAAGTGGGCACCAAAGACCAGTATCTGATCTGAATGTGAAATATGGTCAAAATCTCCTCTTCTGTTCCTGAGTTACAGCGTTATGGAACAAAAAGAAAAGTAAAAATAAGATGATGATGTCACAGTAACGCTGACCTTTGACCTTTTTAATATAAAATGTGAGAGCTTCATCATCTTATCCTGGTGGACAGTTATGTTGAGTTTTCTCATATTAAGCGTATGAATTCTTGACTTATAACAAAGAAGTGTTATGTGAGGTCACAGCGACCTTTGACCACCAAATTCAGTTCATCTTTGAGTCCAAGTGGAAGTTTGTGTCAAATTTGGAGAAATTCCCTCGAGGCGTTCCTGAGATATCAGGTTCACCAGAATGGAAACATAAGGTCTTTTGCCAAAAACAAAGAATGAAATCACTAAATCACAACAGAATAGTTTAGATAAATATTATTGTCAGGGAAAAAAACCCTTGACCCCCCCAAAAAATGTTTGCTTCAAAGTTAGTGACCTGAAATGAGAAGGCTGAATCTCGCTCACATGACAAAGATATGAGCTGTGATCTCGGGTTCAAAACGGGAAGGCAACAAACTTTGGCAGCTACGTTGAGAAAGAAGAATCCCCGAAGCCCTAAACTAATGTTTACCAGACTGGCACTGTGGTTGAATACAGTCAACACCATAGCCCAGGTTTCAACCCCACTGATTCACACTTCACATATCCCTGCACTGTAAACTGTGGGCTGAGGAAGCTGCGGCGCTGACGTCTCACTGCTGGGGTTCTCACCTCGTCCACATGGCAGAATGAAACGTTGATCCCTTGTTGCTACACAGTCGGAGTGACTGATGACAGACACCGGGGCACGAGAGGGCTCGAGCGCGGTGGCTCGACACGAGCGGCGAGCGAATAGAAAGCGAATAGAAAGAGCAAACAGAGCAGAAAACAGCACCTGATGGGCCTCGAGTGAACTTTTTATTGAAGTTTAGGCAAGCTGAAAGCCGTGTTCTTCTTCAACATGATGACAAGTTATGTTCAGAGCAGCACATCAGTGAGGGCTGTAGAGACGAGCATTAGAGGTAAAAACAGGCTAAATACACAAACAAAGAACAGATTTTGGTGCATAAAGTTTCTACTCACGCTGCCTTGTAGCCACATGTACAGCAACACACTGCCTTTGCTGCACAGTCATGATTACTGTTTTAGCACTTTTGTAACTGTTGGCTTGATCAGTCCATGACTTGATAGTGTTTGTTTTAAGATTAGGAGTGGTTCACCTCTCCTTGTTTGCATTTGCCTGCACAAGCACAGTTTTGTACCGCTGGCCACCGAGCCGCTTCGCTTCCTCAAAGGCACTTTGTCAGTTCAGGGATTTCAACCAGCAACTCTATCAAGGTGCTACCAACACGTTTCCTCATTAGCTCTCCACAGAACTGGCTCCTTTCCTGCTTCACTATCCCGTTTTTTCCCTGTCCTCTCCCCAGGCCACCCACCCGCCATCCTGCACATACCTGTGGTTTCCTGTACCCCCGCTCCTCTCCTCCCTCCAGCCTCCTTTCCTCCCCCCCAGCACACCTTCCTCCCCTGTCTGTCTAGCAACTAACATTGAATCCTCGTCTCGTCTTCCCCTCTGTTTCTTCTTCTTTCACCCCTTCCGCATAACTCGAACATGTCTGCGTATCAGGTAGGTTAATGCCGTGACCACAAATATTTCTTTGAACTCCTTTTAAGGAGGAGAAGTGGAGGAAACAGGGAAGAGAAAAAAAAGGAGAGAGGGATGGATGGATAAAGCAGATGAGGAGAGGTTGATTCACACAGCTGGCTCCCAGCTGTAGACCAAGGCAGCGCGCACAAGTGCTCCATCTATAAACAACTGGGAGCCCAACCCCCATTTTCAAGAAAAAAAGAACGGTGCTCTGTCATTGTAAATGGAGCTAAGCACTCCTCTTCACCTTCGCCAGCGCTCCTCAGCGTCACATAAATGCTCGCTGCACTTTTCCTCCCATCCGTCCTGCAGCTCGACGTCACTTTGCCTCCTGGTTTTTGTCCGCTCCAGCCATCACCGCTGAGGCTACGCTGTCGCTGTTCAAGGCACTTCAAGGACAAATCAAGGCCTTGTAAATATTCTCCAGGCAATCCTCTCCCTGACAGCAGCAAAAGTAACACGTCCACTGGAGAATTTCAGTGGAGCTGCCGACCAGGCCAGGGAACAGAAACCAGATAATAATCTGTTCGGTTTATAGAAAGACCGCAATGATTATAAGAAAAATAATAATCCTAACAGTCTTGGGTGGGCAGGAGATATTTATAGCCGGCCTGCTGCTACTTATATTCCATAGCTGTATAACACAGCTGGAAGTGAGGGAGGAGAGAGAGGAGGTGGAAAANGCGGGGCGCCAGGGGGGGGGGGGGGGGGGGGGGGAGAGAGAGAGAGAGAGAGAGAGAGAGAGAGAGAGAGAGAGAGAGAGTGTGTGTGCGGGGGCGGATACCCGACGCATGTGTGTGTGTGGCTGAGACTAAGACGGACAAAGAAAGGCCGAAGAAGAGAGTTGACTACACGAGGCTGCATTTCTCCCATGTGTTTATGGGTGTTTGTGTTCGGTGTGTGGGAGAAAACCGCCACACAGTCCCTCCAAACGACGACAGCAGCACATGAGGCCCGCAGGCCACCGGAGGAACACAGTGACCACAGCTCTGAGAGCCTCTCACAGAAGGGAAACGAGGGGAAATACGACACAGACAACGCAACCATGAAATTGACCAGGGCCAGATTCATCAAGAGAGAGACATGTGGGATCTGCTGACTGCTAACTTCTCACTGCTGGACGTTTGTTTCAGGGTCTAGAAGGTCTCTGCTGTGCTTGTGATCACAGAGGACACTAATATAAATAAATATGATACCGTGTTGATACTAAAGGCAGGGTCGACCTAAAAAGAACGATACTGTAACTGTAAAGTCTGGCAGACAAATATATGTATTTGCATAGAGACAGAAATGGGAGAAGTTGAAACAAACTGTATTAATTGTAATGTTCTCAGAGAAAAATCCACAACTCATCTGCAGGTTTAAAGTAGCCAAGATTTAAATGTAAAAATCCTGTAGCCTTAAGGTTCAGAACAGTACTACATCCACATTGTAGATTTGAGTTTTGGTACACAAAATTATATATTATTATAGATTTAGGGTACTGACGAAAATATCATTCTCTGTCTCTGTCACTCTTCTCAATACATCACTGTTGAATGTTGTCTTACAGTCAGAAACTGATTGAGCTAAAGTAATGATAAAATCCTGGAACACCAGCAACCACCTCAGAACTTTACTAATTAAAACAGCACAAATCTGATTATGGACTAAATAAATAAAGACTAAAAATTTGATAAAGCTTCTCTCTTCGGCTGATCCCCATCGGCGTATCATCTGTTTCCCATCTCGCTCGCAAAGCAAGCCCCGCCCAACATGACACGGATCTGCATATTTGATTCAGTACAGGCCTGATGTTCTTCCTGAACCCCCCCCCCCCCCCATTCATCGGAGCTCGGGTCCAGTAATCAGGATTGAAATGACTTGTGCATCTCCAGGAGGAGGAGGAGGAGGAGGAGGTGGAGGAGGGGATCGAAGCACTAACCCTGCGATCAGTAAAGAGCCACACCCCCCGAAAAATCTGACAACGTATTCAGTGCCAACCTTTGCCAACCAGTTCATTACTAACAGGCTCATTTCAGTTGGTGCTTGAGGCTCAGCAACACTGTCCAAGCAGACAGAGCTGGAACCATCTGCCTTCACTCTTTCCATATACTTATTAGCTATCAAGTCTAAAGTTTAACTGCACATCATAAACAAATCATATAAAGAAAGTCTCTCTCTTTGTTTTTAGCTTTCTCTCTCTCTGCATGTAAACTGTACTTAAATTTGTTCCAGCAGCTGAACACACATGTGGAGACTTGTCTCCATCACTTCACACTTGTATGAGTAAAGTGCACTGTTTGTGTCTGCGTGTGTTTGTGCATACACCCCTGATAAGGCTCATTGTATTATACCGTGTTATATCATCACTTTCACACTTGTACTTTGACTCAGCTTGGCTCCTCTCCCTCCAACCCCACCCCCCACCCCCCCCCCCCCCTTCCCTTCACCTTCTTCAGCGCCAAAGAACAACCTGTGTGCAGCTGCCTGTTCGCTGTGATGCCTGTCTTGTCTGTGGTTTGGAGAGAGAAAAAAAAAAGAACTTACATGCAACAAAAAACTTTAGCATGCGAATCAACACATGCTCTCCTCCACAGGGAATGTGCTCCGATCCGTCTCAGTCCACAACTCATCTCCCCCTGTGTGCCCACTGGGAATCTACAGAGAACTATAATCATATGAGAAGTGACGGCTGCTGACAAATCTGTTGATGCAAAAGTGCAGGGATGAAATTGATGTTCTTCTTTCTCATTCTGCTCGCTATTTACTTAAACAAACCTCATCAATTTACACAGTGAACAAATTACAGAGCAACTATTTGGATCAGTGAGACGTGGAGTAAAATGTGCTCTTCTCCTGTGTGGTCCTTCTCAGAGCTGCTGACTTCATAACTAATATATCGCAGGCGTTTAGTTTAATACCCAGATGTTGGTAGGGGCAAGGCATCCGGGCCTGCATTGGATTTTAATTGGCTGAGATCCCTGAGCTGATGTTTGGGGCTTAGCATGTGACTCAGGAGGACACACACAAGCAAAATCGCCCACACACACACACGCACACACACACACACACGGATGCATACACACACTTTCCCTGAACGAATGAAAGGCTTGGCCGGGTTCTGACAGGGCGGCAGGCTCACATGCTGTCAGGAAGAGACGAGTCATGGCTGTCCAGAGCAGTCTGAAAACTAAACAAACGCACGCACACACACACACACACACACACAGTTACATCTTTGAGATCCCAGGACTGACTGACGCCATGATGCTGATGGTCGAGCCAAGCAGCAGCCGTGATATCTGTCGAGCTGATTATTACATCGTGAAATAAAAAGATGCACACGACTGAAGGAGAGAGAGAGAGAGAGAGAGAGAGAGAGACTAGGAGAGAGAGAGAGAGAGACTAGGAGAGAGAGAGACAGACAGACAGACTAGGAGAGAGAGAGAGAGAGAGAGAGAGAGAGACAGACAGACAGACAGACAGACAGACAGACTAGGAGAGAGAGAGAAGGAGAGAAGAAGAAGGAAGAAGTGGAGTTGAGGATTTAGAATAATAATGGCAGAATGATCCCGTAACAATATGTCTCTTGATCACAAGTTGCGCATCCACACAAGTAAGGTGATTGTGTGTGTGTGTGTGTGTGTGTGTGTGTGTGTGTGAGAGAGAGAGAGAGAGACAGAGAGAGTGTGTGTCTTAAGTTCCCACCAGGGCTGTAATTAAGTGGCATTAACATAACTAAAAGGCAACAAATCAGCTACTCAGCTGGCTGTGAATTGGAGGGGGCTGAGTAGCTTAAAACACACACACACACACACGCACACACACACACACACACACACAAGCTGATGGTTGCACACATTCACACAGACAAGTAAAAATACACTTATTCCAGCCACATTTTTTGGCTTTGCCCTCAAAGAGTCACACACAAACCCGTGAGATGAAAAACACATGAGAAATTTCAGCAAACTAAACTGTATTTAAATCAAATCGATCGTGACATTCGTCCTTAAGTTGGGAACACATTTTACAAGATTTTCTAATATGTATTTATGGGAGACCTCACACATAAAGAATGTCGTCACCAGTTCTGTCACGTCTTGTATCTGGCTGAAGTGCGGGCACACTGGCCATTAACAAGACTCAGACAGACCTCACAGCTGTCAATCAAACTTCTCCTTTGACTCTTTGGAGCAGCCACTTGTACACAAGTCTTCCGCCACTTGTTTGGCGCACACTACTAGACATTGAAAAAAAACAAAAGGATGGAGAACATAATCTGTGAAAGGAGGCCGGAGCACACAATTGTTTGAACGTGTCACCACAAACTTCACTATAAGAAAATCAGTGAACATAATTGTTGGAACAGGCCACTGACTATTATCTAAGGTATGAAGCCAAAGCTGGTGCGCTCATAGTTTGGATTTTTTTTAGTTGAGTTACTTCCTGTTTTATTTTGAAAGAGTATGTCTTCAGGTGTGTTGGTCACTTTACCTTCCTGATTTCAGATCAGTTTCACCTGTTTCACCATTAGTTTTCTGTCTCAGTGTATTGAGTCTATGTGTTCCCATCTGTCTTTGCACTTCACACTCGAGCCAAACGTTTTCCTTGTGTGTAAAATTTTTTTTTTAGTTTTCCTGGACCTCGCCTGTTTGTGGACTGTTGATTCTTGTCCACTCCCATTTGGATTTGGTTGCCTGTTTGGACTTCCATCTCTGGTCTTGACCCTTGCCTGCCTGACCAGCCGGTAAGTTTCTGTACTTTCTGACAGCAGATTGACAGCTGGTGGCAGTAATGTGTTGTAAAAAAGGTAGCATTGCAAAAATAAAAGAGGAGAAGAAAAACCAGATCCCATGTAAACGCAGAAGTTTCAAAGCATTAAAAAAAAAAACCTGTGAAAATGTTTCGTGTTAATGCGTGCAACATGTTGTGTAGGCCTGAAGGTTACGTGCGGCGTGTCCGGTGAGAAATGTTACATGTAAACAAAACCGTGTCTGTTTACAATGAAAACAGCAGCCGGGTACATTTAACATACTGTATGTGACGTGTAAGAATGAGTGACTCCAGATATAACTACTTGTACAAAGAGCTGGAACCAGTATCAGTTCCCACATCAAATCTCAAATGGTTCAAAGTTTTTCCAGAGCAAAATCTTTTTATGCAAAATTGCACGTCTCAGCCTTGGAAGCAGACCTTTGACCTGACCAAACAAGAATCACTGTCTCCACACAATCAATATTAATCATTAATGGTTTCCACTTCCATTTACCGAAAGACTGAACGTGTGCTGCAGCTTCCATCAGAAAGAAACGCAATCACAGAAGCTTACTGCTATTTGTGCATGTAAACACTGATCCTATCTCACGCATGAGGAAGGGGCTCCCTTTCACTGTGTCTCAGGCCTAAATTCCAGTCTGTATCTCCACGCAGTGCTCAGTGATGCACACACACACACATAAATCAGACACACACGTAAACACTCTGATACACAGACTCGAGCATTTAAAGGCAAACTGCACACGTATTTACACATGAGACGACACACAGATGCTGAAAAGACACACACATGCACAGATAAACACGGACATATACAAACAGACACACACACACACACACACAGGGAGTTGAGAGGGTGGTGGTGACCCAAACACCATAAAGCCACGTTTCTACCAAACACTCTCAATATAGTAACGTTGAAACCCGTTCCTACATGTACTGACAGTACAGGACAGTAAATGTAGGTGGGGTTGTTACTCAGGCTTCACTTTTCCAGCAAAACAACAAACAATACTTCTTCTTTTTTTGCTCTTTAGAAAAGCTGCAGCATTTATTCACTGACACACTGTCACTTTGATTGACAACCTGCTGCGACCAATAGCAAACGTAGACTCAGTTTCATCAGTTACACAACAATAGCAAACTAAAGTCTGACATTATCCAACAAAATCTGAAATTCAGAAAATGTGTGAAAATGTGTATGAGAAAAGACAGAAGTACAATTGAAATAAGTTAGATGCTTTAACGCAGGTATCACTCGTTTGTGTATCATGTAACCAGAGCGCCACCAGTTTGAATCCCCTGCACACTTTTCACCAGCAAAAAAAACTACAACTCAATCCAACCAGCAGCCACATTCACTGCCGATCGACTCCAGCTCACACTTTCACTAAACTACATTTCCTGGATTTCAAACTGAATAATACACTTTTGCAGTTCAGGGAAAGTGTTAGAGACAATAACTCTGTGTCTTATGTAACCTTTTAATCACGTTGAGTCAAATCTAATTGACCTCAGAGTATCATTGTAATTACAAACAGGTTATTACACAGCTCATGAGGAGACACACAAGAAATCATTTCTGAACAAATGTTGATAACACTTGGACCCTGCCGAAGTCTCCACAATATCCCGGAGCACATTCCTTAATAAAAACAAACTCATTATGTAAAGGCGATAAATAACGGAGCTTTAGGACTTGACATAGGGGAAATTAAAAGATAAAAGCAGGGCAAGGAGAGTACACTTTTACCACTGTTTCCTGTAGAGAGAGAGAGAAAAAAAGGAGTAGAGTGATTCACATGAGATGGAAAAAATCTGGCGGCAGTAATGTTGCTGTGCAGCGGGCGACTCCGAGTCTGTGTGTGGTATTCATGCTCTCCTTTCTACTTCACAAAAGGAGGGATGGGGGGAATCGGAGTGGACGGAAAGAGAGAGAAAGACAGAGATGGTAGAGAAAATGAGAGTGACAAAGAAGAGCAACTGGAGAGGGAGAGAGAGAGAGAGAGAGAGAGAGAGAGAGAGAGAGAGAGAGAGAGAGAGAGAGAGAGAGCAGTGTTGAGCGGCACTATGCTTGAGCAGTCCTTTTGACTGAGAAGAGAGGGACTGGAGACCTATTGTTGAAATCCCATTCCTCACTGTATTGTCCGACCTTATCAATGCGGGGTCACCAGGAACAATAGTGAACGCTCCCATAAGTTCTCATTCGTTCGCCGCGTCACTGCCTGTGGCAAACAAAAAATGCAGGTGTTGTATATGTAAAACTTCTAGGAGTGTAAGTGGGTACTGCTCAGTTTGTGAAAACATCTGTATGATGTCTTCTGAAGTTTTGGAGGAAAGTTTCAGAAGTTGGAAAAAAAAGATCTTGTCGTCACGGTTTTAGCTTGAGATTTTTTTTTTTTAGAGCAATCACAAACTGGAGGTGGTGGGTTTGAAAGGAGTGGACATTAAGGAAGCAGGGAGGGTCTAATGAAAGATGCGGTTGAGTTGCATTATGGGACATGTAGGATCCAGTGTTTTTGGACCCATAGTGGAAATGTCATGAAATCTTGGTTGCTTCAAGTCCTTTTTTAAGCATCGCTTATGAGTCACCTGTTTTTAAGAAATTGCAAATCTAAATCACTGGAGCACTATAAAGCATATTTTTCTATTATCTTCTCTTAATTTGATGCTTGATTTTACCTACGATCAAAATACTCTGAGTGCCTTTATCTGCATATTGACTACAGAAAAGCACTTTGAAAATAGTTCAATAAACTAACCCGAATGATCATTTTACTGCATAAGATTAGTTTCCAAATGTGTCAAGTTTTTGATTATTTTCAAACACTAATAAGTTAATCACACTAACCCACCACCTTTACATACTCCATTATACAGTTTAGTTTCCATCCAAATTGCAAACAGCTACGTTGTCACTCCATTATCTATCTATAAGCGCTCATCCTCTGGAGTGGATCCCAGCTGACATCGAGGCGGGGCTCACACTCATACCAGTGTGCAATTTAGAGTCACCAGCTAACCTAAGCTGCATGTCTTTGGACTGTGGGAGGAAGCCGGAGCACCCAAAGGAAACCGCTGCAGACATGAGGCGAACATGTTCACGCAGAGAAGCCCCATCCGGCCGGTGGGTGCCCAAAACCTTCTTGTTGTGAAGCAACAGTGAAAACCACTGAACCACCGCCCTGCTTTTTAAACTTACTCACAACTTACGCCCTGCTTTGTGACTGCAATTCATGCTTTCTTGGAAGGAACAACCACCGGGGTTTGACTACAACTGCAGGAAGAGAAGCTGCCAGAGATAATACAGTGAAGTAACACTAACGTGGGAATGTATTAAAAGTAAAATCCCTTGTGAACTTTGGACGGATGAGTTGAATTTGTTTTAGCATCTCTGAGCGTCTCATCCATGTTACTCGAGGCCGACTAGAATAAAAGAGAAAAATCCACCTGTGCGATGAAAAAAAACCTCCCTCTCCTCTCGGGGTCACCAGACGTTTCTTATTCATTACCGGCTATAAAGGCTGACAAAGAGAGAGCTCCTCGCCCTTCTCCTGCCTCTTCACTCCCTCGCTCTCTCTCTCCCTCCGGCTCTTCACACAGAACAGAGAGGGGAATCATTCAGGGGCTGAAAAGGTTAAAGTCTAGCCGAGGGCTGGAGTTCCTGCGTCTGCCGGGGGCACCTGAAGAGGGACAAACATTTACCGGCAAAGAAAAGAGGGGGAGAAAAAAAACCAACAGGCTGCCCGAGAGTGGCAGGGTCCGCGGTGAGTGGTGGTGTAGGGCCCTTGGAGAGTTTGTCTTGTAATTGAGTCAATTGTTGACCCCCTGTTCAGCCTGCCTCTGCAAATCTTGGGAGGAAAAAGCCTGGCGAATAATTAATGTTCTCTCTCCTTCCTTCCCTCTTGCTCTTCATCTATCCATCTCCTGCTCCTCTTCACCCCCCCTCCTCTTCTTCCCTTGTTTCCCGTTGTCTCAGAGGATGATTGTGCCGTGAGTCAAAGGCAGTCATTTAGGTGGAGGGGGGGTGGTGGTGGTGGACTGTTCAGGGATCTGCTGAGGCTTACAATCTTCTTTTCACCCCAAATCTTACCCCCCCCCCCCCCTCCCCAACTCTCACTCTCTCCTACATTCTCCCCCTTTTTCATTCCTCCTTTTGTTTGCACCGTGGGATGAATTTTAATCACTCCGCTCTCCACCTCCGATCTCTGTCCCCCCTCATTTTTTGTCCCCCTCTCTTTCCCCAACAGGGACACTCACTCCCCATTTCCAACTTATATCCAGCACCTTCTCTCCTCACTCCCCACTCCTGCACTGATCAGCCCCTTAAAAGCTCTGAGAAAACGAGGACACAGATATCGGCCTTTGATGGCGAGGGGAAGGGAGTATTTGTCACTCCAGGTTTAGCACAGGCCAAATGTCTTTAACAGGCAGCGAGAAGAGGGAGAGAGAGAAGGCAAGAATGATAAAAAGAGGGAGTTTAGGGAGGAGGAGGGGGGGGGGGGCGACAGCAGGACAGAGAGAGGAGGGTCGCATTCTGTTTGTGGAGAGCGATCATTTTTAAATGCCTCCTTCATTGGAGAACACTTTGTTTGCATAAGGGCTCTGGTGTTGTGCTCCTATTGTGGTGGCTTATCCCGAGGGACAGTGCGAGCCAGGGACACTCGGCATTTACATTTCACACATTTACTTATTAGCAGGTGCTCTTAACAAGAATAGTTTGGCTAAGTGCAGTAGTGCAAGTTTTAAATGGGAGAGTAAGAGGAGCCGGTGTAATATCCACTTAAAAAAAAAAAGGAAAAGAAATGACAGGAAGTAATCAAAGAGCCAAAAGCTAAAGGCCACCACAGCCGACGAGGCTTCCTGAAAAGCCAAACTGAGACACTCATTTTGTTTTTTTATGTCCCTCAGTCCTTCCTCATTTTCACTCCGCAGGCCACAAGCTGTCAGTCTGCACATTTGTCCCGACTGGTCTGCACCAGCTGAGGACGTTTACAAGGGGACATGTTATAGTCAGACAACTTGATTCTTTATGGCGATGCCAGGATGTCAGCACAAGTGCAATAACTTTTGGGACAAGTTCATTAACCTAAAGGCACCGTTAAATCTTGATCCTTGTGGTGATGTTATGATTATATGTAAAGTATATTTGCAGAGGTGGGTGTACGTATAAGATTGAAGTACTTCAGCATTTCCATTTCAAAAATAAAAGTCAGCCACATGCACATAATAAGAAAACACATGAGAGTATCCTCGAGCAGAAAAGTATCTTTATCTTTCCCTGATCGTGACTAATCTTTTGCTGTTAGTTTGTTGTTTCCAGTTGTAATGCTGATTTTTTCAATTTCAACCGCTCGTTGCTCATCCAGACCACCGAACCAAATCAGCAGCGAAACAAAATGAGGGATCTGACCAATGAAAAGAAAAGTAGAATTTCGTAATGTTTTGCATAGTTTTGGTGTCAATTTTGACCTCATTTCGCCTGAGGTCATTTTTTGGTTATTTTTATTCACTTTCAATTATTGTATTTATAAAGTGAAAAAGAATGCGCCTGGAGGTGTCATTCCTTTTAGAAGATTCAGACAAATTTAACATTTAGACTGAAGTGTCTTTGTTTTCAGTAACTGTCTCACTGAGAGAACTGTAAAGGACAAAGGACGGCTCACCTCTGCAGCTGTGTCTAACTACAATATATTGGTTAACAACTCAATGTGCTTCTCTGACATCAGTGGATGCAGGTCTGCTGGAATCATGCCTTGTTGCATATAAAAGTCATATCTAAACGGTGCTTACACATTAATGCTTCAGTCATTTAATAATTTACAATATATTAAAGACCTTAAAGTTGTCGGTTAAGATTCCCAGTCATCCAGGTCATGGTTATTCAAGGAGGGTTGAATCTAGAGCAACTGGGCTGTTGTCCTAAATTTATTAGATAAAGAAGTCCCTTTGAAAAACATGTGCTTTTACTTTTGATCTTTAAGAGCATTTTGCTGATAATACTTCCACACTTACTGGAATCAATTTATAATTCAGTACTTTAAAATTGTGGTATTGCTACTCATAAAGAAACTGAGTAGTGTTTTAACTACTATATGTTTGTGTTTTCATGTGCAGGGTTGGATCCGCATCCACTCACTGTAATAATTCCTCTCTGGACATTAACCTGGCGAGTGAGACGACATCCTGATTCATCTGCTGTCGAACAGAGAGAGGCGAGTACTGACTGCCCATCTCTCTCTCTCTCTCAAAGTCTCTCTTTCTCTCTCTACTATCCGTGGCCCTCCTTGTGGAGTGTTTGTTAGGAAATCCTGAACAAACCGCAGCTGTTTGTTCTCTCTTTGTCAATGACGGGTTTTTATTGACTTCTACTATTGACAATCACGCGACTCCTGTTGGCCTCACACAAGCTGGATAACGCTGTGCAAATAGGTGTATGTACACACACACACACACATTCACAATCTGTCCGAAAACACACTCACAACCTGCGTCCGACTCACCCCCGCGGCACATTGTGGCCGGACGGAGAGAAAAGAGGAGTTACAAAGAGGAGAACTTACTTTATTTCAGTGCAAATGAATGGATTTAAAATGTGTATGTGAGGAGGAAATCTGCAGATCAAACAGTGACACCTGGCTCATCCAAAAGGTGCTGGATGGAGCTGAGGTCAAGGCTCTGAGCAGAACGGTCAAGTTCCTCCACAGTCACCAAGAAATTCTATATAGACATTTCTATATAGACCTTGTTCTGCGCTTGGGAACAGTAGTAGCAGTGTTAAGATTTCCCTAAACTGGATCTAAGCAGGCCCTTTCATCTGTCATGTTTCTGGGAATGTGGTGTGTTTACTGACATGAGGAGGAGATATTATTCCATGATTACACACTTATTATGAATGTTGAAGAAGTTTAAGAGGAATTAAGATTTATTTCGAGAATGAATATCATAACACATAACTATTCTTAGATAATAGAAAATAATAAAATAAAGGGGTTTACAGTAATGTTCTGGAATTACATACATGGATGGCCTTGAAAAAACATTTAGACAATAATGTAGGTTGATAAAAATTGAGCAGTTGAAGAAATGTTTTATATTATATTATAATGTTTTATATATTATATATTATATTTGTTTTATACCTGCCATACAGTATATGTCTCATGGGAGTCGTAAATTACAAAAATACAGAAGCAGTTGACTCTACGTTGACACACAGTCACAGTCATCGTCACCATTCACAGCCATTAAATGCATTAGTATGAATCCAGTTCACTCAAACAGGAGAGCGGAGGACTCTCCAGATTCTTTGGCTCTGACTCAGAGCAACAACAGAGCTGAAGCAGGGAGGTTAAGAGACACCGGGTGCGAGGCAGCCAGAGAAAGTGAGAGAGGGAGATGGAGTAGTGAGAAAGAGGTTGACAAAAAAAACACACAGGGAGCGGAGCAGAGCTTCTGTGTCAATGGAGGAGATCATGGATGCCAGTAGGGGGCTCAGCCTTCGGCACAATAGACCCCCAACCGAGCCAAGACCCTTAATACCCATACTCCTATTTCACACATCTTTTCAAAGCACCCATATAAGCCTCCTCCACCCCCCCCCCCCCCACTCCGCCTCCAAACTCTGGTCGTGGCCCATGATTGCAGTCGGGGGTGACAATAGCGAGAAAACTCTTGGTGGCGCGACTAGGGGCCGTCAGGGGACTCACGCAGGGGCCATCAGGACACCTTTTCTTTGTGTATTGGAAGACAATGGCGACATCTCAGGAACAGCAGTAAAAACTTCCTCTGTCCTGGCAGGGAGCTGTGAAGAATGTCAGGGGCATCAAGTGTCGCTGATAAATGGCTCATTATCATCCGATCTAAGGTGAAGTGTGGAGCTGATAATGAGGAGCCGCGTCAAAACCACAGTTGCCACTGAGAGCCTGTTGTGCTGCCACTCAAACGACTCTCGCGGCAGTTTGAGGACAATTGGTGTTAGTCGAAGTTCCTTCAGAGGTAAATTTAACAATATAATACCTGCATAATGGGAAACAATCTGCAGGATTATAGCAGAAATGACCCATGTAACAGGATGTACAACCTTAATAGTAATAATCAGAATTTATTTGCTTTCTTTTCGTCCTGTTCAAACATATTGAAAAATGACTCCAGACAGAAAAGATCTCAGTCTTTTGTGTGAGATCAACGAGAGCGACGTGCAAACATTTCTCGTCCGCCAAAAGAAAACATCTTGAAAAAACGAATCGTCGGGAGCAGGGAGGAAAAATATACCTCAACATCCTGGGCAGGTCCGAGGGAATTCTGGCTCAGACCCAAACTCTGGAAAGGGGGCGAAGAAGGCCGGGCTTTGTGGGAGTGACGGGGAGCACAGCGAGGGCCGTTAGGTAAAGAAATGATTCACGACGGCAAAAATGTGATTTTTTGTGAAAAATACAGCTACATGAGGCTTCTAAGAATCAGCAGGCATAATTTATCAGTGCATCATTTCTTCCCCTAAAATTAACACTAAAACACTGTCAACAAGAGATTTCTTTTTATTGGCCCCTTTGCTGCTGAGGGAGCTCATTGCATCAGGACCCTCAGGGCATTATCAGGCTAACACAACTAGCCTTTAGTCAGGGCCTAGCTCAGCTCCCCTCTCCTCTCAACCCGGCTACTGGCCTCCACTCGAGCAAACCCCCTCCTCCATTTACAAGGCCCTTCAGTGGCCGGCTGGTTGCTAGACAATGTGCTTGGTTACGTGGGTTATGTAAAGATCCTCCTGCACACAAAAGCCAATGTGGGCGCCTGTTATGTGCAGCTCTTCAGAGCCCCGGGTCAGTTAGCAGAAGAGCTCTGGTGCTAACACTCCAAGTTAAAAACGTTTGCTCTTCAATGTGTTTACTGAGAGGAGAGGAAAAGAGAGGAGAGGAGAGGATGGACCTGCGAATTATCTTCCCCATTTAGCCGAGGTTAAAACAACTCCCTTGTTGACCTGCGTGTGCGTTAGAGGTTTTATTAGGAAAGGTGAATCTGTGTGTGTGCATGTGACATACATACTGCACATATTCCCACTGCCACTCACTCGTATCCCACAAACATATTTTTGCTATCATATGTCGCAGCGACAGCCCTGGATTTAGCAGCGTGAATACAAAATTATAAGTCAAATGCCGCTGCACACATGCATCTCTTTATGCAAATGTGATTAATTTAACATGCCTGAATAAGCAGCCAGAGTGCGTCCAACATTTCTGTCAGACTTCCATCGAGGCTGGAGAATTCAATGCTGTCACATTAATGCAACGCCTGCAGCAACAGGTAGAACATGCACAGAAAGGCAATCGTGTCGTGTTTGCCTTATGAAGAGTAATGTAGTCAAATGAGCTTCTTGTTATATTGATGATAATTATATTTTGTTTTAATTATATATTGTGAAATTAATTTATATTTCACAAAAAAATTATATGAAAAAACATACATGAGACCAGCACTCCATTCATACACACACACACACACACACACACACATATATACATATATATATAGAGAGAGACTGTCTTTTATGCCAGCTGCTGAAATTGTGAACATCTGGCTTTACATACGGCATATGAGCAGATTTAAATCAAATTTAAAAAGAAGAAAATAATAATTTAAAAAAAGATTAAACATTTGTCATTTTATTGCTGTGTTTGACTTGTGTCTGAACAGAATAACAAAATGGAATCACTTTTACAGAAGATGAAGGCAGCAATATTACATATTAAATCTTTAAATTTAAGATCTTTTTGTTGTTTAACTCATCCAGTTAAAGTTAAGGTTAAATTTTGGTTTCTCCTTTAAAAAAAAAAAAAAAAAAAGCTGCTTTGATCCAGTTTACGTTTTACACATAGCTAAACTATCTGCTGCAAAAGTGTGACGTGCTCTTCAGGTTGCGTTTGTAAAATTGTGTCCCTGTACTTGTGCATGTTCCTGGTGACGGTTGTGTTTCCTTCTGTCTGGATCGATGTGAGCAGGGAAACACAACATCTGTGTGTGTCTGTGTGCATAGGTGACAACAGACAGCACGAGCCCTCCAGGCAATGACATGGTGGTAAGCCACACACCTCAGACACACCGCCAGTCTGCTCTGATGGCCAACCAGCAGGGGAAGAAATACTGAGGTAGGGAAGCCACCGTGTGTGAGTGTGTGTGTGTGTGTGAAGGTTCAGCTTAAAGACACAAAGCTTTGCTTACGCAGAAATCCACACAGACCCCGTTGATGTTTGTCCACCGCAGACTGCCTCCTAACATACTGCCTGCGAGAGATCAGGCATGATGTGGAACCACATAAACATGCCAGAACCCTGACTGTGTGAAATTATAGTACTGAGCATTTCAGTCTCGAGACCGCAGAATTAGTTTCCTGTGCATAAAAAACAGAGAGCATAAAATGTAATCGAGGGCATTTGTTAATGTGACGACTTGTTGTTGAGCAGAAACGTCACGTCAACGCCTTCTTATAAAAGAGATTTATCATGAAAAAACAAATGTTGAAATGTGTTCATTCATGTGCAAATATTAGAGCTGAACTATTTTAATAATTTAATAATTTTAAAAAGCGAAAATACCAAACAACCTCCGCTTCCAGCATCTCAACTGTGAAAATATGTGGTTTTTCTTTCTGATAGTAAATCCGTCATTTTGGGGCTTTAGAGTGTTGAAACGAATAAGCTACATGAAAACATTCACTTGTGCTTTTATGAAATTCATTATTTTCTGGCATTTTATAGATTAATTTTAAAAAATGAATTGTTAGTTGGAGCCCTCGAAAATATCTTCACAGATTTAGAACATTAAATCCATGATTTCACAAGCTAAAGCTCTCGCTGTATAAAATTAAACTTTCCAAGTTAGTGCCAGCTTGACATAAATTAGTTTGGCTGCAATTAAGAACTCCAATTTTGACATCTCTTTATTTGAGCTGTTGCCACACGAGGGCATATTTTGTGAACACACGCAACCTTTTCCTGTGTTTATCTCAGGTGCATTGAGTTTTGCAGTAATGAACAGCACGTACAAGTATCACGTTTACAGACTATTTACTTTCCACTGCCACGAGAGACAGTAAATGTATCACAGAGGAGATCGACTGCTGCTGCCCCTCAGATAAAAGTCACAGAGACAAAGCTGTATTTGGGCAACCTGAGCTGAACCTGGACCACAGTGAACTACCGCTAATTGAATTTTTCATCATGTCCTAGACAGTCACCTCCACCCACAGAGAGAAAACACCCATATCTCTGAACATCTAAACACACACACACGCTTGCGTAAGGAGCCGGCCGGAGACATACTGTATCGGCGCTCACATGCATACGCTCACTCTGACACCCAATCACCCTCACACACACTCAGCCTGACAAGCTGGAGCATGTGTGACAGAGCTGGCTGCTTGGAAACAGACATCCCCCTGCCCTGAGGCTCGCCTCTATCCCACAGGAAGCTGGAGTGTGAGCTGGGACACACAAGACGAGGGAGGAGGGAGGAGGGAGGGGGGGGGGGCAGCCACAAGGACTCAACTCACCACCAACTGGAACTGCATGTGAAGGGATCTGATCACTTGCTGATGAGTTGGGTTGTGATTATTCATTGATTTGTTAGTGCTGCTCAAGTTGCAATTGTGTTGTCTAAAAACAATTGGATTCCTTCAAGATCATGGAATGCACGTTTCCTTTGCAAAGTTCAGTTCTGCATGACTTAAAATGCCAAGTGATGTCATCGTAAAAGGGCCAGTTCGACACTTTCTCACAGAGATACAGATAAGAACATTGACTCTCACGTCTGTACTAAAGCTACCAGCACCTGTGGGATAACTTAGCTTAGTACAAAGACTGGAAACAGGGGGAGATGGGTAGCCCACATCTGTCCAGTGGTGACACAATCTACCATCACACATTTACACCTGGTATGAAAATCCGATTCTTTACACCAGTTTTTTTTTTTTTTTACCTGAAACTCACGAATTAATTAATTATTTCCCGAAGTATTTCTTGGTTAGGACCAACCATAAACCAGCACAGACTCCAGGCAGTTCATGGTCGCAGTCAAAAAAACGTTGTTAAATATCACAAATGAACTCAGCAGATTTGAAGTTCATCACTGTTACAGTATCAAAATGAGCAGATTACATTCACAGGACTGACAAAAACACTTGACATAAAGACAAACAGTAAGTCACTTAAAGCGAGAAGAATATGAAACCTTTGAAAGAAAAAAACACAATCTTACTCTCACAAATAAAAACTCGAGCTCATACATTCACAAGCAATAAAATAGAGCCTTGTCTGATTGCATACAAACACACTTGGTTTGTCAGTGACCTTTCTGAGTCCGTTTGCTGACTCGTGTTTTCTTTAACTACACTTTATATTCAGCATCATATGAGAATTGTCACTTGTGGCCACAGCTGCTCAGAAAAGATTAAATCGGTTTGCCTGAATGATGCTTTAAACTTTACTGACTTTATTTTTACACAGTCTTCTTCATGCAAAGTAGTTCAACATTTTTACTAATCATGTTAAAGTACTGGACTCAATCTTCAAGTGAAAAGCTCAGCTAATGACCAACAACTTCCGTCCTCGCACAACATCCAACATCTGGGAGTCCTCGCCCTCTCTGTGGCCGAGCACATGCGCACAGCCCTGAACATTCACACAGACACATTGACTGCTCGAGTGCTCACCACATTTCTGCTCCACAGCTGCACCAGAAGACAAGAGTCGATAAATAACCCCTTTGAATGGGATCCTGCGGGTTTTCAGTGTTTCAAACTTTGAACATCCAGCGATTGTTCTCGAGAGCATAACAAAGTTCTGTTCATATCCCAAACGAGGTGTTTCTCTCCCCACACTGAGGACTCGAAGACAGTATGGATCTGTGAGGCGCTCAGCTGACCCAGCCTTTTAATGGACCCCAGGTGCCGGCTAATAAGGGCCAATAAATGTGCCAAAGCAGAACAACTGCCTGTCCCGTCCTGAACAGAACGAACGGGAACAGAGTGGCGGACAAGGGCGTTTAGCTGCTGGGGAAATCATCAGCAGTCGGGAAACAACCTGCTGCGAAGTCATGAGGAGAAAGTGAAGTGACTGTATGGTTTTCAGGACGGTCACAGACTGTACAGTACAGCAGAGTCAAATAGAAGACAAATAGACATTTTGAAATTGAACGAAAGGAGATGAAAACCTTACACTAACCTTAATGACAGCGATCCTAAACCTGAAAATAATGTAACCCAACCTCAACTTCTAAAAGCCAAAAACTGCTCCAAAGGAAACTGCATATAAGACATAAAAATCTAATTCACCGTTTATTGTACAGAAAAATACTTTTTGCACATATTGTGAGTATTTTTTTTAAAGCTGTCCTGATAACGTGTCATTAGCTTCACATACATAATTGGATCATGGTTCAACGTCCAGATTGTGCTCTATTAAGACATGTACTGTTACTTTCTACTGTACATTTACTACTTTACTACCAGTAGGTACAAACATCATCACTGACTACAAATGACAGAAAAAAGCATTAATAATTTCATGTCTCTTTATATTTCTCTTGCAACCTACCAGATGAGAACACAACCATAGATTGACAACTAGTCCTCTAAAGTAATTCATA
This sequence comes from Centropyge bicolor, assembly GCA_037975185.1. Lineage (NCBI taxonomy): Eukaryota > Metazoa > Chordata > Actinopteri > Pomacanthidae > Centropyge > Centropyge bicolor. Next base: position 3,644,674 of record JBBMOC010000012.1, on the reverse strand, counting down.
ACTACCATAACTTCTTTGGTTAACTTTCATACAATGTGTGTTAAATCTCTATAACATTTCAGTTTGTGTGACCTATAGAGAATGTGACATAACAAGAATGTTTTTGGCAGCAGTTTTCATCCATTCATTCATTCTCTACAGTTTTTCAGGGTCTGGAGTTTTTCCCAGGGCTGGAGCCTTTCCCAGCATGCACTGGGCGAAAGGCAGGGATCCACCCTGCACAGGTTGCCAGTCTATCACAGCGCCGCACTGAAAAGAAAACGGAGCGTGGATCCCTGTTGACCCTCTGTGTATTCAGCTGAGTCTGGTCCCATAAGCCTCGGCATAAATGCCCAGCATGGTACCTCCATCCTCCCTGCAGTCCAAAGACCAAGAGACTCACTCTCACAGCCTCTTCCTTTCACTGCGCCCTGCCCTCGCTCTGTCTCTCTCCGACACCCACAGAAAGACACTATCTCTCCCCCGCCACTAACTCTTCCGTTGTCCCGCGCTCTCCTCAAACTCCTGCCAGCAGGTGCATAACTGTGTGAGCTCCTGTACCCCCCCACCCCCACACCACCCCCCCTCGGCATGGAGACAGCGATGATGACAAGTGGAGCATCAGGAGAAAGAAGTACAGGAGGAGCAGGAGGAGGAGGAGGAGGAGGAGGACAACAACTCTGGACCTGAAACAACAACAGCTGCGACAGCCGCATTGTCATTCCGACATTTGTTTCGTGCTGAGTGCAGCAGCAGGTCAGTTCACGGCATGGGAACCACACAGCTCACGCCGCTTCGCATCTTCACTCACGCCATTTTGCATCCTCAGCTCAGAGGCTTAAACAGTTCCCACACTGTTTAGAGCTGTGATTAGTCAATTATTTGATTTACCGATTGACAAAAAATGCTGAAATTAGTCAAAATGCTGAAATTAGACAAATAATAGTTTTTTTCTTTTTTTTTCGGCAGAAAGGCCAAATGATTTCATGCTTTTCAAATGTGAGGATTTGATGATCAGACAAGAAAGTAAGTGTTTGGTCACACAAAACACTAAATGCAAAGATGTCACCTTGGGCTCTGGGAATGTCTAATGAATAATCATTAGTTACAGCCTTATAATTTTGTTACCCATCACTTCCATTCAAATCATTTTCAGAAAGCATCTCTGCATGTGAGCACAGTTTTAGGATATACTTGAGAAACCTGACCTTTAAATGAGCTGCAATTCTGCAAAATGAAAAATTGAGATTTGGGCACTTGGAAACCAGATTTTAACTAGTTTTTAACACCAGTCTTTACATTCTCTCCCATCGTGCTCCAACACTTGAGGGAACCATTCATTCCACTCAAACAGCAGCTCGGTCACGGTGTGAAACCCACCACCGCCATCAAACCTGCATCCATCCAGTCACAACATGTAGGTGAGCCGGGGTCTTCTCCAGGAGAAATGACCTGCAGGGAGCTTTGTGTGTGGCCAAAAACAGCGGCTACCGACGCTGAAGAAACAACAAACCTCTCTCAAGATTTGAACATGAGGGACGGTGTTTAACTAACAGCTGTGTTGCCACGTCACTTCGCCCTCAAACTCACGTCTGAAATGTTTTACACAAACTTCACCGATGATCAGACGCACTCGTCTCTGCATGACACCAGAAACACAATATACTATGTGGCTTTTTTTTTAGGCTGCTCTTAAGCACAGGAGGTCATGTTTCATGTTTCACCCAACACACTATAATCATGTGAGTCGTTCTTTTACTGGCTCTCTTTTTGTTAGTTATTGGCGACCAGGAAATGAAGGCCCTCCTCGTGTAATTAATGGGCACAATTATGTAATTGAGGAGTGGTCTGCAGTTCGCTGCAAATAGGACCAGATGTCCCACGGGCCTGCCGGCTGAGAAATTCACTTCTGATCACTTACAGTGGGGTCAGCGGCCGTACCAAGACCTCGCTCGCCCCCACGCAGTTACCCAGACCCTCTTTTCTTTCTCTCTTGTAAATAAAGACTTAATGGTTTACAAGCCTTCCAATAACCGTAATACCTTCAGAGCGAATTAGCTCACAAAGCGGCCAGACACGCAGGCTGGAATGAGCCGAGACTGCTGGGAAAAAAAGGGAAAAAAAGAGAAAGAAATACACCCACATGCATTTCTGTTCTTTTCAAAATCAGAGTTTTTAAGTTTCGACTTCAAGGATAATGTGTGTTTTACTTTGTTTTTTAAAAGATAGACAATTTTGTGATTAAAGCCTTGACAAAAATTTAAATCTGAAGATAAATGAGGCCTGTTCATACGAAAGCAACCACTTGTTTACTTCCTTCTGGCCTCTTATTGTTGTAGTGTGCATGCATGCATGGACATGTGTGTGTGTGTGTGTGTGTGTGTGTGTGTGTGTGTGTGTGTGTGTCTGCGTCTGTGTGTGTCTGTGTGTCAGCAAATTATCGTGGTGAACCAACCAACCAGCCTCTAAATTTGAAGTTTAGATTATTGCTCTGGAGCGAGCTGATTTACATGCTGCTGATGTCATCCCCTCGCTGTGTATTTAGCCCTGTGCTGTTACCGAGGCAAGAGAAAAAGCCCCTGTTTTCTAAAAGGAAGAGAGACTCAGCAGTGAACAGGCCAACACACAACACAAGGCCAGGAAGAACTCCAACTTGTGTATATTGTTTGAGGCAATAAGGTGTTTCATCAGATCAGAGAGCGTCAACATTCAGAGAGTTAAATTAGAAATCCTTGAATTTTAACTAAAGGATTCTTTCTGCATTTGACTTTTCATTATGTGTAATGTTAAGATGACGCCGCTATGAGCATTTCTATCCAGGCCTGAATCTCCACTGTGAAAACTGCCTGATAGCTGCCTGTTGAGTGAGCTACTCTTCTTCATCCTAAACACCAGGGGATCTATGGGAAGGCTCGATGTGGGCCCGGATCTTTATCGTGCTGAGCAAAACAAACAGTCATCGCTGGCATGAAATACAGAGGAGCCAGAATTATGCCTTATCTGATCCAAGTTCTTGGGTTGAGACGTGAATTGCCTCTGTCATTTCTCAACTACAAACTGCTTTTTGAAGGAAATCAGTTTAAGCCATGGAATTCCTTTAAACTTGACATAATGTGTCATTCCTGACAAACAACAGAAACTGCAAAATACCATTATCATTTCTCTCTTCTAAAAAAAAAAAGTGTTTGCTCAAAACAGTCATGCCGTAGCTTCCAGCAATGTTCCCGGCTTAAAAACAAGAAAGGCGTCATTAAAAAGAGATATAGCATCTCAAACATTGCAAAGTGCGGTTGCTCAACAAGCGGCAGGAAAGTCAGTCGGTGTAGTTAAGTCAGGCGGGGCAGGGCCAGGCAGCCAGTCAGCCAGTCAGGACGGTTGAGTTGTAAATGTGTTCCAGCAGGAAAAGCCAAGCTTCAGAGCAAGGCGAGCAGACTGGAGTCGGCAACTTTCCCCTGCTCCAGCTCGCGCACCGCCCTCCCTGCAGCCCACCCAAGAAGCAGCCCATGGGCATAAATTTGAGAGCCTGACTCGCTGCGGATTTAAAACAATCTGCATCTCTCTCTCTCTCTCTCTCTCTCTCTCACTCCTCCACACTCACTACGAAATGTTTCACCCTTTACTCTCCTCTGCTCCTCTTTCCTCTCCAACAAATTCCACTGTTAATGAAAATGGAAAGCTCCGTCTCAGCCCGTGCCAATAATATTATTTTTCTAAAGGCTTAATTGAGTTTTTGCGAATATGCAGCAAACGCACAGGAACTGTATTTTTCTGTTTCTCCTCGTCAGGGCTCCGTCTCCTCCTCCTCCTCTGTACGGCTTTGTTGAAACAAAGTTAATTACATCTCGCAAAACACAACCTTCCAATAGTTTGTTGTTTCCTGAAGGGAATTATTTTCTCAATAATAGCTTCGACACAAAGTAGACTTCCAGTTTACATTTACATTTTTTTTTTTTTTGGCTGAACTGTAACAAAATCTGACGCTACAGAAGAAAACATCCAGTCGGTTCAGTTAAGTTTAGGACTTTTGCAAAAACAGCAAAACAAATGTTCATTTTGTTCATCATGTGCGACTTAACGAATTCATGTTGGTTCTAGATGCGTCTCTTTGAAAGATTTATCATCTGTTGTGCTACCAAAACAATTAGCAACTGAGAGATTAAAAGAAAGGTGCCGAGTCGTCTCTGAATCATCAGTGAGAGTTTCCAGCGGAGCCTGAAGTCTGATCACAGCTCTGCAGACTGGATGTCATGTCAGATGTGTTGTAGTAAATATGAGGCTGTTTGACTGAGGGTGCAGTTACCTTTGACCCACTGCAGATTCATGTCAGTGTATCGCTGACGCCTCGGCCTGCATTTGGCTTGCAGCGGTAGTAAGTCATGCGCGTGTGTCACTGCGCTACGTCCATGCATGTGGACCGACTTCCTGTTATGGCATCTGATCTGGTTAACGTGGCATCAGCAAGCCACTGTAGATTCTCACAACTGTCACTTAGTTACAGAGCAGGGAAACGAGAATAGAAAGAGAGGCGAGAGGCTGAGCAGCAGAGGAAGAGGAGAAAGAAGGGGAGGCAGAGGAGGGAGGTTTATATAGAACTGGAAACATTTGGATGAGAAATAACAAAAAGAAAATGTATCTCTTTTTGTGGTTTCACAAGGCTGACCACACTATTCCTTTCTCATAAACAAGCAATAGGACGGAACAATGCCAACGTGGTTTGGGTCATCCATTGTTTAAAATGTAGCTTTTGTAACTCTATAAACCTGGAACACATGGACATGCTCTCCATTTTCCATAGAAATATCTAAACGTAGGTGCCATTTGGAGTAAATGCACTTAAAATCCATTTACTCACTTTTCAAAATCTGAAATATCTCTTTATGCTTATTAATGGAAGTTTTTAAAAAATACTTGCACTTTACTTTTACTCTCGAAAATTTAAGTATCACTCGAGTTATTATGATCCCTGAGCAGCTATTAACACACAACCCAGTCCTTCTAGGTGGAGCATAAAACACACAGACCCTCTACACTAAAGCTGGATATCAGCACTCAGTACTTTATGAAAATGTGTCCTGTTTAATCGAGTATCAAAAATGGTCAAATATTCAAAGTTGTTATTTAATGTTAAAATATTTCAATATTTCCAAATCTAAAAGAACTAAATCGAGCTCTATTTTCAAGGAAAGATTTTAATGCTGCTGAACTGAGCAGTTTGTCTAAGCTGTTGAATCAGTACCAAAACTCTTATTGGCACCAATATCAAAAAATGACTAATTACACTCACTGGTGCTGCGTTAAATAACAATGTGCTGATTAAATCAAGCATATATCTGCCCTCATGTGCATCTACATCTAAAACTGTCAACCACTGTTTGAATGATCATAAATGTCTGTGTTCCTTTAGGAATTAATATCTGGATCCTTGCTGTGTACATCAAGCAGAGACTGTGGAATGTGGAAGCTGCCCAAGAACATCTGCCGAGCCGAGGATCTCTGGACGTTATCTCATCTCAGATAACAAAGTTGTTGTCCAGAAGACTCATCATCAACACACGCAACTTGGATGCGCCTGTTTCTCAACTCGCCGTCTCTCACGCCGTCTCCTCCTCTCGCCTCGTGGAAGTTGGAAATAATTATTCCAGCAGTAAAGTCTAAGAGCCTATCACATAAAAATTTAGTGACTTACACACACAAACTGTTAAGGAGGAGTAATCCAACCTCTGTGCTTGGAGTTGAAATGAGAGATTGCAGTTTTGGAGAGAGAAGAGAGGAAAGCATGTTTTAATCTGGAGGAGTCTCTTGCAGATGTTTTTTGTTCTTTCAAACTTAAATTCGAAAACTCATCGTATCACAACAGGATGACCCCCCCCCCATAAGGGACAAGCATAAGGGAAACACAGGTGTGAGAGTTTTGTCTCTCATTGGTGGACATCGGCGAGACGCAGCCAGTGAGGACGGTGACTGTCAGTGTTGTAATTACAGTGATGATGGCAGCACCCGAACGCATCGTGGCTATGGCAACCTGGTGAAATAACAAACAGCGCCTCCTCCTCCTCACTTTCTGCCTGCCGACAGGACAGCGCGCCGTGAGTCATCAGAACACACACATCGAGACACACGCTCGGCCAAAGACGCAGGTACAGAAATCCTGCAAGAATATAAAAACCCTCGTGCACAAACACACCATTCAATGACAAATTCACCCAAAACCTGCAGCTGTTGGATTCACTTTTATCAAGCTGATCAAACAGCTGAGTCTCATTCTGAAAAGTCATCTCTTCCTTTTGACTCCTCCGCAGACACTGCTCATGTTTCACCTTTGTCATCCGCAGCCGACCACCATCCCTCAAAGAAACCCCAACCACGAGGCCATTGTTCGCTAATGTAACAGTGGGAAATGAGTAAGTAACGCTGTGGGCTGTTTGTGCATATGAAAGCCATTCACGATCTCACCTGGATCCTATTAGCGCTGGTTTGATTTCTAATATCAACCATATGAGATGATAGTTAGCAGTCAGCATGCCTAACTGCTTTACACACACACACACACACACACACACAAATGTATGAAAAACCGCCACCCTCATTCAAAGGAGGAGGCGGGACGACAGAGAAGGAATGAGCTCCGCCTTTCACTGCCAGCAGCACGCTCAAATCTATATCACACATGTACACATGTTCCCTCAGGCACAGGGTGACGCAAAAAAAAACACTGCGTCTGATTTCCAATACAACCAACAGCAGTCTTAAGGCTGCCTGCTGCTCCACATGTGACTTGACCTTTCATGTGCAGTATTAAGGCATTAGAGCAGTGAGTTGAACTGGAGCACATTGGGGACCAGGCCCGCCCTCAGAGATGGAACGACTGGTCGGTTGGTCAAGTTTTTTTTACCATTGTTTCATCATGTGTTGTGGGCCCAAACTAATAAGTATCCTCGGAATATAATTCATATTGGACGATTCTGTAGTTTGTGATGTATGTTTGATGCAGGAAGTAATCAGAGCAAGAAGGAAGCTAAACGTGTGGAGACTAGCAACCATGTCTCCATGCAAAATACATTTTTGGAGAAGGCTGATTTTGTAGAACAGGACTGTAACATCAGGGAGCCAGGTTTGAATCCTGCATGTGGTTAAGTTCAGGCAACAAAAGCTTGTTTCAGTTAAATGTGAATAAACCAAGTTTTTCTATAACCTTAACATTGCTGTAAGCGCCTGAGCATGAAGAAGTTAAATCATGCTTTTGTTATATATATATATGTTGTATATATTGTATATTGTATATTGTATTGCATTGTATATTGCATTGTATATTGAATTCTATATTGCAGGCAAAGCAAATGAAATCATTGGCAGTGAACAAGTTCCACATAAATTCTGCGGCCGCATTTTAACGCTTCCTAATTATGTCGATATAAAACATAATCTTGCTGTTATAAATTATTAGCATATAAACGCTGGGAGACACGGTTGAGGTTGGGGCGGTGGATGACTTCCCATCCCATCTTTATGTGGGAGAGCGGAGTTTGTGTCCAGTCACAGACGATCACTGTTTGCTTTTTTTTCCAAACCATAACCAGCATCTTTCCCCGACCTTAACCGAGCCTTCTCGTTGCCTCACCCTAACCATACTCTAACCGCAGCTTATTTGCCATAACCACAATCCTTTGCTGTCCTTCACCCTATCGCGGCTGTCACTGATCATTATCCAGGCTTTTTGCAGAATCATCCAATATCAATGTTCTCTCTGCCACTAGGTTTGATTTATGGCACCTCCTGATTGTTGCCAATTGTCCAGTCAACGATGTGGCTAAAATTTCCCATCATCCCTCCACTGACATAATTACATCTAATACGCTCAAGCTTTCATTTTCCTGTTACTTTGACCTGATTATCTCTGTGGATGATTTTTTTTATTTCCAATACTACAAATGTGTCTGACATGCCTTATAATGGGTGGGAAAGCTCCAACTGAACTGAAGCATGAACAGTGATTTTCAGAATATTTCCCATGGCTGCAACATTTCTATTATGTGTGCCCTTTGGCTAATGCAATTCAAGCTTTGTAAAGTGTCTCATGCCTTTGCCCTTCTGGTGTCATTCGTTCCCAGTTAAGCCTCGTTTGATGTGTTCAATGTTATATTAATAGGAAGAGGGATAATCTACAGGAAACATTAGTGCAATCTGACCTTATGCAACTATTTTCTGTGAATACAGATTACGGCCATAGATGATCATTGTGGCCTGGTTGCGATATCCACATGGCTCAGATAGGATCAAGTTTGGCTCAGTGATGATAACCAAAACAACAACCACGACCAAAGTCCATTCACTCCGCTCTCAATGATCAACGTCCACAAATGACGACACACAACGTGAATAAAGCCACAAACTCAAACCGATGAACCAAAATAACCTTCGAATACCAGACCCTGACATCAGCGATCCGAGGGAGCGGACCTTCTCTTCATGAGCCTTGAAGTACGGCAGGAAAACCAGAGGATGAGGAGAGAAAAGACTAGCAGGGGATAAAGACAGAAAAGGAGTGTTTGTGCATGTCTTTGCTTATGTGTCCTTTGGAGCATCCCCAGGCTCGTCTCCTCTGTTCTCGGCTCTGCACTGTGAGCCGACATGGTTTTAGCCAGGGCCGGCACAGACAGACAGCTGCTATTAAACCCTGATTGTTTCAGGTTCACAGGGTGTGAAAGGGTCTGATTGAGGGGCTGTGATCCCAGTGAGGGTGGTCTTACTCCCCCTCCTCACCTCCCCTCTCACTGGAAGGTGGGAGGAGGGTGTTGGGGAGGAGGAGGAGGAGGATTGGTGGGGGGATTGCAGGCATCACGTGACGCATGTTTCTTGCTGAGCGGACCAAAATGGAATCTGGACAAAAACACACCACTTGTTGCTGCCTGACTCTCGCTACCTGTGCGTCACTTAACCGGTGGCTTACGCAGAAATTAAACATGCCGTCCACATAATTCATGTGACAGAGAGCTACAAATGTTGAGATATTTCATATTTGCTCACATGTCTCTTAAGGAACAGCTGTCATCACTCAAATTGCCTCTGCTTTAAGTGTACATAAGAAGCACAGATTAAACAGGCAATCCACCTTAAAATCCTCCACCTACCTTTATGTATACGTGCCTAATGAGACAGGGAATTCTCTCAATTCAATTGTATTCAGCCTGATAGAGACTTATCACCACTCTGATAATGGTGCTGATAAACCAGACCAGTCCTCTGCTGTCCCTGCATAGGAGGACTGTTGCTTCCTGTATGGTCTATTTGTTTAACAGCATTCCCATTAAGGAGCCTTTTGGCCTTAACACACTTGATAAAGACCAGGGAGGGTGAGGAAGCTCCCCTGTAGAGCTTTTCACACGTGGCCAAAGGACAAGTGCACTTTCCTCCCTCGAAATCGCTCCCCCCGTCTCAACCTTGAGAAGGCTCTGAGTGTTTCTCTGTAATGGATTACATTCTGAATCCATGCTGCACTGGGATGTTTACTAAACTACATTTTCTGTTTTCCTGTAACCAAACAAAATGTCTGAGGTGCTTCCACACAACTTTTTCAGCTTGAACACAATTTCAAATGTTTCCAAAAAACATTGTAACTTCTGACCCTACTTTTTTTCCTCTTTTCTCGCCTCCAGTGTAATAATTAAAACAATAAATAACAATTATTTGGTAGATAATCCCCAATTTCACTTCACTAAATCATCTCCCTCTCGTGTTTTTGGAGATCCACTAAAGACCCATTGTGACTTACAAATACACACTATCTATGTGTATGTGAGTGTGTTTGTGCAAATATAGTTCAGGGAGGTTGTGAGTGTGTGTGCTGAGCACTTCTCACTGTCACTTTGGAATAAATAAGTGTTTGGCTCTTCTATTGAGTCCAGTGTTGACGCTCTTCAGTCCAGGGCCACTGCATGAGCAGCGGCCTAATCTTCCCACATTAACAGCTATACTCACCTCTTAGAGAGATAATTAGATTAGATTCATTCATCTAACTCAGATTAGATATAATTATGGAAGGCTTTGATGCATGTTTTCACAGTCCAAGAGAAAGAAAAATATTCATCCAGTGCATGTGAGTTAGTGAGCCAGTCGTCAGTCGGTTGGTGTATTTACAGGATCTTTCAGTCTCCTGACATACTGCCTCAGTGATGATGTTGTTTTGTGGGTGTCCTGACAGAAACTCACATTTGGAAAAGATATTGGCACCTCAAGTATTTCAGGTTACAAGAAACAGCTGTTCTCGGGTGGCCTGAGACCCTCAGCTGTGCCAGATGATTTTAAACCCTGAGAAGAAGCTTTTCCCAGAGAGATGGACGCTCAAAGGACAACGCAGATTTTTTTGCCATGTAAAATCTGACTAAGTTTAGTTCACATCTCCACAAATGGATAGAAAGCAGAGTAGTGAATGAATCCACAAATATGGCACTTGTGTATCACATTCAGCTTGGTTAGTAGCTATATTATGCAACTCAATTACTCAAACTTGTGTGCATGAAAACTAAAGCAGCCTAATTAACGTGAGGCTTTGAATGAAAGTCACTGAGAACACAAATGCAACTTTTCCAACCTCACAAAGCAGGAACATAGCTACTACAGTGCAAAACGATTGAACACAACTTTGCAACCATGTGTTAACTTGTTATGAAATCAGCACTACTCACCTCAGGTTAATGCAGCAATCTTCAGCATGAAACGTTTCTGATTCCCAGAGTCCTTGAAAGAGCTCAGAGTGTCCAAACGCTGAAAAGTCTGAGTTTCCACCAAAGCCTCCCTCCTCTCTCTCTCTTTCTCTCTCTCTCTCCTTCTCTACTTTCTGGCAGACGCTCCCAGATGAGGATGGCTGGATTTTTTCTTTGCACAGAAACCGACACTTTATCCTGCTTCACGAGCTGCTTTTCCCCACTTGTTGTTTTTTCTTCTTCCCCCCGGAGTCACTTCAAGCACACGGTGACAAAACTAAACCCCATGTTCGGCTTCTGGAGTCCCGCAAAGCGCCCTGGAGCTGATCGCGCAGCCAATGTGGGAATGCGCACCCCCTTCTCCTCCTCCCTCCTCCCTCCTTTCTCCTCAGTCTGTGGACCACCCCGAAACAGGAAGTCCACTTTTTTGTTTTTCTTAAAAAAAAAAAAGAAAAAGAAAAAAAAGAACCATGCTGCTTCAGTTTTCCCCTTCAACTTTAACATGCAACACACACGGTTGATATAGCTTCGATTATAATCTTTATTCTAAGAAAATTCACATGTGTAGAGTTAAGTTATATAAAGGTGTTGGAGCATGCCTGAGTTTATTAACTGCTTGTAAGGATGTGTCTATATAAAGTGCATATCTAGTATTTGGGATAATGAGTCTATAAATGTTTTTTGTTTACTTTCACGGTGTAACTTCATAGCAGCCTGTCGGACAGCGTGTGTGGCTGGATCCGTGCGGGGATGCTGCAGATTGCTGCGCCTCGCCACTCAAGTCAACCGCAAAACCCGGACTGGAGTTCAGTCCCTGCAGCCCGGGATCGGGACGGGAGCTACAGGTCTGCAGCATTTTAACATATTCCTTTATTAGTCCCACAACGGGGAAGTTTGCAATGTTACAGCAGCAAAGATAAATGGATAAATAGTGGGTAGAATTAGAAGAAGTATATATAAAAAAAGTGCAATTCAACTACAATGAAAAGTATCAACAATTTAACTAGAATAAAAGTATCAACAATTTAACTGCAAAAGACGTGTTAACACTCAACCATAATAAAACTAATGACAAATTCACTATAGAAATATACAAGTATATAGTATTAACCAGGCTAGACGATATTAATAAATTAACAGAGAACATGAAATATGAGAATAAGAAACTGAAAAAATAAGATATTTCATTATTAGGCCCACAATGGGGAAATTTACAGCAGCAAGATTAATAGTAGGCAAACAATATAAACAAGAGAGGTGTAAAAAAGTAAAAACAATTTAGCTACAATAAAAGTATTGGCAATTTAACTACAATAAATATACAAATATTAACAGTTCAAACCAGGCTATAAGGTATTAACAAATTAAGAAGAGAAATACGAGAGTATGAGAACAATATATACGCTATAGACAGATACAGTTGCAATGCAATGAAATGAACTCTTGCACTCTCCTTATTTCTGGTTCATACAGAGTGGACACAAACAAAAGTGATAGATAAATAGATAGATAGATAGATAGATAGATAGATAGATAGATAGATAGATAGATAGATAAATACACTTTATTTGTCCAAAACTGGGAAATTCTTTGTGCATGTAAGAATATACTACTACTACTACTAATAATAATAATAATAATAATAGTAATAATAATAATAATAATAATATATGGTAAATGAATCAATTGTGGTTTTTAAAAAAATATGTGCAAAATTAGAATTCAAGCAGACTGTGCTATAAAACTCACACACTCCCCGGGTACTATGTCAATAATTTAATAATATCAAATTTGTATCAGATCAGCTGAAGCAGGTCTTGCATTTGCAATAATCAGTCTCATGGACTTCTCATACAGGCTGATGCGTATTCTTTAAAACATTTGTTTTACTATCTGGCACATGGAGAACCTGAGGCCAGTTGGTATCATTCCAACACTGGAGTATTGATTGGTTTCCCAGTCTCTCTGTGTATAATGATGCTGCCATGTGTAGTCTGCTGTGTGTACTGTACTGTGACAGGCAGCAATGCACACACATGATGTACAGATGGTGGAGGGTGGGGGGGTCAAATAAGGACCTAGCATCAAGGTTTTACCCCTCTAACAGGCTAATCATACATGTTGTCTGTCCGTGTCTTCTTGCAAAGGCGACATAGAATATCCCTTCTATTCATAACACTTAAACAAACACACAAAATTTGTCCAACATACTGTTTGTTCTACAAAGACAAATATCGTATTGTGAAATATAGTTTTTTTCTTTCTCAGTCTCAGTTGTGCTGATGCTTTTCCTACACATAATAATAAAATTTTAATTGAATCATTCGGCTAGTCTTTTTGCAACCATTCATTCAAGTCACAAAGGAACAAATAAAGTAATGTCATTTCTACCATCTCCATCATGGCATCATCATCACGGTACCTCTTCAGCTGGTGTTTTTGCGGAGATTTAGGTTTTGATTGATCACCTTGTTAACCTTTAATGGGACAATGTGACTTTACTATCAGGCTGCCTGTGACCCCTGGCTGTTGTTTCAATACCTTTCCCAAAATTAGAGCTGAGGAACTGGCAGTCTTTCTGCTGTTGTTCTCCCTCATTGTGCTTGGTGTTGCATCTGTTTGCTGAAGCTCTGTCCATGATGGCACATGCCAGACACCACTGTTCATAGGTCAGTTAATGAATTATTGCCAGTTATTGCCCTCTTAAATGTTTTGTACCCATTAAATGGTGAACTGTCTGTGGCTGGAGGACTTGCATTCAAGTTCATCCCAAGGTAAGATAATAAGTATGATAATTAGTTTTATTTCTTATGTGTTGTCCGTTGTGATGTCAAGTGCAATAGCTCATACCCAGTTTTAGGTTCACATGTTGTTTTCCAGGCTGGCTTAATGAGGTTTAAGACATTAGCAGGCTCCAATGTTATTACCTGTGTCTGTGTTGTTCATCATTGATTGTTTGTATTTGTGATTATTTGTGTATTTTTAGTATTATGTTCAACAGGGTGGACCAAAGAATATAACATCTATTATGATCAGAAATAAAAGAAACTGGTGAAATAAAAGTAAATGGATCCAACTGTGATAAATATAACAAAAAAAGCAAGTTAACGTTTGATTGCTTCTCCATCAGAAAATTAAAAAATCTATATGCATGGAGCAGTCTTACTTTAACTCAGCAATGAAAGCTGAGTCAAAGTCTCAACAGTTGGTGACCTGAAACGAGGCAGGAGTCCATTGAGAACATACGGTCAGTGGTTAAATCAGATTTTGTCAATGAAAGTCGTGGGCTTTAGGCCTAATTTAGTCTCTGCTGTAGCAGCCAAGGAGGGAAATCTTGGATGTAAAAGAGCCCACAGATGCTGGAGCCATATGCTTCACCTGACTGCAGAGAGAATCCAACACAGACTTCACTCGAGATTATCAATGGGAGAGGATTAAAGGGGAAGCAGCAAATCCACAGAGACCAAGTTAAGATGGTCTTACTGGATCGTTTAAGACGTTTGTGTTTGCTATTTCCATATATTCATGTTACTGATCCTTTTTGGAAATACATTTGCATAATTGACACAATGCACTTAATTACTTGTGACCTCTGTATAGTCAAATTACAGAAAACCTTTAATGCAAATCTATGAAGGACTGGGAAAAAACAACAGTCTTCTAAATTATCATGTTAAATAACTGACACAAAATATATGATATTTATAATATATGAGTATAGAAAGTAAAGAACTGAACATGTCTTAATCTGTATTGTATAGAGATTTTGTTGATCAGAGTATTTGCATATAAAGCTGGTCTAAATAAAGCTGCATAAATTAATGACTTGGCCGCTTGGGGGCAGCAGAACAACCTAAAAACACACATCTGACGTCATTAGCTTAGTTGCTAATGTGTTAGCAAACAGTTTCCAATTTACAAATCCAGCAGCCCCTGAGCAACATTAGCACACATTTAAAGTCGTGTCTCTGTCCTCCTGATGAATGTAAGTCCAATAATTGCTCTTCTATGAGCTCTTTTTGATCTCCACCAACTCCTGATGGAAATATATAGCTTTTTTAGCTGCTAACCGGCTAAGCTATTCCTGTCTGCTCACTTTCTCTGTTGTTTGATGCTGAGCAGGTGATGAACGTCTGCTTTATTAAAGTTTTTTTAAACTGAAAAATGCAAATCTTACAATATATAGAGAATAAGTTGGTCTTCTTCAAGTTACTTCTCGAAAGTCACAGGAAAAAATATCAAAAATACTATTGAGGCAACATGTTACAGCTATTAGAATAAAGTATATGATAAAGTATGATTCAAATCATTTTCACTTGCAATATTGCTGACATCTCTATAAGATCACAGAATCTGATTGATCACAGATTCCCAAAACAATGATCCAAAAGGAAAGTGTCTTAAACCACTCCTTTCATGTTACACTTAATTTAATACACTAAAGTTAAAGTACTGAGATGCAATGTATTGCAGAAACAGAAATTAATATAGGCATGCTTTAATTAGAAAAAGTCCTAATTCATGTCTTAGTGAGGCTGAAAGGGGAAAGACGGACGGTGCAAAAACAAAAGTTACAGATGTCCACCTCCAAAGCTCATAGAGAGCTTACAGCACTAGATGGATTAGAGACAAGGTAAGTAATGTTGCAGGTGGATATTCAGTTCAGTTCGAGTGGCTGTGACAGCTTAGAGCTGTAAATGAACTCTTGCTTATCACTTATATTCTTGTAACCCAGCCTAAGCATGTTATCACAAAACCTTTCACTGTCCTTAATCAGTAGAAACCATTAGGTGGTGTTGATGGATGCTTGCACTTCTGAAATATACTTGTAATATTTGCTGCCAGTTATATTCATTGATGTGACAAGCTGAGATATTCACACAATTGTCTTGCCAGAATATCCTGGTCACAGTGTTCCAGCCTGCTAAATTTGACACAGCAGTGTTTAACAGTAGAAGAAGGATAATTCACTCTCTACTGAAAGTTAAAGAAAGTTTTGCATGGGTGGAGAGTGACAGAGCATCCAGGTTTAGAGTACTTAAGGCCACTAGAGGATACAGAGGAACGTGCATGTTAGCCAAGTGAAAAGGAGAGAAAGCATCTGTCACTAAGACTCGGGGCAGCTGGACACCATTCCCCTGTGCAGCAAAATCCACAAAATCTTTTACAGGATTTGTTTTTCCATTGCAGATGGTCCTTTGCACATGTTTTCTTCTCATTGGTCCGGGGTCGCAGGCTTACAGTGCTGCAGGTACTACATATAAGGGTGCTTTCTGCCTGCATTGGTTTCACCACAGGCCTTGCAAACTGAAGAGGAGAGACTGCAGGGGATAAACAGAGGAGGTCTGCATGAATGCAGGGGGACAGGTAAGAGTTGCATGGAGATCTTGCTGTATTTTATAAAAGAATACAATGCACTTTGCACTTACTGCAATTTTTTTTTTTGCAATTGTAGGGGTTGTATGGAGTAACTTCATCATGCTAATACATGCAGTTTTGTAGCATTTCTACCATGCATTTCTTCATTTGAACTGTGACATACTGCATTGCATTATTGTTCTAAGATTTTGGCACCCAAGTAATCAAAAAGACATTACTTCTACCATGATAGACAAATGTTTTTGAATCCTATGTTTTAACTTTTTGATTAAATCTCACACTATGTCCTTAATTTCAATGCCCTGAAATTGTCAACGTCAATATAAGAGAAGTCCAGAATTTTTGTGACTTTTTATTTTATTGGAAATAACCTAAATCTAATAGAAAATTGACAATATTTTGTTAATTCAAAATCTGCTTTAAACATACTATTTACAGTATTTGTCTGACGAGTGATTGATTGAAAAAAAGATCAGTTAATTGTGTAATGTAACTAATGCTATTAAAATGAATCCATTCAGATCTTGTGACTCTAATGAATTGTTAAAAAACAAACCACAGTTCTCTTTTCCCCAGATTACTCTTACAAATGCCCCATTGCCCTAATCTTAATTCATTATATCTTTACTATATTAAACTCCTGAAGTGTGATTCATGGTCTGGAGTTTAAAGTTTTCTCTATAAAAGAAAGAATACTTCCTTCTACCATCTGTGGCATCTCCTGTTCTCCTTACATTGACAAATTACTCTTGATTGAATATCTTCTCTATGTTTGTGTAATAGTGGAACATTTTATTTATTACAAAGGAGGTGCAACTTTAAATAAATCAACAATAATAACTGATCAACTGAGATTGTGAAGTGTTGGTTTTAAACGGAATGGGTGTTAAATGTTTTAAGGCTTCATCTGATAGTAGTAATACAGGACTCACTGTAATCCACAGTACTGTTTTGAATGGATTATGTACACTAGACTGTAAGACAATTTAAACAAGAGACAGGCTGACTGAGGACATTTTAACTTTTTTATTTCTAGCTATTTAATGATTAATTAAACACAAATTAAATTTTAATGGACATATATTTATAGTGTATTTAAAACAGTGCAAAATGTTAAGGTTCAGTCATTTTTGTTTTTTTATTATGCATTTTTATTGCACTTTTGCACAATGTTGCAGGAAACCACAGAAGAGTATGGGTAAAATAAAGAGAATATGTTATATATTTATGTAATATCATTATATGAATTTTCTTGTAAGTGCAGATATTTTGCATTTCTAAATATTCAAGAATATTATGTGGAGAAAATATGGCATGACTCAACTTGGCTCCAGATGGCTATACATATAAAACACAGTCAAAATACAATACTACGATGGATATATTTAGCATGTAAATGATGCATTTAATAACACATGTATTCTGATCAAGTGCAAATACTCATGTTGGCCAAAATGTTTCAGTTTGCTTCTTTATACTGTGCATGTAATTTTAAGAGGTGGGGGAAAAAAAGAATTATTTTTCTTTTGAGTCACTATCACCAGAGGGCAGCATAATACAAGCCTGAGAGCAGGGCAAACCAGAACACCATGAAAACAGCACAGTCCTTTACACAATATTCACCATGAGAGAGGTGTGTGCAATATATACACAGGATGATATTATTACTTAGGGTAACATATACAGTGAGCCTTTATATAGTCATAATATTTAAAATATGTGTATAGAAGCATAATGTATTCTTTTTACAGATATACTGTATCTTAAGTGACACACTGAAAAATTAAATTCATGGGTTTGCCTGTTTATTTTCTTCATAAAGCTTCATGAAGTTTCACAACAAACCACAAATTTAAAAAGAGGAAGTGACAGTATAAAACCTTTAGTGCGTACATGCAACCTACATTTCCATCACTGTAGAATCAAATGTCAGTTGTTGTTTTTTACTCATTTGTACATATATTTACTTGTGTTACAGACATGTCACTGGCATCACTTGGAAAGATTCCACATCATCTCAGCAAATACTTTTTTTAGTGACAGAAGAGGCATGTTTAATGACTCTTTATGTCATGGGTACGTATGCAATAAGATGTAAAGTGCAAACACTAAGCCTATATTTATATGCCATATATACTAAATTCTACCAATTTGGTTGAACTACATAGAATATTTTTATGTTCTCATGTGTGCGATCTAGCTATGATTTAACTCAGAATATGAGCGGCTGCATCGTGTCCCTTGTATAAATTCAATAGCAGAAAATCAATCAATAACAGAACAAATGAATGACAAAACTATCCTTTATCCAATATTGCAGCTGAAAATTAAAACTTAAATCTAAATCTATTCTAATTAGTATTTCTATCCAAAAATGTAAAAAATGTGACCTTTTTATGGATGTTATTAGCTAAAGCTTGTACACTATAGTAATAGTTTTGGTTTTACATCAAAATCTTAAAAAATACTGTAACTATCGATCATGGTAATTGACAGTCATAATCTGTTAATAAGCGAATCTATTATCTAATGCTGACTACAGCAACATCCTTTGCTATATTTAAGTGATTGGAATAAATAATAAATGTAGTCATTTACTTATTTAATCTTGCAGCATAAAATCAAAACTCTGCAGTAGGTCATGGCTGGTCCATCTGCGAACTGTCACATTAGATGCTGGCATACAATAACCTGATTGGATGGATTTTGTTTAGTCTTCCTTGACAGAATTAGGTCCCCAGAGGAAATTGTGTGGTAAGACCTGAGCGAGGGTTAAGGTGGAACAACAAGAACTGTGACATTAATTCCCTGAGCTGTGCTGATGCAAGCTCTTGCTGGATCCTGAACTATTTAAATCCAGCAGCCCCTGTTCTCATTGAAACACTTAATCACAACCCACCTGTTTTTAATGATACTGGACTTCAAAAACTGAAGGGTCCAAAGGAAAAAAATTTATCTGTAGCTAAAGATCTCAAGGTCAGGGACCAATCAAATGGCAAAATATACAGTTTTTGTTTTTGTCAAAGTTTCACAGATTTTTTTTAAAAGCCACTGTGTGTAGACATTTTTCAAAAAAAAAAAAAAAAAAAAGCCATCCTACTTTGGCTTCCTCTAATGGCAGTACCAAGAACTTACATTGTGGCGGACCTCTTTTGCATTCCACTCCCACCCACAGATCTGACCATTGAGACAAATGGGCTGAAAGCACACACACGGTTTGTACCAATTTTTCCATGACTGTCCCATAAACACATTAAAAACTCTACACAAAGTGGCTTTAAAGAAGTGTCTTGTCTTATTTCTTCTTCGCAGGAGGCAGCTGTTTTCTGCAAAAAAAAGTAAAAAGTATTTAAATAGAACATAGAAATAGTCGAGTATTTAGCATAAAAGTGCCAAATATTCCCCTGAAGAGTTTGCAAATCATCAGTTTATAGTTAAACGATAGGTCAATGCTATGTTCACTGTGGCTTTCTGCTGCCCCCAAGTGGCCAAAAAATAGTTATTACAGTTTGAAGTATCTGTGTAGTGGCGTCGATAGTGTACTACTAATATGTAATTTTGGAGAAATTTTAGATGCAGATTTTTCTGAAGCTAGCTAGGAATCATGTCCTTCCCTGACTCCGGCTGTTTGGTAAACGTGTCCGTATAGTTCAGGGGTGGGCAATCATTTTCCATGAAGAGATGAGAAATTCATCAGGCTGTTGTGGGCTGGACACAGCTGCGATAGAATTAGCTGCCTACATACTGACTTACCCATGGAGACTAAGCAGTCTATGAGTCCATGAGACCTTACCTTTTACCACTCATTGTACAACAGTGATGCTACACACTGGTTTTGTCTACTGCATTAGCTAAGATGTTAGCTAGCATTATACATTTTTACCACAAGATGTCAGTGTTGGATTGTAATTATTTGAACGCACAGCTAACGTAAAACCCCTAATGTTGGCTCAATTTCTAATAATGGCATACTAGGAAATGTGCTGCGGTGGGCACACCGGTAATGCCTGTAGATGTCTGTGAGCTAAAAGCTGGCTAACACAGTAATACACTTCTACCCTTTTTGAATTGCCATGAGAGAGAATTGTGGGCTAATAATTTTTTATTTGCAGGATCCAAAACTTAAAGTTTTATGGTATGCCAAGCAAACTGGCAATGGGTTGCAACAATGGTAGTAGTAGCAGTGGACATGTAAAAACACTGTAAACAACATGGATGCATGGCATTGAGTGACTAAAATCACAGGACCACAGGACCTATTTTGCCCAGGTCAGGTCTAGTTGAATCTCTGTGTTGTGCAACTCCTCACTGTCAGGCAACATTGGTGGAGACATATTGTAATCTTCAGCCACATTGTACTCAGCATATACTACTAACTGTACCTTATATTAAGCTACTGACCCTGACAACTTGACATGTACCCCATGTGGGATGTACAGACGACGATTGACCTGCAATGTGCCGTTTCAGCAAGCAGTTTTTGACTACCAGCATGTCTTACCAAGTAACTAGTTAAGTCAGGCCCAGCCAACACATAATGAATAGTGGCGCCAGGTTTGGCAAGATTTTGGAGGTGGAGACTTGGGCCAGTTTGGACTTTGAATGAACTCTCTTCTGCAGCATTCAGACTAGGTTTAGCCAGTGTTGCCATTCGGAATCAGACCAGTGTACTCTGCACAATTCAGGCATGTCATTCTTGGGCCACTGTTGGATGAAACCACTTTGGACATCTGGGTTCTTGGGCACATCTGATATGTGATATATGTTCTCCTTGTTTTCGACTGTTGCAGTGCCTCAAACTAAATCAGAAACCTCTTGGTGGATGTTTCTGGAGCACGTTTCATCTGCTGGTACTCCACTCCTTTTTTCCTTTTTTTCTTTTATTTCAGATATTGACAAGACAAATCAGTGATTCTCTGATTCTTGGACAGACACTCAAGCAGGTATGTACATCCATCAGATTGTCACAGGTGGTCACCATGTCACAAAAGCTCAACAAAATTCCTTGGTCATTATGTCTAAGATTCATAGCTGGTCTCAAGAAGAAAAGAAACAAGTACAAGTACATTTGTCTATTTTTCTTAGCTCTAAATTGTAAATGCCTACATATCAGGAGCCACATATACAAGATATTTAACCCCTAGTGTGATCATAGAACAACTCCTTTGGCACAGCAGTTCAAGTCCCTCAGGTATGCCCTATTCTTTGGGTACCTTGTTTATGTGGTATCCTTAACACCAATGTGCTAAATGGGGAACTGAGCTATATATCTGTTGCTTTTTATTCAGATTTTGGTCAAGCTTTTTATGAGCAATATATCTTTTGTCATGTCATATTCATCAGACCTATACGGTGGCAAAGAGAATCTACAGTGTGCAACTGTCTCTTGGAACTGGGTGTCCTTTTGCAGTCTAAGCTATCAGGTAAGTCCTGGTAGCTCGAACTAGCATGAACCTGTCTCTGGATGGTAAGTTGAGTGTATTTCATTTTGATATTGCTGCTAGGCATTTAAAATGTGCAGGCTTTGGTATGTTTATGCAAGACACTCAGGCGCCTACTCTAATTTGCCTTAGGGTTAAGATTTTCCAAAGATTCTTAGTATCCTGCATTTTTCTGGCCACATTTGAGTTCTTTTGAGAGCATATATTTCAAAATTTGCTCACTTGTATGAATCCAACTTCTCAATGCAGCCTGGAAGGTTGAACTTTTCTTACAGTGCAAATTGACTCAAAGCTTCTGCACCTTTAGTCTTAAAGTGTAGATTTTCAGTGTCACAAAATAGCTTACCTCTAAGCTGGTCCTACAAGACAATGTCACCTTTGCTCCAAAAAATTAAAAAGTGAGTCAGCTTTATGAGTCAATTCAAGTCAAAGGCTATATTTCTAGAGGATTCTGTGAACTTCAAAGAAAAGATATATGCAAGTTAGTGCAATTTTTGTACCGCAATAGTGTCTTGACACTGTAAGAATCTCTTGATTTTCCTCTGTTGATCCAACAAACTTCTCACCCTTTTTTATGACCACATATCATTTTTATAAGACAGAGCCCTGACAGCAGAAATATAGTCCCATTAAGTTTTTAGCAACAAGCAGAGGCTTGGAAGTCAAGCGCTGCCTAACTACTAGAAAAACAAAATCAACATGTTGTGAATAGAACATACGAGCCTGCTGTGCCCAGAAGGAATACTCTGGCTGTGATACTGACTGATAATGACTGTTCATGATATCTTCAGAAACAAGTCATTGAGTTGTATGCACACCCAAATCACCTTGAGTTTTTATGTATTTTACAGTATAACCATCAAAACGGGTAACAACACAATCATGAAGAATGAGCTAAATACCTTCTTTCTAAAGAAGAGATCAAAGTTGGTCTGTGTTCAAGTCCAATTCACAGTGGTCATAAAATGTGTTTACAGGAGTTTGGGCTCTCTTTCCTTTCTCATTTTAAAATGTGGCACACGGACAGTGTTGATCATCAGTGTCAGTACTTGCACTGATCATTATTCCCAAACATTATCTGTATTTCTGCTCAGCAATAGGCCATAATACCTATAAATATGGATACTCTTTGATAACGCTGTTTGACATACTGTTACAGTGATTATAGTTGGCCCTGTCAGTCGCATCAGTAGAGTCAGTCAGTAAAGAGTTCTGTCTGAACATTAGTTAGTCTAGTGCCCTCTGTTGACCAAAGTGTAAATATCCATAACTGCTGTCCCTATATTTACACCTCTCTCTTTGTGTTGTATTATCTCTCTGAGTATCTCAGAATTATGATAAGCAAGAAGCTGGTTTGGCGTTCATGACACCTCAGGCATATATTTGTCCAGATGTGGTATGTTTTGACATCTTTGGACCTCCTAGGTGGTCCAAGTTTCCTTTCCTTCATATACATTTCTTGTAGGAGGCAAATACAGATTATTATGAAATTACCTTTACTGTGGAGTCCCTCAACCTTTCATCTCAAATATTTGTTGTGCTGGTTTTAAGCAGTGGACAACATTGAATTTTGAAATTCTTGGAAGTAAATGTGACAGAGTAAATGGCACAATTGCAGTAAAGCAGGAGTCGATTTAATTGGATTTTTCCTTGTAGTAAATCTGAACGAGTGACCCTCAAGCTTATTACTTAAACAACGCCACCAAGTGGCAAAGACCATGAGGAAGAGTCTGATGCCGCGCCTAGTAAACATTGGCAGTACACCATCAAATGTACTTACAATTGCACAGTAGGCCTTGGTAGACAGGCTACCTAATACATTGTAAAAAGGAAGAAAAATATCGATATTATTTCCGGCAATTCGTAATAATTCACATCAACTACAAATTTAAGATTTAATGTTCACTGTGTAGTTTACATTTTTTAATGTTGTCAGAGGCTTATTTATCATTTTAAGATATTGCAACAGGTGAAAATCATGAATGTGTTATTACTGCAATGTATTTGAATTTTTGTATTTTGTACATTTCTGTTTTGAATGAAACAAGTGTCTTTTTGACAAGCTTCCCCAATATTTAGATTCTATATCCATCATTAGAATTATTTGTACCATGTTGAATTTTCTTCTTTCTACAACTTGATACATCCAGCAAAGAAATAAGTAAGTGACCTCTTTAACAGTGGACATGAAGTGAAAAGTAAAGCTCTAAGTGAGTTCACATTAACGATGCCGGATGTTGCTCTGTAACAAGGCACTTCTGATGTAACACACAGAGACATAAGAGGTAACTAGGCCTGTCGTAATGGGATCATCCTGTGGATTTTAGAGTTATTTGAAGTGCAGCGTACATTGGAGCAAGAATGCAGACATTACAGATCTAGGCCCTTTGACACGGTGCTTAAGACATGAAAGAGGTTCAGGTTTCAAACAAATAGCATATTGCGACACTTAATTGAGACGTAGGGCAAACCAAATACATGTTGGTATAATGAAGGCATTTATTTTTAAACTTATACCAAGTTAATAATATATGCTCTATCACATTATGTTTTCTGTACATTCTAGCCTTTCCGAGGTTGGATATATACAGTAGAAAGCACATCAGGATAAGATGTATAACATTGCCTTGTAGATAAATATTGAAAATCCAGACATGAAGCAAATACATTTACACTAAACAGTATTGACTTTCTCATATGTTAGGTTAGGTTAGGTAGATACTTTATTCATCCCCATGGGGAAATTCGCATATGTGAGAGTGTCATAGAGATATCTTAATATTTACTAAAGCTGTATTTTATTTGTGAACAGGACATTGTACCAGTTCACTTGACATCTTAAATTGCTAATTGAATAGTTAATCTGACCTCTTCTTAAGGATTTGATTAGGCCAAGTCAAAAGTGAGTCTGACTCTACTTTTGCAAAACCAGGCTCACTCTCAAGAATTTTTCTTATTTACTAAATATTGATCGCACAATATGTCAAAGCATGGTTACTATACTGTATAGCAAGTAATCACTACTGCATGCTCATGAAAACATCTGAACATCCAACATAACACTGTTGTTTACAGTTTACATGAGGACTGGTGGGGGAAAGTAGAGAGTGTGGGAGCAGTTTCCTCCCAGGTTGTCCTGTCATGACACTGCAGGGGACGAGTCTGACTGACACCTTAAACCTTCCGAGGGGATTTGTGGGATTGTGATTGGAGTGAAGGATTAGGGTTTTAGTGACACATAGCAAACAGTGGGTCTGTGGGTCAGTGTGTCAGTATATCAGTGAGTCAGTAGGCTTTTATTTTTCCCAGAGTAGGTCAGCTATCTACTTTCCATGAGAGGAGCCAATGTAGTTTCTTCCTGGTGTCAACGACTACTCACATGATCACATGTTAACACTGAACTGTGCTCGTTCTTTAAAACCATCACACGTGCAGCCACACACTCAACCTTCTTCTTCTTCTTCTTCTTCTTCTTCTTCTTCTTCTAACATAAACTCAGCTGGCAAAGTGCATTTTCAGTGCCAGATGATTACTTACTTTTTTATTCATTTAGTCATGTGTTGCCACCATGTCACAGGTCCTGTGACTCACAGTTGTTATGGGGTGCCGTGAATCCTAATGAGTGATTTGACATCATGACATCATTCAGTCGTTGAATTGCCAAACCCACAGATGTTTACAAGCACATTTATGATCATGCAGCCAGTTGCTTCATAACTAGACATTGCAAGCTGCAATAAAAATGAAAGCACAGATTACAGTAGCTGGAACCAGTGAGCAGAAGTTGGTTAAAGGATCACTTCAGCACCTTCACAAAAAATATATTTACTTACCCACATTGGGGTGTTGAACCAGGCAGACAATCTAGTTTATTTGTCCAAGTTTTAGATTTAAGATATCTCCTGTTGAAACCTCTGCCGTCACAAAAACGCAATGGAAGTAAATGGAAATTTGCTTGTATCACACAAAGTATAAAGAATAGTTTAAGAAGTAAAATTCAATATGATTCTTTGGAAACAATGGCCTGTTTGCTCTGAATAGTCTACAAGCATCAATGTGTAGAGCTTTCATTTCCAGCAAACAGGTGGTGAACATTGTTCAAGCATTTAGCAACTAAAGAGCCACATATGCTATTCATTAATTAGCTGCTTTTTTCAATTAGGGCCTTCCTTGCTCCAACACCTGTTTGGATCATTCCACAGAGAAACAGCTTCTTTGGTAGCAGGTGATAGTATTATGATTGTGCATGAAAGGAGTATCCTGGAAAGCTTCAGTCGTTCACAAACATTGTCTGTATCGAGGATGTTACTACTTGGTTTTGCACTTTGTAAAACCTGTCTTGTTTTTGCGAACTATTGCATTGCGTGTTTTTATTTGTGTTTCACATAGCGTCAACTTTTTTGGAATCTGGGATGTAATTAATTTTCGAACAATTCACCATCACTCCAGAAGGGGGTGCCCAATACCTAAATTGTATCAAACCTTTAGGCCTCAATTTAATACATTTTCAGACTAGTAATTGTTGAATGGAGAAAGCGATATCTGATATATACAGATTCCCTATTAAACAGTTACCTTCATTATAAAAAAAAGGCAAGTGCTAGAAGAATCCTAAAGCTAATTATCCCTAAAAAGTGAGTTTCTCATACTTCTGTTAGGTATAACTTATAACTTCCAAGTATTCACAGGGATGTGGAACTAACATTGCTGAGTATAAGATGCACACGTATGCATGATATATATTTAGATTTCACCCATCTTATTACAACACACAATCATTTCAGGTTTAAACACTTGAACTATTACAGTGTTGACCCGTTAAGCAACTTAGAGTAGACGACAGGGACTTTTGATTTTGAATGGTGATTCATTCTAGAGACATTAGTAGGTCTGATGTAGATGGGGCTGTGATGTAAGAGGTATGCCACCTCATATTGATTGATTTACTTGAATTTCCAGGCTCCTGACTCTGAAAAATACTGTTTAAAATAATCTGCTCATTTTATGTGTTGCAAGTGCTTATGTGTGATAAAACATTTGCATCGGCCATCTCCAGTCTTTGTCTTTTTGGACTGCTCTTCAAAAACCAGGCTATCAGTGTGGATGAGGATAGGGTCATTTGTAAGTTAAAGGATAGGAAAATAGGTGATTGGGATTCTGGAAAGTGATTATCGTAAGTATCGCTATCAGTGACATTATCCACTAGAGAAATAACCACATTGGGCTGCAACTGTTTTAGTATGTAACTGCTGAGTAATCACTAATGACCCTGACATATTAAACCTCCAGTAACTTGGACACCAAAATGTATAAACACCTTTCATAACATTTTTAGTGCCAGGCGACACACAGACACTGATTATAGTCCATTTTGGATGGTTAAACATTGGCTGTCGAAAGGGAGTTGGCAAATTTTGGCAGTTTTTGAAAGTCAGGGATTTTGGCAAGGATTTTTGATCTTGAGGACATTGACAGTAAAATGTTTTTAAAAGATGCAGCAGTAGTTTCTGTAAATGTATATGGACAATTTGTTTAGGTCAGTGTACAATCATGGTTCACTGTTGATTAATGTGTGATTGTGTGCTACTGTATTAATATAATAGAAGAAAATCACGACACACATTATATCTAGTTTTGCGCCTTTTTACAGTTCATGTCTTGCAAAAATGAAGCCTAAAATAGAAACTGTATTGTCTCTTTGCAAAGTTGATTATCTACTTCTGCATTATTGTCTCAGCTTTAGATTGTGATCAATGCCAGATGCAAATGTATGATGTGAAAGTGACAACATGCCAAGGGAATGTGACAACTGTTTACACATCAAACACAGACAGTCCATAAAGCCACTTCTACTATTTGTATGAGCAAACACGCCCTTTGCCTTAGAGACAGTGTCAGTGTGATTACATTGCAGGTAACTCGTTTCTCGTGCTGACTAAAATTGGGAATTTGATGACATGTGTCAGCAACACGTGTCAAGAGGATGACAGACAGACAGAGTACTTTATTAATCCCTTTGGGAGGTTCCCTCCGGGAAATTGGCAAAAAAAAAAAGTTTTATACCTTATACACTTGATGATAAAGTGTATGCTCGTGCTGCTTGTTGAAAAATGCATGGTGTAAAGCAATGAGGTGGAATTTCACATTTCATATTTAATATTTCCACTGTTTAACCAAAATGTAGAAGTAGAAATCTTGTTGCCACAACCTCTAAGAGAATAAGGAGAGTAAGCAATGTTTATATTAATAGATACTCTTTTCCTGAATTGTTCATTTCAAGGTGTATATGTTTTTTATAATGACTATTATTCCTTCTGTTCTAAATCACAGTGCGTTGTCATTGTGGCTAAAGAGGAGAGATACAATAATATAAAGAAATACAATGGGAAAAACTATGCTGATTTGATATATTTATTTATTTATTAAAAATATAGTGTAATCATATAATTTGAGCACATTATGACAAATGTTTTTACATGTAATTGCCATTACAAATCATTCAGTATGCATAAAATATAGTATGATATAAAAATAAAGACAATAATTGTAACTCTAAATTGACATAAAATTCAAATCCTGGCTCCATTTCCACCACCAGTTACAGTATACAGAAATTCCTGCATCATCTGTGTGCTCTGCAGACA
This sequence comes from Centropyge bicolor, assembly GCA_037975185.1. Taxonomy (NCBI): domain Eukaryota; kingdom Metazoa; phylum Chordata; class Actinopteri; family Pomacanthidae; genus Centropyge; species Centropyge bicolor. Next base: position 3,616,531 of record JBBMOC010000012.1, on the reverse strand, counting down.
CGTGCAATACAACACATTTAAACACAACTAGAGCTTAAGAAAATAAGCTGATTGACATTTGCTTTCTGTAGGTCTATTTACATTTTCTGGGTTGTGCTCACCTGAGTTATGTAAGTGGTAGACCCTTCAAGCAAAGTTTGCTCTAAAAATACAGTAGGGTGATAAAGTGCATAGGAAGTTATATTACTATAAGATGGCACCTCAATGTCACGTTGAGTCCTGGGACAGGGGGTGCTTACAAGATAAAATAATAAACAATAAACTCTAGCATTAAAATTGTTTTACACAAGTTTGAAATCTGAAGAAATAATACAAGTGCAGCTTTTAGAGGCAACAGAGAGGTGAAACAAGTTTGGAATATTTGGACATAAATGTAATGAAACTTCTTTATATTACAATCTTTGGGCCAAACGTGCCAACTCATTGAATGAAATGTTTCCTGTGTATCATGGCAGTACAATACAGGCTGATAAGTCGTACAGTTTACCAGCACAGTGAAGGAGAACATATCCAGAAAACAGAAACATTTGACATTTACAATACTTTGTCAAAAAAGAGGCGATAAGTAGACAAGGCCTGTGTCTCAAATCTATACCATAGACTTCTTTGGTGCTAGCAGTGTAATACTTTGTAGTTGCTATACAAGAAATGATTGTACCATATAATTCTTCCTGACATGAAATGACAGAAGGCATGTGCTGGCAGATGTTATTCTTTGACTTTGTAACTCTACTGGCAGTTCAAATTTGAAAACCTCATAAAAAGTGACTTAAAGGGTTTCTCCAAGAATTGAACACTACGCTGCTTTGTTTTGTGAGCTGTTGCACGACTGTTTGCATTTTCTTTCCTAGCTGTGACTAAATCCTCCATTTCATTTTTGTGTATCATTGTGGGTAATAGTGCCCACCAAAACCACACTTTAAATCAAGTTATTTTAGTATAGTGTGGATATAGCGCAGTGCATAATCAAACCAAAGTTTAAATGATAAGTTATGAACTTGGGATATGAGGAATATATATTAAAATCCCTCAGAATGAATTCCGGATTGTCCCAGCTGGAAAGCTTCTAAATTTACATCACCCGAAGAAAACTTTAGACTTTGAGAGATATAAATGCCAACGTGCAACACTACATGCTCGTTGACCCACCTGCCTCACAGACCTTCACATTACCTGACACTGAAGCAATAGCTAAATGTTTGCTCACACTGCTGAGAAATGACCTTGGGTTCGTACACTGTCAGAGCCATAGTTACCCAACTGATTAGCCGACTGTGTAAATAATACAGTGGAGATGCTGATCAAACATATTTCAATCTGCATGCAGCATCGGCTGGACTCAGACAGAACTTAGGGCGGCCTGTGCCTGGGCGCACTCTTTCAGTTCAGTCATAAAAACTGCTACTTGCCACAACTTCACAACAGAAGGAAAATGTTTGTTGGATGCAGAATGAAAGAAAAAGTCATAATATCAGAGTACAAATAATTGCCCATATGAACATTGTGTCACAGGTCCACATAACAAGACTCCATTAGTCAGTGATGTAGAAACGAAGATGTGAGATACTCAATGGATTCTCTTTGGTATTTGGACCAAGATGACTTCTACTTAATGCCCAAGTTACACTTAGTCATCATGAGTTAATAAAGAAGGCACACTTTAAATCAAGGATCTCTTTCATTCTTTTAAAAGCCTTGTTTTAAAATGGCAGCATTTAGTTATGCTAGAGCCATGAAAATATAAAGTTCTGTAAAACAGTATAAAAATATTTAGAGTATACATATTGTATGTGGACACTGTGACTACTATGTGAAACATACTGCAGCTAATATTTTGAAAGAGCTAAACTTTCTGTCGATTCTGCTCCCAGTTTCCCGAGAATCATAAAACATTTGACTTTGAACTGAATCCCAGCAGCAATTGTGAAATACAAAATAAATAACCTACATATGACGAAAATTAAAAAAAAAGAAAAAAAAAGATTGCAGCTCTAAGATCTAAGAACAGTGAAGGCTTCATATTAATCTCTTTGCGTTTGGTGTGACCTCCATAAATCAGCCCTGGCCTGATCTCCTTGTCACCACTCTATGTGTTTAACATTAGTTTTGCACCTTTCTTATCTGTATTGAGTCTGCGGCATGTTATGGCTTAGTTTTTAGCCTCTCATAAATTTTTTGCCTCTGACATATGGATGAAAAATGTACCTGCATTCAGACTCAGCATATAATCTTATTTAGACTGACGTAGCTGGTTCTAGGCACTCAATGTTATCTCTAACTAGCTCTTTACATACTGCATCTTACAAGATTCTGGCAACATTATGATGAAAGACAAACAGTATGAAATCTTTATAACAAAAAAATCTATTGATTTAAATCTTGGAATTTGTATATATTCTTGCTAGAATATGCCTGAGTGCTGTGGTAATATCCTATAATATTCTTCCCTAATATGATCTAAACACAGAGAATTACTTCCATTTTCATGTGTCTTTCTGTCTTACACCCATAATAATATGGGTAACAATACACCCATACAGTACCAGTCAAAAGTTTGGACACTGTCTCTTTGTTTTTACTATTTTCTACATTGCAGGTTAACACTGAAAACATCTAAACTCTGAGAGAACAAATGTGGAATTATGTAGTAAGCAAAGGTGTGAAACCAAACTATGTTTTATATTTGAGATTCTTCAAAATAGATACCTTTTGCCTTGATGACACTTTCTTCGATGACTGTCAGAAGTTAATTTGTGGAATTTCTTTATAGGGTTGGTAAACATTAAATAGCCATATTCAACTACTGTAGTAATCCATATTATAGCAAGATGTAAAGGGAAACATGGCACCACAGCATTCGGCAGTGACATACCATCACCATAACAAAACACACCACTTAACGTCTGTTTGACCAGAGAGGAGAGTGATGGAGTGCTGCATCAAATCACCTGATTTGGGATGAGTTGGACCACAGAGTGAAGGAAAAGCAGCCAACCAGTGCTCCTTCACTACTGATGTAAAACCATTCAAGGTGACTACATCATGAAGAAACTGTCTGCAAAGCTGTCATCAAGGCAAAAAATGGCCACTATGAATAATCTAAAACATATTTTGCTTACTATGTATGTGTTCATTTATAATTCTAATGTCTGAAGTATTAGTCTGTAATGTACAGGAAATAATAAAAATAAAAAACCTGGACGGAGAAGGACCAGGCTTTTGACTGGTGCTGTAATTCTTTTGAAGTTTCCTGTGTTAAAACAAATCTACATTAACTATGCCATGTCTTTCACACTCTGTCCTTTATGTACATCCACAGGATTCCACTATCATATCAGGGACGTCCGTCTTGACAATGCTGTGCTGAGAGTTGAAGTACACCATGGAGAGCGGCCGGCGCTCGGTGGGAACGCAGCACGAAGATGCAGCCGTGTTGATGCCGTTGACTTTCAGCTGGCTGAAGACGGTGGCGTGGAATGAGGATGCTATGCCTGGGGAGCCAGACAGATGTTGGGGGCACTGGCCCATGCAGTAGTTCATATGGTACCCTTCAGGTGCAATGATCCAGTCATGCCACTGGATATCCTTGAACTTGATGTAGAAGTCTCTCTTGCAGCACACGGTAACATCCTCCCCACAACGCAAGGAGCGCTTCCTGAGCGTGTGTTTGGAGTGGTTATCACGGAGACGCACCTGGGCCACCATGAAGGGCTGGTAGGGGGTGTCAGCAGAGCCATCCAGGGAGCAAAGGTTCTTCCCATCCTCATCACAGCTGACCTCCAGCCGCAGCCGGTGCTGGTTTCCGTCCAGGAAGGCCTGCAGGGTGCGGGTGATGGGGAAGGTGTGCCAGTTACTCTCCTGGACTTCCAGCATCTTTTCTATCACCAAGGTGCGGTTAGAGTCTGGCTCCCCGCCTTCTGTGGAGAGGAACACGCGGGCAGAGAGGCGGGAGTCTCTGTGAGGATCCCCGGAGGAGCGGGCGTAGATCCACAGGGAAGACTGGAGGACCTGGATACTCTGGCCCCGTTCCTGCAGGAACTGGAAGGTGAGACTGAGGCTGGCTTTGTCACCAGTCTCTGTCTCATCTTTCAATCAATGATGAAAACAACAGTTAATATTTGAGCAATTTTACAGATTTTCATTTCACTTTTTAATTGAAACCATGCTCTTAACTAAAGCCACAGATTCATGTGAAAATAAAGAAGTCGTTTTACTTACTTAAGGATTTTAACTTATCACTATGTTATGTGTTGACCCTGATAATAAACTCACAAATCCTGCAGACATATTATACTCAAGATTAAATCTAAAACCTGGTGACAGAGACTGTTATCCCAAAACTTTTACCAAACTTAATGTAACAGTGCAACAATTTATAACAGTTAAACCATGACCTATTTTGTGACTTGCCCAAAGCACACACAAAAAAATCAAACAGCTCCACAGTGCAAAAGGTGACTTACTTATATCGGCAAAGCTCACTATTTCATAGCCTTGATCTTTAGTGGGGATGTTGTTTTCCAGCTCCAGGGTGCCATCCTGTCTGACGCGCCCCGAGTGCAGTTTGCGCAGCGCAGTGAGGAGCGCGACGCGCGGCACCGTCTGCGTGATGTTCGGCCTCTCCTTCAGGTGCAACTTATCCAAAAGTTGCTGCTTGGCGATTTCTATCATCAGCCGCTCCTCCGCGTCTCTCTCCACCCCGGGCAAGCCGCAGGAGGCGCAGCCCGGGGAGCCACTCACCCGGAGAGCCGTCATCAAAAAGAGAGGCAGGAACAGAAGCCTCATCCTGGACGCTGGAGCAAACGCATGCATGGTTGTCTTCAAATCTGTGTTGTTGTCAGAGGTCCTGGTTGGCGGCTGGTGCAGGAAGGAGTTGAGAGGAGATGAGTGTTTGTGCCTCCTGATGGTGAAGATATCTGGGGTAATCCACCAAAAGTGGTGACACGTTGGAGGGACGCACCAATGAGCGCATCGGGGCACCGGGGAAATTACTGGCAAAGCATCTGTCTGTCCTGCTCTCTCTCTCTCTCACACACACACACACATACAGAGAGAGAGAAAGAGAGTCACACACACAACACACGCAAAACACGCGCCCACACGCAACCTACTGACTCAGAGTCACCGATTTGGAGTCAATAAAACTTCTGTCAGCGACACACCTGCTGCAGGACCCAACTCGCTGCTGCTGCCGCCGCTGCTGTGCGTTAAGAAACGAGAAGAAGTTATCGGATTCATTTCACATTGAAATGGATCTATGAGAGCAGGATCCGAGCCGCCTTGTCACCCCCCCCCCGGGTCACCCGAGCGGGGAGACGCAACCTGGCGTCACCCGCGTCTGAAATTCAGTGACCTTTAACCCAGTTACAATTGAATCGGAGTTCAACGTGTGCGAGAGTGCTCGAGGCTGTGAGGCGGAGACTGCGGCGTTTAAAGCACGTTCCGTCATGTTCCCCTGCAAGGTGTCACAGTATCATACAGCAAAAATGATGGCTCCTGTGTGTGTGTGAGAGAGAAGACAGAATGACTCCATTGCCCACACAAGTCTGGTCTGTCTGGGTTCTCATTTAGTTTTATGCATGATATAATAAATAAAATCCTAAATAGATCAGTCTATTCTGCTGGCTGTCCTGTGAGATAGGCCTACACCCATACTTACATACAATGTCCTGATTTAAACCTATAATGATATACATAATGTCATAATGTGTTCTGTTGGCCTATAGTTACTTTGTCAGGAGTTGGTGTGATGAAAGCTACTGTTGGGACTTGAGCACTATAGTTAACATGTTGAATGTAGTAACATGGTGCTGCCCTTTCTCAAACTTGGGTAAGAATTGGCTTTCAAAATCATTGAACGCCTAGAGGTATATATGTGTGTACACAAATATAATAATGTGTTGAAAAGCGCCACACCATAATGTGTTATCTTAAAACAAGACTCTTGGAGCCTGTAGCCTTCCACACATGATCCTTAATAAATGTGGTATATACACACGCACAAATACACACACACACAGAGACATATACTGTATACTGTACTGTGATGGTTATACCTGTCTATACCTGTTCAGCTGTCTATATTATGTTCTTACCTGTCCATAAGTGGTAAGTATATATATTTATTACACGACCTGTCTACACACAGTTTATTAATTATCACCACTGTTCACCAGCCTACCTTATACTTAATGACTTTTATTGTATTGTATTGTATTTTATATATATGTTGCCTTTTGTATTTTTTTTTTTTTTACCTCAGCTGTAGTTTATGCCATATCTTAGATGATCTTTTTTTTTTTTTTTTACTTGCACGAGTTTCTTTTTCTTATGAGCATTGTTGAAGAGAGCCTGAGAACAAGAATTGCATAACCAACTTCACCATAAGTGTTGTGGAAATGACAAATAAAGAACTCCAGACTTGAGTAAGAGGTTGGGCCACAAGGCCTTTCTATAGCATATACACTAAATATATATGTATGTAGAAGTACTTGCCTGCCGACGTGTGGGGGATCTTAGGAACTACAACAAACTGTATGTATATATTGGGGCCTTTAATGAATAAAATTCAAGTGTACATATTAAAAGTAAAGAAAAAATATGTCACACAACAGCCTCCTAATCCTGAACCATGCATTATCTCCTAAGGAACGCTGAAAATGGGGTTAAAACTCAGTCAATGTTAGACTGATAATGCAAATATAAAGCATGCATATTTTGATATTCTATATTTAAACAGATTCAACCTGATATGTGGGATTGTGTAGAAAAATGTGCCTTCATGAAATACTGCAGTGATTTAACAGCTCAGTAAGACTTCATTGTTTTCCAAACAAATTATCAAATAGCAACATAATGACATGTGTTAATAAAGAAATACACATTTATACGCGTACAGTTTTTACATTTTGCAGTCCGCAACGTTTGATGGATCATAAACAAGTTGGACCCTGAACGCGTCGCTGCGACTGTGAATTACGCCGCTGACGTAAACTGTCGGTGAGGGGAAAAAAAGTGACGCTGACACACAAGCCGGAGCGTGAAGGGGGAATAGCGTTTTGTTTCTTTTTTCTTTAATTTGTCTCCTTTTATTCTTTGGCGTTTTGTTGTCATTTAGCCGTATTCCTGCACCGGATCCGACCGCCTAGTCTCCTCGGCGCTTTTGCTACCTATCGTTAACGTCCATGCCGCTCTCCCCATCACGCGGCGCTATTTTGACAGTCGGGGTCGCGGCGAACCAAGTCAAGCTAGCAGCACCATTATATTAGCACTGGTAAGTCATTCGGAAAGCTAGCTAACAGGACCTGTTAGCCCCTCGTATTTTGAGAACTGACAGTCCTGGTTCGGGTTTATAACAATGTTTGCCTCACTGTATACACATGCTGCTACGTTGGTAAAGCAGTTGTAACATCAACGCTAGGTTTTGTTAACGTTAGGTTGCTAGCGCACTCTGAAAAGAAAAGGCTAGCTAGCGGGCTAACGTTAGCTAGGTGGCTAGGTGCTGTAGGTGGCTAATTATACTCGCCGGAGGAATCAAGCTAATGCCGTGAGCTAGCTATTGTTAGCGTGTGGGCAAGCTAATATTTTCAGTCAACTGCTCAGCCACGGCTCTGACCATACTGCCATCTGTTCTCTGCAGACACAACTTGAAGGTTTCTTCACACGGATTGACGACATACGGCCAGCAAAACGGTGAGCTGAACCTCCATAGACGACTTGAGATAACTTATAATCGATGATCCATGATCTTTAGTCAGATCTGTAACGCAGCGTTAAGCACCATCTTTAAAGTCCGTGTTCTCCATGCCTGACACGAGATGGCCATGTTAACATTTTATCCTTGTAGTCTTAGTTGCTGAAACTCGGTGAATGAATGCGTGACTGAAGGGAGGCGATAAGATATTTGCGTGAATTAGAATGAAGTGGTTGTAAATGTGTTTGTAGCTGTTCATTGCAATCATACTTGAAGCCCATCTTAGCTGGTGACAACAAGGTGTTATTTATATTATCGCACCCTGGCATGTCTATGTGTGTCTCCACTGATGGTCAGAAACGACTGCAAACAAGATACACATGTAATGACGAATTAACTGGAAGTTACAAGCCCACTGTTTGTGTAAATTATTTAATCTTAGTGTATTATGAGACTGAATTGAAGGGAGCTGATTTAGAAATCAATTGCAAGACAATCACACTACACTACTGGCCTGTGTTCATTCTACTGTAGCTTTAAAGTCTGTTTTGTTATTTGTGTTCATTAACTTTCTTTACCATTCTCTATATCGAGGTATGTATCTATCATCCTAGGCCTTTTCTCAGTGAGGCATAATTCTTCTCAGATTTATTAAGGTGAAACAGAAATAAGCTTGTCACTCATTTGGTGTTTTAATCCATAAACACAGTTGAGTTGAGGAGGTTTCAAATTAGAAATAGGGTTCATTGAGAAATACTTGACAAATGGTCATCGGTCTCTGTGTCTTGGCTTTAGCTCTGCATTTTGACACTTGAGCTGAAAATAGATAACAAGACTGTTGTGTCAAACTAGGTGGGATCACAGCACAGACTGTCGGAGCTGTGATTCAAACATCTGCTCTGGGAAAACAGCATGTGTGTCTGAAAACATAAATATTCATATCAATTGGCATTGGCCAGTCATGTAATGATGAGAACTGGCAGGGAAGGGCTGCCAGTATAGTCACATTTGATGTTGAGATTGTCTTGAAAATGTCACAATTTGCCTATTCCTTTGTAGACTGTGAGTAAAAGGGGACAGGTGAAGCAGGTAGCCCCCCCTGAGCAATTTCAGCATTTGTGGTTTAAAGCATTGCAATGCTCTGGTCCTTTAGATGTGACCCCATTACAGCTCTTTTTTCTGCATTTGTACATTGTGCACATATCTTACATATCTTTCCGAAACAATTTTGAGTGCAATCACTGGTGTAAGGACAGTATAATTGAGAAAAGATGTATCCAAAGTAAGATCTGATGGAAGTGAGTCATTGAATCAACATTCTGCTGTTGCTAAGGTCAGCAATGAGAGAGAGGGAGTATCTTGCCTCTCTATCAACATGTGTCCTCTTTCATACCCGGCCTCTTGCAAATCTTAATGTTGCTTTACTTATCAAATTCTAAGTCATCAATTAATTGTTGTTTATTAGAATTACAGACTGTTATTTTTGGTTGACAAGTGTAAGGATTGGTGAGTCTGTCAGTGTGCCTATGCATGTTTTTTGCAAGACGTGTGAGCAACAACAGTTCTTTATTCGTACACCCGTAGAACATGTGATTTTTGATGTATTTGCTTTTGCTATATTCACTTCCTGCGATCAATTATTTATGCAAGCCAAGATGGTCGATGTAAAATGTTAATATTGTGTTTTACGGGCTGATGTAATTGAAATAGGCAGCTATTATCCAATAAGACATGATTTGTTTTTTATTTGTCGGCCAGGTATCCATATCTTCTTCTGTCTCTGAATCTCTGTTTGCAGCAGCATAAGCAGAAGAGTGGCTTTTTCTAGAGAGATTTGAAGAGCTATTTATAGATCTCTGCCAGAGCACCAAGCGTGGTGCTGTTGCTGCTGCTCCTGCTCCTATCTCTCTTCTCTTAACCACTCCTGCTTCTGTTTCTCTCTGTCTCTCCATCTTTATTTGTTCCCTTTTCGTATCCCTCTGCTCTTTCTCTTTGTTTTCTGAGCTTCCATTCTCTTGATGTCTTCCTCTCTCACTGTTTCTCAATCCTCTGTTTCCATATCTTTCCTCCTTTGCTTGCTTTGATGTAAATTATTGATCAGAGGAGAAGGAAGGCGACTGGTTGCATGGCTGTAAGTCTGGCCCCAGATTGGGTATAACTGCTTGACTGACTTCATTGTAATTGCAGCAAAGCTGGAGGGTTTTCGCATGATAGTTCAAAGGGGAAGATAACAGAAAATACATCACATGTTGAAATTTACCGTTGGATCATAGGATCCAATCAGGGCTTGAGAAAGTGTCCGTTTTGTTGTCTGTTACACGCACGCGCGCGCACACACACACACACACACACACACACACACACACACACACACACACACACACACACACACACACACACACACACACACACACAAGGCTTTTAGATTGATTGTCTATTGACTTTAATGCAATTGTAGTTTCAAACATTTGGGCTTAAAATAGGCATCATTAAATACACTCACCATAAGTCAATAAAAAACTGGTTGTGTCCAAACACCTGTTTGCATTTAGTAAAGCCCTGTTTTGATCTGTTGTTACATTTGCAGTGTAAATAATAGCCATTTTCCTCATATTTCCTCATAGTTTTACCTCAGTTATGTGCTGCGTGTAGAGACTGCAGTATCGTGTTAGGTGATTGTGTTCACGAACGGTTTATCTGTGGTATCTTTGGCTACTGATCCTTGCTCAGCTCCTCCCCTTTCTCCTTCCTGCTTTCAAAGTCCTTCCCTGTCTTTTCTTACTGTCCTGTGAAAGACGCTACCTGGCTGCCCAAATGCAGATGAAGCTGTTGGACTTGGTTTGAGGCATTAGGTGGCATTAGTGCATGCCATCCCCTTTATCCCAGTCATGTGGTCAACCTGAGACAATTTTTTTTCTGGGATCACACTAGGATTGCAGAGTTATTAATTGGTTTCTCGTCATAATTTGGCAAAGTACTGTTATAAAATCATTTGTGTGTTCAAAAACATAATAAATATAGCCCTTTGATATGAGCCTGGACAGACATTTGAACATGAACAACTCTATCCCAGAGCTGAAGGACAACGTTGCCTTGCTTATCGTCAAGAGTCAAATCTAAGATTTGCTCCATATAATTTAAGTGGCAGACTAACATTGTGGACACACTCACAGCACCCAAGGTGCTTTTACAGGGATCGTGGCCTGTGTTCTACCGCAAATTGTAGTGCTTTAGAGCAGTGTAGTGCCCTTGGAAATAAAAAATGGAAGATTGATGTGCTCAGCTATCTAGTGTCAGTATTAGATCTCAGCACACGAAAAAAGTGTTTTGAGAAAACAAGATTTTAGTGGAACTTCAATGCAAGAGCTCAAAGTATCGCCTGATGTAAACATCTTTACTTTTTTAAAAAAGCCTTGCTTGCCTTGCCATCTACCACATTTTAGTTACTCGAGATGTGCTGTTACATATAATGGTTTTAAAACAATGACTATAATAAGGTATTATTGAAGAATAAATGAGACAAGGTTTAGACCAGCTGTGTTACCCTCTCTCTCACTGGTTATGCACATTTCAAGACACGAATGGAAGACTGCAATTATTGTTGTAGCATTAAAGGCTCAAGCAACAAGTGGTTTTCCGTACAACAAAATCAGTAAAAGGTGTCACTTTGTTTGGTGAAGTCTTGTGTGCTTTGATGTTTGCCTAAACTGCAGCAAGCACTTGTTGAATGTACCCCTCCATCTCATCAGCTCATGGTGGCTCTTTATTTTTTTACTGGACCTTTCTGTTATATTGAAAAATGGATCTGCTTGCCAAACATTGTGTATATTTGCCTTGTTTCAATGCACCGAGGAGTTTGCAGTTGCTAACGTCATTGACTAAGGCTACAGGAAGCTGGTTCATAGCAGAAGCTTTACGTTAGTTGGCTGGTGGAAACCTTTAATCTGCACCCAAATGCAAATTAACATCGACTCCTGTTTCATGCAAGACTCATGACTGAGGGTTTAGAGAGTTAATCTTGCTGGAAGTATTTTTATTTGCACATTCAGCCTATGTCATTATTACAACTGTCTTTCAGCCTGCAAAAGTCTGAGTCTCTGACAATATATACTCGAGTGTTCCCTGACTAATGATTTGAATCACCCACATCTAGGGGGCAAGTTGAATTAGAAACATATTCAAAGGCACTCTAAGGGAATTTGAATGGTTCCTATTTTTTGACTGCCATTTCACTTTGTTTCTTAACTGAGAGCCAACATATTCAATGCTGATTGAACTATCAAAGATTAGATTTGTCACTAACACTTCAATGTAATTCAAAACTGGAACACCACCCAACTTGGCCTCACAGTCTTCTCTTCAAATTTTGCCCCTGAGTCCCCAACAAACCCCGGTTCTACGCTGTCAACTTGAGAACTCAAGGCAGACATCCCTGGACTTTTGCTGCCTTACCCAGATTTCCCTGCTGACATTTCCTTTGATGCTGAACTTTTGACTGCTTCTTTTTGACTGCATCTTTCAGCTGCTGTTTGCAATGAGGTGGCTGCAGGGGGAAGATGCAAATATGTCGTCTTATGGGATTAAGGTTTTTCCTAGCTAATGAGGTGGTTTCATTATATTCCCACTATCTTTCCTTCAAAACCCCTCTTTTTCATTATTTATTTTTGACCATTGCAGCAGTGCTCTGTTTCACCAGCAGCTGTCAGTACTTTAAGCTCGTTCAGTTTGTCCAGACACAGGCTACAGATAACGACTTCATATGCTCGCATGAAATGGAGAGTGATGAAGGGTGACTATAGTGTGCATGGACTGTGTCTTCTGCCTACATATGGATGATGACTTTTCTCTTTTTTGCAAACAAAGTACCAAACCTTAAATCATATTTGTGAAAGAATAAATCTATATACTGTAGCCACTCATATAAGAATCCTGCTTTCTGTATCAAGTGACATACTGTATCGGCTGATCCTAGCAGCCCTTTAAACAGCTGGGCTTCTTTCGAGCCCTGGATTGGCTGTCATTGCAATTATATTGTTACACAGAAGCAGAGAGCAAACAAGATATGAGAGAGAGAGAGTGAGAGAGAGAGAGAGAGAATCAACACGAAAGGGAGGGTTGGAGGAGAGGGGAGCGGTGCAAACTGTGCGCATGATAGCATAAGAGCAGTAGGAAGAGAGGAAGCCAGCCAGCAAGCAAGGCTTTCTGTTTCCCTGTAGTGCTTGCGTTTCATTCAGAAAAAGAGAGGGGGCAGTCAAAAAGAGAGTTTTCTTTCCATTTTCATGAAACCCATTAACAAAACAGAGCCGCCGCTATCTACAGACAGGAAGGGAACAGAACAAGCGTGAAGACGAAGAAAGTAGAATGAGCTGAAGAGAGTGACAGAGGTAAACACCCCTGAAACTCCTATTTACATGCTGCAGGAAATGGAATTCATTCATCTGTACTACTTAGTGAGATAAAACTAATGTCAGCGTTGTCTTCGTCCAGAGCTGCTTCTGCTTCTGCTGGTTCTCCTGCAATAATGTGCTTTATCTGTGAGACACCTGATCCGACTTGGCTGGAGATGCACTGAACTGAATTCTAAAAACAGTAAGCATGTGCTGTGTGTGCATGTGTCTGTGTGTCTTTGTCAGTGGGTGTTAGTAATTTGTTGGTGAGATGTAGCTTTTTTTGTGTGCCATTCACAACTCTTCAGATTCACTTTAACGTGCAGCCATTGCCACGATTATAATTGCCTCTTGTCTTTGCACTTTTCATTGCTGTGCTTTGTAAAGTTCCTGCAGCAATTAATTTAATTATGTCTTAGTGAAACTCTGCTTAGTAAAAATCATATAATGGGGCTTGCTGGAAGATGATTTCATACTCTATGCATACCGTTTCTTCTTATATAATTGTAACTCATTTTATCAGTATGCTCAAGCTGGAAGGAGAACCATGATTGGTTTTACATAGATAGACTTTACACATTATAGGCTGAAAAATGTGTCTAATTTGTGGTGACTTTAATGGCGTTTTTGTTTGTGCACCCAGTGGTCAGTTAATGTTCGTATATGTTTGTACAGAGGCACAAAAAGCGTGTTTAGTGAGGCAAATGCTGAGGTAATGAGGAATTCCCTTCCACTGTGTCCCTGTGTGGGAGGAGGGAGAGAGGAGGGTGGAGGTGGCTTGGTGGGGGTGGAGAGTCACTGAGAAGTAGGCGTCACACTGCAACACTGTCATACCGAGGAGGGAGGGAAGGGTGCAGGGAAAAAGGACAACCTATGGGCTTACATAAGGCTGCATGTGGGAAGTCCTGTGTTAAGAGACCCTGAAGTTTATCCTCAATGATCCTCTCGGCTTGAAGGTGTGCAGCAATCAGTTATTATGTCTGTTAACGAATGCATTGGAAATTTGAAATCTCCTTTGATCTCTAAAGATGATATGTTTTTACACCTGCATATGTCAGTGTTTTCCCCCTTTATTTAAGGAACACAATGTGCGGGAATACAGAAAGGATAGAGAGGAGGTGAGAGAGAGGCAGCAAAAGCGTGAGAGAAAGCACAACAGCAGAGCCCTCTTGAATAAAAAATCTGTCACTATAAATAGCAAGCCGTCCTCATGGCCTCAGCACTGTTTCAGGTTTAGAAGACCTGGCTTTTCCGTCTCTTTTCCTGTCCTGATGGTTACAGCCTAGCAAAATGAGACTCACAATCCTCCTCATCGCCTCTTCCTTTTATTCTTTTTTTGTTCACTCGGCCCAGATCTGTCTTGAGCTGGATATGGGCTGTTTATATAATGACTGCCTGTTTGTGTACGTGTGTGCCCATCTTTCAGCATTTTAACAAATCAAGATACATCAGCGTCCTAAGCGATGCACCCTAATTCAACTAGTTTGATGTTGGCTCATAAAATGACAATGATCCCATGCTTCTACCCTCATGTCAATTACAAATGCAAAAGACAGACAGCAACCACAGCAACCCCCAAATTAGATAGAAGCTGCCCATGTGGTGTCAGGTTGCTAGAGCTAATGCTGTTTTCTTTCTGATGTCTGCCGGTCTACATGTTAGCCCTCGTCTTGAACAAGAAAATACGTGGATGGCTGAAGTGGCTAAAGCTAACTGCCTAGCCCTGAGTGACATAACGTCTTCCATCCCCTCGCGTTATGAAATTGTGTATGTGCATCCTTGTCCGTGCATATGTCTATTACTTTTGTTGTTTGTTTGTGACTTTGGAGTTCTGCTCCCCAGGTAGTTGGTGCTCCTGCAGCCTCACTCCTGCATACTAATTGCCAATGCGTGGGAAAAAGACTGAGTGCGAAAGAGAGGAAGCACGAGAGGGAGAGGAAAAGAGGGAAAAAGATCAATAGCAACCCCTGGAGTAACTGCTGCTGTAATTGCCTTTAAGTCAGAGCATTCACACTTTCTTATCCGGAGCTATTTAAAAAAATGTCCTCACACTTATTTTTGTTTAGATAACCAAACATATAAGGAGAAATGCTTGAAAACCTCCATACTCGCTGTCAGAGCGCCCACCCCCTTGATCTTTCTAATTCTTAATATTTCTCTCTGAATTTTTCACTATCGCCTTTTATGGTGTTAATGCATATTTCTGTATACCTTTTGTTTCATTAACGTAATTTGCTCTCTGTAGAATTGGAAGACTACAGCAATGTGAATAGCTGTAGTGGACACAAGCAGATGTGTGTCTATTAAACCCTCAAATACATTTAAAAGGCAGTGAAATGTAGAGAAAGCATCTACCTTAGAGTGTGCTTTAGGGCTGATGATATAAAGGGCAAATGACAGTGTGGTACAAATTAGGCCAGTCCAACCTTGAATCAGCCTTATGCTCAGATGAGACTTGCAAAGAGACATACCCACTTTTTGAAGTTTCTAGAGAGATGTACAGAGGGAGCAAACGAGTGAAGAGGCCTCTAAAGCCAGTAAGTTTCCCTTTCAATCAGAAATCAATAAGTAAATGAGTTTAGAGTGGAGAGGAGTATAGAGAACATGCTACACTTAACCAAACAAGTCTAGGAGTGGTTGTTTCTGATGTAATTAGAAGGTTTTGATGATGTATGAAGAGACTGAGGGACAGTGAGGCAAAAAAACATGAAGAAGATGGGGACAGATAATTGCTATCCTTAGGCAGGCGGAGGTATTGGGAGTGGTTGGCTTTTACAGGTAAACAGATGGCATAGCACAGCGAGACGTTGACCTACCACCACTGTCAGGTCAGCTACATGATCTTGCGACTCGCTGCCGTGTGCAGTTTCTCTAATTAACACTACCTCCTAATCAGTGCTGGGGCTACAGTGTTACCATCACATACACACTCCCTCTCTCACACGTGAAATAGGTAGGTACAGAGCAAAGCATACAGTGAATTGCAACAAATTTCATTTTTATTTGCTACAGCTGAATAATCACGGTAAAGGAAAGAATCCTTTTACTACATGAAGTGAAATGGTGACTCTTGCATGAGAGCGTGTTGTTGGTTCATGAAATTTGGTTCCCAACATGTGAAGTAGTAGGTAGTCTTTTCAGTAAGGATCTGCACAGCTGTATTCAACTACAGCAAAATCTTAGCCCCACTTAGTTGAGCTTACAGGCCTTTCAAATGGTCCATACAGTATACATGTCATTTTGTGTCCACAGCTCCTACAGCCAACAGCGGGCCTGTCATCATCCCCCAATTTTTCTATTTTAGCACAGCGTCGTCATGGTTGGAACATCACAGTCGCCAGTGCCTTGTCTAATGGTAATGCAGAACAAGACAGAGGCCATATTTTAAGTCTCTCTGCTGACCAACTGTTATGTTTGCTGCTCTTTGTGCTGATAATGCCGCCCGTGTTGATGGGTACAAGAGATCTCATCATGTTTATGATAAAAAGATCTTGTTTGGGGTGTGTGTTTGGTTTGTAGACCCTGACCCCCGTGGGCCTATGGGATTTGAAGGGACTATATTTAGCTGGATAGGTGCCTTAGGAACGAAGGAGGGAGGAGAAACACTGAAGAGCAGTTGAAGGGGGATGCTGGGTGGTTGACTGAGCTGAGTGTTGGTTGGCTGGATGTTAGCTGGATGGATGTCTGAATGACTGGCATGTTGCCTTCCTGCTGGCTATTCTGGAGTGCACAAGCCACATTGTAAGAGCCCACACTTTCTGCTGGCCCAACAGAGACAGCCTGACACTTTGACTGGCTGAATGCCTGACTTCCGGGTTAGGCTGGCCTGCTGGCTGGCAGCACTCGATTCTCCATCACTGTTTCAGCATGGCAGCCCAGCCAGCCAGCTGTCATTAAGTGTGGCTGTGGCAAATGGAGGTGTTTGTGCAGTTCATAGAGGACATTGGTCACCATCTGGACACATCCAGCTGTTGGCCAGTGCATTATTTAACATTTACTCAGGTTATAGCTAAGAGCATCTTTTTCATCGTGTAGCTAAAAGTTTCATTTAGTCTCTGAGGGGATGTTCAGACTTGAAATACCACTGTTAAAAAATGCTTTAAACTGCAATAAAAGTACATGACAAATACGCCCTGGCTCAAAAGCAGCCTTTCATATCCCTTGATATTTGAGCATGCTACCAGTGACACTCCAACAGCCAATCGTTTAACAGGTGAAACTGACTTGCATTCACCTATTGGTGAGTAGCATTGACATGTCGTACTTTCATAATCATCCACAGATTTCTTGGGTTGTATAAGTAGCAATAAGAACATGAATATTTTTTATTGTCAATCAGAAACACAATTATGACAAATATATACAACAGAATTATGAGTCCTTACGCTCTTAATTTCAATAATAACTTCTTAATCATAGAACTAAAATCTTTAAGAAAAAAGTGGTTAAACTCAAAGTAAGGTAGTTAAATTAAAAATGAAATGGTTAAATTGGCCATTTTTTAAAGTGGCCATTATTTAAAGTGATCAATAATTATCGATTTCAGTATCAACAGAGAAACTGTTCTGTACTGTTTCATGTTGGTTTCTCTTGCTTCATGCATTTTAAGAGCTGGTTTAAGAGTGGTTAAGATTTTCATTTCGGCGATAAAAAGTTCAATACTGTATGGGGGGAAGCCGTTACTTGTGCGTAATTGCATCTTGAATCCACTGATCCAGCTGCCAAAAAAGATGCAGATGCTGCCAACAGTCTTCCTCAAGTGCTGTTGTCATGTAATTTCTTTTTCATTTTCCCTTTTAGTTTTGCTGCCAATAGGCCATCCATCACACTTGAGTATGCCACAGCATGTGTGTCAATCATGGCAATTGATTGAGGCGGTATTGATCTACTGTGTACAGTATTGAAGAGCGGGCAGTTCACAACATTGTCCAAGTGAGACTAATCATTTTGTTAACAGAGCTTTGAATTGTACATTCGAAGAGTTGAATTGTACAGAAACAAAGCAGAACCCAGAAACAAAGCCCTTCAGGTTCTTAAAAAGTTCAGATTATTAGGAGCTCTAGGAACTAGCTTTGATATACAGATATGTAAAACTTCCAGTGAATGGTAGTAAAGCTTGTGCAGCATCATATAAATGTAGCCAAAAGAAAAAAGAAAAAAAGTCATGATCTACTATAATTTAATGTAGCCTAAGAACAAACATATCCACAACTAAACAAGGCTAAATAGTTAGGTGCTTCTTAAACTATGGAAGGAAACATTTGTTTGTGCCCTTCTTGGATTCAAGATTATTTTGACCACTCGGAACAAAATGCAAAAGCTTCAGTCCTTTCTTGAGGGCTACAAGACAGTGGAAGAGGGATTAGGACACCAGCAACTACAGATAGGAACAGGGGTGTGGGAGCAGTGACATGATTTTGCCTGGAAAGTGAAACGGCTTGGAACATTGGATTTCTTTCTCTCTCCAAGATACTGATCCATCCCACGAGCACCTACATTCAGATAGGCGGCGAAGTACAATTTTGTTTAGCTGTATTTGTGGTAAATTGGCTACAGTTTTGTTGCCAGATTGATGTGTTTCCTCACTTTGGGTATTGGATTTTGCTGTAACAACTTGTTTGAGTGCGTAACAGATCAGACATGCTGTTTTTAAACTTGCCAGGAACTCCAGTTGCTTCTATTTTCTTTTTCCTCCTCAATTTTTTCTGCTCAGGTTGAAACAGTTTGCAATGACTTTATAATCATTCAAGATGCCTTTTCAATTTTTCGTTTTGTTGCATTGTGCAACAGAAAGACAAAACCCACCAAATTTTTACTGGAGAGTAAAGAGCAGGATTTCTCTTAGTGTGAGCGCAGAGCAAACAGGAGACTGGGAGTGGAGTGATTACGAAATGTTTTGAGGGGGAGCAGAAACTGCACTGATCCACTCCGCTCTGAAATGGGATAGGTTTTGGACATTTAACAGTTAATGACACAGTAAGAGTTGTATTGTCTGCACCATACCTTGGGCCAGGTCATTGGCCTTACAAATGTGTGACCTGGAGTAAGCTGCCTTCCAGGGTGATAAAATATGCATCTTAAGCTTGAGGCAGAGCCTGTTAGCTAAAGACCACCAGCTAAACAGAGGGAAAGAGACGACTTGAGACATCCAGAGTGCAGATTCGAGGTAGTGTCAATAATGTTGTGCAGTGGCTCAAGCTTGATTTATGCTCCAGCAGTCATTGGTGCTCCCTCCCTCAGGGCTGGAGTCCCAGCCTACCTGGCTGGGTGAGGCATTCAAGGAAAGCCCCATGACTGAGCCGGCTCCTTGTGCTCTGCCCTGTCAGGCCAGGGCCTTCCTTAGTCTTCAGCAGGTACTGCGATACATTTTAAGTTAATTATAAGTTATTCTTTAGACAACAAAATAAAGTTAGAATGTACTTGAGCATGAAAACCACTGTACAGTGAATCATACGTATATGCCGCAAGCGCTGAGAAGAAACTGTGTGAAAAACGGTGAATGAAATTACTGCTGTAGGATCCGTGTGATAAAGCTTTGCAATGCTTGTGTTCAAGACAGCCACTTGTTTGTGTGTTATAGTTGTAGTGTTTTATGTTTTTTTTATTGATTGATTGACTGATAGTTGCTGCTCTAATGATCAATATAAATTATATTGCTAATATGTATGATTGTATAAATTTATTGAGATTTATATTTCTGCTACGATTTACCATTATGGCCCAAATTTTCCCTCTGGTTGATCAAAAATGAATTATCAGTAAAGAATTATTTTATCTTAAATAAAGAAAATATTTTTCTGAAAACATTCCTGCTCAGGTTTGGATGATGCCCTGTAAGCAACATTAATGTCCCTTGCATGTCTGTTTAAGTGATGATGAACTGCACTGCTTGTGGTTGATTTTAGAGATGATAACAGATGTTTTATAATTGTGCTGCAACTTTGTGGCCCGTGCTACAACCTCTGTCGCACCAGTGCTATGTGCAATAAAACCTAACTTAAAGCCCTCAGTGTCTCATTGGTTTTGAGAGACATCACCTCTCAGCATGCACTGCTGATGTAGCATCTCCAGTAGATAATCAGCCGTCCACTTTTATTGCATATTGTTTATTGTATTTGCTTCCAGTAAAGTTTTGAGGTTAACCTGGATCAGTACTTGGGAATGGTACTCTCTGATGCATACTGACCCCACCTTGCGCATATTTATGTCAGCGAGACAAGGATAGTTTCTTTCGATCTCCTGAGGCCTATTTCCTTAGGTCTGTTCTTGTGTCTGTGAGCTCAATCTGTTTAGTTCAAGGTTCAGCTCCACCAGACCTGATAGTTAGTCACTGCTCTCATCAGGACGAAGTGGAACAGAGCTGTCTGCAGTCAGACAGTGTGTGAGGGGAGTCATCGCCAATCTGCACATTTAAATAACTGTGTGTGCGAATGACTCACATTCTGATCACTGTGTAAGCCCCATTAAGTCTGTGTGCCTGTGTGTACATCTGCAAGCCTTGCTTGGTTGCATGTGTGCATGTTTGTTGTGTCTGTGCGATTGAGCTGTGCTGTTCGGGCTATAAGTAACCCATGAGGATGCTGTGTGTTTTGTGTGTGTGTGTGTCTGTCTGTGTGCTGTTTTATTTGTGTTTACCCAGTGATAAATACACCAGGCCTTGTAATTGGGGAAAGGAGGGGGGTCGTGAGAGAGAAAGGGAGAGCAAAATATGGGGGTGTTGAGGGATATGGCTGCTTTTCTCTTGGTGACAGAGCCTGTTGCCATGGAGCAGGTCCTCCCATTGGTGGAAGTCTGGTCCAATCGCTTAACAGCACAGATTGTTTCATCATTGAGAAGTTTTTCCTCTCTTCCTGTCTCACTCGCCACCCCTTGCTCCTCCATCTTTCTCCTTTTTCCTCCTATCTCTCTACCACTCCTCCTCTGCCCCCACACCCCCCAATCCGACACCACCACAGTAAAAGAAGCTGATAAATTGCATAAGGTTTATAATGACTGCAGGAGCTGCACGCTACTCTACTCCACTGTACTTGAGAAGACAAGATAAACCCACAGTCTCACATTCTGTCATTTATGTATTGATTGGACAGCGAAGAAATGTTTTTTTGATTCATGTTTCTGATAGTTTAAAGTTTTAAGTTAAAATGCATCTGTCCAACACCTTAGTAGTGCAGACATTTGATTGATGCTCTCTCCGTTTTTTGTCAGTCAGATTATTCAACACAAAGCTAGAAAACTGCCTCAGCTCTGAAGCAAAACATTTTTTGTACTCAGGCCTGAAATGTACTTGTGACAGAGCAGTTTTCACTTGAAAATTTTTCAATCTCTGCACTTTAAATTCATATGCATATTGGACACTTCCCCTTAAATTTTAGAACATGACAACAGTAGTAAAGAAAAATGAAAAATGTATTAATGTGGTGAATGTATTGGAAGCTTCTCTTTGATCATGTAAAAGTGCTTTATTATGATCTGTTTTTAAATTGAATTAGGAATGTATATATTAGGGGTCATATGTTATTATGACAATGCCAATATTCATTTGAAAGGTGAAACTGTGGATAATTCTCTGTTGTTTTTGTTATTAACATGATCCCAAAGGGCTCCGTCTTGATAGACACTGATGAGAGGAAGCCCTCTAGGCCCAGTAAGCTCCTAGTATTGGACATTACTTTGGCCATTAATGGTATCAAAATGGAACTGCATTAAGGAGCAGGGATTTCCTGGTTCTTTACATGCATAGGTAAACAGTTGGTGTTGAAAAAGTTATTGATTTTCCTGACCCCATGGTAACCTCATGTTATACATTTTATATTGACATATCAAAAAAATGTAGTGCTTTCAAATGGACTTTATTGCATTTAACCTGCTGTGCAGTCTTCAAGTTGCCGCCACCAATGTTTTCTGAATCATCAAGTTGTCCCCTTTCACATATATATAAGATGTACATGCATAGCCAATCACAACTTGTTAATCAATGCTTTTTGATTAGAGTCAAAATCTAATATAATAAAGTAGCCGGCAGGACTTAAATGAGTAGTCGGTTGTTTGGCTGGCAGCTGATGTTAATGGAATGCTCTGCGCTCCACTTTAGATTGGTTTGCGCCTCCATCCACGTGGTTTGTCACATGGTGTAATTAAATTTGGTTATTTGTTGATGCAACTCAAAGCTGTTTCAGACATGGAATTTGTAGTTGTTTAGTTATTGCACATGCTCTATGTAATGCATTTTGCTGGATATTCATTAATTCATCCACACAGTTGGCATGAAAGAACATTGGAAATACTTGGAGACACTGTTAGTCAGATTATTGAAAGAGGGTTTTTTTAACCCCTTGTGCCTCCCACTGTGAGGGGAAAGCGGGAATGTTTTCATAGACTGGTCTGCTGTGAGAGAATCTAACTCCCAACTCCTTAACATTGGCACGTGCTTTCAAGTTTATTAAACTGATTTTGTGCATAAGACACAACGAGTGAGATATTACATTTATTACAGTTACCGAAAACTTCAACCAGTGAATGCCTTACCCATGTTTTTTATTTCTTCCCTTTTGTTTCTGATATCCTGTGGGTTTACAGTTGAGAATGCACTGTTATGTCCTGCTCCAGCATCCTGTTGTAACAGGAAATGCATCATATCAAAGTAAAAATGCCATTTTGAAGTTTATGGTTATAGAAAAAGAATATTGAAATAATTCGTAGTGAGCTTTCTGATCATTTTAAGGATTTCACTTTTACCATAATTCATTATCTGCAATGAATGTCATTATTTCAGAATTCTTATTTACTTCTTTAATTTTTGCCCATGTGAGCCATATTTTTCTGCCTCATTCCAGCACTCTTGTCTTCATCAATAATGCATGCAAGATCAGGATCCCCTCTCTCTCTGCTGCCATTCGTTCATTATGCAGAAGGGAGACTGTCGTTCACTTAGCCAACATCTCCTTCTCTCATCACCCACTTTCTTTATGTTTTTTCCTTCAGTCTCATTTTTCTCTTCATGCTCATTCTGCATGTTCCCCCACACTCAGCAGAGAACTATACATAGGTTATAACTAGAGAGAGCAACTGAGAAAGGGAGACTTGGAGAGAGCTGCAGAAAGGTAGGTAGGTAACTAGGGAGGGAGGGGAGGGAAGGAGGGAGAGAATGAGTCATAGCTCGTCCCACAGGACTGAGTGGGCTGGCTGAGTGGAGGAGGATGGCGTCAGCAGCAGGCCTGACAATTTAAGAAGACACATTAAAAGAGGAAGAAAAAGAGAGAGAGAGGGGGAGAGAGACTAAGGAAGCTAGGACTTGGTAGTGGGTGGACGGAGAGAGAGATATTGATGGGAGGGGTTGTTGTGGAGGGGGCGGAAGGCAGGAAGGGGTATCCTCATAGCACTGAAAGAAACGAGAGAGGGGGTGGCAGGGAGAAGGACAGAGAGAGAGACGTAGATAGAAAAAGAGAAACCCTGTCTTCCGCTGCGTTTGACCATTCATGTCCCCTTCATCTCTGTTTTGTATTTCGTTAGTTAGGAATTTTTTTCGTCTATGTCTTTGTTGCTGTCATCATCTAACTTCCTCTGCTCTGTTTTTGTGAGCCATAAAATCACCGTAACCACGTTTACATAGCTGATGGAAAAAAATTCGTACAGTGTTCGGAGGTGCCTTTATGTGTGTTGGCCAGTGATGCATATATCCATATTTTTACTGCGTGAAGCACAGACTCTGTTTTAGTGCGAATGTGCCTGGACCGTTCCTCTCCAGTCCCTTGTGCTCTGCCAGCCCCCTCATCCCCTCCCTGTGTGAGATTGTGCAACCGACGCAAAGGGGAATCCTCTCTGACATAGACAAACTCTGGTACACACACACACTGCGAGCGCTGCTGATATATAATATGTGCAGGCACTGAGCTTGCACAAACTCTGCCATTAATACACACACATCAGCCTCCACTCTGTGAAGACATAACCTTGCTGCCTTTTGTGAAATGGATTCTCTCTGACGTCAAATGGGCGAGGTGCGCGGCTGAATACAGAGGAGCTGAATTGGGTCGAACTGCCTGTGTATGTCTCTCCCACTGCCGTCTGTGGGTTTGTGCGTGCTTGCTCACTCCTGTTTGCAGTGTTCTGTGCTTCCATTCACCTTCATCTTTCATTCAGCCTCTGCAGAGAAAATGGAGAGGCATGTCTGCTACGCATGCTTCTCCATTGTGAAATTTGAAGTAATGCAATGAATGAATAAATAACTAATAGAAGCAAATCTTAATCATTCTCTACACAAAATTAAGAAGGAATAGACAGTGCTCATTCTCTGTTCACTTAAACTTTAGCTGTCTTTAATGAGAAATAACCAGATTAGGACAGGACAGATAGCCACTGTAGATTCATCTGTCCATCTGTGCTTTCTCTGTACTGTAAATTTCTCTTTTATTTAATGTATGTGCTGCATGCTCTTATGACTATGCACTATGTGCTACTGGCAAAATAAGTAAGTCTTGTTTAATTCGGTTGTCTGGGTTTTCTTCTTCCTTCACTTTCTGTCTTTTCTGTCTGATTAGTCAATAAATTCATCTGTTGCACTACAGAGTCTGAGATGTCATCTTCTAATGGCAGGTTTTGTTTCAATAAAAGTTAAATAACCCAAAGGTATTCACTTTATAATTGAGAGTTAACAATCTGAAAGAATCTGGAATCTACATATGTTGTGTTTTGTTTGTTTGATTGTGCACTGACTTTCCTTTGCATCCACTCATTGATTTATTTATTTCAGATCAACAGAGTAGGTTTAGCCAAATGTACCCTGTTAAAAAAATAGCAAATTTCAAATTCATGTATGGGTGCACTTTGCCAACAGATAGTACCAAGATGTGGCTTTTTGCTCTGTGTGCATGATACCGGTTAGTTTATGAGTTAAAATACTTGTAAATAAAATACAAGTTTGTCAGCTAACCAGCTACCATGCAGTAAATTTCTCCTCAATTCTTCGGCTTGTCCCACTGCTAACTATTGCTGAGACCCTGACCCAGCTTGACCTGGAGCAGCTAAATTTGACAGTGAGCTCATAGCTGCACAAACTATTTAGTCCGGCAAGCCTACTGTCTGAAATGATGATATACATTCTATGCGCCTTAACAGATACACACAGTGTTGACCAGACAGATGGCTCTCTCTTTCTCCTTCACAAAGTAGCTCGCTCACACACACACACTTAGGGCTTACTCCCATTGGTAGTCTTGGTGTGGTAACCTGACACAGTGGGCAGGGCAGTGGATGACCTGTGTGTCTCAGCTGGTTGCCTGTCATCAGGAGGGCCTGTGTAAGAGGCTGTGCAGCCAGTAATGTGTGAGAAGTGGGTCAGAGTGCCCAGCATGGCATTATGACAGATGATGAGGATGATGCTCATTTTTTTTCTTTGCAGGTTGCGTACAGTATGTGTGCCTATATGGCCCATCTACCTGTATAGATGTCAAGGGGGTTTCCCTTGTCATTTTGTATGAAGCTATCACTTTTAATGTGTAAGTTTGCCACTGTGTTGGTACGAATTTAGCAAAGGTTTCGCACTGATAAATGTTGCTTTTGCTTTATTAGCTTTTGCAAAAAACGGTCAGGAACAAGAAAAAGATCTGTCATCAATTTTAAACAGTATAAGATATTAAATGGGTTACCAATATTTAATATCATGCTGTATTACAACAGCCTGTCAGCGTAGTTTTATGAGGCCGTGAAGATGTGGATAAACTCTCTTGCTGTGATGTAACTGGCCAGAGTCCTGTGTGAATCAGCTGCCCTGCTGCATTTCTGCAGCCACATGTGATGATGCAAACAGTTTGCAGAGCGATGCCAACATCAAGCCGACCGACACGCTGACTGAACTGGGACACAACACGCAGAGATTAGTGCTTCTGCTGAAATGTAGATGTTATGTCTGCAGTGTGCAGTTTGTGTAATGACAAATTAGAGTCAAGTTCTTATGCCTGGGTCACACTTTTTGTTACCACAACATAAGAATATGAATGTTCTTAATTAGCACTATTTACAGTGGTGGTAATAGTAATAGGATGAGGAATTCTACCATAATACTGTGGTAACATGGACGTGCTGCTGTGTTGAGCTAATTAGCACTATTTTCCATCAACAACAGGTCAACATCACTAGTGGCCAATTCTTCAAGTTTTTGTTGATGCATCCATTACACTTCCTGTCATTGTTCACAATTGAACCACCACATTCTATCGTCAGGTGTGATGCAAAGCCCCATCGTTGGGCTTCCCTGGAGTCATTCATATGTGTTAGTTAGCAGTGACCATTTTTCAGGCAGACTTCATGTAACCATTCAGAATTACTCAATATGAATGTGTTAGTGTGGTAGTAATGTGAACTGTGTTGTGTTCAATTCTGGGCATTATCATTAGTGTCTTACAGGTCATATATATTTCTGTTTTAAGGAGCAATTGCTGCTTTTCTAATGGTAGGTCAAAAGCAACTGGACTCAGTGCGTGTCTTACTCATTGCGTCTTCGCTACCCATCTCAGCAGATTCATCAGTTCAACAGTACTTATTCGACTTTCTAATACTTGATAATGACTGAAAACCTTCATTGTTGTTTGTATCACGTTCTAAGATTGGCTGCTTTTGGAAGAAAATTCGAACACCAGCAGTAGCATATCCTGGCCTCTTTTTTTCTTCCCATCTTGCCCTGTTCTTTCTGCTTCTGCCTGTCCATCTCTCACAGGCTGTGCACACTGCAATCCACGTATTTATTTTTAATATTATTCTTCTCCCTGCCCTTCTCACTGGTACTCGCTCAACACAAATGGCAGCAGTTGAGAATGACGTTACCATCTCCTTGGCAACCCTGTGGGTCTGTGTGTGAGTGTAAGTGTTGAAGAAAGCAGGGGGGAGTGTTGAGGAGAGAGCTGAGGGAACATCAGAGAGGAATGGGTGGAGGAGAGGAGAATAGGTGAAGCTGGTTTATTCATAAGCACCCTGGCTCCGATTCACAATTCGTCCTGCAGCCCCTCCCTGCTATTACGCTAGGATAGTTTGCTCAGCCATGAGACTGACACTTGAGATGAATGATTATCTTTGCTTTCTAATCCAAAACCATTCATTCTTTTTGTGCAAGAATAGACTGTGTATGTGTGTGTCAGCGAGCAAACGGAGGAGATTATGTCGAAGAGACTGAGTCAGGCAGTTGTATCTGCCTACAGTAGACAGTGTGGCTGTATTCTTTGCTGCTGTGTGGCAGGCTTGCATAAGCAGAGTGGGGTTGGGGCATGTGGGTGTCCTGGTCAGTGATGTGGTGTAATGCTGCTGATGCTGCTGCTGATGACGCCTTTGCTGTTGCATTGCCTGGGTTTTCCCCACACTGGGAATCCCTGCCTCGATTGTTCACTCATCTATCCTGCAGCACAGCACAGCACAGCACAGAGGTACAAGCAGGGACATGCATGAATTGCAATCATCAACACTGCATGCATACACACTAAAGACACTTACGCATGTAATGCCTGAATTTGTGCTTGCTTGCGCTTCATTTTACTGCATTCATGTATGCATATGGGATTTAATGCATATTTTTCATCTTTCTTACAACAAGCACACATAACGTATGCTGCCGTTGACCCTGTTTTTCCAGGGGATATAGGCTTGTAGGACAGATGGACTGTTATTCATCTGTTGTCCGTCTGTGTATTTGTATGGGTGTAATGCCTGAGACGTCACAGTTACTGCTTCTGAGCCAGAATTCACCCCAAAAGCTGTTTGCCATCCTGTGCCATGTTTTTCCAGCTGGGAAAATGGGTTTAATGATGTAAAGAAAGTTGGGGCAAGAGAGAATACTCGTCATGATAAGGATATGTTAATATGTTAATGTTGGACATATTGTTGTAATAACAATTTTGTTGTTGATGAAGATATAGAAGCTCGAACCTAAAAGTGTTACATCATTGATGGCAGTTTGTTTAAGATTAACTTTCAGCTAGAGAGAGGGTTTAAATGGGAATTGTTAATGTGTTTATGTTGTATGTTTTCTACCGAAGCTGGTCAGACAGATGATTACTACAGTCCGATGAAGCTGTTACACCCACACTGTACACACAACTACACTGTAGAAACCAGCATTTTAAGAAGTAACAAAATCAAATAATGAACTTTTTTTCAGGCTTTAGAAGATTAAACTGGACATGGGACTCATTTATAAGCCCTGTGTACCAGTTCAGGGCTCCAGACTGCGAGCAAATTGGCCACACATCCACAAGTTTAAATGACAGATGAAAATGTCTCACGTTTGAATTTACAGTAAAACTATATCAGGTGCAATCAACACAGATACACATATTGTCATTTCAGATGTAAGATAAATCATAGTTAGAAAATACCCAGTTTATGCCTGACATATCTATGCAAACAGGAAATGGCTTATACTACAATGGTAGCAACCGGTGACTCATTTAAAGTATTTATGGCAAATTAAAAAAATCATGACATATGTACGAATGCTTGGTTAGAGGCCAAGAGAGCCCCCCCTCTCTGAGACCAAATTATTTGCTGGTGAATGATGTTAACACCAGGGCTAACAGTGGAAAAGTCATTGTGGAGTCCTGCAGTGTGCTCTGAGCTTTCCACTGCTTTGTCCCACTCCCTGCTACAGTCAGAGGCAGCAGAGGCAGGAGCAGCAGCAGTGATGAGTCACTCAGTGTGTGAAACATGACGTCATCCGTGTCTTCCTCTTCTGCTCTTGGTGTTTAGGGCTCCTGACTGGAGGACAGACCATGCTGCTGCACTGAGCTGAAAGGGAGAGAAAAGAGAGAGGCCCCAGTGACCGCTGAGGTAGTGTGTCCCTCCCCCTTGTCTGGCTGGCTAGCTGCTACCTCTTCAGTTCACCTCATCGCTGTAAATATTGCTGCCTGTTTTTGTTGTGCATGTTGATATTCTTGTCATATTGTTCTACTATAAAAGATGTGTCTTTTGAAGCAATTTGTTACCACACTGGGATAATTAAAACTCTAAATACTTTACTTGTTATGGGGTTTTTTTAAGCACAAAATCGATTATCAGAGAACATTATTTTGTAATTGACTCTCATGAATGAAATTAAAAATTCCTTGCCTATGCTTAAACACCTTTCTTCAAAAAAAAAAAAAAAAAGAAGCAATAAGTGATGGTTGTGTTTGCCGTTTCCCCACTCAGGTTGTTGTTAATGTATCAGACAGGATGGTTACTGGTTACATATTAATTAATTAAATCTTAATTGATGTTAAGATGTGGCTATTGTATCTGTTCAGATTAACCTGTTAACCCGGATTGGTTTTTCAATGTGTTTTGTTCCTCACAGCCCCACCCGAAGGCTAAGGCTTGCTATGGACTGCGCTTCGCCCCCTGCTGCAGCCCAGCCCAGTACATTACCTTAGTGGGTTCCCCTCATCTTCCTGTGTGTGTTTCCCATCCAGACTCACTGCACAGAGTCCAGCACAGATCTGGTACTGCCTACAGGTAGATAGTATAGCAATACACTCTCACACATATACTGTATGTGTCTCTGTCTTTTTCTCTTTCTCCCTGCTTTCCTTTTTGTCATTCATTGTCAAAATGCTAAAGTGTTTTAAAGTGTCACAGCCCTGAAATTCTCTCTTTTCTCTCAGCCACTCCTGGGTTCTCCACCCAACCCCCTCCCCAACTCCCACCCTCTCCCCCTCCCCTAAGAAGATGTCAGTGAGCCTGACAACAGACATCCAGCAGGAGGGAGAGAGTGGCCATCTGATTGAGCCCTGTAGTCGAGGCAAGACCTCCCCTCAACCACAGGGCACCAAGGAAGGGACAGGAGAGGGCCTGGAGCCTGAGGATAGCTCCCCACAGGATGCACAGGTGGGAAGAAGTAGCAGTATAAGTGCTAGTAGGAATTCTGAGACCATTATATCTGTTGATAGCAATCTCATGTGTTTATACTCATGTATCGAATCTGCACCTTATTATTGAGAGTAGTAATGTAACAAAATTTCTCTTGCAGAAACGGGCTCCTAATCACAGCCATGGCAGGAAAAGGGCCAAGGTAAGTGATTGATCATTTAAATTTTTCATTTTTCAACTACAAAATGTCCATCTTTCTCAAAGTCTCCGAAATAACTTCATAATCCTGCTCCCTGAAATAACCCCCTGCTGGTATGTTTTATAAGGTGACCTTCCAATATTAACGTTCTAATCCTCTTAACTACAGTGGACCACCTTCTTCTTATCATTGGCTTAAAATCTTTAACCCACCTACTTTTAACTCTCTCATCGGATTTTAGTGACCTCAGTAAGGCTTTGAAATAGGAGAATATGCTTCAAACAGTAACCAGTATAGCCAGTTAAACTTGATTAATGTTGGTTTGCTGAATAAATAAATCAATCTCTAAGATGAATCTAAGTCTGACAGTTAGGCTTATCTTCTCACTCCCAGACGCTTTCCATTCCACTGTGCATGCTTGGTTCAGATACAGCGTGAAGTTGATTTGTGTCTTGTTTAGACCTCTTGACTAGTGTTGCAGTCTGTGTCTTCCTGCCACAAACTGCCAATGGACATACTCCCCGACTGACTCTGTGGACATGGGCTGTGACAAAAATACTTTGTGAACTCAAGTTCTCTCATTTATTTTTCTCCAGACCCCCTCTGCACTGGTCTGTGTAGGTTCACAGTGATATACACTGCCACACAAATTAGCTGTACATGAAAGTCTTGTCTTTGACATTGTATGCATTCATACCACCTCTAAATATTACCTCATATTGTACAATGCAGCTAGATGTCATTCACCGTGTTTGTTATTAAATTATTATTTTAGCTATTGTTAAACCCTAAAATTAAAAAAAAATGAAACTACCTCTATTTTTTTTTTTTTTTACAAAATGCATGCATAGGAAGCATAAATACAGATGGCCTCTTATAATGTCACGCTTCTTTAAAATTCTAAGTGTATGGAAATATAAACTCTGTATTATTACATCATTGGCATTAGCTCATTGATCATTGTCTAAAGTTAGTCACTTGTAATCCCTAAGATTACAGTCCTGATTCATTTGCCACACCTCTAGTTACTGGTAGTAACAGCAAATGCAGTATAATACTGCAGGGTCACAGAACAGACAATAGTTGGCCTTTTTCCTATCATTCTGTGAGAACCTGTGATCTGATTATGCTGCACATGGCATGAATCTGCAAGCAACAGGCCACAGTGAAAAGAGTTGGTTACCTTGCTCAGAAGCTAGAGGTGTGCATCCTTTTGCCTGCAGCTTTTCATCTAACAGCTCACTGTGGCTACTTCCTCTTGATCCATTACTTCATTAATATTTCAAACTGATTGAGCTGCTGTCAATAAATGTCAAACCAAAAAATGTCATTACCTCTGACCTTCGACCTACTAAAAGTGTGTGATGGTGCAGAGACCCTGCTCTCTGCCTGTATCTTTTTTTTATTTTGCTGTGTTAGGGACGTTTCTGGGTGTCAACCTTTGGGCAGTGGCCTGTAACTACCAGCCATTAATGGTGCTCAGGGTGTGACAGTGGGAATACAGATGCCAGATCATAAGTACACATCCAAAAGGAACTGTTGAGATGGGGAGAAGTGGCCAACTTTGAATTTTGTGTTTACAATATGCATAGACAATTTCTAGTTATTCTGTGTTTAATGATGCAAAGCCAGTGGTTGGTTATACTTGGACATGAGTTCAGTTCTATCACTGTGTGTTTTGGGAGCGGCTTTCTAATGTGACATCCCATGCTTAACCTGCTCAAAATGCCTTCTGTAAAAGGGATTAGATCAAATTGCTGTTATCACAGTAAAAACATTGTTAAAGTTGGATCAACCTGGTTTCATTTCCTTCTTAGTTTTAGCACATAATCTGCAAATGGACAGCGTCCTATAATTAGCTATTTTGTGTTAAAGCTCTGTGTGTTCTTCATGTCTCACTTCACCTCCCCCTCCATTCCTCAGGGAAGAATATTATCAGTCATTATTCAACAAACAGCTGAAATAGAGTAGACAGGATTTTCTCTTCCTGTCAATACATCAGGTGAAAGAAACTTATTACACTGAACCAAAATATGAACGTAACGCTTTTGTTTTTGCTCCCATTTTTCATGAGCTGAACTCAAAGATCTTAATTGTTTTCTGTGTACACAAAAGACCTATTTCTCACAAATATTATTCACAAATCTGTCTAAATCCTTCTTAGTGAGCACTTCTTCTTTGCAAGATAAGAGACATAAGACATTCAAGATGCTGATTAGCCAGAATGAATATTGCACAGGTATGGCCACTCTAAAATGTGCAGCTTTACTGTATTGGTGGGGGGGCTGGCAGAAAACCAGCCAGTATCTGGTGTGACCACCATTTGCCTCACGCAGTGCAACACATCTCCTTCATGTAGAATTCATCAGGTGGTTGATTGTGACCTGTGGAATGTTGGTCCACTTCTCTTCAATGGCTGTGCGAAGTTGCTGGATATTGGCAGGATTTGGAACACGCTGTCGTGAGAAATAAACATTCAGTTCACAGGCAACAGCTCTGGTGGACATTCCTGCGGTGAGCATGCCAATTGCACGCTCTCTCAAAACTTGTGACATCTGTGGCATTGTGCTGTGTGATAAAACTGCACATTTTAGAGTGGCCTTTTATTGTGGCCAGCCTAAGGCACACCTGTGTAATAATCATGCTGTCTAATAATCATCTTGATATGTCACACCTGTGAGGTGGGTGGATTATCTCGACAAAGGAGAAGTGCTCACTAACACAGATTTAGACAGATTTGTGAACAATATTTGAGAGAAATTGTGTACATAGACCTTTTGTGTACATAGAAAAAGTCTTAGATCTTTGAGTTCAGCTCATGAAAAACATTAGCAAAAACAAGTGTTGCATTTCTATTTTTGTTCACTGTACCTCCGTAGCTACACATCATTATTCTCATCAAGATTCTATTAACAAGCCTAACTTCAAAAGCTTCATCTTGATCAGAATTGTAATTTTTTGAAAATTTGTAAAAATATGAAAAAATAAGATATATATATTTTTTAAAACAGTAAAACAAATAAAATTGCAAAAGCTTAGCTTGTTATAACACTCCTTGCGATGCCAGCACTCTGTAGTTCAGTTTGGTTCACTGTTTAATATTGTTTCTAACTTCAGTATTTTCTGGTAGGTTATCAGCTGCTTGTTTGCATTTCCCCCCATTTTTTCTGTAGTTTTTCTGTAGTTAGTTCTGTAATTTTCTGGCTTCAAATAACTGTTTTTGAGCTGAATTTTTTCCCTATAAACTACAATAATCAATGCTATCTTATAGCATGAATTTTGAGTGCACGCGATACATAACAATGGAATGAAGAACAATTTAAATTGATCTGCTACATTTAAAAGAAAAATAAACTAATACATTTGCTAAACAAACACCATTAGCTTTACAGGTAATATATGTGTGATTCTGTTTCAGTCTAATGCCAAACTGAAGCTGGTACGGAGTCTGGCAGTGTGTGAGGAGTCTTCT
Source organism: Centropyge bicolor (assembly GCA_037975185.1). Lineage (NCBI taxonomy): Eukaryota > Metazoa > Chordata > Actinopteri > Pomacanthidae > Centropyge > Centropyge bicolor. The sequence continues at coordinate 3,582,953 of JBBMOC010000012.1, read as the reverse complement.
GGTCCGTTCTCCAATGATGGACCTCCAGAATCGGTACTGTTCCTGTCTCTAACCCCTAACCCTTCACCCTAACACTAGTCTACACCCTGCGGTTAGCCTAGGCTGCTATTCTTTGTATGCAACTACACTTAGTGTAGAATTAACGATGCTAAATAGACTAAACAAAATTAGAATTCAAAATTTTTACCGTCTTTTCTCATAGCAATGGAATGTCGTTTTCCAGGATATCATCCAGCTTCACATCAGCTGTCCATCAGACAAGGAAGAGGAGAAGTCCTCAAAGGATGAGTATGAAAATGAAGAGAAGGAGAAGAAGGACAAGACTCCGCGAAAGATGTTGTCACGTGGTAAGATGCAACTTTGGAGCCTGCTTCCTTTTTGGAGCCCGTTGTTCTAGTCCTAATTAAACCTATGTCAGTTGGGGTGTCATTTTTAAAATTTATTCTCCCTACACAAATACAGTGAATGCTAAGGCAATTAATTTTCAATGTATACTCAACATGCTGTTCTGAATTACTCACCTAAACTGTTATGTCATATTTCAGTCATTGTCAGTGTAACAATGCAGCTGTACAGTACATTTGAAGTACTGTAATAGAACAATGCAAGTCACTGAAAAGTTCCTGCAAATATCTCACAAATATATTGCTTTTAATTTGAAATAGATACAGGAACTGTTGCTTTTGTTAACAGAATAATGGGAAAAAACAAAGATTTAACAAGGCAAATGGAAGCAGATCAGAAAACAAGATTAAAACTATATTTATCAAACAGGGGGACTTGGAATTAAAGGCCTGTCTCTAATGTAAGCCTGCTTCAAATAAATGTCTAGTACCCACTGCAGGTGAGGAAAATAAAGGGCACGTTCACTATTTGAGAAAATATGGTAATACCCAAACTAATATGATGTCAAGCTAATTTCCCTGGAAGATAATGGCCTCCCTCTCTCTTCTTTTTTTAATTACCTACCTGACTTCCTCTTGCTGCAGAGGCCCTCAGGCGTCATTAGACTCTGAAAGCAGCAGAGATGAAATGGCTAGCCAAACTGTCTAGTGTAGTGGAAAATTGTGGAAAATGATCCCCTGTAGAGTGTGTGTGTATGTGTGTGAAAGCACAGAAGAACAGCGAGCTGGTGTCTCATGCTATCTGCTTTTCATGTTCATCCTCCCTGAACAACCTAGAATATAGCGTAGGGCTGCCATTTTAGGAGTGATGCTTATCGGCATTCTGAGCTAACTCTCACCTGCACTTAACAGAAGTGTCACTCTCTTTTCCCACCCATCTGTCAACATTTTCTTCCTCTTTTCTGTCTGTTTACTTTTTTCTTTTCTCTGTTAGACTCCAGTCAGGAATATACTGACTCCACGGGCATCGATGTTCATGAGTTTCTGGTCAACACACTGAAAAACAATCCCAGGTATGAGATTGCCACTACTGGTTGACTGAATTCTATAGCTATAACAACAGGAGCACAGAAACAGAAAATGAGCAAAAACATAGAAATGATGGGTTAGAGCTGATCATTTATATTCATTCATTTGGTCATTTACATATTTGTTTATACATGGCCAATATAGAAGAAATCTTTGTCCAGCGAACTTCTGAGATATATATTTTATGACAAAGTTGGGTATTTTAAAGTCAGTTTTTGATATTCTTTTATCTAGATTCTTACATCTGTTCTTGTCTTAAGTAGCTCATTAGGTATATACTTTAAACAGATTAATAAAGACAAGCAGGCACCAAAAGCACTTGTACATTCATCTCTTAGGTTTCATAAAGCAAAATGTTCTATATCACAATATGCACTGACTACTGTAATACCTGCCAGTTCTTGAAGCACCATGTAAGGCACTGTGGTTAAAGGATATGGTAAAAACAAAAATGTATGGCTAATATTCTGTGAGCAGGAGGTTCCCTGCATTTGTTGCCAAGTAATAATATTGTCTGACAAGTGGAAATCCACATTCTCCATCAACAGTAGGGCTTTGCAGATGACTTGTTGATATAAAATATCCTGTATCCCTCAAAAAAGGGAAACATGATTGCATCAAGTTGCAAAGGAGGACTAATAAAAATACAGTTTGAAAAAGATAAAAATTCAGAAGCTCCCTCATTGTAACTGAGATGATAGAAACATCATGGGAAGTATTTATTGCCACACATCATGCCTTTGATCTATGGTCTCACTACACTCTTGTCACCGACCCACTCATTCCTCTGGTCTCTCTCCCCTTCTCACCACACCCCCAACCCACCCACCCCCTTTGGCCCAGCAGGGATCGAATGATGCTGCTCAAACTAGAACAAGATATCCTGGAGTTCATTAATGACGACAAGTAAGCCACGTTCTTCATAACCACTCTCTTGTATTTAAATTTAGCCCTTCTACATCCATTCCTTTTTATTTATAGTTTGCTGAGGTCATGAGACAAATATGGCAAGTTGCAATTGATATTATGGGGCAAGTTTAGGCTGGCAGTATTTCTGGCCAAGAGTCTGTAACCAGAATAGTGCTTTTAGACCTAAGTATTATGATTTGAAATCAGCCCAAAAGCAGTAATTTGTTGTGTACAAAACAGTCAGATGAAGTGTCCCAATGTGGGGTGCAAACAAACAAAACAAAGCAAAAAAAAACAACTTCAACCTTTTTTTTTTTTTTTTAGAAGTCTTGTGATAAGCAAGACAACAGAAAATATTGAACGCGGGAAAAAATTGACTTAACTGGGGTATTTACCACTGTTCTTTTGAAAATATCAAGAATACAATTTTGTAGGAAAGGGGATGTTGTTTCAGACAGACAATCTGGCGAAACATCTATTTATGTCCGTTTTTTGCAGAATCCCTTAGATTGCAAATTTAATTGTCATTTTTCCATGGAACAAATATGACAGCATTATATTCTCAAATTCTTTAAAATGCTGAAAAGAAATGTACACATTATGATAAAAGACATTACACCATTCACCAAACTATTTGCAATTGAATGCACTGCAGTGTTGACATAACATGATACTTACAAGTTTGTATTTTGTGTCCTCTGCAGTAACCAGTATAAGAAGTTTCCTCAGATGACTTCTTATCACCGTATGCTGCTGCACCGTGTGGCTGCCTACTTCGGCATGGACCACAATGTGGATCAGACGGGCAAGGCGGTTATCATCAACAAGACGGGCAACACACGCATGTGAGTACAGTCATTGACTTTGGTCCACATTTCACCAGCTGCAGACTTAAAGCCACAGGAAATTCAATCTGGAATGACTCGAGTGTTACAGAAATGGCATACTTTATTCTGACTTTTCCAGATGCCAGGATTCTAGTGGTGTCAATAGGGGTTATGGTAGGGGCTATTATATGCAAATAAAATTCATGAATAATGTAAACAACCTCAGGGGAACGCACACTAACAAGCCCACATGTCTGTGGTTGCTGTGACAACACAGGAGCCACAGCATGAAGGTAACAGAAGAAACCCGCAGGAATAATATGTTTGAGTTGGATGGAGAACAACCTGAGCAAAAACTTTGACACATGTACACACACCAAATCGATTCAACACAACAACCCAATTACTGGCAACAAAGCTGTGTGCTTATCACCCTGTGTGTACTCTTGAGACAGAAAGAGAGAGGAACTTGTTAATTTAGCAACCAGCAAGCTGTTTAAAGTTAGGATATATCCCACAGCCACAGCTGGAAAATAAAGTATCTGTTGGTAATAAACTTAGTACCACAGGAAATTCAGTTATTTTTTGAGTCCTAGCTGAACTTTTTGATACATACAAATATATATTATTTTTCTTGCTTGGATTAAGTTAATTGGATTTTTGATGGTGAAAAATTGACAGATTTTACTGTAATAGTCCTTGCTTTTTGGGCAAGTTATCCTTTTTTCACTTCTTAAATAGCTAAGATAATGCCCAAGGTGTTCTTAAAATTATTCCATTTGGAAAAATTCGTATCAGTTGCAAAATGAATCTGCTACTGCTCAGAACATAAAAAGCAGCTGTTCAGTTACAAATTCATGATTTGAAGTTTGCCATTGCAACTGTGACGTTCAAACCATCTAGTAAAAACAACAAAAGTTGTCAAAAGACAATGAAATGTTCCTTGGTTGAGCTGTTGATAATGTTGCCAGATGCACCTTAACAGTTCCAGTTTTCCAAAATAATGTGTGAGGATTTGATATTTGATATTCAGATTTAGAAGCACTGTCATTGCCACATTCATTGGAACTGCTTTTGAATGATTCAGCTGTCATTTTTTTTCTGTTACTTTGCTTAATTATTTTCTGGAATGCAGTCACTAATATGTGTTGTCCTAGTTTTGTTTTAGCACGTTCTAAACCATGCCTTTTGTCCTCTACTTTTTCTACAGCCCAGAACAACGGTTCTCTGAACACATCAAGGATGAACGTAACATGGACTTCCAGAAGAAATTCATCCTTAAGAGAGATGATGCCAGCATGGACAAAGATGATAATCAGGTATACTCCACTGTGTACCATGACGTTTGTTAACTATATTATTTTCACTTTCCATTTTTTACCACAAAATATGTTAAAGGGTGTTTAATGGGCCAAGCATGTGCCACTTCCTCTCATACTTCCTCACCCTCATACTGGCATCTTTTTGTAGTTACAACCATCAGTTGTGTTAGTCATTGAGCAACAACAAGCTTTGCCGAAGGCTTGTCTCATGCTTTCTTTCATAATGACCTTAAAACTAACCATTTAAGCCTGCGTTTTCTAGATAAGCGTTCCTATCTATTTGATGGTAAATAAGCTGTTAATCAAACGCTTGCAGATTTCCAGTGGTGAGGCCCCCATCTGGAAGTAGGAGTATTAGTTGGTGGATTGGCTTCAACAACTACTGCAGCATCATCTTGACCCAGCCATGTTTTAGTAATTAAAAAAGAACTCTAATTATTTCTAATAAAGCTATAGAAGTGAACAGAGACTCTTAACTGCTTTATCAGTGGTAACTCTTCATGCAGGCATTGAACACGGTGATTACTGTAAAGGTGAGGGGTGGGTGGAAAACAGTTCATTTGGCAGAGGTGAAAATTGGCATGTGAAAGAAGATTTAACAGTCTGTAAGACTCAATCCTCTGTCCCCCTTGTGGTCCAACCACATGTGCTTATAGATATCGTGCTGAGGACATTTCAGCACAATTGTTTTGGTTTGGTTATATTGTGGATGATGAATTGAATTTAGAATTAAAGATGGCGTGATAACTCTTTTTCATTTCCTATACCATTACCGCCAACACTGATAGTGCACTAAACTATTAATAGGCCATATACAGTAACTTGCGTGTGCTGTCTCTCAAAATGACACAGTTTACATTTTTCAATTTACCATGCATTTTACATCTCCTCTATTGCTGCTGATCTCCCCGTGTGTGAGCCACAAAACTGTTTAGCCTGGAGCAGTGCTTTTTGCGTTGAACAAATTAGCTCTAACTCTTGTGCTGTCATACTTAGTAGTAACACAAGATGCACATTTAAAATCTTTATGGCAGCTATTAAACTCACAACATTTTCTCTTCATTTCAAAACTCAATACCTGCTTCTATCGACGTCTAACAGTAGTTTCTGAAGTTTCCAGTTAAGCATTGAAACCCCATCTTTTCAACCACAGCAACAATTTAATCATTATAATAAGAATAATAAAGCCTTTTTTTAATCAACTTTGCTTGCTTTGTTGCTATCTGAAGCAAGTTTCTCACACTTCCTTATTCCTTCCAACAATGTTTGTTTTAAGCATTAACACTTTTCTTTGGCGCCTAATGCTTGTACATATTTGTCATATTCCTTTGTATGATGATTCTGCAAGTGTTTTATCACATTTGTGGTGTTAAACCTTCCCACGCTGATTCCACCCCTCAAAACACTCATTTTGCACAGTTTCCATTCTGTTGTTTTGATGGAAAGCAGCTGTTCTCCCTTCGCAGGCTACTGTTGTTATCATGTGACTTGTCGCTACTTACCTTTACAGCAGGTCACACTAAGCAGCTATACATTTATTTGCATAGTATTTCAACATATATTTGTGAATTAGATTGTAATTATTTTTCCCATGATCATTGTTTTGTTATTAGATCCGTGTGCCGCTACAGGACGGGCGACGTAGCAAGTCCATTGAAGAGCGAGAGGAAGAGTATCAGCGGGTACGAGACCGGATCTTTGCCCGAGAAGTAAGTATTGGACCTGGACAGGGATACAAATACTGGGAAGGACAGATCAACATTAAATCTCAGTCCTTTTCTCAATCATTAGCTCTTACCTCCAGCTCCATTGAGAAGTCAGTATTTCTAAATTAGACAATAATACGAGCCACTTGTTTAACAACTAGTGTGATATTTATACTTCTTAAGTCAGTGGATCCCAGCTTTGCTTGTAACCTGTTAATTCAAAACAGTCTTTAATTGCAACACAACATCATAGGGTTCATGTCAATGAGTTGTGAACAGCTTGTTCCAAGACTGATTTTTACCTTTTACTTTGGAGGCCTGGAGAGGTCAAACTGTGGGGTATTTGGCAAGAAATGAGCAAAGATTACAGAGATGAAAAAAATAATTTGTGTCATAGAGTTTCTTAATCATCTTGTCTTTACAAATTCACCTTGTGATCCCTTGAGGGAGTCCTGACCCCCACAGAATGGGAACCACTGCTACTAATATATTAGGCTTATAAGCGTAAAATATTGGTCTTAAGTACTGCTGGATGAATGAAGCATTTCATAATGTGCAGGTGTCCTTTTTTTTACAGTCTTCTCAAAATGGATACATCAACGACAACAGGTAAGATGATGCAACCTACTGGAGACCCTAGTCTGTGCAGTTTATAAGAATCCATCTTTGCCACCTTTCCCCTCAAAGTTAGATTTCAGGTATGAAAGGTAGGGGGCTGTAGACATCACAAATTATACTGATTATATATTGAATCTCTGCAAACATCTGACCACTTTTAATAATCTAGCCCTTACAAAAGTCTGAATACAATTTCTAGTTGTGAACGAGAATGTTTTTATTTCTGACTTATTTTATTCTTTACATTTCCATGCAAATGATTAATATGCATTTGCTGATATTTCTCTCTCAGGCCAGATTTTCAGGTTTTTTTTTATGCAGCCTGTGATGGACACACTGCATCTGAGAAAGATTTGTAGTTAGTAGAACAAATATTTTCTAGAAATAAGTTAGGTCACACAGCAGTTACTGTCAGCCTCCATCTGTATGCACCCTTTCCATTGAGGTTGAAAGATTAGGACAATATATGCAGAGAGATAAACCTGAAGCCTGGACACAGTCAAAGTTTCTGCCTTGTGTGCGTTTTTTCCCCCCTCTTCTTCTCAGGGGTACAATTTCTACACTGTGCCTACGTCTACTTCCCACCCCTTCTTATCTCACCCTCCCCTGAACCCCTTCCTGTTCTCCAATCCAGTCCTGTAACCCTAGCATTTTCTCCTAATGTTAACCCCAACAGACTTTCCACTGAGGGCTACTGCTCTAGCTCTCAAAAGAGGAGGCAGATCTTTAGGTATTGGGGTGCTGCTGACTTTGACTTGTGTGTTGCCATGCCCATTTTTGAAAGTGGTTTGGTGATGATAGTGGTGACTTGTGGTGGTTTTTCTATCTTTGCTTGGCGTAGTCGGCTGATTGATGGCTATTCCAGCACTGCACCGTGGGGCTTCCCATGGCCCATGCATGGCTGCTTTGTGGTTTCACTGGGGACTGATTGACCTACTTACCCTTCCACCCATTCACCGTCAACTACATTTTTTTATATAAAGTTAACTGCATCGCTTCCACAGTAACCTGTTTGTTTTGTGGTTGACTTAGTCTTGTAATTTTGTTAGCATGTCACCTGTTGCATAGTAGCACATACAATGTATGTAAAAAGTACATTCATGCAATGGTGCTGTTGAGAAAATAAGAAACACAAAACTGTGAAGAAAAGACTGTTAAAAGGGCAAAAGGGCTGCAGCTAACACTTACTTTCATTGTTGATAAACTAAACTTTCTGATTATTATCTTGATTTAACTTTTTGGTCTATAAAATATCAGATAATAGTGAAACATGTTCATCATTATTTCCCAGAGCCCCAACTTAATATATTTATGTTGCCTTTTTTTTTTTTTTTTTGCCCAACCAGCAATCAAAGATGTTTACTATTCTAGAGGATTAAGCAAAAACCAGCAAATATTCACATTTTACAAGCTGGAACCAGTGAATGTTTTTACTCAAAAATGACTTTATTTTCAAAAGTGGACTAATGGTTTGTGCATTGTTGTGCAAGAATAAAGACTAGAGTTTTTAGTATGATGTAAAAAGTTGGTAGTATAGCTCTTGCTGTTTATAAATATTATGTCTTGTGTGCACCACGTTATTTAGAGGCTTTAAGAATAGCTTTTAGATACAGTCCTCCTTTTTTCCCCTCTGTTCTTTTTACAGTATATTGGTAATTAACTTAGTCTTGTAGTTGTTAGATTTTCATCATCAACCTTTGAACCATCCAATTATTTGGTGACTATTTGTTCATTCCTTTGTTATCACTTTTGTTTGTGCTGCTTGCAGACATTTTATTAGAGATTGAAATGTATTCTCTTATGTCATTAACAATTTATGTTTGAAGTTTAGAACCTATTTAGGCCTTTTTACATTTCACATAAAAATGAACTTAATAATAACCCAAGCCTAGCAGTCATATGACATGTATTAAGTGTCAGCCTTTACAGAAATCATGCTGTTAAACTAAGAACGCCTTAAAACCACAGACGTCTGAAGTCTGTTCACTTAAATGAACCGAAGCAAGAAGCTCTTTTGTGAGACGTGGGTTAATTGAGCTGTCTAATAAAGACTGAGAGCGATGGAAGCACATAACAACAACAGCTTCCCCTGTTTGTGCGTGTGATGGGGAATGCTGTCGTGAGGAGAGAGTGGAGATGAAATATCATGTGATCAACAGCAGAATCCCTCCTCCTCTTCCACCTCTCGCTCATCCTGCTCTCATCTTTGTCTGCAGAGCCAAGCAAATAAATGTGCGCCTCCCTTTACAGAGAATGGCAGAGCACCCACCCTTCCTTAAAATAGGCTGTGTGGAGAGAAGTCTGAAAATAGATCCTCCATTAATTACAGTCTCTCTGAAATATTTATCAGCCACAGCCACCTTCAAACACCACTCACTATCACTAGGGTTTTACAACCCATACCACATCTCTGTTCTCGTCATGGAGGTTCCCACAATCAGCCGTACATGTTTTGAATTCATTTTGCTCTTGTTCTCTCTACATGGACACACTCAGGTCATATCCCTCCTCTAGTTCCAAGTGGAGGAAAAAAAGCATATGTAGTTTGTATTTAGAGCTGTTTATTTTCTGTTGTTTTTCTTTTACTCTGCCATCCTTTATGCAGAGTCAGTATGTATAGCTCATTTTCCTCTTTTGAATTTTATTTTTATTAAAATACCTTTTCAAGCACAGTAAGATGTGTTCAAATGACACCATCCTATTTTTTAATGCTGAAATGTCAATGGCAGACCCAACCATTCACTTGTGATGGAGGGGTTCCCCCAGAGTGGTGATTACGCTTACAGTGTGATCATTGGTTTTCTTGGCAGCTACCCTTATCCAGGGTGACAGCATCACAACAACACAATGAGTGTGTATACAGCAATATAGTTTAAAGAACCATAGTGGTGAACCAGTGGTAGCAAGTGGTTATTTTGTAGATAAGTGTGTGTGAGTCTGAGTGTTGATGTACATCTGCTCTTACTGTCTGAGTGTCGATGTACATCTGGTATTAATTTACAGCTGTATGTGTGTCTTGTTCCCATGTCACTTCTTGTCTTAATACAACATATTTTAAAGCATGTTACTTTTTTATCTGTATTCAAATTATAACATGTATGTATGCAAGTCTGTGAAGTCCTTTATGTGAATGTTGTCTCCAGTCTTGGATGGTCTGTGTGTTGTATCCATGGAGGTTTGTCTCATCTTGTGTCACTGTATTATCCTCTTACACCCCAGTGTTGATTGTCTGGAGCATCTTTTCTCCCTGCATGTATGTTTTCTTATATGGATGGATTTGTATGTGTGTGTGTGAATGTGTGTGGTCGTACGTTTAAAATCGGAAATAATATTCTTTGGTAGTCTGTTGCCTGATTTTTGTATTGTGGATTCACTAAACCAGCCAGTATGCATCTGTGTTGAATGCCCCATCTAAAGCCTGTCACACTGTGTCTCCTCTCTACCTGTTGATGACCTCACTATGCTCTTCTGCTTCTCCTCTCTCCTCTCTCCTACTTTGTCTTTGACTATCCTTCTGTTTCCACCTACATTCTTCTCGGCTTCCAATTCTCCTATGTGTTATCTATTCTTTTTCTATATATTCCTCACCTTACCCATGTACATTTTGTCTCTCTCCTCCAACTCTGCTCTCCATACACATCTCTCACTTGCTACTTCCTAACTCTCCTCGGTTTTAACTCTCCTGTCACCTCTTCTTGACTGCGCCGATCCCCATTTTATCCCCTTCATTTCATCTCTTTGTCTCTCTCTCTTCTTCCTCCCCGTTCTGTCTTCTCTCAGAGGGAACCGCGAGAGCTCCAGCCGGGCGTCTAGCAGTCGTCAAAGCAGCACAGACAGTGACATGAAGTGCCTCGAGCCACGGCCCTGGAGCAGCACCGACTCAGACAGCTCCAACCGCACCCTCCGGCCACCCGTCACTAAGGCTAGCAGCTTCTCTGGCATCTCCATCCTTTCCAGAGGGGATAGCCTTGGCAGCAACAAAGGCTCACAGGGAAGCTGCAAAGGCTCTCGCTCTGGTAAGGACTGTGGAGGAAAGTTGTGGAAAGCGAAGAGTCAGTTCGGTCTTTCTTTTCTTTTCCCTCAAAAGATTAAAAGTGAAAGTGAAATTCATTTTCAATAAAAATTAACCCAAAACATTTAAGCACTAAACTAGAGACTTCACCTCTTGCTGTTATGTTAACTTGGACTAAAACTATCCATGTCTTCTTTTGCACCACCAGGCCTGCCCCTAGTCAGTCCTGATGTGTGTCCCCCACCAGCCTCTCAGTCTAGCCGTAGCCTACTTCCCTGCCCATCACAACAGCCACAGCCGCAGCCACCGGCCCCGCCTCAGACTGCCCTGCTGCCCACCCCGCAGCAACACCCCATGAGCAACCACATGCTTGCTCAGGTATGTGTCCCCACTACTTGTATTTATGTCAACCATATCAGTAAAAATGAAGAAACACTTTCAAGTTACAGGCGATCTAATTGAATTTGGTGGTAGTAGAACATCTATCCTATGTCCACCTTCCTCCTCCAAATGGCTTGATAATTAAATCAGTGTTGTGCTTGAGGCTGTATCTGGTCGCATGTAAGGAGAAGGTACTTAGAGCAACAATATAAAAGTTATTTACAGTCATTGACAGCAAATGTATTAATAGCCATTTCTTCTTGTTGCTCTCTGAGTAATGTCAATTACAATTCATTTTTGATTGCTTTTGTATAATATTTAGAAACCAAATGTAATTTCCATTTCTGTCCATCTGTTCATTAACAAATTTTCCTCTGTGTTCTAACCCACATCTTTCCTTTGTCTTCATTTCTCTTTATTCCCTTCTTATCCATCTGCTTCTGACACCCTGCCTCTCACTGGCTTGCTCCACTCTCTATGCTCTGCCTCTTTATTTTCTCCCTCTTTCTGGTGGGGTGTCTAGCCGGTGGCATCTCTGCAGCCCTCTCAGCCTGTCTCCTACTCCAGCCCTTCCTGCCCCCAGGTCCTCCTGCCAGTTTCTCCTCCCCAGCAGTACACAATGGTACTGATGCCTCATGTAGCTTCATCTCTTTTTATTAATTTAGTTCAAATCTGTCTTACTGACACCCTCACACATTGCATGTAGCTATTGCTGTATTTTGCAACAAACTATTACACTCTTATATCCTATTCTAATTCACATTAGTAGGTATTTAGCTACAGTCGGCCCCTGTCTGAGTGACTTAACTCGAGGCAGGATCATCTGTGTGTTATTCAATGTGCGTGTCTGCATGTATATCAAGCACATGTGGTTTGCTACGGCTAAAAGAAGGCGACTGTTGTACTTTGTGTTTGTAAATGGAATAGTGTATGCCTTTTGTGTTTCCTTTTGATGCAGAACACATGAAAGCACACACATACACAGATTTGTGTTAAATACCAAAATTCAAAAAGAAAAGCAGAAACCCAGAAAAGATTTACCTGTGTTAATCTGTTTTCATAGAGGAGATTATTTGGAGAAAATGTTTAATGGATTTTTATGTCATTCTACTTGACTAAATGTGACAGCTGACTAATGTTTTTTGTAGCATTCACTTTGCTAATAAAGTCACAGAATTATTGAAGTTACAGGGTTTTTTATCCTAATCAGACAAGTGAATATGTTTCGCCACATGAGCGTACCTTTAAGGAAGTATTCTCGGATTTTCTGGGAAACTGCAAAACTGTGTCTCTTACAGTCTAGCCAGTATTATGTCCAGGAGTTGTCTTGGTTTTGTACATGACTGGCAAACACATTCTTATTGCACTGGATGCACAGAGATGAAATTGTGTATAGACCCTCTCATGTGCCTCTTTATAAGAGATACAAAGGCGTATTTTCCAAAATGTCACAGTGTTCCTTAATACTCATGTCTCCAGTGCTCTCACACTGTAATAATGTAGCAATATGGCTTTGGTGATCACTCTCAATCTCTGACCCCACGTCAACATTACACCAATACTTCAGGGGGCCAGGTCCTCTAAATTTATATATAGATATATGAAGCTAGATACACTGTGTACAGCCATAGATCATGACCTAGGTTTACATATCCACAGATGTTACATACGGTGACCTGCTTTCATGTACGTTTAATGAATGGTATGAATTTAAAAATGCATTAAATATTAAGACAATGTGTAGATTGTTCTCTCTACTGTTTCCTAGTGTATGGCTAACAGTGCCTGCTGATTTAATTGTAACAAGTCCCGTTTCAGAGCACTCCCTTTTATTGTTATTTGTAGTTGTTTATGTTATCATACATGCTGTATTCAATACTGTGTAATCTAGATTCATACTAATAATTTTGTACTTGTATTTAGTGTAGTGGTGCTAACCCTCCAATGACATCATTCCAATTCCTCCCAGGGAGAAGAGCTGGCGCCCCAATTCAGCAGCCAGATGACACTAAGTCGGCAGGGCTCCAGCGAGAACCCTGAGCCTCCCCCGATGTATCAGGCTCCTCCCACGGTGCTGTCCCAGCACCCCCCTCCGCAGACCGGCTACATCATGGCTACCACGGGTCAGCCTATGCCACCGCCGTCTGGCTACCAGCCTGCCACTGGACACCCCCATCCACCACCCCCACCGCCTCCTCCATCCCAGCCCGTCATGCAGGCCCCACCACCCCCACAAGGCTACATGCAGCCCCCTCCACCTCAACAGGTACGCCATGCTACACAGGTTGTGAGACAGAGGCATTACACATCGAGTAAAATCCAGTTCTCAAATGTTTTTTTTTTTAAATTTTTTTTTAGACTACCATATAGAACAGATAACTCAGAAAGTGAAGGTACTATACCAGTGAAATACTTTACATTATATTGGGATTCTGGTGTTCTCTTGTGTGGCAAACATCCCCCATATAGCATTTTATTAGCTTTAACGCTTGATAAATGTATTTTTGTATTATTATTATAATAGTAATTGGCCCCAGGTCAACAAGGAATGCTGTAAAATTGTACCCTTCCTTTGTATTGCAAGCTCAGGAAGCAGAATTGGTCATCCACTGATCATAAGGTTGGTGGTTTCATCCCCTCCTCTACATGTTGAAGTATCCTAGGGCAAGACGCTGAACCCTTTGAACGCTCAGAATAGGAATGATATGAATTTAGCCATTTATTAGAGCATGTTTCCATTTTCATATATTCTGAATGATGTCTGAAAAGGATATTCTAAAGTACACTCAGTCCAGTCTGGCCCCCACCCCCACCAACCTTTGAGACTGCTCTTTACTAGCTTGCTGGTCCCCATATCCTAAAAAGTTGAGAACCCTGCTTTAGTTTACTCTATTTTGTCAATGGAATCGTTATATTACTGCTGTAGACAAACACAGTTCCAGGAAGAAATGATGATATTATGTCTGTGCTGTAAATTCAGGCTACTGAAAATAGTTTATTCCATCAATATTATGCATGTGTAAAAGGAGTTCATTTCTCCTTATATGTGAATTTATTTCAAACGCACTGACACAATCTCTGTTCCTGCCTGTTCCTGCTTCCCTCAGATGTTTGCCACTGTGGAAGATCATGTTCTTTACACCTCATATTAATGAGTGTTAATGTAAAGATTTGTTCCTGAAAGGGAAGGGTACACCATGTTATCATCATTACTACTTGTTACATTGTACAAATACAGAGGAAACCTGATTGCTTTCTTAAATGTAACACCAAGTGAGTGATATGACACTTGTTGTTGCTGTTAAGTTCCTGTGATGGATAAAGACCAGAAGAGTAATTGGTGATCCATCTCTTTGCAATATATAACCAGGAAAACTCCAAAGTTGGTTAAACAAGGGTTACGCAACAGCAAAATTCGTTGTAATAAGATATCTCAGACACACATCACAGCTGAACGAGAAAACTACATTTCCTGGTTCTCTTTGTGTTGTAAAATAAAATTAGAGAGATTAAATAATAGTCTTTACAGTTAAACAACATCACACTGTTTCCCAGTGAGTAATAGTTTTCTTGGCAAACGGAAGTTATAACGGTTTTAATTGACCATGGCCCAAGCTATTTACAGCTACACCACTTGCCTTTTATTGCAAAGTTACCAGAAAATGAGTTATCGCAACCTGTACTGTTGTATCACGTGCTGGTCAGTGTCAAAGGTAAAAGTCCATGCAATTCGATTGAAAAGCAGGTTGACCAAAATGCCATCGTTGTCACATCACATCCATTTGTCTTCTCTTTTTCTGTCCTCTGTAAAAGCTGTAATGCTTTATTTTGGTTTGTAAGAACTATGTATTTTGGTACTAATTACTGTGAAAATACACATTTCCACAGAAGAACTGCTTCATTAAACCCAAGAAAATATTCCTTCATTATTTGTCTATTTTTGGAAACTTAATTCTTCATTATTGACCTCACCTTAAAATAATGTGTTGCCATATAAACTACCCAGTGATTGCCATAAATATCACAAATTAAAAAGATGTTTCTTTTGTAAACTTAGTGTTAGGCGAGACATATCAGTGATGTGATTCCTGTGAAGTCGCAGGATTGACCCAGTGCGAGTTTGGAGTTCAGTTCTCACACTGAACGCTGTGCGTCACCTTCACAAGCTCAGTCTCAGTCAGTCAGCTAGCCTGTCACATTCCTCTGATTGCAGAGGCGGTGACAGTAATGAGTTCTCTCACTCTCTGTCACTCACACTCTTCCTTCCCTCCCCCAGGCTTTTACTTGAATCCATAAAGTAGTTATTATAATTCATTTGAGGAGAGAGATCTAAATTGACCTGGCCATTAAACATCCTGTGGGAGACATTAAGCCCTGTAATGTTGCTCTGGGGCTAAGTTGTAAAGGAAGATAGTCTGTTTAGTAGAGTTTTAATAGCTGAAGTGACTAATTTCTTTTTTTTTTTAATTGGCAATAGTGTCGTGCTCTCATGAAGGGAATCTGGGGTCAGTATTCCTTTAAAGCAGCTTGTCAATTAAACCATACAAACAGTAATAAAGTACACTATCCTAGGGCCAGAGTGACTTGTTTACAGTCGATGTGATGGAGACTAGAGTGTTTACTGGAATCAGGTGCACATTTCATTGCCCCCCCCCCCCCCTTATAATTGTTGATGAGACTCTATGCACACCTACTATTTGCAATGTAACAAATAGTTTTGCCATGTTAGTGTTTTTTTATATGCATTTTTCAAACTGATCCATCTTGTCCCCTGTTTTGTGTCTTTTATCGATTTTACTTTCATCACTTTTATTTTGTAGTTCCAAGATCTGGCCTTTGTAGACAGTGTTTTTTCATACCTCATATCACCCAGTACACCATCTTATATTATCCTCATTCTTAGATCGTCATGCTTGTATAAACAGCATTGGCTGGGAAAGGAAAATGCACTGTGTTGTTGGATGCGTGTGGGTGGTCGACAGCGTAACAGGAGTGCAAATATTGACACCACTGCAGCCTCTAGATGGGCTGAGTGTTGTCATGTATGCAGATGAAGGTGGAGGCAGGAACTATCGATCCTCCTAACATTCAACTTCCTCTCTGTTTGTCCATTTGACGTCTTGTTTGGAAATTTTGTATTTATACATTTAGCCCAGTTGTATAAGCTGCTATTTGTAAAAGCTTCATTTTTGGACATTTACACCTCTGTAGCTGTTGTGCATCTTGATAAGAAAACACAGAATGGAGTTCTTCCTCTTCTTTACTTTCTCCTTCTTCTTCTTCTTCTTCATTGCAACAAAGCTTTATGGCAACTTTCAACTCATTGTTTTCAACTCTGGTACATTAGTGTTTTCGTTCAATCTCATATGTCGTTTTCTGGCAGACTGATCAAAAGAAAAGCAACTAGCTGGTGAACCTTTAGCAGCTAAAGAACTGCCAGATATTTTCCTGGCGAGTTAGTGGAGACCAAAAACAAATACGTGCAAATACATTTGCCACATCAGTGTTTCTGTTTCTCCCAAGCAGCCAAAAAGTGCAGTTTTTATTACAGGTGTTTAGGCTGAGCTATGATCATAACAGTATTTGACAATTTGTCCTTAGTTGAGTTTATAAGAAATATTCATGCAAACCTTTGAAAGTGTAAATATGTGAAATTTAAATGTGTGTAAAAATGGTTTGTGTATTTACTGTTCTCTAAATAGTCTTTTGTTGTCTCTCTTCAGATACAGGTGTCGTACTACCCTCCTGGTCAGTATACCAGCTCAGGCCAGCAGTACCGTGTGCCCCAGCCCATGTCCCACCAGGTGTCTTATCCTGCCCAGCGCACACAACCCATACCTCAGCCCACACAGCAGTCAGGTCAGCACATTTTGTTATGCTGTACTGTGCTGTACTATCATCAGCTCTGCCTCAGTTCTTTTAAGATGAATGGTCGGATATGGATAACATATAACACGTTTTTGTGATATATATATATATATATATATTGAGATGTCTGAATCTTTTTACTTGACCAGAGCACCCTACAACATTTCTCCAAATCAAGTCAATACACAAATGCAGTCCACTTAAATTAGTAACTGTGCTAACTGCTGAATAGTATGCAGTTTTAAGTCTACCAGGTGAAAGGTTGATTTGAAACCTTGTCTCTGCATTGTTCTGCCAAGTCAAATATGCTTGGACAAAAATAGAGCCTTTCCTTTTTTTCTTCTGGGAAAGCCTTGACAGCTTTATCCCTCAATCCCTTTCATTTGGGATTTGTGGAGGTTGGCTGCGTGTGTATACAGTAGATGTCTGATAGACATTGTTGACAACCTGAATGGACTCTGGGTCATAGTAGAGGGCTGCCAAATCCAGATGGATCATGAACATCATGGTCAGTGAGACATTGCATCAATTCATGGCTGCTGCCTGGTGTGAAAAAAATTTACACTTGAAGAAATATCAAAGGTGTGAACTGAGACCCTTCTGAATTTACTCCGTTATAAATGTTGAATGTTGTTATGAAGCCTGTTTGGTTTCTGGGTACCTCCACAAGTACTTCTGTATTGTGAAACCATTGATTTTGTGAAAATAAAGTGCTACTAACATCCTCCTTTTTTTGCAAACAAGGTATTTGGTATACAAACCTAAAAAAAATACAATGGTAGTCCAGAGAAACGTGTCACTTTTGTGTGCCATCAGAAAAGTTACCTCAATTTTGGCCTTTGAGAAAAGATTACTACTCATCACACCATGATGTGTAAGCTGTTGTGGTGTGTGGTCAACTCTATTTCTGTCCCGTTGTATGATTGATTTTCCCCTCAAAGGCAATCCAACTACCCTCCTTCTCTTTCTCCTCTCTTGCCCTGTACTCTTCCTTTATTCTTTTCTCTGCTCCAATTGTTGTCTTTTGTCATCAGGTCTCCAGACCATGATGCCCAGCCAGCAGCCGAGCTACCAGAGCATGATGGGTGTGCAGCAGCCCCAGAACCCTGGTCTGCTCAATTCCCAGAGGGCAGGCATGGGAGGACAAATGCAAAGCATAATGGTTCAGTACCCACAGATGCCATCATATCAGGTATGGACAGTTAAAATAACAGCTTACTTGTTTATTTATTGTAAATGAGAATTGCCTGCTGAGCAGAAAATTTGAACCACACCACTGTCCAAATACATGTGGCTAATCTTAGGTTCCAGGTTAAACAGCTCCATCTGGTGCACACATAAAACAGTGTTTTACAGTAGGTTGCAGAGTCACACAAATTTGAATGATCCCATAAAACATATATCTTGATCAACACAAAGGTGAATACATTATCAGTAATAAATGTAGTCATAAAATTGCAACAAGCTCTACAAAAACATGAATTTGCACATATTCTCTGATGCTTTAAGTGCAGAAGTACCTGTGAGCAGCAGATAGTTTTTAGTTGGCTTGAGTTGACTATGTCAAAGTCTGGGTCCATTTCAGAGGTGAGACCGTGTTACTTGTGATTGTGTTCAGAGTCAGATGAGGAGTTAACGAAAGCTGCTGCCCTTTGCCTGTGTAGTTTTATGTGTGGTGTGTTTATGGGCTATGTGAAACTCTTTGCACCTGAACCCTGTGGGTTGGCTGCCAGTAAGGTCTGCATTCAAAATCCATGTTAACATTGTGATGTTGTTAAAAGGGCAAACATAGACAACATCAAAAGGATGATGTGAATTTTATTGGCCATTTAAGTGGCTGCTCCTCAGCAGCATCTGCCAAGTGATGACAGCTCTGATATTCCCACAGCACATGAACGCACCAGCATAACAACAAATGGCAGCCGTACTTTTATAGAGTATGCATTAGTTTTTAAATCACAGTGCTTTTCAACACTGTTATAAATAAAGCACAAACCAAGAAGACAAAGCCAATGAATGTAGCCATGTGCTTAGTAGAGGGACAGAGTTTCTGTTCCACAGTATTTGAACAGTTGTCATACCTGGGTGAAAGAAAACTTGAACTTAAATGGATATTATCCGAAATGTTCACTAACAGACGAAATATAAATGAACCGATAGTCTTTATTGAAATGACATGTGTAAAGTTAAAGTTAGTCTTGTCTTCTTTTCTCCCTTTAATTTTCCAAAATGTCTTCTTTTCTCCTGACCCTTTCCAGGTACCAGTGGGAAATGAAAATCAGCAGGTGGTGCAGCAACAGTACCAGCAGCAGGTGATGGTACCAGTCAGCCAGTCTGTCCAGGGACCCATGCCTGTCTACTACAGTGTTATCACACCCACACAGCAGAATAGCACAAGGTGTGTATGAATATATCATATTCACAGAAATAAGTTAGTAAGTAATAAGCAGTAGTATCCAAACATTTCAAATTTCCTAATTTCTTCTAACAACATTGTGTCAGTATCCTCCTGCATATGTGTGAATTACCTTTCACAATGACTTTATATTCTCCCTCTTTGTATGTGTGTATCCTGCAGCCCGTCAGTAGGTTACCTGCAGCCCCCCAGCTCTGAGCAGTATCAAATCACACCGTCGCCGTCCCCTTGCAACCCTCAACAGTTGCAGCAGCAATATTCAGGTGAGACTTGGTGTTAAGATGTTGTAAAGTGCTCATAGTAAAACATTTTGTGGCAATAAACATTTTTTTTTTAACTTTTTTGAGATGGACTATTTTTGTAATTTGTTTCATCTAATTTGTGGGTATGATTGTCCCAAAATGCGTAGTGTACACCTGCAATTCGGCGAAACCCAACTTACAACTCTTCTTTACAAAATCAGGTGAAAGGTATTCAGGGAAAAGTTCAGAAAAAGGTACACAGGGTTCACATGTTGTAAATCGATGACCTTAAAAACAGAATGTTTGAAGAAATCGTAGAAAAAACCTGAACTTCACAAAGACTTTGTGCTCCCATTTGGCCTTAAGCAAATGTTGATTGTAATGATGGTCACTTTATCCTTTCAACCTCTGCTCTGTTTGTCCCATTTAGTCAGGTGTATGTTTATTTGTTGAAAAAGTGGTCTGACTTGTCAGTTTCTCACCCACAGACCCATTAATGTCAGTAATGTGGTGTAAAAGTCATATTTCAGGCTCTATTTTCAAACTTTCCCCTGCCTGGAGACAAAAGTCAACACGAGGTCTAAACTTAGAGTCTCCTTGAAATTTACAGCATATTATCAGCAGCTTTTTTTTTTTTTTGCATGTTTTGAATAATGACTAGTTCATCTGGTGGGATTTGATAGCTGTTACAATGGCAGACAAACCAGATGGTAATCTCAAACAAGGTATCATGGTAGTGTATATTATGGGTCATCTGCAGGTCATAGCAGATGGGTAAATGTTTCAAATGTCAGACCTTAAAGTCATTAAAATGTTTTGAAATTGTCTTTTTCAGGCCCTATCTGTTTCATTTGAATAAGTCAGTCAGTAGTTCAGTTGTCTCACCTGCATAATAATATAGCAAAATCCTCTCAGTTAATTCTCAAAGTAGCTGCTAGTGGAATCATCTGGATTGAAAACGACAATTTTCACTAATAAATGTCATAAATCACCAGTATATCTCCATGTGTGGCTGACTCTCTCTGTGCTCTCTCAGGAGTACCTCCTCCTGGGCCTGGGGTGATGGTCATGCAGCTCAGCGTCCCCAATGGACCACAGCCCTCCCAGAACCCCCCTCTGGTTCAGTGGAACCCATGCAAGTACTACAGCATAGAGCAGAGGTCCGGCAAGCCAGGAGAACTCTACAAACCTGACAACACTCCACAGGTACTCTCAGATTCACATGCAGGTCCTCTGCGTCACATTCATGAATGTAAAGAATCTCATCAATCTATGCTGTAATCCACACATCCCCAGTCATTCATGTACATGCGTTCACCTCTTTTATACAGTCTATGGTAATCACTTATTAGCCTGTCTGCCCTCTAGTGGCTAGAAATGTTATAACATGATCAGGGAATGGTACTCATGTATTTCATGTTTTCCTCTCCTTTTGTTCTCCTTGCGTCCAGGCCAGTACCCAGCTGACGAGTCCCCTGGCCTCCCCCACTCAGTCTCCCACCCCGTCTCCCTCTGGCAGCGTCAGCAGTGTCTGTCCAGGTCTGGGACCATTACCCCTCATTTCCCAGTTTCCTCGGCCAGGAGGACCAGCTCAAGGTACAAATGAGCAAGAAGGGTGAAGGTTCAAAAACATGTGCATATATTTAGAACCATGCTGATTTCAGACATGTTAGATGGCGAAATATATACATTCTGTACAGCTTAGAATGCCTGCCATTTCATCGTGTTTGATTTGTTTAATGGCACTTATCCAGGTTGTTTTCTCCTGACTAGATCCCTGCTTGTGTTGTATTCAAGATAGAATTACATGAATTACAAGATACAATCAAAACAAAAACAAAACAAACAGCTCCACACACCATGCCATAATGCATAATCATACATTCATATTTTTTAATTATGCTTTCGTTAAACACAGTTCCTCACTGCAGCTGTTCCACAAATTCACTTCTAATGCAATGCTTTTTGTCATTAGTGCTCACAAACAGTCCTCCTGATTTTTAACATGGACATTCCTCTTAAATCGTATAGACCTTATTTTCACATAATAACAGATGAGGTGGAGCAGTTGTCTGATTGGTGGACAGTCGCTCTACCTCCTGAGCAACAGCCGCCCCGGCCTTTAATGTAACAAACAGAGAGTGTCTTGCTCCTCTAGAAGTTAGTCCTCAGTTCTTGTTGTTCTGTTTTGGAGAATGAAGATTGTTTTTGTTTTGTATGTATGTCCACACACTTCCAAACAGTAAGTTAAATATTGCAAGATAAAAAATATTATAATGTCTGTAAGTGTCTATATAATATGTGTAAGATGTGTCATATCTTACACGCAGGTACGACCTCCCAAAAACACATGTATCTGTGAGATTATCTGACAGTTCGTGTTCTTTTTTCTTTCATCGCTTTTGTAGCGATGTTGGCACAACCCTGAATCCCAGCAATGCGCTTCAGAAAAATTAGATCATATCCATAAGAAAGTATAGAAAAATAAGAACTGAGTTGTTAAAAAGCTATTTCTCCTTTAGTTTACTGGCAAACAAACAGTAAGTGCTGTCCCAGCTGTGTGCTTGAACCCCTGCTCAGACTGCTGCTCTTTCACCCATTTCCACAGCAACCCTCTAAACCTTGTCAGGTGGCTTTTGGCCCTGAGCCAATAGGTCGTCATTTCACCTCACCTCAGCAGGTTCACATGGCTGGCACTGTGCCACACGCTCAGACCTCCTGTACCCGCACAGGGCTTTACCTCGTCCCCGTCCTCGGACTGATATTTACACACTGAGCCACAATACCTTTCCTGACAAATAGACCCTCTGTTTGGAATGCATGATTACACATACACGTACAGTCTTGCGTCAGTTCTACGATCCCTGTAATCACCATGATGCTGGTCTTTACTGGATTGTCTTCAAAACACCAGAATGATAGAATACTGTAGCAGTGAGCAACATCAGGCCCATTTGCACCGTTTGTAATGGCTTTGAATTCTGTCTTCAGGTTTTTCTTCTCTCCAAATTGCGTTGAATTCTGGAATGCAAAATCTTTGCCAATTTTATAAACCCTCATTAAATCCACCATCCATCTCCTTTGTGACTGCTGTTTATTAGTGTAGTCCTTGTTATAACACTGTTTTTATGCTGCTGGCTCGACCAGAGATTTTAATATAATTAATGTGACCCGGTTGGTGATGTGGTTCACCTGGTCTCTCCTGGGGGCAATAAAACTCTAAACTGAGGTGTTTTCATGATTGATTGTTCTCATTGGAACGTGTGATTGATGTTGTGTAGGTGACGGCCGCTACTCTCTGTTGGGGCAGCCTCTCCAGTACAGCCTGTGTCCTCCTCCGCTCATGCATGGCCAGTCCTCTTACAGCTCCCATCAGGTCAGTACTACTGTCTGAAACACAGTGTAACTCAGGCCTTCCATGTGTTAAGATTGTAATATTGACTGGTCTTGTTGCGGTGTGCTGTTAAAACTGTGAAAGTAAAAAATAAAAAATTTTAGTCACATAAAAATATCTGAATTTATTGGGCATTAGTCACAACTTTCTTAAGTCACAGTCATAGAATTGGGCTATGTGGAAATGGTTTGAAACCTTTCTCTGCAGCATGTTGCGTCACAAAGAGGTAATTAATTTACATAGATTTTAAATGTAAGCCATAATACACTGTGAACTGGCCGGCATGTTTGGTCTCTGCTGCAGGCCTCATCAACTCCCTTCTACTCATGAGTGTGTTGCAGCTGTCCTACTTACCAAAGACCTACCTAAGTTCAAGGCCCCCACTGATTGCTTATACCCCCATCTAGTGTCTTGTCATGGAACTGCATTGTAATGATACACCTTGTAATGTCTGTGTTGTTCTTTGTTCAGGGCCAAGGTGTAATGAAACACGGGGCACGAGGGAAAAAACAAACACTCAAATCAGCATCAACAGATCTCGGCACCACTGATGTTGGTAAGTTAGAGATGCGTCCTCACGGAGCAGCATCCACCAGCGTTCTCATTACATTCTTCTGCAGGTATTGTTATACAAATGTGCATGGTGTCATCACAAGACTAGAATGAATAGGTGAAAAGTGGCTACTAGAGGGCAGCAGAGCACATGTCTGGATCACTTTAGTCAGTTTATTTTGCTGATGCTTGTATTGTTTTCCTCATACTTCTCAATCTGACATGTGCTTACAAAACTGCATTCAAGTTTTACAACTGTAAATATGCCAAGTTGGATTTCCTTCAGAACACCCTGTTGGCCTCAGTGTCGTGCACTATAATTCTTCCATGCACTGCAGATTAGAAAAAGTCTTAAGCTGAAACAGACGAGCAAACACACATAGCCTGTCTCTGGCTCAGTCTCTGAAGATCACAGCTCGAGCAGTCGAGCCTCTCTGACTCTCCCTGTCTCTTCTTTGACCAGTGGTGAGTCGAGTGCTCGAGGTAACGGACCTGCCGGAGGGGATTTCACGTCCAGAGGCTGAGAAGCTCTTCAACCAGCTCTCGATGTGCGGTGCCAAGATCCAGTGGCTGAAGGAACCCCAGGGGGGCCGAGGAGGAGCCGGTGGCTGCGGCCCCTGTCCCGGGCCGGGAGCCAGCGCCGGGCCCGGGGCCATGGCGGGAGCGAAGGGCGACGGCAGCGACCCTGCTCACCTCTACACAGTAGTGGCAGTGTTCCCCAGCACCATGGCTGCCCAGAGTGCTTCCTTCAAACTGAACAACAGCGGGGCCAGCCTCTTCAAACTGAGGGCCGCCAAAAAGAACTATGACCTGCGTGTGCTGGAGAGAGCCAGTTCTCAGTGAAAGGAAAAGAGAGGGAGAGGAAAGAAAGAAAGTCACAGAGACAGAAAGAAAGACTCTTGGTGGAGTGGTGGAAAAGGATGGAGGACTGAGGGGGACTGCTCTTAGTGTACAATTTAAAAACAAAACAAAACAAAAAAAACTTGAGTTAAATGATGTGTCAAATGTATAAAAGGGAAGAAGGTGTGAATCATGAGGTGGCTGGTGTTTGGTTGCAATTATGATTTTTGTTGTTTGTTTTTATTCATTGTTTTTGTTTTGTATTTATATAGCAGAAGAGCACACAAGACACGTGAGCATGTGTTTCACTGTTGCCGTGGAATGTGTGCTGCCATTATACAAAAACACATGAAATGCCACACACACACACACACACACACACACACACACACAGAGACCAGGAGACACAAAACAGACACACAAATGCAGGCAACAGGGTCACGTAGCACATAACAAAAACACACTGGACAGTCGACCTCAGTCAAACCTTTTCCTCCTCTTCCTCCTCCCTCCGCTCCCAAACCCTTCCTCCTTTTTCTGCCAACGCTTTTTCTCCTCCCTCAACTCTCCGTCACCCGATCGTCTCTTAATCTCACATATTTATAAATTTTCATACGCACAGTTGCGCACTCTCTGCTTTCCCCCACCGCCCCCCCCCCCCACACACCTTTTCTTGCCATGTCTCATACTGCCTCCTATCTTCCTCTGCTCCTCTGACCCTCTCATGTACTCTCTCACTGCTCTCTCCTCTCTTGCTTTCTGTTTGCCTTACTGCTGTTGTGGGTTTCTGTATTGCGCTGTTTCTTTTCTCAAGAATTTTTTTTTCTTTTTTTGTTTTTTGGGATTCAATATATTTATATAAGTGATGTAAGGAATAAAAGAAATCTATATATTCAGTGATTTTTCTTTCTTTCCCCTGAGTGAAAAAGTTTAGGCCTTCCTTTATCCTTTACTCCTCCCCTCTTCATCCCCCCTCTCTCTCCTCCTCCCCACATTTGTTTCCTCCTTCCTGCCCTCTACCTCACTTCGTTGGTCCTCTCCTCTCTCCCACAACTGTCCCACATCCCCCCCTGCTCCACCCTGACGCCCCCATTGTGTTTGCGTTTTTTGTTGACAGCTGTGCAGAACGTATCAGAAGAAGTAGTAAAAGTGCACAATGATTGCATATGTCTACTGTAAATTTTATTTAATCTGTTATTTTTTGTTTGTTTTTAAAAATATAAAATTCAAGAAAAAAATCTATCAAAACATCTGTGTCATGTGGCTCATTGTTTGACTTTTCCTGAAGCTGACTCTGTGGTCTGAGCGACACAGAGCCGTGAATATATGTGAATGTACAGATGGAAAACACAGTGGCTTATGGTGGAGACCACTGTCTGACATTTCAGTCCACACTTTTCCATAACTAAATGCTGTTTTAACTTGATTCTTCACCTTGGGAACAACAGTGTAGCTGTTTTGTTGCTTTTAATGATTGATTGATTCATGATTTCCATCAGCAGATGTAGTTTGTTTATGCTTGAATTTCCTTTTTTTCCTTATTTGATTCTTTAGTTTTTTTATTTAAGATGAAAGTGAAGAAGTCTTTAAAATGCTGAGAAAACAACAGAAGGAGTTTGTTTGTCTTGTCCAGCATTTACTTGCACATTGTTGGGTGTAATGACCTCTGCAGCCTCTAGGGGGTGCTAGCAGCAGGTTATTTTTTGTAACCTCCTAATGTTCTAACCAGCACATCTTTTACCACAGAAAGACAACATTAGAATGCACTTTCTAATTTGCAGCCAATTTATTAGCATACAACACACGATTTAAAAAACTTAGAGCAGTGACAGATGAGGAAGGGGGTGCATTTTGTTTGTGTCGGGCCAAATTGCAACAGATGTCTCAGGGCTTTTTTTCCATAAAGAGCAGCTCTGGATTGTACTATTGTAATGTATCAAGGCTGTTGAAGAATTTTTTGATGATGATGCAAAAGGTGTTCGTCCAATCGGTGAGCTCGATGACTGCTTCTGCTGTTTTCTGGGGAAGCTTCCTGTCTTGAAGGTTCTGGTGTCCTCCGGATGTGGACCTTCCTGTTTGCTTTCCAGCTTCCATGTAGACTTCATCTTTTGGTGAATCTTGCTGCCATGTTTGCTGCAGATTCCTCATCTTTCCTGTCAGAATCACAGGACGTCTGGGTGCTGACGGTTACAGGAACATGTTCGCCTCCTTCTTGTGATGGTCCTGGTGTTGAATCCACCTCAGTGACCTGGTCGTCTTCTGCATCATGCACTGCTTCTCTTTTAGTCCCAGCAAATATCCTTCAGAGGCAAACACATAAACACATCTATATCTTTATATCTATATATGTACCCCTCTCTCTCTGTATATATATATAGTATATATAGGTAAACATAACTGAATGTCAGTGTTATTTTAAGAATGTAGACGTGTCATGATTTGTGACACGTTAAACTTGGCTGTGTGATCTGACAATAATCTCTCTCTTGTTTGACAGAAATCATAGAGACAGTAGTGGGGATGACATCATTAGTTGCATCTGCTATTAAATCAGTCACTTTTGTGATTACAAAGTAAACATCTTATATTGAAAGAACAGGTATAGTTCTTGATTAATGTCCCATAAATCATTTAACCCTCTGCTGTCTTACATTCTACACATACAATTATAAATACATATGCTTTATATGTGTATGTAAAAACAAACAACACATGGTCCACGGTCCAGAAACTGTTTGTGAGTGTGACAATATTCTAACATCACTTTGCTGAGTGAGGAACCAGGAGCAGGGCTTCCTACATGCCGAAGGTTTTTTGACCACTCAGCTGGGAGAGTGTCTCCACTTTTAAAGTGCTCAGCTGTCCCAAACAGTCACATGAACACACACACACCGTGGGCTGGGCTGGGCTGGGTTGGCCTGCTGGCATTACTCATCCCAATTTCCCACCTGTTGGAGCCTCATTTGGAACGTTGAGCATGTAAAGAACTGAACAACACGGGTAGCAGAAAAAGCTAGAAACAGTCCAAAGAAGCTGGAAGCTGCAGGGACGTTCCTGACAGAAAGAACCACCTCGCTTTGAGGAGAAGTGGAATTCAAGCTGAACGGTCAGTTGACAGCTTTTACATGAACGTCCAGTATAATGAATTATCCTCTCATAGCTGTTTTTACTCTTTACTTTCACTGAATATGTTCTTGTCCTTAACATGTTTTCTAACATGCAGAGTAACCTGAGAAGGGGGGGGGGGCGGCCCTCTGAACTCTGCAGATGTGTTGGCCATAAATCTTATGCCAGGTTTCATGTGAGTCGTGTTCTAACTTTGCTGAGATCAGGCTGTCTCCCCNCATCCACGCTCCACCATTAATAACACTTTATTTTCACGACTTAATATTCATCCATTTATGTATTTCTTTGTTCTGTGAGCAGCATAAAGGAGCTAAATAAGGGAACCCTCTGTTGTCAAATGATGAATAAATGAACAGTCCAATGACCTTTTTTAAGTCTGGCCTCGACTCCTCTTTGAACCCCCCCCCATCCATCTGCAGGTGTATTTCATCTACGACGAGGAGGTGGAGGAGGAAGAGAAAGACGAAGCTCCTCCCACAGAACCAGTCAAACCAGTCAACGATAGACCTCACAAGTTCAAGGACCACTACTGCAAGAAGCCCAAGTTCTGCGACGTCTGTGCGCGGATGATCGTTTGTACGTCCGGCTCCTCTCGTCTCCTGTTTCCTGCGTGACAAAATAACGCAATGTAATTTCGTCTTTATCTTGTTTTTCAGTAAACAATAAGTTTGCATTGAGGTGCAAGAACTGCAAAACCAGCATCCACCACCAGTGTCAGTCCTACGTCGAGTTCCAGAGGTGTTTCGGCAAAATTGTGAGCTTCAAGTTCCAGAGTCCTGCTGTTTGTTTGATTATGAACCTGCACTGCAGAGACTTCAGATACTGATGCTTCTCTCCTCTTTCAGCCTCCAGGGTTCAGAAGAGCCTACAGCTCCCCTCTCTACAGCAGCCAGCAGAACGCCACCGTCTCTCAGCTGCTGCCCTTCTGTGAGTCCAGCTCATTTTCTACACAAAGCAAAATTCAAACCAAATCCCCGTTTTCATTGTCTTAATCTTGGACGGCT